>OX382176.1:10846497-12046497 GCA_947507545.1 Clistopyga incitator
CGAAACGACTAAAAAGACGAGAAATATGTAAGAAAGGCGAAAGATAAAGTAGTCAAGGGATGATGCTCTATTTAAGGTAGTAGTTTGCTTCGCACTAAAAGGATCAACGTGCTTATTAAAACGAATAATAGCTTCTACATTTTCCGCATATTTTCTCAACGAACTCTTTCAACAAGTTATTAAAACTAACATAAATTTCAACTTTCTTCATTATTAATACTCGGATATGTTAGAAAAATATGCGAGTACTGGTTATCAAAGTTTATATTCTTAAGTACATAATTGATAATAAATGCGCGACTATTCTTTAAATATTAAGTATATCTTTTTTTTATGCTTTTGCCTTAGTCTTAGGCCCTACACCGGAATATCAATTCTGTATCCGATAGTTCATCTTATTGCAATACGACATACCCAAAATACTCGAATTTTTTAATATCACAATGTTTTATCACGCAGTTAAAATAAAATAACCGGGGGAAACGCTGACTGACGAAAAAATGATTTTTTTCGTCGGAATTCTTTCGAAGTATATATCATCTCCTAAGTCAAATTCCGATGATTAATTTGTTCGTTGGACGAAAATCTATCGATTCACCGCTTAGATTTTGGAAACTAAATTCAGATTACCAACGAAACATAAAGTATAGCTCGGACGAATGAGTGAATTAACGAAAAGCAAGTTACGCGCAGTTGAAGATTTCGGATTATGCTAATCCCGATTTATGGTCCAAACTCATCATCAGTCTCAAATTCAAAATACAAATTCAACACCGATGCGAGTAGTGCGAAGTGCTCCGCTCTTTGAAGGACAAGATACCACAGCGAAACTGAGGATGGTTTCCGCACGGCTGTTGCGCGCCTCCTGACGCGCTTAACACCGGTGTCCACACTTTATGTACTACGTAACGTGGAAATCGAAGCGCATGCGTGTGGACAAAGGACGCGCAAAAATATGCGCGAGGAAACAGGACACGACACGAAGTAATAAACGTTCAACGTGGATACATCGGGAGAATCGCGTGTTGTTTCGCTCGAAAGCTGCGGACGTGGTTAATATAGCGCAGGTGTGCGGCGCCGGTGGGATAAGAGAATGTGAGTGAGACACGAAGAGCGAGACGGCAGAAAACTCGCGCGTGGCGCACGCCCATCTTCTCGACCAATAGCAGCGCGCTACGTCATCTCGTACGATGTAACGGAAAATACATGCCCACGTGGTGGCGCGGACCGGTGACTCTTGCATCGTTTCCTATACGCTGATCTCTCGTCTCTCCCTCGCTCGCTCTCCCACTCTGTCTCTCTCTCTCTCTCTCTCACCATTCTTGACAAAGTCACGCGAGCTATTTCGAGATTACGCGTCCCTGCTTTGGTTGGGTTCCTATGCGAACGTACGAGCCCCTCACCGGATCGTTCGAGAATTCTCCGCGTCCGAATTACTGCGCTCTATGTGTGCTCAGCACTACTGTCTTCCGTTTAGCTGAGCCAAAATGCATGGTACCACGAAAAGATGAATTCGTTAAGATCGGACACTTGATACTCAAAGTCTATTGTAATTTATTTATCGTCACGTGAAGACGTTTAAACCACACGTGGAAATGAACAGAAATATATGAAGCTTAAGGATACTGCGTGCTCGAATTACTGCACTATATGTGCTCAGCATTACTGTCATCAGCCTTTTTTGTTATACTACCATGACATTTTTTTCGTGCATAGTTGGCCAACGAATTATTTTATTCAAAGGATAAGTGGAGATAAGACGGTGCATTAAAGGGAGGAATACCGGACGCGTCAACCTATAAAAATAGACATCCGTTTCTAGGGCGAGCCGCTTGCCCAAATTCGTCCTTCAACATACCGTCTTCGACAACGTCTTCAAGTTCAATACATATAAATCATAGGCATGAAGAATAGAAAAGAATTCAAGCTGCACTTGAATAATTCATCGAAATTATAAAAAATGTATCTTCTTCATTGTAAACCTTATTTTCAATCTCGACAATCCTGTAAAGCCATCGAACCGATTTATCAATTGGCCGTTAAGTATCAATACAAAAATCGACATTTGTGCGGCGTCGGCTTGAGTCTCTCTGGATTTCGAATATTCCCGAGCTCGTCAGTGACAGTATGAATACAATTAATGAACCTTTTCATTAAATTCCTGTTAGTAATCAATGAGTAAAACGTTTGTCGCTCCCATTGGAAAATGAAACAGAAAATCGATGTGTCAGTTTCGGTGACACATTTAACATTTCACAATCGCAACATTTAATGGTCTGTGTATTGTTAATACGAATTATTTGGCATATGAATTTAATTAATATTATTATTCGCTATGATTATTCAACTACAAGTTTATTTCTTGAAGTCCAGTGAACGACAATAATAGCATTTGAAAAATTCGAAATATTTTCATGTTCTGAAAGGACATTTAATCCAAAGTATTCATAAGTCACAATAATTGTTACAATTGAAAAACAGCATGAAATCAGTTCACGTGTAGTTTCGCACGTTCTGGCCTTGGAATATCCTCAGGCGTCTGACGAACGGGAATATATTACAGAATAATCAAATTCAAATTAAATTCCCATCAATAATCAATGAGGGCCCACGATTTTCCATTCACATCAAAATCAAAACAATCGTCGAATTTTTAGTTGTTGTTCCTGATATGTAATCTCTGTTACGACTATCAGTAATGACGAAGAAGAAACCCATTGCCGTTTGTGCTCTTCTAGCGGTAAAAATAATTGTATTGCTGCCATATACTTTTTTGTGGACTAGCGTAAAGCATTGGTGCGCATGCAACTGGTAAGTCAATACTAGAAATTGACCACATAAATTAAGGTAGATGCTGCGGTACGCTCACGGCAATAAAATAGCATTCAAAAACTATTATACATATTTTTAAACCCCAATTAATCTTATTAAAAATGGAACAAAATTAAAAAGATCTTCCTCGATATAAGTGAATATGTATAGCAGTAATTTTTGTTTTAAATCTAAATTCACGCCGATAAGTAACAATTTATTTGAAAGTGAAATTACATCACAATTATTTGAAAGTAAGATCTTTAATTACAATTATCGCTATAAAATTTCTGACAATATTTATCATTAAAAAATTTTAAATGATCATTTTATAATTGAGAAGTAAGACGCAGAAACTCATAAAAAATATTCGAAATGATCTATCATTTGTCAAGGTCGAAGTTATGAATTCTGCTTCAAAAAACTGAGTATAAAATGGCATATTGCTTATTAACGGAAAACAGCAAAATTTTTCGGCAAATTCATTGCTATATATTCTTCTCTCCGTTAAGTAGAATTACGTTGAAGCATGCGAGTATTATTTAACCCACTAATTTCTCGATTAAAGGGTACGTCAAGGATTTTTCAAGTCTTACTACGCAATTAACTTGACTGTACCGCAAGGACTACCTTAACCATCTCGGGGACAAGTAGACGATGATTCTACTTAATAACTACTGGCACGATCGTAGAGAAAACGTAAACAGATTTGTCAGACGAGATATGATCCAGAATCATGCGCTCGGAATATATTGATGTCTGGTCATCTGAGCAATTGCAATGTGCGCCTGTAGTCGACAACATAAACAAACCATTTACGTGTCTGACGTTTCACGACGATATTGTTGCAGCATCGTAATGAGCAGATTTTTCTCGTAAACAACTTTACAAATACGTGAATGATGTTCTATATTTTGAAGTGCGTTTCATCCAAAGCTTTTAATTGAATTCGAAAGTGTCTATTGAGTTGTTGTTTGTGTTTTTTAATGTTCTGAGTTCACCAAAGTGAAAATGACTTTTTGAAAAAACGACTCTTTTTGAAAGATTTATATTTCTTGGTGAGGGTTTTCTAATAATTACTTTATAGATATTAATACAAATGACTAATTTCTTGATTTTTACTTATGACTTTCTCCATCAAATATTTTTTAGCCATTCTATTTACGCATTGAAAAAAAAAGTCACTCCCATTTTTTTTTCGGCTATCAAAATAGTACATTCATAAAAGCGGATATTTGATATCGAACGATCTCGTCCACGTTGTTTTTATGTACTCGGCGACGGGAGAATCATCTTGAAAGCGATACAGCTGAAGTCTATAATAAAAACCGCCAAGAAAACAAAAATATATATACTCACGAGAATAAAAGGCGGTCATAAAAATAGTGAACCAGGAGAGCTGTTTTTCGATAGTGTTCCTCATCTTGCAGTTCCAAATCAGTTTCTTCTACCGAAAAACCGTTGAGCATTTACTGCTCAGCACAAACTCGGTTATATTTTCAACAACCTTGAAATACCCTCCAAAATATAATCACAGTTCAAACTAATTTCAAACACACTCAAAATCGCGATAATCTGTTTAATTTGTGCACTTTGCGAAAAACTTGCTTGATATAAATCTTGAATTATTGGACGACGAGAAAAATCAACAAGTGACTGTTGAATTTTAGTTCCGAATCTAACGGTTATATTACTATTATTATTATGGCGAATCAGTTCAGCCGATAAATATATTCGAGGTCGTCTTCGCGTGACCCGTTTTTTATGCAAATAAATAGTGGTTTATTATTTAGATCGCGCGTATCGTAATTACAGCCGGCAGGTTCCCGAGAAGCCTCTTACAATGCGCGCAACTTACTCGGTCACCGGCTCGATCGCGACTGAACTCGAACGCTCGCTTTTTGGCGGTACTCGGCTCTTTGAAGGTAGAGTTAGCCGTGCGCATGCGTGCACCGCTCACGCGATGCTGTCCCCCTTTCCCTCCAGCCGCGCGCGATCGGAACACATTTAGCTGCTATCCTTGTTCGCATCTTTGGTAGCTTTGTCGCTCTCTCGTTGCACGCATCGACGATTTTTTTCCGTGGCTTCTCACCAGCCTCTCCAGAGGCAGGCTCTCCCCGCCGCGCGGCTTATCGCTGGTTCCCTTCGCTACTCGCGCCAGCAACATTGTAGAGTTCGGCGAGTTCTCAATTAGAAGAGAAAAAAAGGGCGAGCGACGATACACGAAATAATTGCGACTATAAATCTGTCCTCTGTATCACGCGAAAAAAAGTTTATGACATTAAGCGAATTTCCCCAATTTTCGGAACTTTTAAAATTATTCCTGCGGATAAGTTGTACAAAGAAATGCGCAGAGAATAATTTATATGGACACGCAATAAATGTGACATTAATATCGAGAAGCTAATTAGCGGAAACATTACATTTTCCTGCTATTATTGTTCGAACATTATGCCCATTTGGACACCTGATCTTACGTTACACGGAAAAAAAAACAAATTCTATAATTGTTTATTGATAAGCGATAGGGAAATAATGCGAATTGAAAAATTGCGGCTTGATTTTTTTTCTCTTGAATTCTCGCAACTAAAGAACGTTGCGGTCGCTACACTGTGACCGTAAATATTGGTTTATAACGAGTTTTCGCCTAGCGTGAGACAGAAAGTAAGAGAGAGAGAGAGGGGTGAGAGATTTACGTTGAAGGACTGATTTTAATATGAATACATTCTATTTGCGTTTATAAAACAAATGATGATCTAATTAACGAATTGCAGTATTTCGCACGCAGTTCGCGCGCGAGTTCAGTCCACTGGCCAATTTCTTTCCCATCACGTACACCCACGACAATAAACTCGCCTCTTTCTCTTTTATGCTCACGCGATGGTAACTCCCATACCGTCGATCCAGACCCGGCGAAGCGAGGTCTTGATTCTCTTTTGGTGTTGAGCGAACAGCGCACCAACGCGATACTCCCCCCTCCCCCCGCCTAATACTCTTTGCGGTATTTGCAGTGACGGTAACATTTGGCGCCGTCGTCGTTATCTATAGCGCCTACAACATTCCGACGCGGAATTATAATTCAATGGAAACGATTTTTGTAATCGATTATTTAGCCTAGTGAAAATGTACATTTTTTTCACGAAGACCCGGAAAAGAATAGTTTTGGGGGGGGGGGGGGGGGTTGTAAGGACGAAACCCCTGCACCGAGATTCCGCTAGGAATGATCGTCTATGACAATTTTTTGTTTCCTTCGAATTTTTTTCCACGACCTTTTCCAAGGGATTTTTTGCGTTAATTTGCGATGCGAGATATTATCGTGGCAACGTATAAATTATAAGTAAACGGTAAATAAGAAAAAACGAATGCCCAAAACTTAAATAAAATACTTTCCTCGAATAAATTCTTTCTCATAAAACTAAATTAATTTATCTAAAAAAATAAAAAATGAAGAAATCATACGAGTGAAGTGCAATAAAAATAGTAGGTACACTATCATGTATAAAGCAAAGATAACTAAGGTGTGGAATCAGAAGAAAAAAATATATTTTGATACAGATGAAGGATCTAGAGGAAACGACTGTGTTACGCAAAAAAAGAACAAAAAAAAAAAACAAAATAAATAATGCCTCAACGATTCAGAAATGCCCAATTTTTATTACGGATGATTAAAAAAAATTAATTAGTGTTAAATCGGTGGAAAATGATTTAAAATGCAAACAAGTTTCAAAAATCTGAAAAAGAAACGTCAGTTTATACATTTTGTGTGGATTTCACAAAATTGAAATGCCAATTTTTCTGGAATAACTGTATCATCGTTAAAAAGTGGCGGGTTTTATTTTTAAAAGATAAATCAATCCTCGTTCAAGCCATGAGCCCATACACATTCGTGTACATAAAATGTATGGAAAAAATCATTTTTATATGCTACATATGTAAATGTATGCCAAAATCTTGTCTGTATGCAAAACATTAGCCTACCATTTTTTCTCTCTATATCCAGTATATATTTATTTCATATATGACACGTACAAAATTTTCCATAGTTTTTTATTAATCATTTCGTAACGAAAGTAGAAATTGAGGAACCGGTCACGAGCATTTAGTGAATAAAAGAATCTTCTCGATTATGCGAAATATCACTTTAATGCAATTTCTGTTATACGGAAATAATTGTAGAACATTTTTCCTTCAATTACAAGGTAATATACTCAATTTCACTTGTATGTGTGTAATTGCGATAACCTGCAATCATTTACCGTTTATCAATCATTCGCCGGTTAGATTGTGTGTAAACGGTGAAAAATGTAGAATCACGCGATATTATTTTACAAATAATCATCATGAAAGTTTCCACGATGTGTTGACAGACGTTATGAGACATCGAAACGCTTGCTCATTCAGTTGGCCGTGCATCTGGCGATGTGGCTTGGCTTACATGTCAAAGGATTGTGTACATACACGTATATTCCACGTATGACTTTGTGACGTAGCCGATCCATTGGAAGCTTCGTGTTGAATAATGTGGAGGATATCAAATAAAACATAGATAAGGTATGCCTCGTAACTCGCATGAGTAGCTGACGAAATCATCCAAAAACGTTGTATTGCTCGATAATTTGCACCTGATTTTGGGTAATTTTGTTGATAAATCAAAAATAGAATTTTCAAATACACAAAATCAATGACAATAAAAATCTTCATTCGTTCTTTTCATCGAAACTCACGAATGCTTTTTATAATTTTTTATTGAAAATGTAAAAAAAAATCATTGTGGAAAAATACAACAAGAATTAGGCGCTTAAACATAATAATAGTGAGTCTTAAGGAAGGAATTATAAAATTAAGCGATTAGGGTGGTCAATCTGAACCCACGCACGGAAAGAAAATGATCGTATTAGTAACTATAAAGTGGCAACTATTCATTTTGACATCGTACTGAAAATTTTTGCCACAACTATCAAACAGTTACTCTAAATACCGAATAGTTAACATAACTATTGTGATAGTTACCATAACTATTGTCATAGTTAACATAACTATTGTGATAGTTAACACATCTGAGTTCATAGTTGACATAAATATTAAAATAGTGGCATGAACTAAACTGAACTATTGAATAGTTGTCACTTTACAGTTTACCGTGCTTTTACATTTTATCGAATGTAGCTTCCCGATTGAAACGTGTAAACGTAAATTACATTTATGCGGTTTGTTTGTGCTGTCATTGGTCCAACGATATGAAAATATTCCGCGGCGAACCTCATGGAATTTGCGCTCGCGTTAGTTTTTCGAATGCGATTCCCAGAAATCTTTATAAAACGCGAAACCGGATTGATGTCCGGTGGATATACAGATTTACCGCTGTATTTAATTTCCGAGCATTTTGCCGTGAAATTCGGTCACACGAATATGCACTTATATGGATTTCATAATCCTGTGCAATTTCAAAAATATTTGCAATATATCGACAACGTATTTTGTAAACTACAAAACCGAACCCCTTCACCGATCTGTATCGGTGACGCAAATTTACTCCAGCCCCTTAAACGATCGGGTGGAGGATAGCGAAAAAAGTGTACATAGAGACGCCTCTCCACGTTGGAAAAAAATTGATAAGTACAACGAAATCGAAATTGTCTCAACTATATACGACGAAATGAATGAAGAGGTTGGGTCAAACCCACCAAATGGTTGTCGGGCCTCCATCGACTTAAATGTTTCATGCCGTTGATCGGATAACCACAGCGTCATTTATACTAACTCTAAACCTAAACATGATATAACGAAGCTATATGTTTCATTGATCAAGCTATAATTTTCTAAATATAATTGTGGAATTAAAAATAAAAATATACATATTTCGTCTCGAGGATTATTTATTGAGACATTGTCAGTAGTATTATAGGGCGGACAGGGTTTTTGTCAAAGAAAATTTTTAGCTATACCGAGATTCAAAGCTACATGTAAAGACAACGTTCACCTTGAGTCGCTCAACAGCATTTAAGGTTCAGCCAAAATATTTTTTATTGCCGCTCAATTTCATGTAGTTGTTCTCTCAAAAATATGCGTTATATTGCCTGAACGAATAGGAATTTGTATCAACTTCGATTTCGTTCGGACGACGAAATGTTTGCCAACTTCTGAGCGAGGTTGTCAGAATTTGAATTTTTTTTTTCAGTGCATCTTCGGTGAAAAAACAAAATTATTTGTCTGTCTCAATGTAAGTTAATATCCAAAAGCACTTACCCAGAAATAAATAAACAAACAATATTAATCCTCGAGCGAGCTGAACAATAAGTCGTTGAGCGGTAGAGTAAGACGTCATCAGACAACAAGCAAAGAGCGCCCAGTTTATTATACTCCCAGTTCATGCAGCGATGACGCACGTGTGCGCTCACCTAATGCCCACTCGTTCGCTTCTAACTATATACCCTCTATTTATCAATGAAAGACTCAAGCGTCAATGTTATTTTCCCACTCACTATTCCACAAATTGACGCTTCCGTTTTATTTATTTTTTTTATTTCTCACTTTTTTAGTATTATCTTCACTATGACGTGATTTCTGGACGCGAATGTCACGTTATCAGTCAAATTCGCGCGTCTTATTTTTCGTTGTAAGCTTTATCGAATACAAATAGAAAGGCGAGTTCCGATATTGCGAGTCTCTTTTTTTTTTTTTTTTAAGTTATTTTTAGCTGAAAGCTCATGACGCCCGATATGTTATGTGAGTTTATATTTGTTGACGTGCATTCTACATCGCTCCATTACGTTATACCGTACGTACGTAGCATACGTTGATAAGTATAGAAGGAGAGGGGGAATGTATGAGGCAGTGAAGAGGTACGGTAGAGCGTAGGATTCGTACGAACTCCGTAAGCAGATTACGCTCTCGTCGTCGTCGTCGTCGTCGTCGTCGTCTTCTAGGAAATGCGAGAGCGAACCGAGGAGAGTTATACCAACGTCTCCACCCTTTTCCCTGTGAGACGAGTGACTCTTCCGTGTATGTACCTACAAGTCGTGAGTTTGTTTCGTACCCAGCCATACGGACCCAACGTAAAAGCTCCAACTTTATATCTCGAGCGAAAGCCGCACATCCTCGCGTACTTATACGATCGAGACTTGGACGAAATTCGAAAATCCAAAAAATTCTCTAGTATCTTAGTTTGTCTTCGCGTTTCCTACTATTTCGTCTCTTTTTACCCTCTCCACCAATTTAAACGCGACTGAAACAACATTTAAAACAACAACAACAACAGCGAGACTCGCAATAACAATCGTTTCTCAATTAATTTTTAAAACAAATAGAATCGACATTTATTAAATTATTGGAGATTTTGGATCAATAGTTATTGTGATTATCATTGCTGTTGTTGTTCTTGTATATTGTGGCAAATAGAAAAATAACAATTGGCGACGTCTTAGTATTCACAATTTTTTTTTCTTATATAACACAAAATTATATTGGGTTATTCTTTCGTATGCCTTATTGTTCGGGCTTTTACACCCCTCCTCTCCACTTCCTCTTTGGGTGGAGGTCAAAATAGCGAATGGTTAAAATAGCAAATTTGAAAATAATGAAAGTCTGGATCGAAAATTGCCATCGTTATAAAATTTGATATTTTAGCTATTCGCTATCTTTAACCACGCCCTAAACAATAACTTAGTTGGCGCGTGTTTAATAACAAGCCTTTTTTTGCATGCGACAGCGCGTCCACTGCTGCCAGTCAAAAAAAGACCTCTACGTCTTCTGGTTTCTAATTTAACATTTTTCGCAATGAGACTCGTTTAATTGAATTTTTGATGAATTCGTAACTGTGTTTATCCGGGTTCGTTTTAAATATTAGAGAAGAATAAATATAATAAGGACCTTGCAATTTTTTTTGCAATCGACGCTCTCACACGCTTTCGCAATAATTGTGCAACGCAGTGGTAAATGCAATAATGGGATAATCCTAAGACCAGTTCAGTGTAATTCCATGAAAATGTTCACTTAATATTCACCCAAATGAATAATTAGGTAGCCGAGTTAAAATTAAAGCCGTCCAAATTCCCTTCGTCGAATCGAAATGTAGCAAGGATGAGAACAAAACTATATTAGTGTAATCCAATGATAATTTATATTCAATATTTACCCAAATGAATAATTAGGTACCCGAATTCAAATTCAAACCTTTTAAGTACCCCTCGTTAAATCAAAATATAGATGGGATGACACCAAACCTAGATCAGTCCAATTCAATGCAAATGTATAATCAATATTCACCCAATTGAATAATCGAAATTCAATCCCTCCAATCATTCTTCATTAAATCTACTTTTCAAATTGTTACAATTTAAATGACGCGTTACATTCTACCCTGATCAATGTTTTCAAAAACTTTCTTGACTACGTTGTGATCGCTTAATGTAGCAAAAAAAAATGCCATTTACCAATGCAAAAAATCAATAAGTAATTGGCGTTTCCGATCAGTTATAAATGCATGGAAACATTTATTGTATTAAAAAGTTATTAAAAAGTTGTTTACTTTTTGAATAAAGTATATTATTATTGTTTACAAATTTAATAATTTCATTTTACCGATAATAAATATTTCGTGACACACATAATTTGTCTAAAAAATAATATTATGTATCACTCTCTCTCTCTCCCTCTCCCTCTCTATCAATAATCGATATCAGAGTTGCATTTCTGGCATAATAGAATAAAGTAGAAAAATGATATTCCGATTTCCATACACGTAGGGAACGCGTTGGAGTGCGCAGTACGTAATGTCGGCAAGGCGGACGAGCTGCCGTTGCCGCTGCTGCCGGGCGAGTGCGACACGACGCGGGGCGTCGCGACGCCACCACACTGCAAAGATTTCGCTTGCAGCTTTCCTTTCGACTTTTCACATTTCGCGGGAGAGGAGCAAATAGTGTATAGTAAAGAAGCTCACCGAATACCTACCGTATTGCGGGTTACTCTAGGACGCGTTGTGGCTTCCGATCGTAAAGGAAAAGTACGAGGCCAAATAAACGGAATTTTACGTGGAGAAAAATAAAATGTTCTCTCATGCAACTCGAGACTTGGATAATTTTTTCAAAGTTTTTCCTTCCATCATTTTGATTATTCCGATGAAGATCCAAAATGTCTGAAAAAAAAAAAAAACATGAAAATAACACGCAAAGTGCGGAAATAGAAATTGCTGTACAGGAACATCACTTCAATTTTTTTTATTATTAAATATAATAATAAAAGTTATTAAAAGAAAGTTTAGAAAAATATTAAAAATACTAAATATATTTTGTATGGTTATTATTATGATTGTTATTCTTATTATTATAGCAACATAAATATTATTGTTCAGAAAATGATCTAAATATCTCAGTTGGGTGTGACCGAAAGTACATAACAAACGAAGCAAAAAGTTTAATGAGAGTTTTGTACAACTAGTTCGTCCTTAGAATTCATTTTTTGATTTTTCTTTAATCGTTTTCGCTACAAATACAAAAACAGTACAAATTTCAGAATGATAAAAGCAAAAATTTCTACATTCATTTTGCTGTCGACTTTATCCTGTACCTGCCAGTTATTTATATTTTCAAGGGAAGCAATGTAAATAAAATGTATAGTAACGTCCGTTGACAGCTTGCAGTAACGTTCAGAAATCGGCGCGAAACACGATTTGGACGTCGTCGGACACATTCTATTTCTCAATTACTAGACGGAAGCCATTCGGACGGATGGAAGTGGAAGAGAAATATAGTTAAATGCATGTGGACCTCTTACCGCTCGGAAACAGCTTCAAGATCCGATTCCGACGCGTCAGTTCATTTTATATTTTTCCGTAATCCCTAATCCGTTTGCAGACTTCGTCTTAACAAATCCGACAAATAAAATTCACTGCACCTAAATGACACAATGTATATACCTATTAATATACTTACTGAGTATGTATATAGGAGATTAAATTCTGACACATAGTATTATAAATTCGAATTCATTAGTGGGAATGTATATTTATGTATAATAAATAAGTGAATAAGTTAATTAATTAATTAATATAATTGGAGGAAATGAATTACTAAATAAATTATTGGTCAACACATGAGTATTATTTTTGACAACTTAAATATTTGATCGACTTCCGGATGACTATTGAAGATATTAAAAAATGTCGAAACCTGAAAAGACATTTATTTAATTTAATTGACTTATCCAATTCCCTGTTCATGATGCACGTGTCAATAATAATCATAGCGATGAATCGTCAATAATTGGATCTTTCCCATTTCCACGATAGACATTTATTGGAAATACATCAATTGTTTCACGAAAAGTGCTGTGTGACTTTACATGTGTATGTATCTGTACACATTCATTTACTATTTGAAGCTGCGATTCCGAGTAATTTTGGTAATTTCCGCGAATCGATACTGCGATTATATCAGGAATCCTTTTTTCTCGTTTTATAATATGGAGATTTTTAACAAAATTTTTACAAAATAAACACCTCCGATATCGGGTCGAATGTTTTTAAAAAAGTTATAAAGTAATAATAAAATTAATCCAGTTCGTTTCTCTTAGTAAATAGAATTGTAAATAATGTCCCAACGCTCATTATAAAACGAGAAACTTTATCCCATTGCGATGTCATTCTAAATCGATCATGTAATCTCTTTTATTCACGAAAAGTAATCATAAATTATATGCAATTATCCCACAACGTGAAAGATGCAAATCAAAATCGTCCCTTAGGACGATTTTTCATTGATTTTCTGCACTGCTCCAACATACGAACGTATTCCATACAAATTCAACGAGCCTCAAAGTTTAATCTCCTTAAATTTTTTAATTATTTTTCTATGCCTTCACCTGTGTCAATGGAGTACGCTCATTTTTACATAAAATTCTTGCCTTTTATTTCACCGACTTATGATTTTATTCATTAACTGGATTAAATTCTTTTATTTTTTAAATATAGTTTTGCGATCCATTTTATATTTCAGAAGATATAAGCATTTGAAAACTTTTTCCCCGAAAAAAAAAACAAAAGAAAAAAATCATAAGTCGGAAAAAAGGAGGGTAAAAAAATCTATGAAAAAAGCTAGCGTAACTCCGTAACATGGGTGAATACATGAAAAAATGAAAAAAATTCAAGGCCGTCAGCTCCGACGAATGGCTATGGAATCCGTGCAATATTCTTGACAACTGACGAGATGGCATCGGTGGGTTAAGGAGAGAGAAAAGAAATGAAAGGCAGTCGATGAACGTATCGTTGCGCATGAAAACTCATAAAGAATAAAATTAAACAATTAAGCATGAACCAGCTCGTGGTGTACTGTTAGAATTATGGATTTTACGGGAAACGAAGGGCGAAAGAAGCCCTTCTTTTTCCGTCTCGGCTGAACAATACAGCGATTGGCCTTTTAGAGGAGGGAAAGAAAAATAGTTATTGGCATATTTCTATCTCTTTCCGACTCGATTCCTATCGCAGGGCACTCACTCTCACGTGACCAGCGACTGCAGCGCTTTCGCCTCTCACTAGCGCCTCTAGCGACGCTTATGTGCACGACTCACGGCGTACCCGATGCTCCCGAAGCACGAAGCTCACAGCTACCCTTGCACCGAGCAAACTCCGCAGGAAAACGAAACTCGTAAACTTTTACGGTCTCTCAGGAGCAACACAGCACATCGAGTAACATCGAGGCCTGTTAGAGTCTCTCTGCTTGGTCCGCGCAAATGCGTCGAGTGAGAGCAGTTGTCGTATCTCTCTAAAACGTAGCGAAGATGAAGCACGTTAAGAACAGTATAGTTTGTCCCTACGCGACACCAAATTATTTTACAAAAATTACAAACCGCCCGGCTGAAAAAGCACTTTAATCAAACTAATTAGTAAAGAAATCTGATGAATACAAAATGTAATTTTATTAAAAATTCAACATAAAAAGCTGTAATGCTCATTTTATAAAAACGTAAATCCCCCCGAAATTTAATGCCGCCTGGAAAAAGGAGTTTAATTAATAGAGAAATGCGAAAGAAATATAAAATATAAATCTTTTAAAAATGTAACGTCAAAATATATAATTTTCATTTTGCAATAAAGGAGGGCCTTTGTTATTATTTTGGATTATGTATTCCTGTTCTCATTGTTTTATTTATTACGCCTATCAGTTATCATTGTCTACATTTTTTAATATAATAATAATCATTTTAATACTATAGAGGGATGAGTCAATGGTGTGAAGGAAGTTCTATTTTTTTCTGCTTTTCCGAGTTTTTCCATTCGTTCATGTTTCAATGCGGCTCTGAATTATGATTCCGTACTTCAATACTGTTGTATTGTTACGAATTTTATATTATTTTCATGAAAAATTATTAATTTCATCTTTGTACTTGCATTTGGTGGACAACAAACGTGACCTTCGTTGACCAGGCCTTCTTGTTCTTTTTCGCAATGAGTCCTGCTATTATTATTAATAACTATCAGTATCACGTTTCGCGGGACTCTTCCAATTTTCTAATATCTCGTTTCTACGAAAGTCGATCCTGCATCTCGTATCTCATATTGTGTATCTCTTATTACTCCCGAGGAAATTGTAGGAGGCTTTACGACGCAGGGCTTTCCAGCGTGCCTCTCCCCTCCCAAAATCACGCGACCGTTCGCGCGTGCGGCGAACCGCACGGTTACACGCCACCGCCTTTCCCTACCAACACGTCTTCCTGGTGCAAGTTACATCAGCTGCTAGCCAATCGTACGATCCTGACGTGGCTCGATCCGATCATATAGAATAATCGCTTGGCTGATGTGCCTTGGTTTAGTCACTTTCCTGCTCCTCATTTGCCTCTTCCTTGTTAATTGTCTCACGACACCCGAAATAGAGATAATAATAGATACGAAATTTCCGTGCTCTTAGAATAATCTGATATCGCCATTCTTTTATCGTATATTTTCACCGGAAATTAAATATAAAAAGCCACTTTGTCATACGATATTTATTGGAGGAGGAAATTGATGGAAGAAATTGGCCAATTCTCTTCGACCTACTTTCACTGTTATTGTCATGAACGCCGACTCACCCTGACTGAGATTCTCTGCTCACCCCTACTTTCCTCAACGGGGATGCTCCACACTCACACACTCTCTCTTCTGCTTCATATCCTCTTTCTATTTCAAGGCTACGAATGTGCGTCACTGGGCTCCGCAGCGTCGGGCGTCGTGGCGCCCGTCGGACGGACTTTTCCTTTCTCTCTCTCTCTCTCTCTTGTCCTCCAATTTCTTCCGTGCATCCCTTCCATCTACGGATCCACCGTTGCTACCCTTGGGGCGAGTACTACCCGGTTCCGTCGCATCCTCCGGCACTTGCGGCGGCGCCTTCCTGACCGCGCTACTAACATAGTAATCATGCACGTACCAACGGTACGCATTTGCATGGATTTAAATGTCAAAGATGCCGGAGCTGACTCGCTGTCCGAACTCGAGAACCACTGAATCTCATCGCATCTCGTGAATAGAGCCTCGTTCAAAGAACAAACTTTTTTCGATTTACAATGTGCCAATTGTGCTCCACGGGATGCACAAAAAATTCGTATGAGTATGGCGGAAAATCTATTGTGAGGGAAATCTTTTCATGCCAGATTTTCGCTTTTTTGTTTGACATTGTTTGCTCTGCATATAGTAAAAGTGATGAATTGTTAAGCCTATCAATCAGTTCATTGAGCCATAATTAAATTTCTGCTTCTTGAGTTGTGACATTGTTAACAAATTGTTGTTAATTCTTTTAGATTCAAAAACCGACTCAACAGTAAGTTCGAAATCTCATTTTACGCTTGTGGTATGTTTACCCAAAGCATGTTTTTAAACAATTAAAACAAAACACACAAATTATAAAGCAGTTAAAAATTTATTTTGCATAAAAAAAAGTTCATTACCGCATTATTTAGAGCTATAGTTTATCGATAGTTTTTCTCCACTGTTATTATTATTATTATTATTATTTTTTCAAAGTAATGTTCTTCATATGTTCAGCAACATCGGGTTTATCGACATTTTTAGATCTTTTCACGGATTATCCAGACTCTAATGGGGTAAACTTCGATGTCCGAGTAGCAAAGCGAATGCGTTATTTTCAGTTCTCTCAGTTTTCGTTCTCTTGAAATTTTAAAGGGGGCACAGTTGATCAGACAGCACCACCGTCACTGTCAGAATTAACGCTAATTATCAGTAAATGATGATAATGGATTCTGTAATTGATGCCCAGCCAACCTTCCGTTCCAGTCGCACCGTAGAATAGCGGGCGAGAAATAATACATTACGATACGAGTGCTGTAAAAGTTGTTCTCGCGAGTGCGAGTTTGCAGCAAGAACAAAAAAAAAAGAGTCTCGTACAAAATTCTATTTAATAAGCTTGCGAAACGTGCGTGAAACCGCATTTCTCGCACCGAGCGAAATAAAAATATTTTAGTCCAAAGACAATATATTTGTCACTCTAATCCACACTCTTTTATTTTTCCGTGTAGACTATTTTTTTCCAATGTCGTTTGTTCGAAGTCAACTACCAATTAATGTAGATTGAGTGATAATTATTTATTCTCGTGACGATGGAAATACATAGGAATTCATTCGATTCCGATATTTCCAATGAAACTTTGTGTAGGTTCGACAGGCTGGAAAACTCGCCATGAGACACCTGTCTATTAGCTTCCTTTTCTCTTTTAGCACTATCATCAATTGTTTTATTTTTATTTTCTCAATTAATTCTTTCGCTGTAGGAACGTACCATATAATCTTGTTTTAACAATATTATAATAATATAAAGCGTCAAGATAGTCACTTACGAGGATCATTTTTTTTTTTTTTGCTTTCCGAGCTGACAAATACGAGAGCAAGAGCGAAGGAAAAAAAACGATCCTTTGATCTTTTACGAGCAGACGTTAAAAACATTGGATTAGTGAGGAAAATACACGTACTTACGCGTGTTACGTGCGTCCCGCTACTGCCCATGGTGAGAGCTGGAGGCAAGTTGAGAGCTCACGTAAAGCACCGGCTAATTCTGAGTTTCGAACTTTATAAAACTCCGCTTCGAGGCTCAAACACGTTTATCCGACTGTTTTGCTGGCCAGAATACGCGTATGGTAAAGTTGATTGATTACCGAGAATTCCTATAACTCAATAGCAGTTGCGTTTCTATCAGTTTCATAGTTTAGGGCGAAAAGTACGACGGTTATACGTTGGCCCATGGAGACTAGCGTACAGGAGGCCGAACGCTTACGGGGAGAGATCCGAAAATATGGTCACGAAATCGTCCACAAGATAAAATTTTTAAAAATTGCCACGAGCGTCGTTGCGATCGTTCAGAGCCGAAGTGAAGTTAACGCTTGGTTCTTTGGCGACGTTGTGAAGGAAGCCACTTTACCCAATTTGAACGCGATAGTTTTTTGCAACATGCAACAATACAAACTCTTGTTTGTCATGCACAATGTTTACGCAATTTACATTCAACAGTTGACTCAAATTGGATATTAGTTTCTAGCAAATCCCTATTTTTGCAGTTTGCAATCTCTAAAATAATCCAGTGGATCTATAATAGTGTTAAACGAAATTAATCAAATACAAAAGCAATAATCGTTATTGATTCCAAAACTCCACTGATTATTGTTAATCGATTCAATGTGATCCAATCATTTTCAAAACTGAGTTTGTTACGTTTACATTCTTCACTACTAAATTGCCAGTAACTCTGTTCATACATTTTAGACTAAAACATAATAACGTTTAAATCAGCTCGCTGACTGATAACGAATACACAAGTATATAGTGGATATTTGAAACTTTATTGATGCGTGTTGATAACACGCGTTATTTCACATTATAGTTGAAAAATCGCCAAGGAAGGCTCGAAGAAGGTACGCACAAGTTCGTACAATAGCTGAAATTCAAATACATGGGCCCGGTATTCTCGCGGCAGGCGCAAACAATCGGGCGTGATTGTTTAATAATAATTACTGATAATAATAACAATAAACATAGAACCTATTTTTTAAAAATAATTTAGTAATTTTTTGCAAATAAAATTCGGTCTTAGTACTTGATGAGTTACCATGATACTATGAACATTGAATAATGAAACAACTGACTACATTTAATAAATGCTGACGTGAAAATCCGGGAAAAATTTTTTTTTTTAAGAAATCAAATCTTCCTACAAAACTATTCATTAAACAAATCTTTTATTTACAAAATAAAATAAGTTTTTTAATTTAATATGGACGCATTCATTTACTAAGTCTTTCGGTTCAAGTAAATTATATATCAATTTCCTCTATATAAATGCAAAAGGACAAAACACGCAATTTAAATAATCTCTGTCTTGCTGTCTCTTTCCATTCTGAGTCTATCTCTCTTTCGGCTCTGAACGCCCGCCGCGCCTCTATCGGCTGTTTCTGGCACAAAATGTAGCCATTTTGTCGACCACTTCCAAAGCAGAGATGAGTAGAAGCAGAGATGAGTAGAGAGATTGCCAGTGGGGCGATTATTCCTGTTTGCACTTTTTTTCAGCGCCCGACGCGCCACCATCGGAGCGTCTCCGAAGCCAGTCCACCTTTTTAATTGGTCGAGATATTTCGAGGCATATCTGCGGGTAATTTGAACGCTTGAGAGAGAGCTCAGTTTACGTTTGCATCCACCGCACGGCTATTAGGAGCACGTTTTTTTGTTTTTTCGTTTTAGTCATCGTACGGTCTTCGGCGTACCACTTTGAGCCGTGCTCGAGCTGTAAAAATTCAATTTGAAACGCTCAAGTTGCTCGAAAATACGTACGCCTGTCCGTTTTTTTTAATGATTTATTTGTTTTATATTTATGCCATGCAAAAATGTGTCTTCTCATCATTCGTTGGTGGGATGATAAATTTTTTTTTCAGTAAATTCGGTGGATAGGTAAAATATATTCAGGTTTGGAGCATATCACTCCAAAGCGCACGGTGGTCGTGTCGATACCGTCGTAACTTTTCAAGCGGACGACTCGGGTTCACGTCCTCACATTTACTTTTTTCGTTTAAATATTTTTTTTTTTGTCAGACCCGACATTGCATTGTTTGCCGCCAATGGGAACGTAAAGTTGGACCTAAGGAACCCAAAGAACCTAAAGAACCTAAGGAACCTAAATAACCTAAATAACCTAAAGAACCTAAATAACCCAAAGAACCTAAAGAACCTAAAGAACCTAAAGAACCCAAAGAACCTAAAGAACCCAAAGAACCTAAAGAACACAAAGAACCTAAAGAACCCAAAGAACCCAAAGAACCTAAAGAACCTAAAGAACCTAAAGAACCCAAAGAACCTAAAGAACACAAAGAACCTAAAGAACCTAAAGAACCCAAAGAACCTAAAGAACCCAAAGAACCTAAAGAACCTAAATGTGAGAGCGCGAACCCAAGTCCTTCTGGAATGATAAGCATATCCCATCGAGCACGAAACCTGAATATACTTTACCTATTCACCGAATTTACTAAAAAAAAAATGTATCATCCCACCAACGAATGGTGAGGAGACACATTTTTGCAAAGCGAAAAGCGTGGTTCTAATAGCCGCGCGGTGGATGCAAACGTAAACTGAGCTCTCTCTCGAGCGTTCAAATTACCCGCAGATATGCCTCGAAATATCTCGACCAATTAAAAAGGTGGACTGGCTTCGGAGACTCTCCGATGGTGGCGCGTCGGGCGCTGAAAAAAAGTGCAAACAAGAATAATCGCCCCACTAGCAATCACTCTACTCATCTCTGGTAGAAGCATTGCGTTCGGCCTCCTGTACTCGAACCTCCATACGTTGGCCTCTCGTATTCAACGTCAACGCTTTATGGGAATGCTCGGCTTGACGAGACCTTTTTCCTTATTCATCTCGTTGCAATAAGCATCGTTGAAACGCTAACGAGTAGAAATAGCCACAATACAAGCGCAGGAGGTTCTTGCAATATGGAATCTATCAAATATGTCGACAAACTTGTGAGATATTAGCGCGAGTTCGTTGGCCCCAAAACCGTTTTCCCTGCATAGCAACTTTGACTTTCCGAATATCCTCGGCTTTAACCAAGCCCGCGGGAAGCTAGTTTCCTCTCTTTACGGTCCGTGGACTGTCGCTCACTGTAAAATGATATAAGCCATTGCTGCGCTCAATGGTGATATTATGTAAAAATCTATTTTTGTGATATACAACGCCCAGGCAATTATTACGCGTTATATACAGTTACGTAGATGCTGCAGCGTTGTATGGTTACCGGGTATCTAAATGGCTTCTTCTTTTTCTTCTTCATGCGCATAGAGTGGGCTTCGACACTACGTGGAGCTTTTCCGGTAATTTCGCCACGTCTAAATCCCAACTAGTCATGAGATTTCCGGTAATTTCGATGGTTAGTTCGACAGACGGCCGTTAGTGGCGCTGTTGTCAGTTTTATTTCGTACTGTCGATTTTAATCATCTCTGGTTTCAGTGTATTCTGAGTCTAGTTTAAGAGGCATACCTCATACTTCCCCTCCAATTTCAAAAATTGAAAAACTTATTTTCTCGCAAAATACTCGACAGAAATAGCTCAAATTTTAATATAACGTGCAGAAGTATTGCACAAGTGGGCTAAACTTGGGGCTTTATGATACTCAAAGCCGTTTGTTTAGGAGAATCGATAAACCAATAAGTGGGGTGAGGTGCGAGAGAGACGCCCATATAAGCGTTTAACATTGGGTGAAGACATTTTCGCCGGTGTATCACTGAGCTTTAAGAGGTAGTGATATTTCCCCCACCACTTTCAAAAATAGAAAAACCTGTTTTCTCGCAAAATACTCGACACAAATAGCTCAAATTTTGATATAATGTGCAGAAGTATTGCAGAAGTGGGCTAAGCTTGGAACTTTTTGATATCCAAAGCCGATTGTTTAGGAGAATTCATAAACCAATAAGTGGGGTGAGGTGCGAGAGAGAGACAGCCCTATAGGCGTTTAACATTGGGCGATGAAATTTTCGCTGGTGTATCACTCAGCGTTAATTTCTAGTTCAAATGACTTAACGCTGTTTAAACACTTTTTTGTCAAAAACGGGCATTTTGAATGTAAAAGCTTCATAGTCATCCTCCTCGGAAAATCTGTGGTTCAGCATTTACGAGTTTATTATGATGCATTATTAATTATTATATTATTACGTACATACATCGATCTCCCTTCGTGTTACAGCGATTGAACGAAACATAATACGATGCAGCCGAACGAACAGTTTCGCTTTGCTAGCGTCAAAAACTTTGAGACACGTTGCATCATCGGCAACGCGTTGACTCGTGGCGCGGCCTAAAAGCTTCCGTATATAACGCTCACCCGTAGCCTGCACGTGATACCCTGAAACAACGCTAGCCCTTGTACGCTTTCGACTTTCCGTTGTAGCAAATTATACACCGTGACGCAAACTCTCAGTACTGAACATCAACGAACCGTAGTTCGACACGGAGCTCATGCGTTTGTTCCATACATTAAATTTTCATCTTCACTATAAATACTTCAATGTTTTGATAAAAAGTGTTACGTTTTAACCGAAGCTTAAAAACGAGGCTCAGGAATTTTTGTTAATTTGTGCCTTCCAAACAACTTATCATTTTCCATTTTCTTTCCTATTGTTTTTTGAAGTTCTCATCTGTCTTCTCAAAAAAAATTATCCATCAATGGCGGAATCAAAATCATTTTTCGAAAGTGTATAGTATACTACATTTTTCTCGATAATTACTATCATAATGATAGTAATTATCTTTTGTGATATTGCTGAACCCGGTGCACGTCACCGCTTTTATTCCTTCAGGCAAGGTGCGTGGCCTCCACTCGATCGCCTTGTTAAATCATCCCCCGAGCATCCAGTTTCTAGTGCGAAAGCTCCGAGCCGCAAGCTCAAACGATTTGAATCCCAGGGCGAAGCTCTGGATAAATCCTCGGTGTATTGTATGGAAGCTCCCGTTTTTTTTTCTAATTTTTTTATCGCTCTCCTTGCATGAAGCTTTCATTTTTTCTGTAAAATGGCAATTGACAAAATGGAAGTTCTAATCCTTCGAAGGTGTTGGAAGGGTTGGCAATCGATAAAATGAATTTAAAGATGATTATAAATCAATCAAATACTCAGCGCTCTCCAGGATGAAACTTTTGTTTTTAATTATTAAATACTAAATAACAATAAATAACAGAATCGAAAGAATATTAAAAATTTCAAATTATTTAAGAGCCGACAAAAAGCATGTAATTCCCGTATAGTTAATCAAAAAATTAGGTACAATCGAGGGACCATAAGTTATTGATGATCATAACAAATGTATTTTCGAATTAACAAAACATTAACTTTATATTTTCAATTCTATGCATACAGCTTGCAATTATCGAACAATGTTCTGCTGCTGACCAATCAGGAGCATCACAACCTGACTTCAGTAATTCGACAAATCGACTTCCGACAATATCCTGTGCCTTTCAACACTGGATTCCAAGGAGGGAACCTAGAAGTTTTATATTTCGTGTCCTTTGTCAACCCACGAAGATCACCACGCCATGTCCAAATTTCAGGTAAACCTCATTCCAATCTCCATAACCAATAATTTTTCGAAAATCCAATTTCCCATATCCGAACTGACGAGAAATTTCTCATACACATAAGCGCAAATACTGAATCACCTATCGCTAGTCACGCATCCAAAAAAAAAAGTAACACGTATCACGGCCAATGAATTAATATCGCGCTGTTTGTGCGCCGTGCTTCATTTTCCAACCTCACATTACATTCCTAAAATGTTCACCATATCGTCCCGAAACAAATAGAATGAAAACAACAACAACAAAAAAAAAAAAAAGGAAAATAAAAATCCCACTGAGATAACGAGAAAAGTCCGAGAAGAAAAAAAGTCGGTGAAAACGTTGCAAATAGCTGCGACCCGTTTCCATTAACGAAATAATTGAACTCGATGATAGTCCGTGAAATTATTTAATTAATTAATCATGCTATTTCGTGCAGCGGTACACCCTTCACTTCCATTCTCTGTCTGTATGTATGTGTGTGTGTGTGTGTGGGTGTATGTGGGTGTTAGGCTACATGTGGCTGATGGTCGAAGTCCCTGGTGAGCTCGTAAAATAAAACTGGTACGCCGCGCGCGGTTGCCCAATGAAATAGCTCGGTTGAAATAGGCAAGAGGAGGATTTTCTGTGAACACGCGTGAATCCCGAGGGATGGTATCGCGGATAGCCCGGACCGCCGGCGAGTCAGGCAATGAAGAGAAAGGAAGGGGGAATGGATCGAGGGAAGCTCGTATCAACTTTCCCCTCTCCATTGGCCCCTTACCCGCTCTTATACACTATATACGTACGTAGCCGACTCCTAACCGAGTTTAACGATAGTGTTTAGAAGTAGTTACGGCCCCCCCCGCGTACTTCGGTACCTTCATCTACACCCCGCGACATTTTCGACCCCCCTCGTCCGCCCCCTTGCCCCCCGCCATTCCGCCAGCCACTCTCGCTGCTCCTCGTGTTATGGCCACCGACTTTTCCGCTACTCGACAGAGGCTTCGGGCCATTAGACAACCCGCGCACTCACCTCGCCCCCACGGCAGCCAGTTAATCCGATAAATATTCCGTGTATGTAGAGGAAGGAACGGAGCTTCGCGAAACTTGCGACTATTTGGATCGAGCGAGAGGACCTTTCGTCCTCGTCTGCGCCGACGACGATTAGACTCTCGTGGGCCGACCCACATTTTCGATTATCCTTTAGTGGGAACGAAATTGGGCAGCTCCATGGGTGAAACCTCGAAAGTCATATTGCCCGAACTCGGTACACATTTCTAGGTCGGGAGGCTTTTTTTTTTTTTTCCGATTCGTCGAATATTCATGACACTAAATTAAGTGGCTTGTTATTCTTGTGGAATAAAAATTGTGGTTTGTAAATTTTGATCAATCTATGGAATGGGATTTCGGAGAAAGTGAATGGTTGCAAGTGTACTGAGAAAAACATTTCGTAATGTGTGACCGTAAAAATAATGTGAGGTCAAGTTCGATGAGAGGGACTTACACCAAAATTTTCCCACAAATGAACCAGAACGAAAATAACAATAATTTCGGAAAAGAATTGTATGTTTTCCGCATTGAATTATTCGGTTGTATCATCAAAATATGAGTGGGGGTCAAAATAGCGAATGACCGAAATAATTATTAAGAAATTCGCTATTTTAGCCACTCGCTATTTTGGTCATTCGCTGTTTTTACCCCCAACCATCAAAATTCGATTTAATTGCAATTACTAAGAATCCAGTTGTAACTGGACTCGTTGCGTTTTATTTGAATTATTTTATTTATCATGTTATTTATTCAAATTTGGATTGGTAATATCGATAGTATAAAGGGACGGATTTATTTTTCTGATTACGTGCTATTTATTTATGTTCTTTGGTTGCACGTCAAGCTTCGTTACAGCGGTTTTCCATTTGAAACGAATTGGAGGGTCGCGAGTATGGCTTGATAACTTGAGGACATTGAATGAGAGTGGTATGCAACTGTGAGGGAACTTCAGCACGAGCACTTTTGTTATCGAATGGCGAAGCCATTAAGTAAATTTGTTTAAAAGCGCTTACGAACGATAACGATCGCTTGGGAAAAGTAGTTATAACGTCGCGGGTACAACCATCGAAGGTTTCGACCCTTTGACCTGCCCACCAGTTGGAGAGTTTTAATTGAGAAAATTATAGCTATAGGCGCATCGAATCACGGTCCGGCTTTGTGAAACTTGGAACTGGATAATTGCCATTGATCTACTCAACCCGGGCAATTAAACCGCGACCATCAGCGCTATAATTTCGAGTATCTATAATAGAAACTGTAAGCGGTTTCAGGTTCCTCAATAAAGTTTTGAGAGATTAGTTCCGTTTGATAAAAGAATTATCATTATTCCTAATACATTCTGCAGGAATTTTAACTTTTATCTGAAAAAAAATGAATACATCAAAATATAAGATATATTTACTGTTATTATTATTTGCAACATTTTCAAAGGGACCAAAGGGATCAAAGGGAACCAATGAGAGAAGGAAAAATTTTTTATTTAAAAAATCCGTGGTAACCTGCAACTTTTTTCCGCTATATATTAATCATTAGCCGCTCAGCAATCGACTGGAATAGGAACCTGGAGCCTGCAATAACATTTCCACAATTATTATTTTTATTAAATGTATACTACGAGTTTCCGTTTTCTCATGTAGATTAGTGAATCCGGCGAATTTCTCACTTACATTAATGTGCTAAATTCATACGATTGTGCGAATGCTGAGTAGTAAGCGGTGAAGGCATAACTTCTCGTTATCCTAATTCTGGGAAATTTCACGTTAGTTCATTTCATCAGAGCCACAGAAAATTTTCCAGAGCGGAATACTCTACCGCACCCTTTTGCTGGCAAATATCGCAATTCGTCGGGCGAGCCGAGATGTCAAATAAAGCGTAAAGCGGTATTTCCTCTTCCAATGTGCCAAGCGACTTATGTGTGCCTGTAATGTCAGTTTTAATAATACCTATACGAAATTGGCAAATAAACAAATTTCCGTAATTTTATTGTTGAAAGTTTAAATTTCTAATTTTCTATCTTTCTCCGATTCTTCCTTTTTAACGTGCACTTTGAGAGAAGCAAATGAAAAAAATGCTGGTGAAAAAAAAAAAAAGTTGAAAAAATTCACCTCAAAATATTAGAGAAATCTAATAAATATTGTGAAAAATATCGGAGTGGACCAAAGTGAATATGAATCAACACATAATATCTCATGTATTTGATAACCGTAAATGCAATGCAAACAGAATTCATTGCCTTTGTAACAACGACTAGATGAATTCATCTCCAGGCACTATCTTTTACATTGATAATTAATCGATTTCCCATCGTTTTTTAATTATTTCCTGCTCGTCCAGCATACACACACACAGAGCACGCTGCAACTGAACTATGGTGGTTCCCGAACGAGATTCGGTTAATGGGAAGCGACGGCAAATATGGAAACCAATTTCCCCGTCCCTATTTCTCCTTTTCGCCACTATCGGTCCCTCTCTTGTTCCACCTCTTCGAACGGGAACATGCAGCTCGCGATGCAGAAAGCTATTGCTGAATTGGATTTTAATTTAACTCAGTTACGAACCTCCTAACGCTGCCATACACCGCGATATGCACTGGATCTGTTGGACTCATCTCTCGGATGCTTCGGAGCTCGCTACGAGAACGTTCATACACAATCAAGATAATTCGACGTTTATTTTTGTTTAAGAAGCAAAAAAGTAAAAGAAAAAACAAAAACAAGTGAACACAAGATCGGTAGGAGGTTGGGTGGTTAATCGACCGATTGCGGTTTCAAATTGAGTTGTAATGGAAAACAAGCTCCGCATTTTTCCTCTTCTCGAATTTTTCCTCAATTTCTTCGCTTTTTCATTCCTCAGACTCTTCACGTCTGTCGTAGACAAGCGCTGGACTAATATCGTTCACGTCCCGGCGATCAACTGTAATTTTCTCCGAGTGTCCGTCAACGTTGCATCACCGCAGGAGTGGCGTTGTATGTCCAACCTAAGTAAGCAAAGAACCCTCTCTGAAGTGATGGACATGACTCTATGGACCTGAAAGTGCTACAAGAACAAACCAGGCGGTCGATTGGGAGCGCCGCTTTTGGTTGCTCCTCTTCTGTCAATTAACATAATTAGTTCCGTCGGCGCACCTCTGTTAATGAGAATTGAAACGCTTAGTAATTTTTTTAACAATTATTCACGGTCACGCTAGTTTCAACATTATTATTTTGCAGTAATATACCGCGGTTGATAGAAACTGGAGTTGAACATGTTCAATAAACATTCAATTTGAACTTTCAGTGATTTTGTAATTCTGCGAATTATATTTTTGAAGATGTTTATCGTGGAGCTTTATTATATACCTGATGAAATTCCAAATATTTTGCAATTTTGGCGAATTCTCAAAAATTTTATCCCCCCTCTCGATTTTCTGAAAATTTTCCAAGTTTTCAAAAACTTTTCAAAACAACACAAATTCGCTAAAACTTCACAGGTTTTATTGAATTTCAGGAGTTTCGACAAATTTTCTATCATGGATCAAATAAATTTCGCTCGAAGTGAAGTTAATCATATTTACTTAAGAAAATTTCCCACAGGGTGTCGATCTAAGACTACTTTAATACATGCTTTACAATATTTTACTTGCAGTTAATTTTTGTGCAGCAACAAGTGAAGAATAATAACTGTTGAGCCTCACAACTAAGCCCCCTATTTACTAAACGAGAGAAGACCGACGAGAATAAATGAGACAACGATATCTTCCATGTTCAATATGCATTTTATTATTGGCCAAGTATTCCGCTGACAAAAATCAACAATTGTGAGCCCGCGCGCGTGTCGCACTATTATCATTATCGGGGTATTTTCTTCATGTATCTGCGTTGTTTATTTTATTATTTTCACTCGTCACTTTACTGGTCAACAGTGTGTTTTTACATTCCTTATTGATTCAGGGGCTTGTGAACGCAATCCGCAATTCATTTTAATCCTCTATTTCATTTGTCGTTCAATTGTAGCGATATACACAATATTGTGTTAGAGAGTTTATGTCCCCATATACTCTTTACTTATATCTGTGCGTATCTGGTTCGCGCGACTTGAGTCAATGAATTTCGTATCGCTCTTTAATCATTAATGTCTCCCGTTCGTAACGAGATTACAATCCTGTTAATCATTGTTGCTTTTTTTTTTTTTCATTTTCCACCTTGTCAACTAACTAATCATTAATCAATCGTAATAACATTAAGACAATGGATATATGCAATAGTAACGCTACGTTTCTTGTTGCTGTTGTTTATTTACGCTGACTGACTCATCTAGAAGCATAATATGAAACACGCTCGAGTTCGACCTCATCTACCGCTTAGTACTTTATTTTCAATTTTCGTCCATTTTAACCCGAGCAATAATTACTGCACTCGCACCTTTCTTCAATCACTACAAAATATTTTTCAATCCATTTTGCAATCAATTAAATAATCGAAGAGAGGATTCTCGCAATTATTTGTAAACCCAATGTAACATGACGTACCAGTCGAATGTATAGCAAAAATTCACGTAAGAAAATATGGAAGGAAGGTAAACCATTCTGACTCATTCTCGCCATATACTTTTTGTTTGTTTGTTTGTTAAACTTTTTTTTTTTTCACTCGAAAGACGGTGTATAATTTTGTTTTGTGTTTCGTTAACCGAGCACGCTGTATTCTCCTCTAAAACTACGTATCCGAAACCGTCATTTTGACGTTATTAGTAAAATATAATAATTTCGATACTTTGTGTTTTTGTTCTTTTTTCTAGAATAAAATATGTGCTTTTGTCGTTCGCCGATTTTTTTTTGTTGCCGATCTTGAATTTTTATACAAGCATTGAATGTAGCGGCTCAAATCGCGTTAATCCTAAATTACAATAGAGCTCGGATCGTCCCGAGACTAAACTTCGAAATATTTACTTCGTTCCGAAATATCGTTTTTGTTTCTTTTTTTTTTTTCTTTTCATTCGCTCCATGATTTCTGGACTAGTACAAATGCTATTATTAGTATTATAATTCCTCTTTTTCTTCGTTAGTCGTTCAACTGTTTACCGAAATCGTTGGATCTGCATTTTTCTGTTATCATTCATTTACGCCCCTCATAATCAATCTTATTATTTAACAAAATATCTCACACATACATTTTGCCATTCTGTCGAATTAAAATCCTCTCTCGCATTCCGATTAAGTTCAAATAATTAAAAGAACCTGCCAGGGTATTGGCATTCTATTTCGCCCGTCAACAAAAAACCGAAGATAATCGAACCCGTTAATTATTTACAATTTCCATTTCTTCGATAACGTTAATAATAGCAATAGTAATAATAATAATAATAATAATAATAATAATAATAATAATAATAACTGCGATAGTGTAAAAAATTTCCCTTCAGTCACAATACGAAGGAAAGAAAAAGCATCGCGTAATAATAAATCGCGTCAGCGCTCCCCGTTGAGTATTATAAAAATTCGAAAACGGGTGAAGAAATAATGGACAATAACAAATATTTTCAAATAATAAAAAATGCCATTCACGGTTTCCCTTGTGTAACACCGTACACGAGAAGCCAGTCGACACTTTCGCGCTCAACGTAGTTACATTATTTACAAATCTACAAGCGAACAAGTATTTCTCTTTAAATATCGAATACTTTTGCAACGATTCGGGTAATCGGGCAAGGAAATTCGCGAATTCACTAGTCAAAATGGAGCCGGACGGGCGACAATAAGACTCTCGAGTTTAGTTTTTTTTCTTCGTAACATCTAAAAACCATAAAATTGCCTCTTTCGTCGTGCACCTTTATGGAAAAATACTATGTATGTGTACTAACTAGCTATATACTTAGTGATTGAGTTATCTTCTTCTTTCCCTTTCTCTTATTTTTGCATCACACTCATTTCCGTTCTCTCCAGTTAGATCGTCGCCAGTTTGGAAACCCAGCCGAGAGTTTCGGGGGAATATTTGGAAAATGAGCATCTAGCGAGTCGAACTCTCGCGTTCATTCTTAAAAAGAGGAAGTCATGTTACAAATCGTGATATTTGTTCGTAAATATGTAATTCTTTAGTTGCTAATATTGTATGGAACAAATGTACTGTTAAACTGCTAAACAAATAATTATTTTCGTCCCTTGGAACGAATTTATTTCACTCTTCATGGTTTTATTAAAAAACCGGTAGGCGAGAAATTGACGAATAATTCTTTGTTGTGTATACTTGCATATTTCAACCATTAATACAGCTTTTTCTTGTTCTTTGCACAAAAGATGAAATTATAAATAGTTTTTAAAAGATTCCTTAAAATCCATATTAAAGCTCGGTTATTCCTTATTTTTACCCGTATCTCAAGTGGCTACATTCGCATTAAAGGGAATTTATTTTTCGGACTACTAAGAGCTATATAACAATATTTGGACTAGGTATAGTCCCATAAAATTGCCCAGAGTTAAAAAGAAACGCAAAGAGAAAAAGGATGGATTTTAAGTAATTCCGTAATAAATTTCAAGCTCACGAATCTTAAGAAAAAAAGCTGAGCTCACAAACTACATCCTATACACGACTGAGAATTGTTTGGATTTTTTTGGTCAACCGCCTCGGCAAAAACAGTATACAAAGTACAAAAAAACTTTTCCAAATATCGCGAGTATTCTAGAGTATTTGGATGTTCTGCTCAATTGTTCAAGATTACATATTTCTACATACAATATTACCAATCAAACGCGTGTAATATCCACAAGAAAAATCACTGATTTTAATCTGATTTCCTCCCCTTAACGCTATTACGCGAATGTAACGATTACTATGTACTACATAGAAGTACACACATAAAACTAATCACGTGTCGATAATCAATTAACAGCTCAGTCGAATTAACTTCCGACAAACATAGTTTGTTCATTTAGTCACAAATCCACGTTCTTATTCACACGAATAAAAATTCAGACCATTTGTCTACTAAGTACATTCTCGTCATGCTTTTTCTTCATCTCTTACGGCCGCGCGCATTCAAGCTCACTGTAAATGGATATCAGCTCTCTCTCTCACACATAAGACAACAATTATTGTGTTCTTAGTTTGTACTAACTTCGTACTTTATCACCGGCTACCAGTTTTCGTTTTAATAATGTATTTTTAATATGTAGAAGGTGATAACTAGGCCTATATCGATTAACAAAAAAAGAACATAATGATTGTGTTGTACGATAATTATGTTCCTTCTAGGATGATCGGGGAAGGTGAAGAAAAAAGCTGTTCGTATATCAAAGATGGTAAGCGAGAGGAGAAGATTTGTTACGTTAAAAGTAGAAAAGATAAATTACTCGAAGATTACGCAGCTTCTAATTTTATTCTTCTCAGTTCTGCACAACAGAGAGAGAGCGAGAGAGAGAGACAGTGAATAAAAATTCAAAATGTACACGGAGAGCAGCTCGACACATTTTTGTTTCAGTTTATTTTTGCAATGTTTTTTCCGCCTGTTTTTGCGTATAAAAAAAGTATCATACCGAGAGTGTATCGATTGCCCCGGAGAACAATTGGCTTGCGTTTATATAAAAATTATTTTGTTAAAAAATTGTCTTAAATTCTAGTATCTTGCACGAATTAATCGCGACCTCTGAGGTCCGCGAGAAGCGGATTTTTTCTTATTTTCTCTTTTTATGTCTAGACACAACTAGCGTACTTTATTTATCGTACGCGTTTTTTTCTCTATATGCACTAGTATTTTGAAAGACGAGCTTGAGAAACTCTTGAATAAGCGTCAATTCTGTAGCAGTTACGCTTACGATTACGTAGCACCGTGTCTCGTATCACTAAGTATACATTTTCACCACTGCAAGAGTGAAGATTGGGCGAAATTCACGTTTTTTCGTAAAAGTTAGTTTCTCGAGGGTTTTGATCGAGCTTTTTGCATTACATCGTTTATATTTACACTATTTACAATAATGGCGACTTGTCTCTTGAAATATCATCGAACAAGATAATCGTCCTTACATTTTCCAAATTAATGCCAGTCGTTTAACGATTATTGCATCTTCGTCCGTTTTTTTTTTTTTTCTTTCTTCATCCTCACCGGTTTCTGCACTTGATTTATGCTATTTTAACCGGTTTAGTGTTTGTGTGTGTATTTTAATTAAATTAAAAGTCCCTTCGCTGACGATTAAGTGATCCCCGCTAACTTAATCGTCAGCTTAAGCTTTTCTCAAACAACCCCCGGCTGCATTGTGAGCAGATACGTGGTCGGGTCGTAGTATCCTGCGAGATAGTAAATATCGTTGTTGTCGTAGATTGTTAAGTACCTGTGGGGCTCCTTTCCTAATTTCTCGGTGTATTCCGGAAGTGGCAATACTTCGCACTTGTGCGATATCGTCTGAACGTCATTTTCGTCCATATGCGGCGATTCGAAGAGCGCACCCTGAAATAATGCAAAAAATAGATGTTAATCAAAAATTGGATCAGCGTAGCAATTGTTTCGTGGACTAAATTTATCCTGGACGATATTATTGAGACATGATATTCTTCTTTCAATGAAACCCGAATTTTGTATCTCATTTTGCCTTTTTTCATAATACATGACACTCTTTTGCAATTCAGTTACTTTTTTTTTAATAAATAAATAAAGTAATCTTACCGGATACTTCAAATTTCCAGGACAACCGACAGTTTCCTCGGGATGATAGAACCACTTGACCTTGACGATCATATTTGAGCTCGAAGTCTCCCACATTGATTCTATTTTGCCGATGTAGGGCCTATCGGGTCTTCCGGTTGAGAGAAAAACAGCACTGTCACCAATTTGTATGGTTTCGCTTCCCCTCTGAATAGCCTTGAAGAACTGCTTCTTAGCTCGGCCTTTGGCTCCGGGTCTTCTATAACCTTTGCCCGCCCAACCCCACAACTGTCTTGCTGGCAAAAACGCAGCCATTTTGCTGCGGCTTTCCACTGATTCTTGTCGTTCCCTCGCTTTGGCTTTCTTTTCCGATTTCTTCGGTTTTTCGACTTTCTCTTCGGGTAAAATCGAATCTACCATCGGTTCATCGAGGCGCTCCTCGTCTTCAGGAACTCTCAGAGCCTCTTCAGGTGCTATTTCTTTAAGTAAATCGTCACTTTTCGGCGGATTGTCATTCACCGCAGCCTCTTCTTCGCTTTTTTGACCACTGCAACTTTCTCCCCCGCTAAAAAACACGAATAAATGATTCTTTTAAATTGTTTCTGAATAACATAAAACTTTTTGCGTGATTTACTTTATCGTCAATTCATCAATCACGATCGCGCGTTATTTGTTAGTTTATCGCGTAGAAAAACAGAATTTTCATTTTCTAAATGTATGTTTCCAGTATGAAAAACGGGAAACATACATTTTCCGACAAAATTTTACAAAATGTACCAATGAATCTTCAAATACTTGTGTGTACATCCATAAACTTGATTAAATCGCTGTTTCAAAGATATTCTTACTGACAAGAAAATAATTCCAAAATACAAACCTGACATGACTTCCCTCGCTGTAACTACTATGATGGCTATGTCTGTGCTTGTGTTTCCTATGTTTCCTGTGTTTGTGTTTTCTGTGTTCCTCGCAACACTTGTGCCTCCGATGCTTCTTTTTCCCCTCTTGCGCATCTTGAAGTCTCTTCAGTTTGTCGCGTCTTCTTTTCTTCAGTCTCTTTCGTGCTCGGTACTCTTCCATCATTCTGGCATCGGCATCTTCGCTGTTTGGAAGATCAGTCGATTTCCCATCCGACGATGAGTTTCCAACGATGCTCTGGTTATTTATCGCTGAGGTTGCCTCTTGTGGGTTGACGACCACCGTCGAGGGTTGTGTGTCTGCTGTGTAACCAGCGGAAGACGAGCGTTTCTCGTCTATCGACGTCGATGTTTGTCTGCGTCGTTTTCCTAGAGTCAGCAGAGGATTCGGATCGTATTCTGTAAAAACAGATATATACAACATTCATTAATATGTGCAAAGTACATAAAATTGATGCAAATTTTGTTTGTTTTATCTTTAAAATCGATTGTAAGTGATTTCTTAAATTACAGTCGACTATTTTCGTTCTTCGATATTCCAGTTAATGAATTATAAAGAATTGCCCGATTTGGACATTGTTTATAAATATTTTCATGATTAATACTTTCCACAAGATTGATGTTATCTTCGAAATATAAGATTATTTTTCGCGCCGTTGATCCGAACAGGACTCTTAAGCCTCTTTTTCAAAATAAGATTTGTCAACTCACCGACGACAGGATAATCAGGCTGTAGTAATCTAATATCGTCCAACGCAATTCTGCCGCTGTCACCGTCGTCGAACTCTACGCTAACGAACTTCTCGTCGAGCTCGGAATCGGGTTCTGACGGTTCAACAGAAGTTCCGGGATAGAGGCACCGGTATTGCTGACTCCAGTAAGCACAGAGTCTCGTTCCGGGCGTTAATTCCTTTGTAGAAGTCGGACAAACTTCCACAATCTGAAATGTCAATCTCCATTACAATATCTGCTTCATTTTGCTTCCTCATGGACGAAGCTTCGTTTTCGAGAAAAAAAAAGGCGCCTCGATATTCAATCCAGGTGAGAAAATAGAAATTAAAAAATGCTCATCAACTTAAGTCACGGAATATTGTATTTCTTTTAAATTACTAAGAAGATTGATTTCAAAAAAGTAAAAACACATTTTCAAAAAAATGTTTGTTTCTTCCACAACAATATAACAAATCACTTACGGCATCACGCAAAATTTCTTCTCTTGAATGTATGTGTGGTCTGTTTCCTCTTTCACCGTCCAAAGTAATAGCATATACGTCCGGTGCCTGCACCGCGCTCAATCTTCCAGCGTAGAATAATCCGCCCATAGCTGTAAGAACCCTTAATTGTTCGATGGCCAAATGTGGCGACGTAAGTTTGCACTTGTTGACGATATTCTCCATTTTTTCGGCTTTGGCAGCTTTTGCGCACTCTCTGCACTCTCTGCAGTCCAGCGACGATTTACGCTTCTTAGATTCTTTTTTATCGTGTTCACCGGATTTACGTCTTGTCGGCGAAGCTGAAGTTGATTTGCGCTTCTTTTTCTTTGACTTGTCGTGACGATCTCGCTCGGGTTCTTCTTCTATAACTTCTTTTACTGGTTCTGACAAAGGTTCCTGAAGAAACAATATTTTGATGTCAATTTTGTAAGAATTTATACTGACGATTTATATAAAATTAGAATTTAAGGAATTTAACATAAAAATATGAAAAAGACTAAATCATAATACTTTTGCTCGAAATTTTATGAGAGATATAGATTAAATAGAATTTTCATTCGAAGACTTATTTATTATTTGTTCTTTGAAAGTTGTTTTACCTCAACGACTTCTTCTTGGACTGCTGGAACTTCCGGTGGAATATTCTCAATCGTATAATTCCACTCACCACTTTCCTCGTCCTCCCAATCCTTCAACTTGGCTTCAGCCTTTAATTTTGGCTTTACTTTTGACCCTTGCTTCTCATGTTTAGCCTCTTGACTTAGTTTTGCCTTCTCCGCTATTATAGAACTTATGACATTCTTATTATGAAGCGGAGTTTGTTTAACTGGCTTGTTTTTCGATTTTGCGATCTTGTGAGCCTTTGAACTTTTTGCAGCGGACATACCCGACTTAAGCGGAAGTGGAGTATAACCGGATTTGCCGACAAACTACGACAGAAAATTCAAAAAATGCTTTAAAAAATTTCATGGGCAGACGGGGAATGTAGAAGATGTCGTAAAGAAGGAAGAAGAAAAATTCTCGTAAAGTTTGCTAAAGAATAAAATAACCGATGCTTTGGATATTCACCTTATTTTGAAGATGTCTATTTTTCGATGCGACCAAATATCCCACAAGTGAACCTTTGCTTTTAGGCTTCTTCGCGACGATAGTTTCGGTGAGATGTCTCGCACTTCCTGAAGTGCACATGAGCTTCCTTGGTCTTCCAACTTTACGCTTCTTTGATGCTGAACTGGAGCTGACAATTGTTGGTGCTGGGGAAGATGTTTCGTAGCCCACCTGCAAAAGCAAACGAAAAGTTTCTGAGTGTTGAATATTTATTGCCGATTACATATCTTCAATACTTTCAATACTTACATAGAATTCAATGCTTGACGCATTTCTGAGAATTTTAATAAATAGACAAAAACTCACCGCACTCAGATTTTTCTCTTCTTCGTCAGGTAACAGTTTGCTCGTGGGTAGTACAGTTATTGGCGAAGCAACAGGCGGAACAGGAATCGGTATACTGGGAATACTGTGCAGCAATTTGATGTGACTTTTCGGTTCTCCAAGTTTAACAAGATTAACATTGCATCTGGGCATCGCAAGATTGGCCATCGCTGGCAAGTCTGGCGGACTTTCGTCGTTCGGAACTTCCTCGATCGGTGATTTTGGAGGCGAGCCATCGAACTCCAAGCTTCCATAATCGGAACTGGAATGGCTCTTTTTTCTGGGCCTTCCAGGACTTCTCTTTTCATTTTTCTTGGGTGGCAGTTTCGAAAGTTCCTTCTGCTTCTCTTTGTACTGCTTCTGAATGTCCGCCATTCTGACTCTCATGTCCAATTCCATGGCGTCCATATTTGGCCAGTCCCGTTCATTTTCCGCCTCAATCTGAGTGTTCTCTTCATGACTATTCGTCAATGCAGAGGGTGGAATCGTAATTCTAAGCGGACAGACACTGGCTTTTTCAGGATGATCGCCATCGGAATCCGTGAAGTCAGCTTCGACTCGAGTTGTCGAGAAATTGTCGTTTACAGTTTTTTCTGAAGTATTGTATTTTTCTTTCGTAGAATCAACGTTTGGTCGTGATTCTTCGCTGAAGACTGAATGTTGTCTCGATTTGGCGACGAACCTTCTGGCTTTTCCAATTCGATCGAAAAATTGCTGGGGACTTTCGCGTTTTGGGTTGTCATGTTGTCCGTTTTCCTCGCACACTCTTTTCGAATCGCTGTTTATCTGGTCTTCCCCGATGTACTTTCTCTTCTCCGCTCTTTTTTTCTCAATTTCCGAAGCGGTAATTTTGCCCAAATTCAATAAAAGTCTTCCAGCTTGCGATATTTCCTCCGAATTCTCTACATTCTCTTTCAATTTTTTTGGAACATTGTCAGCGACTTCTTCCATGAATCTTTGCTCGGCAAGTGCGCACAAAAGTCCCAAGGGACTGTCAACATCATTATTGTTGCTTTCCGCCTGCGACTGCTGACAATTGGGCTTTACTTTCTCCGGCGAACTCTCCGAAGTTTCTTGAACACCATTTTGTATATTTCCTGGCTTTAGATGCTCAAATTGCTCGATGCTATTTGACAATAGTTCGAGTCCGCTGAGATCAACGTTCTGTCGCGGTTTGGAAACGATTTTGAGCTTCCCTACAGAATTATTCATAATGTCGTTAATTTCTTTGTTTTCATCAACATTTTTCTCGTGAGAATTTTCGTCGGCATTGATTCCGTCGTAAACTTTTTCTCTCTTCGTATCATCTTCCGCAATCATTGCGCTCAAGTCTCGGGAAGACGTATCATCCTCTTCATCATCGAAAGCAGGCGTGCCAACAGGCGTAATTTTTTCCATTTTTAATTCTCTATGATTATCAACGTCTTCAGTGATTTTGAGATTATTATTGTTGCTATTGCAGTCATTGTTGTTGTCAGTCGGTGCCAAAGCTTTTACGGACGAATCTCTTGTCGCATAATCGTTAGTGTTTTCGGACCTGGAAAAATTGTCCACGCTTATTGCGTTTTCGCAAGATCGTAGGATGAGATTTTTCAAACCATTTTCCAATCTTCTTGGAAGATATTCAACGACATTCCTTGGTTGTTGAAGCTCCGAAACTTTGACTTTCTGTCCCTCGAAGCCCTGAATCGCCTGATGATCCTGAAGAGCTGCCGCAGCATTTTTCTTCAATTTTTCAACGACATTTTCGATGCCAGGATGAAATCTTTCAACAGATTGTTTCCTTTCGTGGCGAATTTTGTCGGAATGATGAGAAGTTTCGTGTCTAGCGGAGAAATCTTCGGTTTCTACGGAATTTTCTTCGTTTCTTTCCTGCTTAACAATGACCCTTTGAACTTCCTTCTCTTCTTCGCAGTCGATGGACGGCATATCAAACGACTTGACACCGATTTGCGGTCGTTCTTCTTCCGCTAATCTTGGATTAATCGGCGTTTCCGTTCTCTCTTGCTTTGAAAAATTATGACAATTATTTTCCTGTACTTCGACCGACGTTGGAACCAATTTTTCTGACGGCTTCGGCAATTCTTGTATCCTCTCCTCGGGCGAAATTTCCTTGTGCAAGAAAACAGGTGTTTCAGTAGAAATATCCTCTTCCTCAATTTGGCTCGTGACTTTCTCCTGTTCTTGCATAGATTCTTCGTTTCTCTTCTCCTCTAAAGCTCTTTCTTCGTTCAGCATTTCTTCGGTGAAAAAAGGTTTACGAACTTGTTCAATAGGATCGCGTCTTCTTCCAAAAAACTCAAGATTCTCGTGAAAACTGTCGCAGTTTTCTTCAGTTATTTCGATTACTCTTGACCCTATCCTGGAAATTCTTTCGTCACTCGTGGATTCTCCATCAACGTTGAGGGACTCTTCGTCCTCGGAGATTCTGTCGTCGTTGCTTGAACGACAACTTACAACGCTTTCTATCGTTCTGTCGACAGAATTTACTTCAGTGCATTTGGTTATCGTTGTGAGAGACGAGGTCGTTGCTGTCGTCGCGTATCTCGTGCAATCTACCGGATTTGCAATCGCAGTTCCTCCTGACTTTTCAAATTTATTTATCAAGCTGCATGCGGTTTCGATTCCCGTGGACTGATCGACCATTGAATTTTGCGTGGAAATTGACGCGAATTGCATTCTCGGCCTCTCGTGACTCGATGAAACAAAGTCAAAGTTGGTAGTCATTACTTGTTGCTGACAGGAACTTGAATATTGCTCTTGCTTCACGTAAGTTTCACTCGGCAATGGCTCCTCGTCGGTCTCCAGGCCGTCGGTTTGATTTGACGCATCCTGTACACCGATTGGTGTTGTTTGGGGTGTTTCGATCGCGTGCATTGTCGTTACCTCCGGAGGGGGTGTTAAACAAGATACTGGGGACGTTGCTTTCGCCAAAAACGTGTTTCGCTGCTGTAACAATACAATGTAGTTAGCCCCATTAGACTCAAGGCGTGTCAAAGATTTTTTTGCGACGACACTCGATCTATCCTTCAGTAATTTACGTAATTCAAGTCTCACGTGGACATTTATTGGCCCAAAATAAAATAGTTTAATTAGGTACCGATCTAAATAAATTAAACATGGCCTATTAAAAACTGTAGCCAATTTGCATAAAGACAGAAAGGTTTGTGCTGGTGATGAAATACGTCACTAATGATCTATTGAAAAATTGTATGCTTCAGTAAATTATTGACAATCGGATTGTACGTGGTTCTGCAGTATTCATTACTCATATTTATCGCGATTCCACTATATAAATAAAATTTCATGGGCGTAAAGGTAATATATAATTTAGCTCTTGGAATGCGTTGAAACATGTAATGAATAGAAATCAATAAATCTCCACAAACCTGTGATGTACAGTGCGTTGGTTCTGCCTGACTGATCTGAACCAAAGCTGGAGCATGAGGGTAGTAATGAAGGGTTGTAAGAAGCGGTGCATCCGGCATCAAAGTACCAGCTACCGATGTCACGGTTTGTAAGGTTTTGCTTGACTCTGCGGAAGCTGGTAATTAAACAAACAAGAAAATTGATTAGCATTAATTTCCATAAATTCTGCATCGAGGAATTCCGACGTATTACTATTATTATCGCTACTTCATAAACGAAGCTCTTTCTACGACAAACAAAATTTCCTCGTATTTCCATGTCAGATTACTCGTCGAACAGCGTGAAGCAATTTGCAAGGGTTTATTGCTATTAATATTATGATTATTATTAAAGAGTTTATTTATATAATTAAGGGTTATTAGTATTAACATAATTATTGTTACCGATTATTGTCGTCGGACTGCTGCTACAATCTGCTTCGATTTTGACGATCGGCATTGTGCTCTGTTGTTTCCGTTTGTTCTCCGTTAGAACAAGTCTCGCACCTCCGATATCGCTCAGAAGTTGAAGTGACGGCGGCTGCGGGGGTGGCGGAAGTAGCAGAGGTGGAGGTCCCACGTTAGCTCCGTTATGACTCGGATAATTGGGCCATACAACTGCCTGCTGCATTTGTTCTGCTAAATTATAAAATGGCGTTAAAAACACATACACATCAGCATTAAGAATCTTGGCAATAGATCCTATTGGTTTACAAACTACCGTGTATATTGAGAAAACAATGATACCGACGCTGATAAACTCTTTGGAAAAGTGAATTTAAAAAACCTTCACGAGCAAATGCATTTTTTTCGTAGTTAAAATTTAAGATGCGTTTCTCATAGAATTCTATGGTTTATGTACATAAAAACTTATTTTAATTCGCATCTTTCTTTTATTTTTTAATGTCTCTTCTTGGTTAAAACGGAAAAATCGTGTTTATCAATTCTTGTGGTTGAGTAACTGTGCCATGTTTAAAGTTAAATATTTATTTTACCATACTTCCGTAACAATAAGTTTTTTAAAAGATATACTTCAATTACTAATAAAATTGTGTTTTGAACTGTTCGATTGTCTTGATTTATATCTTTTTGTAGAACCAGAAGTTTCTTTTAGTGTAGATCTCAATACATTCGTAAAACCGGACTTTCTGTCGAGAGTTAATGGCAAGTTGTGGAGTGATATGGCACCTCTGGCAAATTCGCAACGCCTCGATGACTCTGCGGCGGAGAACGAGTTAGAATCGCGAATTGCCAGAGCACAAGACCCACGATGTGGTATCGAACGACCACCGATAAGATCACGATAAATTGAAAGCGTAAATATAGATTCTTTATGCGTGCATAACGTAAAATATTATTGTGATGCAAGCTGAAAAAAATGATTTGCTATCCACACACTCGTCGAGCTCGTATTCCGTTCATTAATCAATGATTATATTACCAGCTGCGTGAATAAGCAATAGGTGTCCTGTAGACGGATCTCTCACTAGTTGAAGACCACCCTGCAGACCACCCTGAAGACCACTTTGCAGTCCTACTCCCATCTGTGGAAAGCCTACAGGCTCCATAGCAGGCATTGCTGTAAGAATGCACATTAAATTTTTCAACAAAAGCACAAAAAAATAGTACACTATTCACATGAATTAAATTATCATTACAAATTAATTCGCGTTGCAATGACGTTGTTCTTCACAACAATCGACAAACAAATCGTTGAAAGTATAATTCAAAGTAAAAACACTATTCACACTGACTATAGTTTTTTTTAAGTCATGTTACAAAAAATCTTAATTTTATTTATTTATTTTATTTCTACAAAAGCCCAATGAAAAGAATTATTTTTGCACAAAATGGAGATTTTCTGTTCACAATTTTTAGATTTTTTTTTATTTTTCTATTGTGTTACTGCGATTGTTTCAGGATAAACTAAACGTTGTCTTCATTATCGTTTGAATTTGAATCGGCGTGTATGTTGTCGCGGGTTTCTCTGCAAATTATTTTATATAATGTTGTCCGTCCGTAATGAAATGTTAGTCCGTCGTTTCGGCGTGCGGTGGGTGAGAATGGAGTGGCAAACTATAGAGAGAGAGAGAGAGAGAGAGAGAGAGAGAGAGAGAGAGAGAGAAGAGAGGGAAAACGGAAGGGCAAGGAGGGGTCGTTTAGCCAAATGAATTTACCAGATGAGCGTTTGTTATCTCTCGCACCGTGATATATTATATGCCTATGGGAAGACTCTCACGATAAATCAAGCCCGTTTCGTGGAAAAAAAAAAAAAATTGCCAAATTGGATGACAAAATGAAAGAGAAATTTTGTAAAACTTCATATATGTTTGTGTTACTTGTTGATTGATAAAAATACTCGAAAGCTGCGCAGTTCTTTGGATTAGGAATTCGCAGTAGACTTTCAAAAGTGAAGGGTTGCCATATAAAAATGACTTTACAATATTCCCTCTATTCTCTGTTTCCAAAGACTAAAAAAATTCTCGAAAATTTCGATCCAAACAGTACACGGAGAGAAGAATCTGGCAATCATTATTCAATTTAGCACAGTAAACTAAGTTTATACAGCACTAATATAGCGACACGAAGAAATCCGCGTTTATTATATGACAAACGTCGCCAAACTGGTGGAATAAACCGAATTTACCATGCAGAAGAGAACAATCACCAAAATTTTGCGTTACTGGTTCGACGATATCCAATTCAATAAATCCACTGTAATAGCAGTGTCATTTTAGGCATTAGTTGTTGGGTCAAGCGGTGTAGCGCTATATTTGAGTTTATTACAAATAAAAATAATCGATTGATGTCCAGGCAGATGCTTCCGGAAGTTCAAGCGCCATCAAGGGTTACTGAATTATTGTCTTTTATTTTGAGTCTTTACCTGCGGTCGGATATTGCCAGATTGTCGGTGGCCAGGAAGCAGCTCCGGAACTTCCCGCGCCGCCAATGTTGCCCAAAGTGGAATTGAGGGTGGATCCGAGGGCAGCGTTGAGCGAGGGTGCGAGAGCGCCCGAGGGAATGGCGAGATGGGCCGGACGATCGTCTCCACTGGGCCCGCAGTGCACGAGCGTGGCTCCTCCCACTGTCATTGCCGTTGCGGAGCCTGAAAAGTTCACGCCCACATTAGTAAACGCCCACAACCCACACATCTATAAATAACTCAAGCCACTTCGAACGTGTAATTTTCTCACTGACACGCTGGAAATCATCAAACAAGTGAGATTTCCTCTCGTGCCCCACCAGCCCCACCCCCACTGGTCACCTCCCACTTCCTAAGCTCCGCCCCCATTCCGCCCTAAAGAGGCCGGTCTCGGGAACGCCCCCTGCCCCGCCTTAAACTCTTTCTCCGTGGCGAGAAACATGGCCGTGCTCGACAAATGCGGCTGCAGATATAGTATTCGCGACGCGGGATATCCCTTCTCTCCCGCTGTGGAAGAGAACGGAGAATTGGCCAACGACAGGCTCGCACTCTATAAGCGCCAGAGATGCCACCGGTATTTCACGTACAGACATATCGTCGAAGCCCCAACTATGAGTTGCCGAAAAAGAAATTCCAATCGCGAAGGAGCAAAGATAAAAGCAAAACTTAGGACGGGTTTGAGACCCGCGCACTCGCCATTTCCTCGAAAGACATTCGCTTTCTTGATGTAATTAATGAAAAATCGAAAATCCCTTTGTTCGCTGAAAAATCGTAGCGAATTGATGAAATAGCAAGTTTAAAGGGCTCGTTATCATCGAGTGGACGAACTTATCGTGGAAACTCAAGGGACGTATTTTCGGTACATCGATCCGATCGTGATAAGGGACATTGAGATGTCAATTTGTGTCTTGTAATAGTTATTTAAGGGGGCAGATGTAACGTTTGTCGACAAAACACGGTGGCAACTGCCATGGATCTCCCCATCGCGCTCGCCGCCAACCTCATTCTCGTTAATATTCCGCCTTGACGTTTACGAACGCGTTTCGGGTCCGCGACGCCGCTCCAGGAATTCCGATGGCTGCAGCCAGCGCACCACCTCCTCGCCACTAACCCGCTCGCCCATCCCTCCCCCCCGCAGAGACGATGCAGCCGAGATCCGCTGTGCTATATATACATACGTATACTATAGCACGGAACGTTTTGCTTGTATTATTCGCTTCGTATTGTTCACTAATAGTACATTACTTTTCTCTCGATACGAATGGCTCGATATGCTCCTCGAAGGATGCTCTATAAATTCACAAGCTAGAAAATTTCATTGGTTCAGTCGTTTGAAATATCGAGCGGTGCTCTTTGCACAGTAAATAAAATGCATCGGAAATAATTGAGCTTAATCATTTCATTTCTTCCAAGTAAATGTGGTGAATGGAAGAAAAAAGTGAATTTTCCTGCATTTCCACTTCTGTCAATGTTTTAAGAAGAAGAAAAAAAAAACTCATTAATCGATGTCTCAGCTGAAAATCTCTTAGAGTAAGTTAAAAAGGGGATTAAGAAAATAAATAATAAATTGTAGCGGCGGAACGTCAATAGTAAATTCATCCCTCAATTTACTCCCCTGTCGATTCTCCCTTCTTCGTGCTCCTGAGCATCAATCCGCGCATATATATTGTAGCTTAGAAGGAAGGAGACACGGCAAACGCAACACCGCCGAGTGCGCGTTGGGTCAAACGAACACAGTGTCGTATCGGATAACGCTTATCCTTCAGGGCCGTCCACCTCCGCTCTCCTCATTGCTCCGCAGAATTGCTGTACCGATTTCCAGCGCTAAATCGGCGAATTAAGGGGGTACGAACGGAGCGATACGCTCAAACAAGTGATGATTTTCTGTAATTTTTTTGTTTTGTTTCAATTTTTTAATTTATTTTTCAATTAGCAAGCTTATGTATGGAAGTTATTCAGCTTGGGTCTGCTACGTATAGACAATATCAGCAGCCAATGAGTAGCGAATAACAAGTGGTCCCCTGAAGCAAAGACTTACATTTTTTCAATCACTCGCATGAAATTTTTGAGACGGTCAGTTATGAAGAGAATGCATTCTATGAAATGGGAAGTATGTTACCGGGTTACTAAAAAAGAACTGCTATAAATAACGTTGAGGAATTTTCAAAAAGAGGTATAGCACAATTATTAATACCACATTTCAACAAAAATGCATGAAGTGAATAAATTCAAGGTTGTCAGCACTCATGACGTCCAAATGCACCAATGCTGACATATTTTCATACTTTTTATCACTGGCATTGGATTTTACATGAATTCCAAAGCCTGCGGATATTTTAAACATTTTTTATACCAATGACCAAAATCCGACGTGGCAAAATGTTGCAGTGACGACAAAAACACCACCAGAATGACTAAACGCGAAAGAGAGATGAGAAGTTAAGTGGCGAACATTGCGCGCGCCTCCTCGCTGTGCGATTAGTTTGAATTCGAAGTTAATTCTCTGGTTGATTCAGGATAAAAATTTCACGTCAGTACCAAATGTGAAGAGAAATAAGTAAGGTGTTGCTAACATGCCAGTAGCAACTATTCTTCGCCTCTTTTTTTTTTTTTCTCATGTATTACACCCATCAAGACACCGACAACCAATAACTTCCATCAGCATATCAGCAGAAGTGAAGGACAGCGAGCATTCCATTTGTTTTACGCAAGTACATAGAGCAATATCGTGCATAATATCATATATGTATTTTATTCAAACTGTGCGATATCACTATTTACGAAACGTTCACAGTACGCGTTACCTTTTCGTTACGGTTCTTTGTATATGCCATGGCGCGCACATGTCATAATTCACTTGTTAAAATCTACATAAATGCTCGTTTATAAATGATTGTTCGACGTCTACTTGACACTTCGTTCCGTCTTAAACCCCTGCAGCGATTTTATCTGCTATACTAAACCGAACGTTTGCATAACCGATGAGAAAATAATAGAATAACGGACGGAGAAAATAAAAAAACAAAAAACAAAAAAGTTTCTCTTTATACGAGAATGTATTATAAACGACCTCGTTGAAAAGCACTCCTGCTCAAGTTTCTAAACAAAATGCACTCCAACTTTTGCGTCGCTGTGGATACGGCTGCAACTTGCTAAACGTGAATTCTTGCTATATATATACGTTCAGGGTCGACAAACGTTCAACACGTTCACGCGTTTATATTTGTGTTCCACGTGAAACGCTCTTAACACTATATATTTGTATCTGTAGTGCAACTGGAACAATGTTACGGTATGCAGAGTGAGCGAGAGTAATGATAAAGAGTTCTGCGGCGAACGGGTCAAGGCCGCGCCAAACGATAGTTGCCAAGATTATTTTGCGGGCGAAAATCATCACAGATTATGTCATACACTTTCTTTCTGCTTCCTCAATTCCTAGTCCCGTAAGAGCAACTGGAAATTACTGAAAAAGTGCTGTAAATCGCCTGAAACTACGAGTCATAAGCATTTATGGGCAACATTAGGAAAAAAATGCAGTCAAAATACATACATTCTGGCCCAAATAACTATGAATAATTGCGAGAACATTGCATGATTAATATTCTTGTCTTGAATAACAAAATGTAAATAAAATGAATGAACGATTGAAAATCGTATTATTGGTGTTAGTTTTCAATTATTGACAGATATGCAAATGTCAATGGACATTCAATACATTTTCATTCGAATGAAGCCAATATTTCAGAGCAATTCGAGACTGTCCTATTTTGTTCCTGACGATGTATTTTCCTCCGGCATGGCAAAATTAACCAAAAACACAATTGTTATTCAAATATAATGCCGCTAATGACTTTCAGTAGCTCCTGCATTTTGAAAACCATGCGTTTACGGTTTTGGCGAACTTTGGCCCGGATCGTTACCTTTTTTACCGGCGGTCAAAATTATTTATTGGAATCGAGTTTTTAAGGTAAAAAATGCGGTAAAGCGAAAATACATTTCGCGATAAATGTTTTGCTTATGCACTTCAAAGAGAAAGATAATGCAGCCGCTCACCGAGACTGTCGGGCTGAAAATGATGGTAACTGGCATGATGCGAGGTGTGATGACTCAGTGATACGTTTCGCATCGACGACGACGTTGTTTCCTGATGCTGAAGTCTTTGTCGTGCAACGGCAATGCCTACCGGAATTCCGCCAGATCCGGCTGTCGAAACGACTATGCCTGAAACACACATGAATGAACAATGTGTGAGTACAACGACATTTAAACATTTAACCACTTATGTATTTAGAATTGTAACGGAGACGTGACTGCGGATGATTGCCAACTAACGAGACAGTTTTCACCGATGGATTCACGCTATTATAAATTGATAATAGCTGCATTTATACTGTTCGATATGAAATTTATTGCAAAAAAACCTTGCCACGTATGTTTGTGAGCATTTGCCGATTGTCATTCGTGCGTTGCGATGATTTGAGTGATTGAAATAAGTGCCTCGGTTTATTATTCCACACCGGTGAACTTTTGACGTCTCCGTTTCTTGGAGTCCATTACGGCTCTTTTCTCGTAATGTTCTTTCTTGTTTTCCGCACATAGTTTGTTGCTATCTTCTTGGATCCTCTCTCGGCCACGGCTTCGCCGATAATTTGACGATGACGTCGTTATGGAGAATTTAGAGACCGATAATAGGGAAGATGAGCCTGTAGACATATGTGTGCTTTTATTCCCTGTCGATTCTGACTTCATCCTCCTTTTTGTGTTTCGAAACGGAGCGTTTCGCTTGTGTTTTCCATTTCGTATTGTTTAATAATAATACTCAACATTTCTCTCGATATGAACGGCTCAAGATGCTCTTCGAAGGATGCTCTACAAATTCGCAAGCTAGAAAATTTGATTGATTCAGTCGTTTGAAATGTCGAGTGCTGTTCTTTGCCCAGTACGTAAAGTGTATCATGAATTAGCAGGTATAATTATTTCGTTTCTCGAAAGTCATCTTGATAAATAAAAGAGGAAGTACATTTTTCTGCATTTCCACTTCTGTTAATGTTTTAAGAAAAAACTCATTAATCAGTGTCTCCGTAGAAAAATCTCCCACAGTAATTCAAAAATCCGGGCAAGAATTTTTTTCTGTTTATTATTATAGCGGGCGGAGCGTAAATCGTGAATTCGTCCCCAGATTTACTCCCCTGCCGATTCTCCCTTCGTCGGGCTCTTCAGCATCAATCCGCCCATATTTCCAGCTTCTCCAGACCTTAAGGAAGGGATGGAACTTTGCATGCTAGTAACGTATCACAATTTGCGATCCAGAATCGTATGCGGCGAACTGACGATGATACGACTCCGTTTGGTCTCTCCTACTATTCTTTCTACGTGTATATATATATATATATATATAGTCAGAGGTAGGTGGTACTATATATATATATATATATAGCGAAGTATACGCAGGGAGCGACACTCCACTCTATTACAAGTTCGTGAGGCCTCATTCGCTCTCATTTTTTTTCGCCATCTCTCTTTCCCTCTCACATTTCCGAGCCACGCCTTGTCTTTGCGTCGCCATGCGTGCCACTCTCCTTCTCTTTTTTTTTCTCTCTCTCACTTCTTCTCCCTTCTTTTAATTCGTTCGCACTGTGCATATTTCGCTCGTACCCTCTCGCATCCACCAGCAAATGATTGAAGCAAACCTTTCGCGTTTTTTTTAAATCTAGAAACAAGAAAAAAAAAAGTACAACCAAAGCGAGTCAACCTGTGAATACAGAGAAATATATGCATAGCGTAATATCATGAACATTTGTATCAACGTGATTTGCAGGAAAGCCATGCGATTTCCTGTTACGTAAAAGCGCCTTTCAGCCTTTTTTTTTCTGTACCTCTTCTGGCTTGCTTTTTTTCTCCGTTGCTCTTCAGCATATCAATGTTCAGGCATACTTTTTCTTCTCTTTTTCCCCTCATCGAACGCGGTGCTCTTCAGTCGCCACGCTTCAATTCTTTTTCACCTTCTCCCCTTTATGCTTCTCTTCATGGTTGTTTTTACTTTTCCCGATTGGAGATCCTTCTTTTTTTCATAGCGCCCCGCTCCGCCGTGCGTGTCTCGTTATTGCGAGGACGCCGAAGAAACGTGCCTCTCCCCTGGCTCACCATTGGCTCACACCCAGAGGCAAATTCAACCTCCCCTTTAACCCAACGAGACGCTCGATTGCACCAACCACGAACGCACTCTGTACCTTCGATCGTACGGATTTTTGCTCTCATCGTGAGATCGGCCATCGAAGTTTTCGTTGATTAACGTGGAAACGATCCTAACATAGTTTTACAATAATTTTTTTTTTTTTTTTTTTCAAAGTTAACGTTGAAGTGGTTCACTAATTTCGAAAACTGCATTCATAAAAAAAAGAAATACTCAACACAAAATGATTTTAATTCCATTCATTTCCAGATCTCCCAGTAATGATCCAATTTCTTAATAAATTTCCAGTTGTTTGTGAAATATTTTACTGTGATTTGCAATATCTCTGATAAAAAGCAAAACATTTAGAAAATCACTTTTTTTTCCTGGGAAACATATAACTTTTTCAAAAACACACTTTTACATATACTTTTTCCCATATGAATATTCCAAATTGAAAAAATGAAAACCCAATAAATTGAGAAACTCAACCAAACGATTAAATCATTCGCAGATTTCTATTAAATTGGCAGAAGTGAGATGTAAAACGTCATTTTTCAACATTAGATTTTCGCCATGTTTTATATAACGACACTGAAGAGCTATGAGCTCAAAGAAACGAACAGCCCGTTAAGATCCATAGTATTCCGATCGTAAAATCTTCTAAGTCGTTTTTTAGAAGGGTAACAGTCTAGCTGTGGAACCGAGCGCCGTTGAGTCCGAGCGAATGACCTGGGTGCGCGCTTTTCCATCGTGTTTCTCGTCGTAGTACGTTCGGAAAGGCCGTGGAATGTCCTCGTAAAACTCGCAGGAGATATGACGGTGCTATATGGCAAAACAGTTTTCTGGAGTCCATGTCCAATTTCGTTAATTATACCCGTTTTCTTGTTCCTACATCAAAATATTTTATCTTCATTTACTATTCTATGAACGAATCTCTATTCTTTCTTTCATAAAAATAGCTCAATGAATTTCGCACTGTTCAGGTGAAGATAACAAATAATAAAGTGTAGGCTGATGAATCATGGGATCTCGATTATTTGCTGACGTGAATAGCTGGAAAATAAAGGGGAAGTATGTGTCGTGACTTTACCACGAACCATCATTCGTGCTAGTCTCAATTATACTTCAACATGTCTCACCTCAGTGGCTAATAATTGCGATAATGGTGACGATAATAATAAGGGAATGTGTTAGACTCACCATTTTCGGACTTTGGCTGCATAGGCTCGATCTTAACGGCTGTCGATGTGGCGTGAAGCGAAGTCGAAACTTCAGCCACTTGGCACGGAACGCTCGACATTGGTTCCCGCTTCACAAGATTTGCAATGCCTGTAGTCGTCGTTCCCGTAGCTAGATTATTGGGATTACTGGTACACGACGTCATTGCCTCCTGCTGACCATTCCAGGACGAAACCACCGGGAGCGTACGGCTACATCCGATGTCGGAATGGACCAACTTTGTCTTTCCTGTATAATTAAGGAATATTGACATTCAAACTATCTCTTGGGCTATAAACTTTGATACAAGCGAAAGTTTGTGAGTGATGTGGGTAAGCAGAGATTAATTGATCCGATAACCCTTTTCGTATGGAAATTAACCACATGTGGAGAAGCATGTGTGTTTTATTTATCGTTTTGCCATAACTCAATAAAATTTACAGTGGAAATCAGAATATTTTTTAGTTTATGCGGCAAATCATTCTTGTGCATAATTAACAAGTGAATAATGTTCTGGATATAGAGGAGATGAACATTCGATTATTCATTTAGCTTCCGTGTAGAGAGATTTTTTTTCGAGATTTTTATGTACGTATACTTAAAACATGAAAACAGGAGAGTGAGTGATACTATCAGGCTGCAACTTAACGACCATGTGAAGCACTTTTGAATGTTTAATCGTTGTGAACCTTTATGTCTTATCATATTTTTAGTACTTTTTCCCGTGCAAAACGTCATAAACCCGATAGCTCGCGCAAATTTTAAGTCTTCAAATTATTTGCCCGGTTTCACAAAAAAAAAACCTCAATGAGACAGCCCCAATTGACCAACAGAGTTCCTCCTAGAGGTACATCTCTAAAATCTGGATAATAATGAAGAATAATATACAAGGTTCTACTGCGACGCGATTTTCGGTTTTGTTTATCCTCAAAAAATTCAGTATCCGAACATTCGATCCATATTTACCGAGTGAATAAAGTCACAAAAGCAGCAGGGCTAATGGATTGCCATATTAATCACTCTTCGTTTCTTTGAAGTAAAGAGCGAATAAGCGTCATTTATTAAGGTAAAGATTTCGGCGATCTAATATAGTATTAATGATACAATAAATATGGAGTATTTAGTGACGGAGTCGTGTAAGAGAGAAAAATAGAGGAAAGTGTCTTCTTTACGTTCATCCTTAACATCGGTGATTCACGAGGCACGAAGACTGCCTCGAAGAGGAATAAGGCGAGATGCATGCCAGAGCCAGGAAGGCGACAGGCGTAAAACCGGGTATGGACGGGCGACGACGATAAAACGCCGCAGCACTGCGAAAGGGAGAGGCAAAGAGAGAGAGAGAGAGAGAGAGAGAGCCGAGGAGAAAGAGTGACGCGCCTTGAGAGCTGGCTGAGCTTAAATATAGAACGGGGGAGTGACTGCGAGGAGGACTTCTTGCGTAAGCGTTCGAGAACCTCATCACCTTCGCAGCCGTCCTCGTCGTAATCGTGCTGCTGCTTTTGCTACTAGATATTCGAAGATGACGGTGACACATGGAAATTATTTCGATAAAAAATTGTGTTGGAATCAAATGAATTTTTTTTCAGCTTCCAGTCGATTAATTTGTATGAAATTCTATAAGCTTTTGGTCGGGGAAAAAGAAGAGACTGGTGATCAACTGCTTGTGAATTTCTTCCTGAAATCTCCAAGAAGTTATTATTGTGGTCGATGAAAACGCTTTTTGTCATATTAACTTTTTTCTGAGGCTAAATTATTTCAGCGTTTATGCTTTGTCAAAAACTGTAATTCAATTTTAACGCCAAGAACGTATTGTAATTCTATAGAAAGTGCTTCAACTTTGTAAAAGCTGAACACTATTCACCGTAAGTGATTCATTTTCGCGAAAGATAGAGCGAAACCGTTATTTAAAAAAAAACATTAGAAATTAATGAAATCTAAATGTTTTGACATTACAAATGATTGCAACAATTACACAGCGCCTGCTGCTCCACTTGTGTGTTAATTTTACACTCGACAATTAGAACTAATATTTAGTTATCGGCGTTCGAATTTTCAAAATTGTATACACCCACACACAGACACATGCGGACACGTTCTTCTAGACCACCTTTTTGGACATGTCGGACCATTCTGGCTATGCTGACACAAAAATTTCGAAACATTTTCTTTTTTTTCTTTTCATGAAAACAAAATTTTTTCCATGAGCAAGTGAAACGATTGCTAAAAATTTTCACTTGATGAAATAATGGAGTCCTACGACTCTGTGAAGGAATTATTTCAGCAATAGAAAATGTGAAGCCCGTAGAAAAATATTTCGAATTGCCGAGCCATATTTCTGTCGTCGCAAGTCCATCTGCCTTTTCTCACCATTGTTGTTTCTACATATGCACGGCTGTCTTGTTTTCTCTAGTTTAACCGTCTGTCCCGTCATCGTAGTTTGGACGGTACCAAAATTATCGAGCTTTTTCGTACTGCTGCAGCTCGTCGTTTGCTGAACATATCCACCAGAAGTGTGTCCAGTTTGACCAGCCTGTACGAGCATCGTACTGACGCTCGTCGTCGAGCCGCTTGGTATCGTCGAGACATTCACTGTCGTTGGACACCCTGTGCTCGTAATAGCTTGCGTTGGGTTGTGATAATCCTGATGTAGAAGCATCCCCGTCGTAGGAACTACATTTGCCTGGTTGTTTGTAGGTGACGAGAAGCTGTTTAAAGTGAGTGTCGGTGTTCCTGCAGTCACTAGCGACAATTGTGGCGAAAAAGTGTTTTGATGGAGGCCTCCTTTGAAAAGAAATATGAGTATCCATGAGTCTCTTCACCAAATCATGAGGAATAATATTTTATTTTTATTAAAAAAAAAAGTGTGTGATACAAACGATCGTGCGCAATGCAGGCAAAAAAAACAGTAATAAAAACTCTTCGTGCTCTTCAACGTGCTCCCAAATTAGAAAAAAGTCAACTGTGCAGAGAGAAAAAAATAGAGGTATTATCGAATATCTTGCTTCAAAATATGCGACAGATAGAATGTTAAAGATAGAAAAGTGTTTGAAATGATTAAAAAATGTATATGATCGATTACTGTAAGGAAATGAAAATTTGAGGCTTTTAATAATTATCATTAATAGTTTGTAGTAATACTACAATGAATTACCACGTATTTACCATACGATCTACCACGTTTTTAAGGACTTTTTTAATATCAAAATAATTCTGTACTTTTAAACATTTGGGAATGTCAACCACTACATCATCATGTCTTCAGCAATCTTTTTAAATTATCGACTTTACAAAAATTTTCGAAATAACAAAAAAGCGAAGTTTCCAAATAGTTAAAAAAAAAACCATCAGACGCATAAAAATTTTCTAGCATTGTAACGAGAAAAACGTGCTTATGTAATATAAGTAGCTTCAATAATTAAATTGCCCCCGAATTATTTTTCTTTGGTATTAAAAATCGTGTAAAATCATGAAATTACACGGAGTATTTTTTTTTTCCGGCCGTATATTACACATATTGCATAATACCAAAGGAAATCGAAACTTCAGCAATGTAACATACCTTTAGCCGGTTGTACAATAATTTTTTTTAGTTCTGTTGCATTTTTAGAGCAAAAATTCTTACAGACTTTCAACTATAATACTTTTCTACAAAGAGCGAAAATAAGTCAAAGATGAATTCGTTGAATTTGAGTCACTAACCGAGACTGAGCGTACGATCGTCAATAAACTTGGACGTGAACGAGGTCGCCGATGTCGTCGTCATCGTCGACTCACCGTGATGAAGATGATGAAGCCCAGCGAGATTAAGGGTGTGCTGAGTGTGCTGCGCGTGGTGGAGGCTGGCGCCGGCGGCTGCCGCTGCAACGTTTACCCCAACGGCACCCTGAAGACTCAGGGCCTGATGATGATGGGCCTGATGGCTCGTCGTCTGACCCGTTCCATGATGGGGCGCCAAACTCGCGAGGTTCTTCGCGAGTAACTCGAGCTGAGTCACGGGCACTGGACTGTACGGTGAGCCCGGGGGTGGCGTGGGAGCGCCCCAGGTGTAACCGCCGACGCCGACCCCCACGGCCGCCGAGAATACGCTCTCTGAAACTGTTAAGGACCGTGAGTTAATCGATACGTCTCTCACTTCGTGCTCCTCTATCAAATAATTCATGCTCTCTGCATATACGAGTACAACTTGATGTATGAAAGATTATTTTCACAAAAATCGCCACACAAATTGAAATTCTATTTAAAATTTTTTTTTTAATTCGGTGTGCTTTCCAGTTGCCAAAGTTTCTAAGCCAATGAAGAGTTGTTACAAAAATAAAGTAATCAAAAGGGACCGTTGATACTAAATTTCAGCTGAACCTATAAAATGAATTATTGAATTTTGAATTTTCTGAACTCTGAAGTTCTGAACTCGGCCGAAATCTTCGACAGCAACGAAATCATATATAGTGAATATCAGTTTTGGTGGATATCGGTACGTATATTTGGAAGAAATAAAAATTGTGTTTCGTGTATTTTTTCGAAGACTTTTTAATCGCACATTTATATTCCAATAGACACATTCACTGCCTATTAACGCTCATATTCATATCATAATATAATACATATTCTTGGAATAGCTTTTGGAGGAAAACAGCGAAGCAATTAGTGCTAACGATTGCTGTGAGATGTACAGTAGCATACGATATGGCATATAATACTATTAATCGGCGTTCACGCGAGGTGCGATAACAGCCGTTAGCGGTGATTATCGTCACTCGGAGTGGTCGAGATCGAAGCTCCAGCAAGTGAAGGGTACGACCGGAGAAGGGCGTGAGAGAAAAAAAATTGTATGGAATTTTTTGAAATGTGTATACAGAGAAAAAGCGGAAGGGCGACCCGGTCGAAGTGCAAGCCGGACGCTTCGTATGAATATTAAAGTAAAACTGGCGTTACGCTGGCGCCAGAAACAGCGACAGCAGAATTCGGTAGCGGAATAAAATTTATTGGGTTGTACATCGTTTACCGGCCAACACTGACACAACAGTCCGACGGTTTTCGATAAATATATGACATACAAGTGGAATTTGAATAAATGGAAAGTCTATGCAAATGCATTTAAATCGGTGTCACTTGAAATCGAGATGAGAGCGAGAGAAAGAGAAGATACAAGCAGGTGGAGACGGACCGGAGAAATGTCTTCCACAATTATTGACAAAAAATACTCAGAGAAATTAAATTACTATCGACGATTGCAAAGTGACAGCTTTGAATTTATGGTCGTAAAGATTTTTTGCAATACAATCAGCTCTCTAAAAAAAAAATGACTCGAAAAAAATGAGATTCGTATGAATTCCCATCCGTAAAATGTAATTTCGATGAATGACATAATTCTATTTGTCTCAGAGTATCAGAGTCAATCTGATTGATGAATGAACCTTTGCGGGGGTTCATGAAATTGGATTATTCGTGACTGGCCGGCAATTACGAAAGGAGATAATAAACGAATGACAGACACTCCTATTGAATATTCATCGAAATTTCGGATCCTCATTTACAAAGACATGAAGGTTTGAAATTCTTGGGATACAATTCACAAAAAAAAAAGATTTGCACGAAAAGGAAATGCTAAATGGTGCTGCGATACGTTCGCGAAATTAATTCTGACGAGAATTATGGATTGACGCCGACAATTTGTTGATATACTCGAAGAGTTGGACATCCCATGGAATATATATATCACCCAACTATACATGTAGTGTAGTATAGCTAGAACGTGGTTTTTTTTTTTTTTTTTCAATTTTCACAATTAATTCTGGCCTCTCCCCGTCTATTATCACGGCCCAGTTTTCCGCGTTCATTGCCCGGTAGGATTATGTGTAGTCCGCATTGGTCGATACGGCTTTGATCGTATGCAACGAACGCGCGGGTGTCCAACGCCGAGTTCTGTCAATTTTTCTCCTTCGAATTTTACGATAAATCTCGATAACGTCCGTGCGAGACTTGTAGCTGATTCGTACCAGATTTTCCGATTTATTTCTTAACTCTCCACGTCTAAATGTGTACATTTATGTTTATTTATATATGTATAGACATGCATGTAATTATATAAATGTATGTAGGTCATAAAAATTCGAATTAACGGAGTCAAAGCATAAAAAGAAGCTTGACGAAAGGAAAGAAAAAAGAAAATTGAAAATCGGTCGATTGAAAAAAAAGTTATAGTCAGTTGAAAATTACGTATTTTGGTATTCCTGAATTGTCAGGGTTGCCAAAAGCGAAAAAACAAAATGCAGCTTTCACGAAATTAAAAAAACCTATCTTATCGGAAATCTTCCGCTGATTAAGAAAATGCCAACGGTTTCGTGGTTAATTCAAAAAAATTAAGCAGAAATCGCCAAATAAGCTTGTTTGTCAAGGTCTATTTCAGAATTTCCCATGGAATTTCTTAGAATCAAGAGACGGGTCAAGATTTTCGTAATGAGCGGAAAACTACTGATTTCATGAACTACATGATTTAAAATCTCGTTCAAATATATAGAAAATATTCGCCCCCCCCCCCCCCCCCCCCCCAAATCATAAACATGAAAATTTTATATTTTCCACCAGCCATTCTGATGCTTCTAATCGTTTCTCATCTGCTTATATTGGGCAGATAATTAGACAGAGTTTATGCGATTTTTTTTTCTCGGCTCCTCATTTCGAGCTTTATATGATATCATAGTAACATAATAGAAGCTATAATAGCGCACTAAAAGTATATATTCAGCTCTGCGATGAACTAACTCACCTGTTCTCTCAGTCTCTGCGGTACGTTCGCCAGCAACAGCAGCGTGAAAGCCGATAGATTTATATTCATGAATTATATGTATATGTATACGAGCTCACTGAATCATTCCTCTCACGCACCTTATCAAACTTCGAATCATTCAACATTTGCATTCACACTTAAACTTATCGTTAGCGACATTCTAATGTCAGTATTTACTGCAAAATACGAAACGAAATAAAAAATGTTAATCTAGTCATATTACGTAATGGGATTAGAGAGAATTGAACAAGGAGTTGAGTATAGCCTGGAGTTGCCATTCTGCATTCTACATCATAAAAAGAAAATCACGTTGAGATGGCAAAAGGAAGAAAAAAGTGGTCCTAATTTTCCAAAATGTTTATATTTGAAAAAGTGCTTTTGAAAAACACCTAAAAGTCGAAATAAAAAAGAAATGTGTATTAGTACTAATGGTATCAGAGAAGAAAAAGTCGACAACACGCAAATTATCGTCTGAAATGTTTTGCATTACGGGAAAAAAATCGACCTCAGATGGTGAACCCCAAAAACAAACAAAAAAAACTTCCACCCCCTAGTCGCCGAATGATCCTCGTGTGGTAAAACCAAGTGGAAAAGGGTTGGATTGCTCGGGGTGGTGGTGAGAGAGAAGAGCACGTGCCACAAGTAGTTTGCATTCGTCCCGGAACGATACGAGTAATTGAAATCGCCGATGAGTTTAGATTCGATTTTAGACAAGGGCTGGAGGCAACCGGGGCCGTCTCCCGGGTAGGCCCGGCACGAATAATCAACCACCATCACGTGTCTATAGATATATATAACCCTATCGCTTTTTTCCACCTCCCCCTTATTTATAGCATTGAGCTGTGATTTTATTTTTTTATATAAGGCCATTCAAACACCTGCACCGGGTAATTAACTATTCCCTTGACTCCTTTCGACTTCCACTTTATTCCTTCATTGCAATTTCATTAATCTACTTGTAGCAATAAATATAATCAACTCGGGACACTTCTCTTGACACAATATTTCGAGGCATTTTTCTAGAATTTCACTAATTCAAAATGGAAAGATACTTGATGATTGTGCGGATAAATTGGCAGCAAATTTTCGGCAAATTTTAAGTTATTGCATTAACGCTTGAAAGACACGATATATCGAGCATAGAAATTATCATTTTTCCATATTACATTTGGAAGCCATTGAAATTTTATTTCACAAAACTTCCTCTACTACGAAGCCAACATTTTTGAGAATACTTTTTCATAGAGGTATAGATCAGTAAAAAGTTGAAGATAATAAGCAAGCAAAATGCAAGGTTCTCCCGGCATTTTTATTAATTTTTTCTTGATTACACGCTGTCTGCTCGGGCCTTTCTCGTCTCCCTCGTCGCGAATATTCGTATTCATTTTGTCGCTACAGAGCTGGGCATAGGCTCTTTCGGTCGTGCGGATTGCACGCCCGGCGTTTTGAATTACACCTCGGACAATGAGTTCGTTAAAGGGCCTCCGTGGCCGCACGGGCCCTTCAATCGCTTCAACGCGCGCGTTTCGTCCTTTCGCACTGTACGAAAAATTCTATTTGGGCACACGCACGTTCAACACGCCTCTTTTCTTTCTCTTTTATATACATGCATATATGCATATATGTATTATAAGCATATATACATATATACTAGATCTAAGCTACGTATACAGATCGCGGATGCTGGAAAGCTTTTTGGGCCGCTCATTCAGACCTTTAATTGCATAATTGCGGCATTGTCCGAGGTAGAAACGCGCGAGGCCCTCGTGCTCACCTCACACTGTATAACTCACCGTGGCTAAGGGATTCTTGGTTGGCTTGTTCCGAAATGGAAGAGGGAGAAAGTGCCAAAAGGGCTCAACAGTGTGTGAGAAGGAGAGAAAAGCTGATGGCCAGCTTGGAGGGGGCTTGAGGAATTTGGCGGTCGAGACTATGGAGAAAACCCGTCGGTAAAGGTGCTGCGAAGAATTCTTCTACCCCCAGCACATCGAGGCACTCGCTCACCTGTCCGCTCTCCGTTTCGAGGGCTTTTCACGCGGAACTCGCTTGGTCTTTTCTTTTCCCTACGACGTTATATTTTCCACGAGGAATTTTCCCGGAGCTGTCTGAGACACGACAGTGAGAAGTCTCGTTGAAAAACCACTTGGGCTTCTTTGTGTTACTGCTATTCGAAACCCCGAGTCGAGACTGTATTTACTGCTGTTAAAAGGTCGAGCTCGTAAAAATAATTCATCCTTTGCATGCATTAATTCGGATGCAACGACAATGGCTTTGACGTATTGACATTTTTAGTAATCATGTTTTTACGTCCATTGGCAATAATTGGCAAGTACTTTCTTTTTGAAAAATATTTGAGAACATTTTTATCTAACGAGAAAAATGTTGTACGTCGCTGTTGAATATTACGGAAATTTAGCAACAATTTTTTAAACAACTCCAGTTTTACGAGATTATATTCTTGATTTTTTGACACTTTCAGCTATGATTTTTCAACGTTTATTTTAGATTATTAAACATTTTTCAAAAATTCTATTTCATTATCTCAACGAATGTCAGAGCAATTTTTTAATCCAGTCGGGTTAATATTCTACACGATTACCCTTAAAACGGAGAGGCCTAAATCCCTATCAAAAGAAAAAATACCTAAGGTTATGAAGTGAAAGTTTTCTCGAAACAAAACTACGAAAAAAAATTTGATAAAAACAGCAATTTATGTCACATCTAATTACCACCGGCGGATTTTTTCTTCCGATTTACACGATTCGACGAAAAGTCGTTGTTGTACGTTTGAATAATACTCTTTTCCGTAAAAACCTGAGAACTGATACAGAGTATAAAAATCGCGAGGCAAAAGTTACGTCGAAATACCCCGGGGAGCATTGGCTTACTCTGCTTTCATTATAAAGAAATGACAAGAGGCAAAAAGATGATGAACAGCAAACATTTCATGGAGTGGCAACATTGTAGGGTGAATGGCAAAGCGAGGTAGGGGGTGGGGGGCAGAAGCGGGGACCACTATTTTACGAAGAGGAAGTCGACGCACGTAATAAATCGAGGGGGTGCTGCCATCGCCTCCGGGGAAAAAGGGACGAGAGGTTTTTGCAAAATAAATACTACGTAAAAATAATATGCAATCATATCATATACGGAGGATTCCCTGTCAATTGTGTGTGTGTGTGTTTTTTTAAGTATCGATGAAAGGTCCTCAATATTTTAGAAAAACATTTGTTTCGTTTTTTTTGTCCAAGTGAACATATTTTGGGAACTCGAACTATGATCTTGAAAACATAAATGTGTCAGTTTATCTTGTGGCAATAAATCAGTGTCACCGAAACTCGAAAATTATTTCAAACTTTTCGTTTGAAAGCTAACAAAAAAGACAGCTTTTGTGAACAGACACGATTCTTCAGTCAAGTTTCCTAGATACGTTCGCTTGAAAAAAGAGCGACTTTTTCTAAAATTTCGAATAAAAGAATCTGAAAAAAGAAAAATGACATAGAGTCTTTTAGTGGTATTTCGATATTACCAATTATATGGCAAATGTGAAATGATTGACAAAAAAAAAGGGGCTGAATTGAGAGACAATACGTCATATACTATATTGTCATTATTCCGATGTTCGCACAGTAGGACAAAGCAAAAAAAAATTACCTTTGTGCGTCGTAGCGTGATAAGCCCGTGCTGAGGTTGTGCAGGGGGTGGCAGGTGTAGCCGCGACATAGCTGGCCCCACCACCCCCCGGAAATAATGAGTAAAGTCCGTAACGACTGACACCTGTAACAATTAATTACGAGTTACACCACAGGTACATTGAAATGTGCGATTTTTTGTAAGGCTATTCATGAATCTTTATTTTCTGCGGTGGCGATGTTTATGGTAAAACGAATACTTGAGTGATACTAAAAGTTATTCGTCATCGTTTTTTCTTCCGTTAGGGTAGATTCGCACCCCACATTATCATTTCCGTATTAATTAGTCAGATAAATCAAAGACAGGATAAACCAACAATATCAAAATATGTCTTAATGCAGAAACAATATTAAAAAAAAAAATTATTTCACATATTCTCAAATCATTGAATCAACATAAATTATTATGAATTCACTCTTTAACTGCCAATATTGATTTTCAAAAATATTTTTTATAACCATAATCCAGAAAAAACTGAAAAAATGTGCCAACCAGTGTTATCCCATTACCGATGCAACCTGCACTTTCTTTTTAGGAAAGACCAATGCATGCAAGCGTTTCAAGTGAAAAAGTGAATTTTTCGACTATTGTGATTCAGAAGAAAATGTAACATTTATAGTTTTTCCACTTTTTTCATCTGACAAGAGTTTTGGCTGTTAAAGAGTCATAGAGAAATGAACCAAAGAATTCGCAGAACTATGCGCTGCCCATTTTTTTTTTTTTTTATTTGATAAAAGTTTCATTTTAGCCCGACTAATATTATAATCTAGTCAAGGATGCTCAGGCAAAAGGGGTTTTTTTAAAGGGCTTTTTGATGACCACCATAGTTTTGTGAATAAGTATATAGCAGTAGCGTTATCTGACCTTGATTATGTGCCGGTGCAGGGGTTGTGGCGAGGGGTGGTGTCGCCTGCGACTGTTGGCTCGCTACTTGATTGTGCTGAGCCGGTGCAAGTGGCCAAAGGGTCGCCGGAGCACTAGGGACCGAGGACTGCTGACCCCGGGCCCCAACGGAGTCGCCGACCTGCCGGCCGCCCGTACCCCCTTGCGCCACGGGAGGGACCAACATCGGACCACCCCCTCCCGAGGCTGCACCGAGAAAAAAAAAAACACACAAAACACAATTGATTAGTGGATTTAAAAAGTACTAGGTCATTTCCATACCTTAGATCAATATCTTCGAAAAATCGATTGAAAAAGTATTATTTATCATTTTTTAATTACCATAACTCGTGGTAAATTAAGGTAATTCTATCGCTACACTAAGACCAGTTAGGAGCGATATTTAGAAATAATTTCAAAGACTTCTCGATGGGACAAAAGTCTGAAAAAATCTGGCACTTCTCGAGGTGCTGAAAATATTGATTTCGCATAACAATAATTCCAAAGTGTTAGTAACAAATAGATTTTTCAAAAAATTGTTCGACAAATCATGCGTCGCCAATTTTTTTTTTTTTTCCAGATGAAAATCATCCGTTTATTTCTCTGAATAAGTATACAGTTTTTCAGAATGTCATGTAACGAGTGATATTTTTTGGACCATAGACTTGGAAACAGCACTTGAAAATGTTGCGCGAGATCACTAGGACCCGTCTACCTACACATTTAGGTCTAGTTTTACAGCACTCTAATTATGTTCTATTTTACTGAATTACCTTCCCCATTGTTTTTTTTTTAAAGAAAAGAAAAAGCGACGTCGCTTCGTCTTATTTTCATCACATTATCAAGCACAATAATGCTTATGCCTTCCATGACCTATAAGAACAATCGTGCTTCTTAGGCCAATCTAAAATCTATCCCCCAAGCCGCCCTTGAGTCTCGAGCTGGGGCCTTGACAATTCATCGTGTTGTGCACGTGGCTTAAAATCCCAAAGGGCCTGGAGCGAGAAGGGGAGAGAAGGACAAGAGGACACGAGATGCGAGTAAGATTGAGGAAGGGATAAGGACAGGCATCTGAGTTAAGGGAGAGGGGAAGGGAGACTCCCTCATCGCCCTTGTACCTTGCCGAAGGAGGAGGGGGAGGAGGAAGAAGAAACGAACACGAGGAAGCGAAAGAAAAAGAAGGAATTAAGGAAAAAGGGACAACAAGAGCGAGATGGGAGGGAGCCGATAGATCGGAGACCGCGAGACTTATGTAAGGAGCCAGTAAAAAGAAATAGGAAGAAAAAGGGAAAGGAGAGAAACGTGGCAGAGGGAGAAGGAAGGAAAATCGAGGGAAAGGGGCGGGGAGGGCAGAGGTGGGAGGCAAAGGGACGGGAGGAGAAGGGAAGAATGCGTAGAACTTTCCGTAAGAGATGAAGCTATGTCTGTTGCTTGTGTTTGTAGGGATGAGTCGATTTCCTCCCTTTTCCCCTCGGGCCTCGGGGGTTGCCAGGGTCCGGGAGGGGGTAGCAACAGGTCGGCAGACGCATTATGTAGTCTCTTAGATACACATACGAGCGCCGCAGCGCTACACGACTGGCTCTCCCTCTCCCTCCCTCTCTGTCCTTCTTCCTGTCTCTGACAGCTCTCACGACTCATCGTCCAAAATACTCGCACTCATTGTTAAAAGGTCCTGCCAACCCTCTACGTAAATAGCTGTGCATTAAGGGCAAGTGCGGAGCCGAAATAACGCAGACATCGTACGAATTCGCGTTTACGCAAGCTCAATGACGATAACATCATTAGCGAAGTTTTCTATATTGAAAAGGCCTCGTGGACCAAGGATTAATCAGCATTTCTTTTTTTTTTTTTTTTTTTTTTTTTCCGAATTAATTCCGATGTTACTGTTGAAGAAAAAGTCTTCTTTTCCAATATACATATATTGTATATAATAATATTTACCTACTATTTTTGAAAGGGTAGTTAAAGTTCTCGGATAATTTGTGTATCTAACGAAATTTGGAAAATAATGTTCAGTCAATGACAAATGATTACCATAATTCGGATCGGATCGAACGACGATCAAAATTGTAAAGGGATAACCTTAAAGAGGATATCGAATTCTGGTCGATGATAAACCGTTATCCAGTACATAAATCTATTTGGAATCAACTTGGGATTCCGCGTCAGATATTCCATTTGGTAAGACCCGAATAAATCCCGACCAGAATCGAGTCTCAAACTGGGACTCCCAGATAGGATCACTGCATGGATATTGGATGACAAAGAAAATTGTGAGAAAGACGAGACGCCGGAAAGACAATAAGAAAAAGGTAATATAGACGAGTCCCGTGTCCTAAACTCGCGAGCGACGTAATCTGGGCGATGATGACGTTGTTAGCCCGGTCGTCGTTGTGTCGTCGCTATGCGGTGAGTTTGTTTTTTTTTTTTTCTGTTTTTCTGTACATACGACTACCGGAATCCCGTCCAAATTTCAGTGAGTCGCGTTCCACGCTGTCTCCCCACTAATTTTGAAGCCGCGAGCTTGAGTCTTGCTCTTTCTTTCAGAACTCAGAACGAGCTCCCGGTGATTCTCGTGTTTTTGCGGACTCGCTGATGACAAAAATTGAACGGCGAGGAAGGAATTAAACAGGCAAATGCTTAAGTAGAAGTGAACAAATTGCACGAAGCTCGTTTCCTGACGTTTGAAGTCTCGCGAATTATGCTTTTCGTTCTACAAGAAATATTTATCTACCTCAGGTCCAGGCATATACAAATCCGGACGAGTGTGAGGGAGACTGTGTTTAGAGGGAGAAGGGAAAGGAGATAGGACGGCAAAGGGAGCGTCAAGGGGAGCGAGAAGGTGAAAAAGAGAGGAGGCAGGATAGGGTCGGGGAGGCGTCGAATATTTTACGAGCACCTGTTTCACCATTTTCCACCGGTGAGCCCGGGGGCCACGTCGGCAGGTAGTCATGCTTCGTAGAGCTGCTTCGCGTGTGCACTATATAACAACCAACGCCGCTGAGCGGCCTGAAAAACCTGTTTCTCTCGTTTCTGTACCATCCTTCTCTTCCTACTTCATTTTCTGTCCTCTTCGCTGATCTCGCTTCTTACTCCTTGGCTTCTCCTCTTCTTCCTCCAACCTCCTAAGTCGTCCTAGTTGGAGAACGAAGTTTCTCCAATCCCTCCGAAAAAAATCACTTTTTTCCATACGCGTGTCAATGAATAAAGCATATGAAATAAGAGGACAATTTATATTTTCACCACAATAAAAAATCCCTTCCTTCCCTGGCTTTATAGCGACAGAAAAATGGATCTACTCCTCTTGTCTCATAACTCTCATCCCACTCCTTTACTCTTCCTCCTCCTGTTCTTCTATCTCTTTACGTGGCTTCCCGAGTGGCCCTAGCTTAGCGATGAGGGTTAAGAATTAAGACATCGTTCAAGCCCTCCTTAGAACATCGTCTTTTCCGAGAGGCTGTCGCTGTAATGGAATTAAATGTAATAGAAACATTGATAGTTTTGCCACAACAAAAGTCGCTTCCATCTTGTGATTATAGAAAAAAGTGTCACTTCCCTTTTCCCATATCTTCCTTACTACCCTTTCACTTTTCCTTATTTTCTTTCTACTTTTTAACTCAGATCCTCAATTGCTCCTAGCTTAGAAATGGTAATTACAAAATAAAATTGTCTCATACCTTTGAGCTTTAAAAGAAAATCACTTCCTCCTCATAAGTCTACCGAAAAGGAGAATTTCACGCAATTTCCTTTTACGGGATCTTCCTATTCACTTCTTCAATTCACCCTTTGCCTTTCAAGGGCCTCTTGCCTTTCTAGTCGAGCCAAAACCTAAGTTGCCGTCCAATCCCTCAAGTTTAATTTCAAAAATCATCTCCTTCACATGGAAGGATTAGTATTTTCTCTCGATCGGAAGACCCCTCCATCGTTAGTTTGTGGCGTCGGGCAGAAGAAAGAGCTACAATGTTAATAGAAGCGGCATACACACGAGCGAACTGTTTGCCCATCTCTTGCTGTCCACGCAAAGCAAGCAAGCAACGCGCCCGCACCCGAAGACCGCAGAAGAGAAACGTGCATATTAAGTTCCCGACACAACAATGGACTCCCTTAGACAGTAGCTGCTTCCTCCACTTTCCCTCGCTTCCCTCCGTTTTTACTTTTCCCCTCTTCTTCGTCTTTTCTCTTTGCTTCTCCGTTACCTTTTTCATCTCTTCGTATTCTGCCCTTCTGCTTTCTTTCCCTTCCTTCCGCTCTTTCTCCTTGTCTTCTTTTCACCTTTACCTCTATTTTCGAAACATTATGCCAGCCAAATTTCTGGGAGATTGTCGCACGTATCGCTTTAGAAAGTATTTGATAACAAACATATATATATATATATATATATATATATATATATATATATATATATATAGATTTTGTAATGTTATTTTGGTTGTTATGCTCATAAAAAGTGGAATGATGTGAAGTGTCGTCAGAAAAGTCTGTTTTTGATAAGCTAAATGAATTTCTTTGCACATTACTTTCTTGTTCTTTCCCCTCAATTGCTTTCACTTTCATCATTCTTTCTTTTTGCTTCTTACTTCACCTACTACTCTTTTTTTCTTTACTCTTCCCTCTTGTTTCACTTCGGTCTCCTTTTTTCCCTCTTCGTCATCATCTTTCCTTCCTGCTTCGACTTACTGAATTTTTAGCTTTACCTTCACCTTCATTGCCTCCTCGGGTTTTGCTTCTTCTTTTTATGCTTATCCTCGTCTTCCTCTTTATCATCCTTTCTTCTTGATTTCTTAACCTCCTCATCTTTTTTATCTCTCTCTCTCTCTCTCTCTCTCTCTCTCTCTCTCTCTCCTTACGTTTCCTCTCATACTTCAACCCCGTACACATTTTGTTTCTTCTACCTTCATTTTTAAAGCTTTACCCCTTCAGATTTCCTTCGGGTTGCTTGCACGTTTTGCGCATAAAGAATTCAATAACAAACGACCGCCGTGTACACGTGTTTTCAATATTGTTCTGTTGTTTAGGTGTTCATGAATGACCTGAGTGAGTTGCATGTGTCGTTGAGACGTCTATTCGTGATAAGCTACCGGTTCTTGGAGAAAAGGTGGATACGAAACGGGAAAAGAAAAGGTAGAAGAGGAAGAAAGAACCGAACGTTCCGACACGCGTCGATCGCTCATTCCCTCTTTCAGGTTTCTCATTCTCGTCTCTTCCGACCACCGTGTAGGGATCTCTTCAGTCACCAACGACTCAGGAACGAAATAGCGAAATGTCAGCCGCATCGCGTGTACGCGCTTTCCATAATACAGGACCCGCGCCACCCACGAAACTCTTCGTCGGAGAATCTCGCACGTTGTCGGTGAACATAAGCTTAAATTTAAACGCAAATTCTCAAACACGAAAGCCAAATTTTAACGTGGCATTGTGGTGGGTTTTCCTTAATTTCAAAATAATTGAGCATGTGTATAATTCATACTCTGATAATATTTGTTTGAAAATTCTTGATTAAAAAAAAATCGAAAATGTATTTATTCAAGTAAAATATATGATATTATCTCATGTTTGAAACATAGAAGATTTTAATTGAATCTTAAATAAAATGTGTTTGCGAGTAACAAAATTGAATGTGAACACAAATTCGCTCGCCATTCATTTTTTAACCTGAATACATTTTTTTCCCAGTGCACAACTTTTTAAATGTGTATACACAGACTTATTAAAAACTATTACATTTACAATACTTAATAATAACCCGCCAACGGATTTGCAATTAATTAAAATAAAACATGTAAATGTAGACCAAAAATTGTGTGATGTCATTTACGTATAATGGATATATCGGAGATATGTAATATACAGCACGTGCTTAACCGAAGCTATGCGTGTTGCAGTGTCAGGGGTCGCGTACGCTCTCGCATGCCCCGCTTCGCTGGATCGATATATACCAGAAAGAGACGGGAGATATACTGCGGAGCAAAGCGGACGCTGCCGAGGGTGATACGAAGTGGGGCGGGGAGGGGGTGGGACGTTGCCGCGGGGGTCTCTGGTTTAGTTGGGTTACGTCCGCGCTCGAGTTCCAGCTCGCAGTGGGGGGAGAGAGATCGCCAAACTGGCTGTCATTTCCACCCGAACCTCCGAGCCCCCCCCCCCCCCCCCCCTTTCTCTAGCTACCCTCTATATGTACGCCCACGACTCCCGGTGACTGCTACTGCTGCTGCTGCTGCTACTGTTGCATATGAGCGATATTATTTCCCTGAAATATTACTACGGGTCAATGGAAACCCTTTTTTTCTTGGGAATGCAATTTTTTGAAAATATTTTCAGCCATTCAATAGACCAGTAGCGGTTATTTTTTATTGGGGGAATCGAGAGGGATGTTCTAAAACATATTTTATTGCACTCCGTGCGAGAAACGCATTTTTACGCACGCCCCGCGGCATAATTTCATAAATCACCATTTTCACACCTTGTGAAATTTTTTTTTTTTTCTATAAGATACACGTGCAAAAAATATTTTCTCCACTCGTGTGATTGCAAGAGTCACCGTCTCGTCAGAGAAAATTTTAGCGCGCTAGTATCGTAAACTACCATTATGCAGTGTAACTTGATTGCCAAACCTCGATTTTGATATTGCACGAGAAGTTTCGTATGAGTAGTTAATATTTTTAGATTCGTAGTATGAACTTGAATAACAAGCGTTTGTAGCTTCACTGGAAGCTTTAGTTTTCCAACATTCTGACACATAAGTGATCAAGTGTTTAGGGAAATAAAAGTCCCATTAAAACCTCTTAAATCATAAAATTATTTTCAAGAGCTTCAAATGATTGAGAAACTTTTTGATAAATTATGTTAGACCAAGAATTTCGATTTTCGAAAACTGAATGGTGAAAAGGCTGGGCAAGTTATATATGTAAATACATTAAATTTTGGTAATAGAAACACCGAGTGAATACGTGAGGTGGGCGACCCAAGGAAATCTAATCATTGGAACGCTGGAAGCTTATTTTGCCGGGTCGAAGACACACTCTTCATCATTGCACACTGCGGTACCCGTATCGTCGAGGTTACGTTTAAGAGCCCTAAGTGCATTTTGCCATGATAAAATTTGCCCCGGAACATTGCTCGTCCATCCTTCTTGTTCGTATCATTATGCACTAACTAAGTTTTTCGGCCATAGCTGCACTCGAGGCTCGGTTTAAGTACTTTACTCGCAGTCTTTGGTAATTGATGCTGCCGGTACAGATTTCCGATACTATCTCTATTCCCGGAAAATATGTTCTTTTCCTTTTTAATTTCAAATTATTTCGGTATTGCACTATTGATCGAATATTTTTTGCAAAGCAGTAAGAAAAGTAAGCCTCTGTTTTTGAGTAGTATCAAATATAGGCCATATTTTAAGGATACAACTTGCCTGTTTATCTTCTTTTTTTCCATCCAACCAGCAGGCTTTTTAGATTGATGAATTATTGATTTATTTCTTATGTAAACAACGACGCAAAGTACAACCTTGCACATTCCTTCCTCATTAAATTTTGCTCTTTACGAAGCAACCTCTACGAGGAAGTATTGTAATTGATTTTGGCTTCGTCATAGAGGAAGCTTTGTAAAGAGCTAAATTTAATGAGGAAGCAACGTGCAAGGGTCTACTTTGCATCGTTGTTTTGAATAAATAAATAAAACACCGGCACATCTCATTTTTATTAGGCATAAACTCTTGTCTTACTTTCTTAACCTTTACGGTGGTTATAGCGAAAATCTCTATTTTCTCAAGTATTCCAAATCGTGAAAAGTTTGAACGACTATACCGATCAGCACCAAATTTGGTACATAGCAGGGCTGTATGGTATTTTTTGTTTGTAAAACATTTCAGTTGATTTGCTAAAATTCTACATGATTTATAGCAACATTTTTATTTTTTACAAAAATTCATAATTCCATAAAATCGGAACCGCTTTACCGATTTTTACGAAATTCAATACCAAACAGCATTTAACGTGTCTCCAGCTATGAAGAACTATTTAGCCATATTAGCGAACTTTTACGAAAGTTTGAGAGTATATGACATTTTTCAAACAAAAAAATAAAAAATTCTATGTAATCAGTATACATAGATATATTTTCTTAAAACTCACAGCAATTGAAGAGGAGTAGTAACTCTACTTGCGTGCTAAAGTTCAGCTCGATCGATCCAGCCATTCGCAAGTTATGGACGATTGAATTTTCGGTTCCTGTAACACCCACACACGCACACATACACATACAGACGCACATTTTGTAAACCATTCGTTCCGACGCTTTTGGTGATCATGAGTATGCTGAAAAGAATTTGCATGAAAACAAAGCATTCTCTTTGAGGAAGCAAAAATGATGCCCAATTTCAGAGGAATTTTTGCCAATCCTTCAGATATTTCGAATAATTTACCAGTGTGATATGGTTCAATTTTTTTCGTGCACAAACATTTTTATTTTGCAGATGTAATAAAAATGTTTGTGCACGAAAAAAATTACTCACATAAGCTCATATTTCTCCGTCGTGAAAAAAATCAGCGATATTTGCCGGGCGAAAAGCTGCTCGTAGAAAAATCTCTGAGGATATTGCCAAGCGAATCGATGACTCCAACTGACGTCAAACGATTTATTTCGCACAACGAAATAATTTATCACCATTGTATATAAATCGAGCGGAAAGGGTGTGTTGTGTTGTGAATTTGCAGAGTGACCGGAGAAAACGTAAAGCAATACTGTGCGTGCACGCACGCACTCTATATAGGCGGCGCGAAAGCCCGATTCGACCACAACTCTCAAATGGTAATAGCCGCAACGGAGAGCGAGATCGAGAGCGCGCCTACGCGCTGCCCTTATCACACTTATCATTATACGAACTGGCGCATTCTCTTGCGTCTCTCGCAGATAACTGCTGGAACGATCGTCGACCGTACCAACTCCACCCACACAAATACATATACATATAAATATAAATATTTTTTCTTCAATACCTTCTTTTTCAATCAAGTGCTTTCACAATTTTATCGATAATTTTTTGAAGCAAATTTTGGTCAATGGCCACAACGCTTCTTTCTTGACTGTGGGCAATTGCACCAAAAAAAAAACATTTTTCACACGTGCTAAATCTAAGTTACATCTACAAAATTATGTCCATCGTTTGCGCCAGAACTTAAAATGGAGATCCCTACAAGAGAGCCGAAAAAGACTGATGACCCAAAAACTGCAGGAAAACTTGCCTGAAATTCCAATTAGCTACAAACATCTGGCTTTCATGCTGCAGTTTTGCGAATGTCAAAGCGGGAAGGTTAATTTTTTGAAAAATTCAAAGTCACGTGAGATTCGAACCACCGATTTCTCCAAATTCGTTAACATATCCAACATTGAACATATCTTCAGTTACTGAGAGCTATTCAGCAAAATCGTCGAACTTTTACGAATGTTAGAACTTGATGAAAACAAAGTTTCCGCTATGAGAGAGCAAAATAAGAAATGTCATTGATAAAGTATAAAGATAAAGATATAAAAGCGTAACGTATGCCAATGGTTAATTTTTCTCAAGCTTGCAAAGTAGTATTCGTGTCAAATCAATATGCAACATCCCGCAGGTGTAATTAAATAATAATTTTTAATGTTCATGACGTTCAGCTGTCCTTAATTATTGTTTATTTCAAGCGGCATTAAAAAAAAAAGTGCCCGCTGCCAAGAAAAGAAGAATACTGGCTAAGCGAACGCCCAAGGGATCCCATAAAGTGGACATTAGCAGCCCGGGCAGTACACGATCGCGACAGCAATATATACTTTTCTCGTGACTTTTCCAACTCTTCCTTTACCCAAGTAATCGGACCTCCCGATCTCGTGCTTTGCCGCACGCCAGGCGCGCAGCCGGAGGAGCTCAGGCACGTTACGATACCCTTGCCTTCTACGCCTTGTCCTCCGCTTCGTAGTGTGAGCGCAGAAGGAACGTCGTGTCGTCGTGTCGTCGTCGTCGTCGAGCGTGTGCGCGCATCTTCAGCCGCTTCTGCATCGCGCGACCAGCCCAGACACCGCGGAATATAATCAAACGTGTAAGCCATACGGCGCGCACACACGACGCTCGCTGTGGGAGGTAGTAAGCTCCTTCCTTTTTTACTTTGCCTTTGCAAAATGCCAATCCAACAAGCGTTAACAACATTTCCTGAATTTTTCTCATAGAAAAATTGGAGAAAACGTTTTAAAAAAAACTCGATTTCCGGTGACAAGGCCGGAAAGTCGGCGGTTACGACGAGTGTGAGATTTGCCGCCCGAGCAAAGCGAGACTCCATCACACGAATCGATATCTATGTTTTTATCACATTTTTATGGTTGTTATAAATGAGTAAATTCGTAACACTAGTTTGTTGTTGCGGAAACTATTTTTATGGTTATGAACAACCATCAACAATACTTCCTGCATATCACTTAAAATATGAAGAAAAATGAATGAATGAATATAATTAAAAAAATGTTCTTTTGCCGAGAGCTCTTAAAACGCGATACGCGAAAAATTGGCAGAAAAACAGTGTAACCATGAAAAATGTAGCGCGGCCCCATCTGAATTTTAAACGATTCAGGTATATACACATTTGTATACAATACAACGCACGAATCGAAGCAAAAGGGTCCATAAATTTTCCAAACCCAGTCCCTTCGAGTGCCTGGCTCGGCTGCTGCCGGGATAGTTTTTCCAGGTTTCGTGTGTGCCGCCCGACACCGTCACCACCATCCGAAAAACGTCCCTGGAGGGGTTTTGGTGTCCTGGCAACGGTACCTCGATGCGCTTAGGGCCATCCCACTGGGCCCGATCCGCTATCTCACTTTTGGTCTCTCCTTCCTTTCTCACCCTTCGCGTCCCTTCTATTTTTATTTTCTTCTCGCTCGTCTCACTTGGTTGCATGCTTGATAATCACGCATGTGCGTATAATCGAAACGCTTCCACAAGATCGTGTCTCCCGTTCTCTCTCACACACACGCTTTCGTCCTTGCAATGTATATATATATAGAGTGGGATGCAAGCGACAGCGCGTAATCGCAGGAGCACCAGAGGGTCTCTCTCGCAGGATACTGTTACCCGTTAATTGAGTGTCCAGGGGTTTCGCAATTTTGTACAGTACGGTGTATATCCTCGATCCACTCGGGTTACTCCTCCACACTTCTCTCCGTGTCTAGTAGCCCTGCATGTGCGCTGATATGCTTCCCGCTTCTCTCGTACGATCGTCTCGTTTCTATATGTGTATATAGATATGTATCTCGATTTATATATATACACTACTTGATCGCTTCGTCTCGTGCTGTCATTTTTGCTCTATGAATTCGAAAGAAATAAATTGCGACATACGGAACATTTTTTTTTTTTTGTTACTCTTTGTCACAACAATTCATGGGGTGGTTGTCGGGCCTATAGATATCGGGAATATGCTTCCCGCTTTTCTCGTACGATCGTCTCGTTTCTATATGTGTATATAGATATGTATCTCGATTTATATATATACACTACTTGATCGCTTCGTCTCGTGCTATCATTTTTGCTCTATGAATTCGAAAGAAATAAATTGCGACATACGGAACATTTTTTTTTATTTGTTACTCTTTGTCACAACAATTCATGGGGTGGTTGTCGGGCCTATAGATTTTGGGACTATGTAATAGTTATGGCAATTATGAAATAAACGTTGCAACTATAAAATTGTTGACACGACGATGACAATTGTCGTCGTTATGACCATATTAGAGTAGTCGCGTAGATTAACGATTAACATTTGTTTAATTGAAGGAACATCTATCGTTCGAAACATATTAAGCAACATGGTGATACGAAAATTCTCGGTTTGCGAAAAAAAAAAAATCGCTGAACTCACAAAAACTTCCGAACATACAAGATATAAAAGTTTTGTTGATGATCACCTCGCAAAGAAATCGTTCGTTGATCCATATGTTCAATGTCTATTATATTTCAATTCCTGTAGCCTATATTTAATTTTTTTTTTTTCATTTCTTGCACAACCATCGTTCGTTCCACTGTATGTTTGACAGCGAAATATGAGAGAGAACTACCCTGTTATTCCTTGAGTCTCGCGTGGCCGATGCGCCCAAGGATATCGTGACGAGAGTTCCATTCGTTTCAGAGCCCATCAAGACTGCACGACTACCACTCGTAATAATAATTCGACTATCGGATAGGAAACAGGGCAGAGAGCCAAACTACAGTATAAAGGGAAGAGGGAGCTAAACAGCGCCACTAGAGAGTCAACGGTCAAAACCCTCGGGACTATTCTGCAAATTGACTCTACCTCCGCAATTTACTGCAAAAGTTTATGGATAAAATCTACGGATTTTCCGGGGCTTCGAAATTCGGTCCACCTCGAATTTCGCGTTCGCTCTCAACTAATTGCCGTCCGAGGGAAGGAAGCCAAGCAGTGGATCCTTCATTCTAACGATTTCTGCGAGCTGTAAACGCGAGGAAAGCGGAAGTGTCGGTGGACGCTGATGAAGAGAGCGAAAAGAGGGCGAAGCACCGCCAACGAGATAGGGAAGAGTGCAAAGGCTGTACGAAGAGTCCGCTCATCTCTTCGTTGTGCGCGAGGCCTTCGCAGTTTACGCTGCAAGTTAGCAATGCCTCGCTAACGGTCCACTTGAGTCAACAAACGGCCCGATCGTTAAGGCAAACACACAAACCCTCTCCTCTCGCTGGTTCAGTTTTTTCGTTTCTCCTCCCCCTTTTTGCCTCTCATCTATCTCTATCTCGTAGCTTTATCGTCGCAGGCATTTCAGAGATAAACTCGAGAAATTGGAAGAACGAACTGACAAGACCGCAACTGAGTGCGAAGGTGGGCAATGATGCAAATATGGGAATTAATAAACGTCCGAGGTATTTTTTATATATTTTGTTTGTTTCTTTTGTGTCTCAATTCCCTTTAACCCTTTCAAGGGGATGCTGAAATAGATTTTGTATGCAGTTGTAATAAAAATCTTCGTGCTACTGCTTCCGGTTCTAACTGATTGATCGCAATTTTGAACAAAGCATTATTCTCGTGATCAAAGTCGATGTTTTATCATTCAGATGTTTCATTGCGATATTGGGACGATAAGAAATATGAAATACGATAATTCGCGGTCGATGTCAGGCCTTATCTTCAATGCAAAAGAAAATAAAAACCACAGGTCACTTTGACCGAAAGGTACAAGTTCCTCGAGGCCTTGGCATTTTAATCCTGAAGGATGGAATAAGACTTTTACAACTTTCCTTTCATCAAAAATTTCTCACTCCAAGTCTGGCGAGTGAATGTTTCTTTGCGTCAGTCAATGCGTCTGGCTCGTCGGTAGTACATACGTCAGCGGATTCACAACAGTCTGTTGAGGACACCAAAAGCTGGACCGGGATTTCAGGTACACAAACGCACCACGAGACTCTTTGTCTAGCCTCTCTCTAAAAGCACTTGGGATTTAGAGACCCAATGTCCAGCAGGTATACGACGCAGTACAAACGTCAGTGCTCGCCAAAGAATTCTAGAAACTGCATAGCAATTGAACGAAGAAGTGAAGAAAATGAAAAAATTTCCAGACACATTATATGGACAAGTTCTCGGTCTTGTTATCAATTATCCAATCCGTCGTGGATCTCGACGATGAGTGGCGTCTATCTGAACCCAAATATCAAAAGCGTATGCTCTCCAGTTTCCCGTAATTGCCGGAAAACCTCGTGAAAAACTTGGATCCGCTTCCCCTCAACTAACGAGGTATTCTCTTAATTTATTCATTAATATCGTATTTCAGACTCCTAGGTATCTCATCTCCGGCACAGGACAGAGAGACAAATGGAATAATTGACGTCGTTGAAAGGATTGCCGTTTGGAAAATCGCCGCAAACCCTGGTAAATGTTTTTTCAGCGTTACATCATGCACAAATAAGGCCCTTACTGTAAAAATGAAAGTTCACAGTTCAAGAAATATACGGATTAGTAGCTTGAACTTTTCACAAATTAGCGTGTCGGGTTTCTTTACTCCTCCGCCAAGTTTCAATTCAAGTCCCAAGCCATTTTATATTTGTGAGGGCTAGATAAAAAATGGAAAAAATGGATTTTCGATGAGTAGCTTGAAGTTTGTGCGGGTTGACGCATTTATCTCGTTTTTTGTATACGACGCAGTACAAACGTCAGTGCTCGCCAAAGAATTCTAGAAACTGCATAGCAATTGAACGAAGAAGTGAAGAAAATGAACAAATTTCCAGACACATTATATGGACAAGTTCTCGGTCTTGTTATCAATTATCCAATCCGTCGTGGATCTCGACGATGAGTGGCGTCTATCTGAACCCAAATATCAAAAGCGTATGCTCTCCAGTTTCCCGTAATTGCCGGAAAACCTCGTGAAAAACTTGGATCCGCTTCCCCTCAACTAACGAGGTATTCTCTTAATTTATTCATTAATATCGTATTTCAGACTCCTAGGTATCTCATCTCCGGCACAGGACAGAGAGACAAATGGAATAATTGACGTCGTTGAAAGGATTGCCGTTTGGAAAATCGCCGCAAACCCTGGTAAATGTTTTTTCAGCGTTACATCATGCACAAATAAGGCCCTTACTGTAAAAATGAAAGTTCACAGTTCAAGAAATATACGGATTAGTAGCTTGAACTTTTCACAAATTAGCGTGTCGGGTTTCTTTACTCCTCCGCCAAGTTTCAATTCAAGTCCCAAGCCATTTTATATTTGCGAGGGTTAGATAAAAAATGGAAAAAATGGATTTTCGATGAGTAGCTTGAAGTTTGTGCGGGTTGACGCATTTATCTCGTTTTGTGTGTGTTTGAATAAACTGAAATTGTAACAGAATGCGAAGGACAATGTGAAACTCAAATGTACGACGATGAGGCTAGCAAATGCTTTAGTAGCGAGCTGGTAAAGTTTACGGTACTATTTTCTAAGCAAATACAATGGACTGGTGAGTTGAAATAATCCAAAGTTCTGTGAGAGGTCCACGCGCGGGGACGGCATCTCGTGGGCCGTGAATGTACGGTCGTTAAAGTCTGCGCGGCCCTTGCCGCCGCTGTTGCGGCCTCTCTAGTACTCTCATCAGGCCCGTAGGGACCGAGGGTGGGCCCAGGGGTGCGGAGACGCGAAGCGGGGACCGCCGCGACCTCTGGCATCCTCCTTACTCAAGATCTCCGTCTCTCTCCCGGTCTCTCTTGATAACTCGACGTTCCTCTTTCCCTCTCTCTCTCTCTCGCCGTCTTTCGCCTCTTCCTCTCTCTTTCTCTTCTTATCCCGCACTCAGCGTTCATTCTCTCTCCTCCGTCGCGGTGGATCGTGTGTCCATCAGTGGTTCTCAGCGACATCTACGACATCCGAGAAACGAAACGAGAGAGTCTCCTTGTGAATTTATTCTAAGGACCGGAAAGTACACTGTCAGAAATATTTAAGGTGAAATTAGCGCACAGTGTTGGAAGCTCGTTCACGGAAATAGGTGTAGAAAATTGATTACTACGAGTACAGCGTGAAATTCAGCTAAATTCGTAACAAAAGACGTATTAATTGATGAACAGTACACAGAATTCGTTAATAAAGTCAAGTTTTTAGCATAGGTTGACTTTAATTTCGTAACGCTCGTCCACTGTTAAACAGTTAAATCCGCTGTTAAATAATTAAGTTCACTGTTAAATAGATTTAAAGTGAAATTGCTGCACATGTGCTGAAAGTTTTATGGCAGAAACGAATATGGAAAAATTGACAACACACGTGTAACGTAAAATTGATGTACCACTCTGCTAAATTCGTTGATAAATTCGTGTTTTTTAATATAAATTAACTTAAATTTCACCACGCGTAAATTGATCTTTCATTTCCTTTCTTATATTGAACTGGATTTCCGACACGTGTTTACTCTGTGATATCTAATCACTTATTTTTTATATACATTTTTTTCTGTTGTATTACGTAGAATTGAAACGTCGCAAAATCTAAAAGTTCCCAAACACCCTTCATTACACATCATAACTAACCATCGCAGGAAATTAAGAGTTCCAGCTTCATCGTCGCCGGGGCTACGTCAATTTTTTTCATTCAATATACAATTGCCATCGAGTGATCCGATGAAATCACATTGATCAAAGCCGAAAAATAAATATTTATGATCGATATATTGTCTAAGATGTTGAGAGGGCGCGAGTGCTCGAGTGTAAACAAAATGATAACACTTTGCGGCGGCGGCGAGGGCGGCGCGCGGTGAAAAAGGGAAAGGGCCGGGGGGAAGGGGAAACTGGGAAGCTACGCGTGGAGGGAGTAGTGCGGAGGGATGCGGAATAGAGACCGAAAGAGAGTTGCACGTGTGTCTGTGGGAGCGAGCGAGAGATGCGGCGATAAAATCTGCGGGAGCGAGGTGGGAGGGGAGAGAGCGTGAGCAAGATGCAGGATGAAAGGCTGGAGAAAGGAGACGAGGAACGAGATAAAGAAAGATAGCGAGGGCAAAGAGCCGAGACGTACCCATAGTAAAAGGGTAGAGCGAGTGAGCGAAACCAACACCAAATTAGATGTAGAGAGAGACAGGGAGAGAGAGTGAGAGAGGAGAACATCGCACACAGAAGGGGATGAGATGCTTGCACGCACACCCACGCATCGAACAAGAAGAAGGACGAAACGAGGCACGCGGAGAGCAGCTTTACGCTAGACTCAGCATTCCGTGGAACCGGCCGTGCGGTTCATCCCTTCCGAGTGAAGCGAGTACGCGGGGCCTCAACGTGGAGAAGTGACCGGGGCCAAATGGGACACGGAAGAAAATAATTTCACCGGAAAGTTGTTATCGGTGTAGATGTCAAGGATTCGTCAATCGAAACTCTACCAAATTACAACTGTCGGAACGACATAAATCTCAACTTCATCTCACTACTGGATTCTTCGAGAAATGTCAAAAAATTTATGTCGTTTATGCAATAGCCGAATTTTCGGTCGCGCCAGCAGAAAAGGAAAAGCTCGAACTGGATTTTGATAATCATTTCTCTCACAACTATTAAAAAGGCGCTCCAATTCTTTTTTTTTTTCGTCCCGTTTTGCCCCGATCCCTCATAACCGTAAAGCGACCCGGAGGAAGAGACGTATGCAGATAAAGGAGGAAGGAAAGTAATGGAGAAGAGGGGGGGGGGGGGGGGGCTAAATGAAAAAGAATAAAAATGAGAGCGAGAAGGATAGAATTATGGGGCTTCTCGTGTGCCACTCTCGCCGTAGCATATACTATTCGACGAGGAGCATGCGGGCCGAATTGCATTTATTTCCTTTCTTTTTATTCGCGCGGCGTGCAGAGGCGCAGCGGCACCGCGGGCGCGCTAGTGTACGCGTCAGCATCACCGCCAGCAGCGGATAGTGACGCCCGCACCTTCTCCAAAGGCCAAGGAGAGACCGGGCGAGCGATGCCGCTCTTTCTCTTCAGCTTCTTCTGCTTCTCCTTATTATTATTCTCGTATTTTTCTTCCTTCTCCTTTTTCCTCGGCTATCGTCAATGCACTACTCTGGCGCGTACAATGACTAATTTTTCAGAGGATGCAATGTACCTTTTCTTCCATAGCAACATTGCATTCTACAATGCACAGCGATTGTAACGCGGCATTGTGATTATTGAAAATTTTCTAATTGCAAACCTTCAGAGCACGCTCCTCACAGCGATCTGGACGGAGCCCACGGTGAAAGTCCCCGGAAAACTTAAATGTGGATCCTTGATCCTTGATCCTTCTCTCTACGACTCTCGAACGCATATAAAATTGCACAGCGCGGAGGATAGACACATCGGGCGTAAAATTTTGCAGAGCTTTTGAGAAACTTTTATCTTGTGAATTTTAAACAACAAAATTTAAACAGTTGCAGCTTAAGGAGGTACACAAACGTTGTGTTCTTGTTTCAGGGAGTATTTTTTTTTAGAACCATAGCGTTAATAGTGTTCAACGAATTAATTTAAAGCTTAATTTAAATTTTAGCCTTTGCATTTTTCTTCAAATTTGTCACTTTGTCGAGCCTCACATTTTTTTTTTTTTAAACATACCCAGTAATTTACTTCACGGTAAATAAATGTGAAAAATTCACTAGGCGTTGAAATGTAATTCCTGCTTTTTGCATATTTTTTTTCTATCACGGAAAATGAAAAAATTTTTGTCAGCACATGGAAGCACCGAAGAATCAAGGAACCGAGCGAAAATCCGCAATCGAACGGAAATTATTCGTGAAGTGGCCACACACCGACGAACAGCAGCTAGGATTTCGATTCGTCTTTCACTTCTACAGAATAATAACCCTTTTCGCTGTGCCTATGCGTTCCATCAGGGCTCTCCAACGTCCGTCGCTTTTGTCCACGATTTTACCATGCGCGACCAGAGGTTTGCGTTCGGTTGAAATGCCCGGCTGACTGTCTATCCGGGTCACTCTGTAACCGAGCTGAACGCTTGCTCACGTTCGCCCTCGAGTCTGCAGTCAGATTGTAATTAAAACGCCATCGCCGAGTCGGCACGCGAGTACCAACAGTAACAGCACGACGGCAGCTCGCGACTCGTCTCTAACACATAACGGAGCATGACGTTGTCCGGACGACGCTCTCGCGCGGAGTCACGAGAGTTCGCGATAACTTTTTTCGCGATTCTCCCAAACATTTGTCCGCTCCATTCATTTTTTAATCCTTTTTTCCCTAATTGGTACTCTTCGGCGTACAGCTACGACCTCCTCGCACCCTGAAGATATCCTTCAGCGTTTTTTTCAACAACATTATGTCGACATTGAAGAATGTCGTATGAAATTGTTCAAATGTTCAAATAGTATAAGCAATGGTCAGTTTGTTGACAGTGCAAAATATGATACACAGTTTGCATTTACAGCAAATTACATAACATAAATAAATACCTTCCACTTTTTTCCCCGTATTTCCGTTTCGAGACCAAAGTCTTTCAGCCTTCGTTGAGTTATAGACTTTTCGAAAATTAAAAAATGGACAATGAAAAATGTAATGCCGGGAAAAAAAAGAAAAAATTATAATGAGCAATGTTTTCTTTTTTTTGCGCGTGATAAAAGCTTAGATTTTTCATTGTTTTTCAAGATTTTTTGAGGGAAAAAAAAAACTAAAAATACTGGAGAGTTTAATCGCGGAAAAATGTGTAGTATTGAATACCGTTTGACACTCGGACAACAAAAATTGGTTGAAAAAAGTAGCTTAAGTAGCAACACGACGGAAACTCGCGACTTGACTGCCACACACAGCACAGGCATCACGTTGTCGGCCTAACTCTTTTCCGCAGAGATGAAAAATTGTGTTAATTTTTTTTTCGCCACTGTCACTCACATTTTTCTGACGGTTCAATCCGTGCTACTATTGTGTTCATTTTTTTGGTGACACGTTGCTTTTCACTTTATACACCATGAGATCATGACACCGTCAGGATGTCCTGCAGAATTTTTTACCGAAATTGTTTGGAGAAGTAAAGACAAAAAATTGAAATTAAAAAAAAATTTAATCCCTTATGAAAGTGCAATACTAATTGTAAAAATAAAAACTAATTTTAGACAGTGTTTACGTTAATTGCTTCGTTGATTTTTTGGCAATTATTTACTATCTATTAGGTGAGATTAAAAACCAGCATTGATTGGAAATTTATTTTCGTCCGGTCTTCCCAAACATATAAGAGTCAAAAACGTGAACCCGGAAATAGAGGAAATTGAATGTCGTTTGAAAATAAATAAAAAAAAAGCGGAATGCTAAAAAGTGTCGTGATGTATTTTTGTCCATATGTATTTCCGGTAAAATCATTTATCGAATGTAATTGAGTGCAGCGTTGAAAAATAAAAAAATGAAAAACCAATGCTAGTCTGTAAAAGGAAAAAAAGTAGCAACGAAATGAATGCGACATTATTGGCATACAATTCCACACATTCGTAGTCGACTGGAGAAAATTGCCCTATTATGAGAGTGCATAACTCAATTACACAAGATTTGATTAATATACTAACCATTTTTTAAATGCAAGCGGTGCAATACTGGGAAGTAAGTCAAAACTCTACTCTTTTGCTTTGAGGAGATGGCTAGTTAATTATTTTATCTCATTCCGTACGTGCGAAAAACTAATATTGTCATGTCATATATATGATATTGGAGGTGCGCCGTTAATTAACGTTTCATCCTGCGTCGAATCTGCCATCGATCAAATATCGACGGTTGGATATTCCTCATTGCAATATCATATGTATTATGCACACATACAATAATAATTCAATATTCATACCGCAATTAATTCATATTAACCGTTGAACGATCAAATTCATTTCGCGAATGACAACACATCCTGAACGTTACACACTTTTCTGCAATTTATCTGCATTTTCTGCAATGTATTTTGAAACATTTTCTTTCATACACATGGATACAAATTTTTTTTAAATCACAAAATAGGTCCAAAAATTCAAGGATAGTAATGACATTTTACCCATCGACTTCTAACAGATTTTTTCAACAGAGATTTACAACAAAACGACGAAAATTACACATTAAACAGTCATTTTGCAAAAATGAACTCACCGTTAAGTTCAAGGCACTTTAATTTTTGTTACAAACATCCGAATTTCGGCCTAAAGAAAAATTTATTTAAAAAAAAAAGAACGTCCAGTATGAGTAGAAAATAATAAACCTATACGAGCATTCGTTTGAACGTGCCGCGCTATGTGTACGGGCGAAAAGCTTCGTAGACAAAGAAAAGTATCTGCAGCAATCCGGAAAGCTCCCGGAACGGACCTGACCCCTATCTGAACCCCCCCACCCCTTCCCCTTTCTATATCCACCCCGCCGCCCACATCTGCGTGCAAGTTGTCGTGGGCGAGCAGGGGGTACGGGGAGGAAGGCAGGGGGAGGTGGCAGGCGGTATTGCGAGGGTGGTTGCAGAGCCCTAGAAGCGTTCGCCGCTCGAGCTCGACAACGGGGGTTGAAACGCGGACGAGGGCTACGCGTCGCTAGGCAACTGGCGCCCCCATGGCGAGTATTCTCAATGTACGGGCCACTATCTCTCTCTCTCTTTGTGCGGTACGTAGAACATACTATTATGAGATATCGAAGTACTGGTACTCGCTACATCATCTAACCTAGGCTCTCCAAGATATCTTCGTGGCTCCGCACCATAAAACTATCCTGCCTATAAAAGCCCACAAGGTTCATTACCTAAACAAAATATATTTCGAAGAACAACAGAAGTTTCGGAATCGGCTGATAACCGCGAATCAATTTCAACCGAGGAATTGAGGAATTGCTCTATTTTTTGTAGACCCTTTTTTTTCAAATCGGTAATAATGTCATTGAAAAAAACATGCATGGTCCCATTTTAAAAAGTGGAGTTAACCTTGACTTAGCTTCAGCGCCTCGACCGTTAAATAAATAGGGCGGACCAGTATGACCGCCCTATCGGATACTGAAACTTTTGTCAGAAACATTTTTGGATATGATCAATAGTTTCATTGCTATTGGTCTGAAACACTTTATATGCTTCACCCTGTGTATGCGCAAACCAAGTTAGTTTGACGAACTAAGTAAATGGTAATACCAACTAAATCAACTTGATTGGTCTTGCCGATGACTGAACTGGCGCATGTACCAAGCACCTTGTTTCATCCAACTAAGGGTTAATTAACAGTTGAAAATTTTAGCTTAGGCGGGCAAGAGAATCAAAGACTCAGTCTCGATTAGGCTTGAGTTCAACCAGGGGACTATTTAATTTGATCACCCCGATGCAACCTCCAACTTAACTGTATCAGCAGTGAACTATATTGGCATGTGTTACCATAATGCCACTAAAATCACGGGTAAAAAAAAACACTAAAAAAATGGCTCTTCGATAACTAGTCGTCATGGATGCATTGAATTCATGCGGAAAGGAGCGAAAAACCCAGGATTGCTTATTGCCGGGTGCCGGTAGGTGTACACTGGTGTGGCAATAACAAGGAAAAAGGGAGGGGGAGGGGGGAGAGCCTCGATGTGCAAGCGCCATTGTCTCGGGAATATAACCGCGGGCAAAAGTTGTCGCACTAGAAATGTATATAATAGTGGTACGTAGGATACTAGAAAAACACAACGTCTACGGTCCTCAGGTACAACGCGGCGTCCAGAGTAGAGTGTATACCGATCCTCGCATAATCCATTTTCACGCTGCCGTACGTAGTGCAGTACAAAGAGTACGTACACGTATGAACCTCGTCGTCGTGAACCCTTTCAAAATGGCGAGCCCACTGCACGCTGGTAAGTCGCTCTCGGTGCTTGAACCACCAACGCGCTGGCATTGAGTCCTCCAGAAGGGGCATCAGAAGTAAGCAGCAGCAGCAGCAGCCGCAGCAGCAGAAGCAGAAAGCAGCGGGAGCGTCACACCCTGCTGTCTGTGTGAGTGTATATATATATATATATATATATGTGCGTGTGTGTGTGCATAGGATACATGCGGTTGCTCTATCGGGTCTTTTCTTCTCATCTCGTCTCGAGATCGTGGACTCGCCTTTCCCGCGACCGCGATTCTTCATCACCTCGCCAGCATGTGTACCAGTTTCGCTGGCAGCGTATAGAAGGAATCGGCATAAACCTCGTCATTGATTGTCGGGAGTTCGATGATGACAGCATCGCACGACATTTAGCACGACTGGAGACACGAGATCGTGATGCGAATACGGTTTTTCGACGAGGGAAGTAAAACGAGATTCTCGGAGATTGAAGCTCTGCCGTTGCATTCGGGGGATCTCGAGAAATCGGTGTGATGGGTTCGAGGAAAGTAAGTTAGTGTGTATTTTCATTTAACGAAGCTTCGGATAATCTTTTCTTTTTTTTTTTCGTTTGTTTTAATCTACCGCGCTTTTGGGAGACATGACGACAAATAATTCAATTCTGGGATAAGAAGAAGAATATAACGACACCAAGGTAATAATATTGTTAAACTATCGTATAATGCGAGAAACATAATCATCCTCAGATTTTCTTTTTTTTTTTTTTTCGCAGAAAAAGATTTAATAAAAGGGTCGGTAATACAATCTCCCTGTTGCATCGCTCGGATAATCTATCCTCAGTGGCTGAACGCACATTTTTTCACCCTGTATCAAACTCGTCAGATTGTAAGTGGGGTTGCACTCGTAATTCGTTACGAATGAAAACCGCGATCTCGTTAGTCGCGACAGAAGGCGAGAGTCAGGGAACGTCGAAGGGACTCTTTCTGTCTCGTTCCTCTAATCCCCTCCCCACCGCCCACCGCCCACCACCTTCTCCTCTTCCGCCTCTCGGCTGCGCTTGTATTTAGCCACGTTTCTCCCTTGAAATCCCAAACTCCTCTAAATTCACGGTCGCCCCCCTCTCGCCGGTAGATTTTCGAGAGAGCTCGCCACCACGCGGGACTAATTTTTCTGCAGTTTTCCTCCGAACCGGATATACTTTTCCGCCACAGGTTTCCCAGCAGACCGCCGGAAACAAACATGTCTCTCCGGGAGTGCACACAACTCAAATCCCAGCGTATATTCAGCTCGCAAACCAGAGAGAGAGAGAGAGAAAAGCGGGGGCTGCGATGGGTACAGAAAAGTACACATGGTATCAAGTATGGAGTGTGTCGTGCGAGTTGAGAATTGCTCCTTTCCATTCCCAACAGGGGTCTGTGTGTGCCGGAGAGCACAGTCATTAATTCGAGCCCAGAAAAAAAAAACTTTGGAAGCTCGTTACTAACATAACCCAACCACTCACCCTTTGACAAAACAGTCCCTTTTCGTTCCGTAACTCACCAACCCTCTCCGTTATCTCTTTTTAATCCAGCGGCTTTACAGCGGTATCCAACGTGCGATTCAATCGTTATCGATATAGCTATGTGGTGTTTATGTTATTACGTATGAAACTCGAATTAATCTTTTCAAAATAATCTGTTTAATAATGACCCCGTCAGCGGTCCATTGAGCGTAGTCCTTCAGCCCCGTGTCCAGATATTTAAACGGCACTCAAAGATTACAGCGATTTATCGTGTAAATGTGTACAGATTTGCATCCCGATTTGCAACAAAAAAAAAATTATTCGACAACTAATCGACACAAGATTCACGCAGCTCGATCAGGCGCAAAGATATGTGAAGCACGTGAAATGCATGGATCATCGGCTTTTGGCGGCCAAGTTAAATAATATATAATTTAAGAAATTTCGACCCTAGTGTGGGTGCTTTTCAATTATTTGTAACATCTTACTGTTTTTTTTCATGATCTGATTACGACGCAAAGATATGTGAATTACATGAAATTCTTTTTGTCGATCGATCGGATTAACTAATGATATCTAATTTTTAACGTTTCGACCCTGGTGCTTTCCAATTATTTATTACATCTCCGCTTACGTGAAGTATGTCGTCAACCCTCGGGAACATCTCAAATACTAATATTACCTTGTCCTACGATGTAATACTGTATTCTGTAGATCTGTCAGACGAATTTCCTACTGCATAACCATTGGAGTATGTTTGCTCTGTAATGCACATAGTACCGCTGTGACAATACCGAAGACGACAGAGATTGAAAAGGCGAGTTAGCAGAAAAGCCCGAGGATTTCTCGTGCCATCGAAAACACACGTCGAAATCCGTAGCACTGTTCTTACATTGTTGTTATAAGTGTATACACACACGGAAACAAGACAGGATAGTAGCTCTGCTCTGTACGTCGTCGCTACTCGCACCTTGCAATGTTAATTGATTGAGTACTCGTAGGCATCTATCGATTAGTGGCGGGCGAGTTCCGTCAACATAGTTTCCTATGTAATCCCGGAAGCTATTACTAAAACGACATTCGACAAGTGGGAGGAATTTTAGAAAAAAACGATTTTGGAATGTAGGGGTAGATTAAAAAAAAGACCATCCCCAAGTAATTTCTTAACTACTGACGTGGCGTTTTTCGAAACTTGACGTATTTGACATTCGACAAGTGGGAGGAATTTTAGAAAAAAACTATTTTGGAATGTAGGGGTAGATAAAAAAAAGACCATCCCCAAATAATTTCTTAACTACTGGCGTGGCGTTTTTCGAAACTTGATGTATTTGACATTCGACAAGTGGGAGGAATTTTAGAAAAAAACGATTTTGGAATGTAGGGGTAGATAAAAAAAAAAGACCATCCCCAAGTAATTTCCTAACTACTGACGTGGCGTTTTTCGAAACTTCATGTATTTATATAAAAAAATTTGTCACGAATAAATTAATTGTAAAAAACGTTAAATCTTCAATGCTTAAAGTTATGTAACTACAGATTTAAATCCTAAAAATCCTCTTTGTTATACTGGGTTTTTTATTGTGTGTCTTCTTGGTAAATAATTTTTTTAAAATGATAATAATAATAATTCCACTGAAACGTCACATCTAGAGAAGATTTTTAAATCAACATTTTCATAAAGCATTTTTTTAATAACCTCAGTGACCCAAGTTTATGTAGGTCCTGCACCTGAAATTCTGAAGAGCGCTCTTCAGAAATGCTTGAGAAACTTCTATGTAACGAGACAATATGGATATGTATAGATGTGTACGCGTGTAACACTGATTAGTAATTATGGCTGCATTAACACGAAGCATGGACGCTGAGGCATGGCCCATGGCAGTGTTCTCTGCTTTATCACCATGACAATTTATGTCTGTGATACGTGTGTCGCTGAGTAGTAGGATTGTCAGGAGTTGTGCGAGTGGATGCTTATGAATATCAGAAGGACCATGAGCAGACGTCCTCTTTATACTAGACTCGATGGTGTATGTCAGGAACAGTACAAAGCCCAAACAGACGACCTTTGTTATGGGGAATTATTTATATTCTTCTTTGTTTCTTCGGACCCGTCGCTAACTTGTAATTGTCGAAAAACCATTCATTTGCAACTATCGACTGCGCTAAAAAATAAATAGTGCCGTTTTTTTCTTTTTTTTTTTTTCAGGTGAGTCACGATATTTCATTCACGTGACAAACAAAAGCTCCAAGAAAATTGCATTCCAATTTCACCAAATGCCTAAATACTCAAAAATATTTAGTAATATTATTGTTTAGAATTGACCCAGGACTGCGATTGGTCTAGGATATATATTATCATTATTGTTATTATCATTATCAAGTACCAACAAAATAAAATTCATTGTACAATTTTATAAATAATATTTTTTAATATTTTAAGATATTTAAAAATTTCTATTTTATTTTAAGACAATTGTCCAAAAAATAGAAATAGGATTTCACGGTAAATATGATGACTGTTCGTGTTGTAAACAGGATTCGTTGAGGCACATCGCCCTTGCCAATGAAGAGAGCTGTAGGTACTCAACAGGCCACCAGCACGAGTTGTGTCACGAGTGGTTCGCCGTGCTGTTGACCGGCTCTCTTTTTCGTACGTGACGATGTCTCGGCTCTCGGTAGCCACGATGACGTCACCAGCCTAAACACACGGTATATCCCACACAGAGGCATTGCGGGACACGATATAAACATATAGAGCTCCAGAGCCTCGACGGATCTACATTCGGACGTTGTGCACTCCCCTTTTTGATTTTCTCTAACACTCGCTAACTCGGTGTGTTCGGATTATATCGATTAAACACAATATCCTATATACACTGTAAATAATGTTTGGAAAATTCATCTACGTTTCTCGTGGCAATCTCGACCACTAACTACCACAGCACGAATAACCCGGTAAATCCATCTAACAGGTTCCGGACCCTCTGCTAAAGTATACTGCGTCTACTTGGCAACTCGTGTATGATGGGCGAGTGTATTTGAATGATTATGTACCCGCGTTTGGCTGCGCTTATGCCACACAGCGTTCATGGCCTTGGCATATACGACAGGATTTTCGTCTCAAATTTCGAAGGGCTACACATATATACATATATTTATACGTAACACATACACGGAGGCTCGTAAAGTAGCAGTCATCGTGGAGGCCACTACAAAACCCGGAGCGTTCCTCTATACCGCGCAAGGCAGCATACTCAATCCATCTATACAACATCAAGTTTCTAGTACCTATGTCGTCACTGTCATACAATATATAGAAGTCAACGGGGTAAGTTGACACAGCCACATTGAAAATAGTGATGGTTCCACCAACCAAATGAAATTGATTTTTTAAAACAATTTTTATTTTTCTATTTCTTTAATTTATATTTGTTTAAACAAATTTTTTTTTTCTCATCGTAAGGTTTTAGCATACGAAATTGAATTTAATAATGAACTTACAGAAGAACGCGATCAAATTTCAAATAGCGTTAATCATCCATCGACTGAACGCTTGAGGTGTGTAACGACTTGCGGAATAATTGAAAACTGATCATCGATCATTCACACCGAATTTAGCAAAACGCATTCCGACCGCTCAATTATAAACTAATTGAAGATACAGATTTTTTGGAACCGATTTTTTTAAAAATTGGTTTGCGAGAACATTACCTAAGCTAAATGCGATGCCTTAAGCTCCTACGAATGGGCATTCTCTGCCCACTTAATGGACACTCCTGAAATTGTAATCACAACGTAGCATTTTATTCGACTGCAGAAATACATAACAATTAGCAAAGTGTTTGGATATGTGTTAAGGTTATATTTCTGTTAGTCAATATGTTAAGAGTTCAATTTTCGCCGTAACGGTGGAAATTTATTGCGCCTATCCTCCCTTGTCATAATTAGCCAGAGTTGTATAAAATGTTGCCAAATGAATACAATATAACCAATCGGTTGAGGTACAAAGTCCCAGTATTCGAATTGAGAATCGGTGCCTCGAGAGGTTAATAAGAAACTGGCAAACCGAAGGCGTTCCAACTGGCCCCGGCCACAGATACCTTAATGTTTAATACCATCTCGTATTTCCTGTCGTCTCCACAAGCTCCTCTACAATTGGCTCATGAAAAGGGTTGTCACCACGGCGCTGCCCAAAAACAGCAGATTAATCGCGGACTCTTTCGTTAGCCAAACTCTATGTTTATTTTTGTTTTCTTTTCGAACTGCTCCCGTTACAGCGACTACCAAAAGAAGGCGAGAAGACGGCAATCGCAAGTTTATCATAGGGTATCGGTGGATATAAACCGCACATTACGATTGTACAACTGAGGAAGGAAGTCTCAATGATTGAATAGAGAAATACGAAGAGGGATGAAGGAATTAGCAGCGGGGGGAGGGGGAAGATCGCGGAAGGAAAGAGGATAGGGAACTTCGCCGGGACTGGAAGGAAGAAAAGAGCTAGCAATTTCCACTGGCCTGTAATTTGGGATTCCTTTTTACGGCTCTTTCTCAACGCGTCCGCCCTCTTTTTTTCTTTCTCTCCTTCTCTCTCTCTCTCTCTCTCTCGCTCTCCATCTCTATTCGTCCTTTCCTTTTGCTGTAGATTTCTCTTCAACTCTACCTCCCCTGGACTCCCCAGCTACTCAACCACCGTTTCCACTTTTTTTTCTCTGCTTTCATTCGTATATCAGGCTTAAGGGGCAAAGGTGCAGTGATTGGCCTTGCAAGTCGACTGTGGATACACTCATTGGCACAGGTACTTCTCTTTCTGCGGCCAACGGACTTCTCCGCAGCGACTGTTTATGATTGTGAAGTTTTGTTTTATGTTCTACACTGTTTCTTAGTTTTTCGCTTCGAATGTAGTTCACAGTTGTCTCGATTGGAATCGCGTTTTGATATCGAAGTTTCCTCTCCTCTCTGCACCCCCGAACCGCCCCCATTGTTTCAAACATGTTTTCACGTCTTTCTTACTGACGATCACACCAAGAAATGCTAATCACCGTTTTTTCATCTTCGAAACGCAGCAATTTGGGCCGGTGAAATTTTGAAACGGACTTCTTCGACCTTTCCAATAATCGACACAATTAAATTCCAATGACAATTATTTCATACTGATCCAATACGAATTCAAGATATAGCATTTTTTTAGTGATAAAAAAATGTTATAATTCTTACTTGTGACTTTTGGATTATTTTTTAGTATTTCCGAGGTGCAGAAAACTATTGTTTTCACAATATCTTCGAAAAAATGCAACTATTCACTATTTTCTTGCGGTAAAATTGAAGAACAGCGATTTTTTACACGACGTTTGTAATATTTTATACATTTGAGAAAAAGAAAAAAGACCCTAAAAATATTCGGGGTTAATAACCCTTATGTATATGCCGAATAGTTCAGGTTCGAGTAATTACTCGTTTAAGATTTACCAAAAAGTGATTAGAAAGTCAAACGATGAATTTTGTGTATTGGTTTCCTTCCGCTAACGAAATTAGTACGCGTTTGACATTTCCCTACAATATTTTCTACATTTTAATAGAAAAAGAACACCCTGAATATGTTGGGGGTTACTAACACTTACGCATATTTCGAATATTTCAGGTACGAAATTAATTGTTTAGATTTACAAAAAAGTGATTGGAAAGTCAAATGATGAATTTCGTGCATGAGTTTCCTTGCGCCAGTCAAAGCTTGCACGTGTGATATTTCCCTATCAAGAAACGCAACTTTATTACATCCATGTATATTGCGAAGGGAGAGTACAAAGGGAAAGCGTAGTAGCCGTAGTATAAGAAAAGTTCATCGTCGCGGTGGTCGCCGGTTTATTAAAGGTGAGCCTCGAACGTTGCTCCATTCTACGAGCTGGGAACGGTCTATCAGCTTTAAAGGGGACTCCCCGAGAGAGAGAGAAAGAGAGAAGAGGAGAGAACACGGCTCTCTCTATAGCTTTCCTGCTTGCTCTGCTGTTTCCCTGGTTCCGCCACCCCCTCGCCCTTCCGCGCTTCGTGCAATCCCCTCCAACGAACTGACTCCACCTCCTTCGTCACCTCCTACGGCTATCTCGGCGCCTCTTCGAATTTTTCGTCGTTCATTCATCTTTTTTCTTTTCCTTCTCTACGCTGTTATTGTTGTTATTGTTGTTGTCGTTGTTTTTTCCTCTTCTCGTTTCTCACTCGTGATAATCTTGGGCCTTCCCTTCTAACTTCTGCTCTGTCTCTCTTGCGTTAACCACGCGTGGGGCCACGTGTGCGTTCTGCTCCCTGCACACTTGCCCTTCTCTTTCTCGCCCTCTTGTAAATAACTCTTTCTCTCGGATAATTAATAATCACAAAAACGCCTCCAATGCACTAGCTTGCCGGGAAACTGTTGTTCACGTTTTTTTTGTGTTTTTTTTTTTTTTTTTTTTTTCGTTCCGAAGCTTAACATTTGGTGTCGAAGGTTTGTGTAACACGTTATTACTAAAGGAAGTTTGCTTTCGCTAGAATGTTCCTATTCGTCTCAAGCAATTCCCACTAAAACTTCGCTTCATTTTTAAGCCCGTTTTAGAGCCCACAACCGCTCAATGTTTTCATACGTTTTTGTATCATTTTCAGAAGGGCAAAAATGAATTTAACAAACGATTGGAATTAACAGGAAGTCTCGAAGAAGACTTAATTCGAACCCTTACCGAAAATACCTCTGAACGAATTTTCCACGTTTGAGATAGAACATTTTTTTTTCTCACCGAAAAATGTTCGGCAAGATTTATATACATCTTTTGATAACTGTGTCATTTGATGTATGGTGTTCTGGTTGCTTAGTGAATTGTTAAATTGCGTTTATAGAAATTTCAATCGACAATGTTGAAACTAAAAATGAGTTACAGGTTAGAATGAAAAATAGTTTTTGTTCCTCAATTCGATTTTTATGCGAAAAAGTTTCCATAATCTAGGAAATATTTACTTTGTTCACAAGTTTTGTTGACGGGTTTATCAAATTCGTACGAAGGATAAACAAACTGAGTTTGAATGTCATGTGTAAGTTGCGGTGACAAGTACATGTCCGTAGCTGTCGGTGATATCGCGGTATGAGGCTCGTCACAGAAGTGCCAGAGACGTTGTCGTTTCGGATCGTTTATCGCTAAACGCCTGGCGAGCCATATACGAATCAAGGAGAGGAATAGAGAGGAGGGACGGCCGGGATAATGCCCGATGGACATTCCCCGCCCTTTTCTTTGTGCTTATATATCATCCATCATGCGCATATGCACACATATGTGTGCTATCTAAATACGTTACTTTTTAAAGGGCAAGACAATTGTCAAAATAGTGATTGTCTTCTTCAAATTTCGATTTTGAGAAAAATATTCCGAAAATGTCTATGAAAATGATCAATGTTCGGTAACGTTCCGAAAACTTGAAAAAAAGAAAACAACAACTAAACAGACCTATACACCATTCTGATAAAGAGAGATATTGAAACAAAAATCTGTCTCATAGAAAACTAACGTATCATTTTCAAAGACTTAAACTAGGGTGGATACCTAAGAAATTCATAAATACCTCGTAAAAATGCCCTTATAAGATTCGGATAACGTTAGGTGAATTTGGTTCCTGATTTTCTGCCATAACGTCCCTTGCAGCCTTTTAGGATTATATGTGTACACGTGTCTGCGAAGTAGACTTTGTACGTATGTACATGAAAGAGGTTTTGCACATATGTGCTATTGGTTATCCATACAATTGCGAGCGTAGTAGAAGCGTACATAACACTACTGTATGACTACTATAACGGAGAGCGGCTAGCATACACGCGCACGCGGTGATTCCATGCCGGAGGAATGCACGTATTATACGATCAGTGCGTGCGCTCGCTTGTGCGCACTGCTGTTGCTGTCCACTCTCGCCGCACACTTCGATGCGTTATGTCTCTGACGAACGTGCGCGCGCGTCTATGACGGAAGGGACTGAACTGAAGCTTGTGTGTGGCCGGGGAGAAGGAGGGACGAGGGAAACACACAGAGGGCGATAAAGAGCGAAACATCGAGATAGAAAAGTTTTACTGATGGAGAAAGAGACCGACGGATTACTGCTGGAACGAATTGATACGAGTACGGCGATAAAGATAGGCTGTATCTCCTTTTTTTTCTCTCCCATCCCGGTCCCTAATTCGGGCTGAGCTTGAGACGGGTCAGTTACGGTACGCAAGATTAAGCGTCGATGTGACGCGCGCTGATTCAAGACCTACGCGCCTTACACAACAACTGTTGACGGTTACGCTAACTTTTCCTCTCGTAGGTGCCGGTGAGGTGGTAGGTAATGAGCCACCGTCGGAAGTACCATCAATTCCAAGAGTTGTAGTGTAAGTGAGTGAGTTTTTGTCTATCCTATGTCAAAAACACGCTCAGGAAAAAATGTGACGAATTTAATAAAAATGTACTAAGACTAAAGATAATTCTGGCATCGATTTTGGTAATATCGTACAATCAATTGAACAGCACAATTAAATGGCGTTTTACGATGCTACTATGTTTCGAATTACAGATTGTCAAACTTGATCATTGGTATGAGGGTTTGCAAGTGATGTATACATGTTTAAAGGGCACAAGTGTGTATCACGTGGATGAAATTCTGCAGTAGGGCTAACCACAATTAATATTGCCGATTACTTGTTCAATATATCGCATTGTTTGATAAACACTCAACAATAATCATTGACGCTTTACATAATTTATTTCGTTATTCGAGAAACCATATTATGAATAACTGTTATATTATCGTTTATTGTAATGTATTGTGATCGCTTTTACCGTTGAATATCGTGAGCCTTTCAAAATTTGTTTCACATGTAAAATGGCTGGATTTACCATATGCTTTTTTTTTCAGTGTAATTGGACTTAAAATGATTTTAAAAAAAAGGGTAGTAACCATTTGATTTTTCAAAAATAAGATGGGTAATAATTTTCTATGCATAGGGTTTAAAAATGCTGCTAACAAAAAATAATTAATACTGTACAATAGGAAGAAAGATACTGGGACTTGCTTTATTAATTGAATTTTCATTATTTGTAATGAATTTTCCCCTAGTTTATTTATCAGATGTTTGTGTATCGCTTTAATTGTACGTTAGGATGAATTTTGAAAAATTGAGTGCAATCATAACTAAATATACTGGAAGATAGTAAACATCACATTAATTATGGTAAAAATATATAATATAAGGTAAAGTAAAAAAATTCTCTGCAGTAAACGTAACTTCGTACGTCAGTTGACAATAAGGTAAAAGGATACCGATGTTCTTCTCGAGCAATTAAATTACCTGACGTTCACCCCCGACAAATATTTGTCGAGTCTATATCTGAAAATCGGCCGGAGACCACACGATCTTCTTAAAATGACTCTCCACTTCGAACCGGTACGTATTTCCATCGTCGCCGATTTTCGATCAATCGAAAAATCATGAATAAATGGTTGAGAGCCTCTGTAAAGAATCAAGGTAGGAAACCGGTGTACACATTGTACGCAAAGGGCGCGCGAAAGTCGCATGTGGCGCGTGGGCGTCATCGCCCATGGGAGTAGAGAAGGAGAGAGTATATATATGGGGCATTCCATACCAATTCGACCTCTCGGATTTCATCCCCCATTGAAATGTTATGTTTTTATGTTCCATCTCTAACAAACAGGCACAATTAACATTTTTAATAAACAATTTATGAAATTATGATGAGGTATAAGGAACATATTGAAGGCCGAAATTTCGAAATCTGAAAAAATTCTCATAAATCCCGAATCAGGTATCAATATTTTTGAACTTAGATCCGAAGAGTCCCTGACCTCGCTTCTATTTATTAACAATTTTTTTTAACAATAATTGAAAAAGTTAGATACGTATAAATTCTTAATCGCAGTTTATTCCCTGGCCAACTTTGTATGTGTCAGGAATTCGGAGAATTTTTTCCCGATTTCTCTAAGCGGTTCCTTTAATATCTTTTTCACTTTGATTCTCAAAAATAGCTTTGAAAAACTTTGATAAAATTCTCTGAATTTCGTACATAAACGGAAGTGTTGAAGGAACAGTCAGTCGAGGGTCAGGCCCACATGGAGTTGGCATGGAATGCGGTATATGCTGCATAGGGGCTTTCGCGGTTATCCGCTATCTGGTCTCCGCATCCGACTTCGTGAAGTGGAAACTTCGCCGTCGCAAATAAGCTTCACTGGGGTCACAGTGAGGCACATAGCAGACGAAGCACTATACTAGGAGTGAAGAAGCTTTACTCAGATTCTTTCTAACGCGCTTCACGGGCTTCACGGACTTTTGTACTTCAGCACTTGTAAATCAGTCCCCATTATAGCGGTCTCTCGCACTCATAATTATGAAGCAACGATATTCATTTAAAATTGAAGGATTGATACGACGAGAGAGTCGAGGATGTTCCTCAGTACTCGCTCTGATGCGTTGCAGCAATAAAAGTGCAGCCACTGCAATTTTCGATTATACGGGACTAAAGCTTTTTCAACAATTCTAGCACATAGTGTGAAAGACATAAAATTATTGGGTGCGTCGAGTAATGAGCTTGAAAATGAATCCCCGATTTGTTCTTCAATGCATTGAGTATATTCACGTATTCAAGGAAAATGATATGAAATCATATATGTGAAAATTTTATAATTAATTATGCCATTAATCGAAACTATTTTTATAAAAGCTGGAGGATAATTGTGATAAACCAATCGCTATGAAATTATACCACTATCAAATATTTCTCGCTATGTGGCAGGTCAATAATGGCGTTTATTAGCAAGCCAGTAATCACCAGAATCAAGATATCGATGAAGAATCACCTAGAATAGCCGAATGACGATACAAACTGTTCGCCTGGTCACTGCTCATTATTATCGGCTATCCGATAATAAAAATTATCGGTGAATCTAATAATATCATTCTTTACCCAAACTGCACCGAGAATCCAGCGCAGATGCAATTCACTCAACATTTTAGCTCTTAAATAAAAATCCGATTTTTCTCTCGGTGTATTAGATTCTTCAATAAGTGATATTGGGAATTAATGGAAGAGGATTAGAAAGTGATTTTGTTGAGGAGAATATTTTCGTACTCGAATCCAATGAATTCAAGTGAGAATTTACAATCCCGGGCTTTTCTTACAGGTTGCAGCTCCACAGGTATCAAACGCCTTGTAGTGCAATCAGTTTCAGCGGTGGTATACTTGAGTGGAAAGTGTATATGTGCTGGGTTGTCGGCCGGCAATGTGTTTTCTATATATATAGATAAATAAGGTTCGCAGCGTTGCCTTTAACCGGCGTTAGTGGTGCAACGTCGATCCGATAAGCGCTAAACACACCCCCGTATACGTGAACGACGAACGGCCACCCGCCGGATGGGGTGGTAATGCCCACGAGGTTGCCTATGAATGCTCTTTTCGAGACACGCGGCACAATGTACCTTGACATTTCGTGTATATGTAATACACACACAGCAATTCTGACTCGAGGATTAAACCAAGTGTTTTTTTTCCCGTATTCACGATTTTTGACTTTAACGATTCGGCATTTTCTCGTATGGCCCGTAAGCCGAAGCAACGGACTCTCGGAAAATATGGTGACGTCGTCGTATAATTGATAACTACCAATTCAGGTTTAAGCTATATTTTAGTGTAACTGGTAGGTACAAAGTATACTATTTCAAAGTTACGGCAACTATTTCATAATTACGGGTATTGTTTCATAATTACGGCAACTAATTCATAGTTGCTATCATGATAAAAATTGAAGAAATGAATCGTGAAAGGTGAGAAAGAAAAATATATCATTTTCGATTGAGGATGGCGCCAATTCGATACTGCCAAGCCACGGATGTAACTGTTGCGCTTGTGTGTAACAGGATAAACACACGGTGACGAGTAAATGTGCCGGGCACGCTGTTTCGCACGCCACGCGGCGCGATCTTAGATAACAACACAACGCGCGCGCAACTAGGTTATTCCTCGGCGCGTTATACCATTCGGTTTAATTGGCGCGGTCTAACCAAGAGTGTCAGAGAAAGACCGAAGAGAAAGGAGTGAGAGACGTATATACACGCTACCGATCTCGCGGTAACTCGCTGATTATAGAGAAATTATGAGAACTCGAATATCGCGATCCAAAGTTTTGAAATGGCAAAAAAAAAATTTTTTTCGCCCTTAAAAAAGAATCCGGCGGAACCCACCACTAGATAATCGAGAGTACTACAAAAAAGTCCTTCGGCATTTTTGCCTATGATCAATATTCTAGTCAGGAAATACTGTCAAAGACAAACGTCCAAATAACTACCCACAAATAACCGCCACTCGAAAAGTACGAATAACCGTCACCTCAAAATTAGAAAAGGAAAAAAATGTCTCCTACAAACTTTTCTCTCCGAGTCAAAATGAAAAAGATGCAGCGTGCCAAAGTTTTCAACTCGCAGTGATCGTCTTAATTTCAAATATTTTTTTTTTTTTTAAATATCCGCCATCGGGGAATTTAAAGAGGAACAAAAAGGTGGTAAACATTTTCCTCTCAGAACTAATGTCACGGCGCTACAGCGTGCTAAAGTTTTTTTCTGAAGATGCAGAAATTGTGAGGGTCAAGAAAGAATAAGGTATTGACAGAGAAAAGAGGAGGGTCTCCTTTTCTCCTTTGCCTCTTTCTAATATTTTTCCAGCGAACAATCGAGCGGGGAAAAAAAAACTATGCGCGGGGGATTCAACGCCACAATCAATTTCGAAAATCGAGCGCACACGTCCAACCAGGGGAAATATATAATTAATCGAACTGGAGGCGAGAAGCGTAATATCGTCGCTGCGCCTCTGCGATGTATAGAAAAGAACTTCCACTATTCAAACGTCATTGATCACGTACATACTTTTACAAGAAAACTTGGAATTCTTAGGTAACAAGTTCAGTGATTTAAAGTAGATCAACATTGAGAATCATGAAAATTACTGGTAAGAACACCATTAAAACTTCTAAAAATCACCCGCCAGATAAAAATTAACCGCTAAAGATTTTTTTTTTTTTTCAAGTCTACCATAAAAATCTATAGAATCGACATATTCACATATGAAATAGGTAATTAAAAAGTAGTCATCTTCGCCTATACGCATAAACGAAGATATTACATTCTTTTGGTAAAATTACCGTAACATTTCATCCGAGGTTCATCGTCTGTTGGTACACTGAGAAAAATGTACGGCTCTACCGACCGAATATCTGACTGCTAGAGCTATTTTCAAGTTTGTCGGCACAGCAGTATAACTGCCCAGTTCCAACAGCTGAACCCTTCCGCTTTATGTCGTCCGCTTGCAGTAGCGAAACGGTATAGCTGTAGGAACTGAACGATGGCTAACTTCCAGCGATCGAAAAAATTTTGAGGTTACGAAGGATAGCCAGCGTCCCGATGGAGCTGCGCGAGTCTTGCCGGTCGTCGCCACTCACGTTTCTAGCGTACGCGCATCGCTCTTCCAATTGAGCGTGTAGCTCCTGCACCGGCGCGTATTGCTCCCACACCTATACTGGGATTCTTACAGCACCCGACTAACAAAATTTCTCCAGTAACTAAAGCATACGGATCTGAGTGAAAACGACCGATAGCATATATCACTGAACATCTCTAGTTATTCCGCTGATGTACGATCTGAGCATGCGCATAACAAACGCTCTCAAGTCCTGACATAATCGTAGGCCACTCAGAATTACGACGCAGCGGCGTCACTTATATTTATATATCGCACTTCGAGATTTTTCGTTGTGCCATTTTTTAAAGGCGCTACTTCCGGTCCCAATTAGTCGAGTAATCGACGCTCTACTGTACTTGGCTCTCGTTCCGATGAATTCATTCTCTTTCTCCTTCTCGCCCTCTCTCTCTCTCTCTCTCTCTCTCTCTCTCTCTCTCTCTCTCTCTCTCTCTCTCTCTCTCTCTCTCTCTCTCTCTCTCTCTCTCTCTCTCTCTCTCTCTGCACGCCCATCGGGTTGCAGCCCGCAGAAAGACGCTTGACCGTGTTGGGGCGACGAACTACGAGCTGCAAGTCCGCCTCTCTTTATCTCACTCTCTTTCCTTCTCTTGCTGCTCGTTGATATAGGTATGCACTGTGGACATTATATGCATTGGACTCTGTTTCCTTCTCTCTCTCTCTCTCTCGTCTGTAACACCGGCTGGCGGTATACGGCGCGCGTCCGCGCTCCGGCGCCCCGGAGATCGCATCGTGCGCGCCGGAGAAGCCCGAGGCGGTATAGCGTTTATCGGTCCGTAAGATCCGCCAGGCGTGCACAACGTTAGTCCGGAAGCTAGTGTAGTTTCTATCTCTTTTTCTCTCTCCCTCTCACTGTATTTGTATGATGCTAAGGTACAGTGAAAAACGAAGCAGGGTCGAAGAGGAGGGGGGGGGGGGGGGGGGAAGAACACGATTCGAGGGCACGTGCATAAAAGCCAACATCGGAAATGAAAATCGGGAGGATGGAGAAATCATGAATTGACACTTGCCCTTGGGTGATGTTCATTCGCTTCTCGCAAATTATTATTTTTGATACGACCAATATTTTGGTATGCAAAATATTTGTAACACAATACACGACGAATGTAAAATGTCAAGGGATTAAATGTAAAACTATCTGGAATGTATTTGATATGAAAGAATGTATGTTAATTATAAGTGTCGAGTGTCAGAAATTATTCTAAAGTAATACGTTATGTACAGTGCGTAACTGCCGTGGCGCAGAGACAAGAGAGAAAGGAAGGAGGGGCGGCAAAGAGTCGCTGCGAACCGTGACTTTGTTTATATTTGTGCCCTCTAGCAGCGTGCACACCAGAAATTAACACAGAAATTTCTATAGATGCATTAATTCCTTTGAGCTTTTACTTCCCCGTACCTCTTGACTACGGACGTAATATACATATTCCCAAAATTCGAAAAACAATCATTCTTAAAAGAATCTTCGCAGTAGTTTTTGAAAAAACGTGACTTTTGGTCGTTTTGAATTTTGAAATTCGCAAACGTGAATTTTGGTCGTTTTGAATTTTGAAATTCACAAACGTGAATTTTGGTCGTTTTGAATTTTGAAATTCACAAACGTGAATTTCACTCGGAAAACTGATAACGTTTTTTATTTCTCCAAGATATCGAATATTGACTTTGGATGTGGTCCTTAAGTCGTATACTCCACCACAGAAAATATTCCATTCAAATCTCTTCAGAGAATTATTAATTTGAAAATAATTTTCAACCATCCAGCGAATAAAGCTTCAACAGCTATAATTTCGATTATGAAAAGAAATTCCATCGCTCGATTTCCAACGCGAAAATGGAAAAAATGCGTTTTTCAAAATGTTATTTTGCACTATGTTAATTCGCATAAGTGCGGGAAAAAACTTAAATAATAGAGGATCTTGGGCATTAAAGGATCTTGGACAGTTAGGGTTCCTGCAAATTAGTTATTGTAATTATATTGTATTTGGCGATCGTTTATAGATTTTCCATTAGCAGATTACGACATTCCGGAGATGTGTACAAATGATAGGTGAAATAAAAGGAGAGATAAAAACGTAATCCGGAATTGGCGAATGGCGAGGCGGCGCCTTCCGTTGAGCACGATAGCTACTTGGTTCGAGTTCGTTTGCATCCTTCGTTTGCGGCGTCGTCGTCGTCGTCGTCTCGCCTCCCTGAACTTTAATCCGCGTGCGCTCACGCTCGAAAAAACTCTTCCTGATTAATTATGACCCCACGCCAAACGAACGACCGACTGGTGGTGTTGGGATCGTAATTGCTAATTAGTTGATGTAATGTCGGTAATAAGAGGCTCGTCGATCCCTCCATAAGCGTGTTCGGTGTTGTGTTCGTACACGGAGAATCTCTTTCACGATCGTCTCGCCATAAGATTTCTGCCATATCTCCAATAAAAAGCTACCATAACACGAATCTTCGTGAATTTTATGCGAACGCTCGCAATTTCTTTTGCACGACTGCATAATTTTACTCAGACGACTTCAGACTTCATTATATATTCACGTTTTTCAATTATATTCCTACTGATTTTGAGTAATCGAGTACGAGTGTATTCCTCATGATAACAACTATTGATGCAATCGATTCGAGTTATTATTACAACTGAATAAAGTCATTTTGATTTTTCTAAGATAATGATTTTTTCAATCTGAAAGAAATTAAATCCATTGCAGATATTAACATTGATTCTGAATGACAACAATGATGATAATGATATTTTAATGACGAGGAATCGATGGGTAATCGTTTGATCTTCAAGAATGTTATGATTAAAACATTCCGTGCTCTCTCGTTTTATAGACAAAAGTTATATCGCAAACGAAAAATGTAATCAAACAATGTAACACCAACTGGGTAAGTACGCATAGGCACGTGGCATTGAAGGTAAAATAGCTAGGAAAGGAAAATAGCTGAAGAGAGACAAAGCAAATTCGGATAATCTCAGCTAACCTTTAACAGAGGTCATATATGTCGCACTGCGTTGTCGCGAATAATTCGACTTTAAATTCGATAGCAGTCAGGCCAGAAACTAAAGAATCGAAGTGCACTTCAGCGTCGACCCGCACGAATTATTCAGCGGCATATTTCCATCGTCTCCCATTCGCCACTGGGTCTAATGGAAACCCACGTCAGATAACTATCTTTCTCCTCTATCGTCGAGGCGTCGATGGATAAATTTCTTATTTTACCCGATAGTTGCGTTAGTTGTAGCGATAATTAATGATCGTGATTAATGATAACGACGACGGCGATGATGATGATGATAATGATGATGATGATGATTACAACGTAGAGTTAGCCGTGAATAGAATAGTCGAGGTACCATCTGCTTGTGTCCTCAAGAGGCGCGCGAGACTTGTACAAAGTGAAAGAGAAAAATTCGAGTTTGCTTCGAGAGAAGAGTGCGTTTCACGCTTTCATCAGTAGGCACATGTGTCTCGTGAGTTTTTTTGTCCCCATACCGTCGTGACTCTGCTGCTGCCGTTAGATATATGTATAATATGTATATGTGTGTATAAGAGGTTTTAAAGAATATCAACTTGGAGGTGATCGGAGACTTTTCGCATTAAGTCAATGATTTTCTGTACTTTTTTTCAAAGTGCAATGGTACCCAATATTTTTGTGCAATTAAACAATATAATTTTTTCATATAATTTATGAATAATTTTTTTTTTTTTTTTTTTTCATAACACGAAACTCCCAATAAATTGTTTATAATGCTATACAAATATAATGTAATATAATGCGTATAAGGGGTTTTAAAGAACAGTAACTTGGAGGTAATCGGAGACTTTTCGCATTGAGTCAATGATTTTCTGTACTTTGTTTCAAAGTACAATGGTATCTAATATTTTTGTGCAATTAAACAATATAATTTTTCATATAATTTTGAAATACATTCAATTCATAACATGAAACGCCCAATAAATTATTTATAATGCTATACAAATATAATATTATTCATAACAAATATTGATTTGAAAAAAGAAAAAGAAAAAAAAACGAAACCACTGCAGTACTGATATCAATATTTCTGCGCGGCTCGAAGATAACCGTGCATTTAATTTTAAAAGCACAATCTCAGTTATTTTAATTTAATATCTCGAGTGTATTTACTTACGGAAGGAGAGACGTCGGGGTTGTGGAGCAAATATAACACACCGAATAATTAGCTGCTACTCCCGGCGACTACCGGAGGGACAAAAAGCTCTTGGAAACGACGCCCGCGAGAGCGCGCGCGATCGGGGGAACTACCGAAATAAAGAAGCGTCGAGTGACCAGCAGCCACTGCCGGTGCCCCGAGGCTTCTGCTTCTTTGCAGTGTGCGAGAAGAATATGGAAGAGAAAGAAGGGACGAATCGATAACCACCGGCTACTTATTGGCTCTCCGTTTATTTGTTGTTGTTGCGTGTTTTGTTTCTTCTTCTTCTTTTCTTTCAGTATACCCTGCGTGTCGAGCCCATGTTAGTTTCATTCACTGTACAATACTCGATATCTCAGTCTCCCTTCCTGTCTCGTAAAACAAGGAAACACCCTGAAACAAATTTCGCTCGGATCAAGACTGCAGTTTTTTCAAAAATAATTGAATTGGCCATAACAATATTTTCGAATGCCCCAAATTTGACTTTTTCCTTTTTCAATCTTATCTTCTCGCGACAGTTAAATTTATTGTTTACTAATTAGAAGATTACAATGTTTTCAATTACCGCACTAAAATTCATTTTTTCAATAATAAAAAAAAACTGTTGCTTGAATTTCTGGAATAGAAATGCCGTGAGTTTCATTCGCATTGATTTTCCCGTTGTATCGTTATTCCTCGATGAGTAATTAAAAAAGATACATAGTATTGTTAGTTACAGTGGAAAAATGAGTTTTCGTGAAACCAAAAATCCTGCGGTTTGGGTTTCCCGACCGCAGGGCTTTTCGGTTGAATTCACAACGATGTTCTCATGATTCCCTTGATTAACCAGTCCAGTCTAATTATTGAAATATCGATGAACAGGAAAATAAATTGTGTGGATTTTTAGCCAGCATTGTTCGAGTCGACGGGCGCATCGTTACCGTTTCAACTAAATGTAGGATTTGAGTCTTGGGCTATTGCGCCATTATCGTTTACGTACAACGAGGGTGGATTACGGGAGAGAAGGGTGGGCGTCGACGTAGACGGGAGGCGAGAGAAAAATTGAATGACTGAGCCGTCCAGCGAGAGAATGAGGCGTAGAGTGCGCGAGGAGGCGAGAGGGCGATAGGAGAAAGGAAACCGAGAGATCTCACGGGCGGTATATACTCGACGGTCTGCCGCGTATAAATAGGAAAATTATGGTTATCGTTACGTCCCACGATGTTCGTAGCGCGGACCCGGGGCGCAACGAGCGAGGCTCTTCTTCTCTCCGCTCTACTCCTTTCTTCCTTCGCATTGACACGTGAATACACTCACTTATGTAACGCGTGCATTCATAAATTTCGAGAAGAGACGTCCGCGTTTGTACGCACTACGAGCGCGGCCTCGTTTCCCCGCCGAATAACACGCGAATCAGGAAACTCCTACAGAATTACACTTCGTTAAAGAAACTTCATGTACATTTCCATGAAAAACGTGAGATCCGATGATAATTTTCATGAGTTCCCAATAAAAAGAATAAATCTAAATAACGCCACTGATAATCAGTAATAACCAAAACAAAACAAAAAAAAAAACGATAATTTCGTTTTTCCCCAAAAAAGCCTAATTACGTTGTAATCTCTTTCCTCGATTATCCTGCAAGCAGAAATTGTTGATAAGACAAATCCTCAGTACATTATCGTTAAACTAACGTACTTCCGGTTTGTGGTAGAGTCATAAACGCTTTTGATCGTGTATATTCGGTGATAAAAGTGAATTTGAATAATTAACACATGTTTTTGAAACAATTATATCACATTAGCAAATGATGAGAAAAAAAAGACGAAAAAAAAAAAAACGACGTTCCACATTAGTGAGCGGCGCGTTATGTAAGAAAGAAAAACTTGAGACTGAAAAATCGTACGACGTTGAACCCCTTGAACCCGTGGCCGATGGCGACCCGACAAAGTTGCCGCTTCTCTTTCCGCTTAGAGTACGTCGTCGCTATAGAGTATAGTATCGCAAGATACACGCGGCGATACCTTTACCCTCTACGTACTATCCACTCCACTTGACGCAGCGAAACCCTCTTTTCCCTCCTCTGCAACCAACTCTTAACTTCTCTCTGTGTTACAAGTTGCCGGTGAACGTGGTTGCCGACTGGAGAGCTGGGTAACGATCGTTTTTAAATTCGCGAGAGAGAAGATCCTCTCAAGCAGATTGGGATTGCCGCACGGTAAGGCAAAGCAGAAGGGAGGCCAGCTCTCCAAGCAAACAACACTACAACCAAGCATCGCTACTGCACATCACAGCGTCGCTGGTCCCCCCGCGACTCTCTCCACTATCTTCTAGTTTTTCCCTCCCTCTTATCTTTCTACAAGGTAACGAAGACCGTCGCGTTCGCTCCTACGGAACGTCGTGACGCCTTTGAGCGTCACCACCGTTTTCAAGTTATACTCGCTTCTTTTGAAATTACAACGTCTGCGTTTTGCGATGGCGAAATTGCGGTAGACACGAAAGTTATAATAGTACAACTATTAATTGTTCTAATAGTTTCATAGCACCGGAAACGACTAGCTGCGCAGGATAATCATGGGAAATGCGAAGGTGTGCTTGAGGTTTTTCAACTACTATTATTTTTTTTACTACTATTTACTGTCCCCGTTAAAACAGAATTTCCTGCCATTGAATCACTGCGATATAATTGGTTCAAAGCAAACATAGAAATCCCGCGACAAAAAACATTCTCCCTAAACCTAGGGTTTTTATAATTATTGATTGCGACTGAAAAATGTTAATTGTTGTTTCTCGGGCCTGTTTTATAGTTACGGTGATTACCGAGTGGTTACGATAATCATGAGAACTGCGAAGGTATACTTGAGATTTTTAAACCTAATGTTTAGTCTCACTAACAATAGATTTTTTGTCGTTTTCAATTTCTGCAAAATAATTCAATTTCTACAAATATAGTCCGTGTAAACGTAATGATTTTCCAAAAAGAATTCCAGTGTTTCAATTCACCGCGAAAGATCGGCATAAGTTTTTACTGTCAAATTCACTGGAAAGATCGAAATGGCCAGTTTGTTAAATTCTTGATTTCCAATTGCGAGCACCGAGGGCCTGTGCGCCAGCTGCTACGAGTCGTGGGGATAGGAAGTATAAACGGGGTGACAAAGGAAAGGAGGAAGAAGGAGAAACACGAATCCTTCGTGGCGGATTAGCAGTAGAAGGAGGCTTAGCAGCTCTCGTCGTCGCCGATCCCGCCGAGACAGTCTGTTTCTGCGATAGGAATATACGTATAGACCAAAAGGGTCGGAACAGTCAGCAGCAGCGGCCGCGCATTTACGTCTACCTTGCCGAACGAGATTTCAGATTAATTGCTTCGACGTTAGTTGCAACTTAATGAGGATACTGCGATAAACCAAGCGGCCAATGAGAACAGAATGAACCTCGGAAGGGCAACTCCAAAGATATTTGCATTATACGTCAGGATTTTTCCAGGAATTTGCTGAATGATCATCGGTCTGTAAGAAAAGTTTGAATTAGAGTCGAGCGATTGAGTGTTTATCTTCTTCTTAGCTGCCGCCACACGAGGTTCTCGTCTCGCTTCTTCGTACACTTATATTTTCTTCTCGTCGAGTACATATTCCCTGTCTCGAATTGATCGACGTCCAGAGGCTCCCGGGGCCAAAAGCCATTCGTAGGCGTATTAGGCACCCTGACGAGCGTGGCAACCCTCCGCTGGACGTACCGAACCAATCGCGCGCTGTCTCCGTCTCACATTTCGTTACTGACTCGAAAATAAGAGAGGGAGACCATAGTCCGAGGAAGAGAGCGAGAAAGAGAGGTCGTTCGCAAAGTGAGATGGGAAAGAAGGGACATAGAAATGATGGACGGTCCGAACGAGCCGCAGAAGCGATTCCAGCCCGATTCTACCAGTGGTTCTCACAATTTTCTATGTTGCGCACAAAAATGTGAAATTTTTACATAGCGGGTTCACAAAAAATTGACTGCACCTTAAGTTTGCTGTAACTGATTTATAGTTATCACGTGTAATGTTGCAATACGTGGGAAAACACTGTATTTTAACATAATTAATAGTTTTTAAAAACATCAATAATATTTTATAGTTACTGATTAGTGTTAGGTTAGCATAGCGAAGTGCGGGCAGGGAATGATAGGAAAACAGGGAAAACCGTAAAAGGCGAGAGCCATACATTGGAAAAACGAAGAATTAAAAAAAAAAATAGTTATTGATTAGTGGTTATGCATATTAAGTGCATGAAAAAAATTATACCGGACACGAAAATTCATGTACTGCCTAGTCATTAAGTGTACTGTATTTTTTAAAGAACTTGCAGTAAATTCAATTTAATATTTTTGAGAAAATCAAATTCAATCTACGTGTAGTAAAATTAACCCAGTTGAACATAAATGTAACATTATACTTGTGTAGTTAATTTGTTTACTCGATTCAGTAGAAGACCGTCCTTCATTGTTTAATAATTTTACCTGAAATATTGTTCTCAGTACAACTAATGGTTAGATGGTGTAACTCTTTTTTCGTATTTGTCACTATTCAATGCACGAAAAAATTAGTGTACTCGGCTATAAACAACATTGCACAAGCCCAGTATTCACTCCAGTTACCCAGTAGACCCACGACGGTTAATTATCATTATTACATGAACTATTTTTACCGAAACAAATAATAGTTGGTTGCTATAATTGTACGTGGATTACACGGAAAAAAAAAGTAGTTGCAAGAACCATTTCCAACACATCTTGCACCGCAAATTAGTTGAGGCAACTACTACGTGATTAGTTATCGAAAAGTAGTAAGGAAAACCGACGCGTTAGTTCCGACAACCAATATCAATTCTGCCTTTACCAACAGCCGTTAGGTGCCGCAACTATCGCCGGCAGTAGTTGTCAACACGATTCGAATGGTGCCGGTACCCTTCGAGTTGGTTTTCGCTACCAATCGCTTCCCGTCTAAAACTAATTGGTTGGTTCTTCCAACTAATGATGTGTACGCCAAAGAGAAAGGTATCCAAGAGACGCCAATGTGTGGTGTGAAATTTGTATTTACAGCGGACCGTACTAAATATACAGCAAGCGAATTGTGTACTGTTAGAAGTAGATTATCTTAATTTTAACAGAATCGAAACTTAGTAATGATCCATGCTATTATGAATGTATGGCAATCGCGCTTCTAACCTTATTGTTTTCATTACTTATCTTAGAGGTGCGTTGTGAGCTCTAAATTGTAACCTAGAACTTCACTGAAATAAATTGCGTCCACTAACTGAGCGTATAATTGTGGTTACGATTTCAGTTGGTTCCTGCTACTACGAGTATTCTACCAACGACATTTAGTTCCTCCAACCAACCGAGTAGACAGTTCAACTAACTGAGTAGTTGGCGCTATATCAACTATTCCGGTTAGTTGGCAGGACTCATTTTTAAGTCTCACCAACTACTCATTTCTTTCCGTGTATAAATCAACATTTGTCACCTTACAGTTTATAGGACTGCAAAAATGTATCCAAGTCTCGACGGGTGTTGGATCGTTATGAAATCATTCATAGCACAAGGAACACATCTTATCAGTATGTCCAAGGGCAACACCGCAACTGATGGATAATATGCAAAGCAAAAACCCTGAAGAAGTGAGATATAAATGAAGCATCGACCAGACGAATAATTAGATAATGGGAAGGGACGTAGTATCTAGAAAAAAATCGCAGTAAAAAATAACAATGAAAGACATAATTGTAAAAACAAAAACAAGACTTCCACGCCAAGTAAACTTCTACAATACGAACTGTTAATGATGATCGTACGTGAATCACTTTCGCTGACTATCCAGAGACTGATAGTGTTACATGTTGCACTGTGTAATTGTAAGCGTTACGTCACTTCTATCACACCTCCAGCTCTCGAGACTCGAAGGTCAAGGACGGCTTGATGATACCAACGAGAGAGACGCTGAGATTTTAAAGCAAAAAACATTTTTTTTCAAACCCCGTTTGATTCGATTCGACATGCTTCGATTGTACGGAATTAGTATTGCCGAGATTCGATCGAATTTTACATTTTAGGGCCCGCACGACGAGTCTTTGTATTTTTTAAGTGCTATCATGGAAATAATATGTCAGGTTAAAACGGAACATCAAGAACATTGTAGGAATAACAAAAGTTTTCTTGTTCATCAATTTCGTCATTTTTTGAGATAAATAGTAAAATAGAAGTGCCGGTTGATGTTAATATACCAAACCCGGACAATACGTAATGGAGATGCTGATATTTTTTTTGAACTTTTTTATTATGCTAATAGAACTTCCAATTGTGTATGTTTAAAGACACTGAAATTCCTAGAAGAAATTCTCATAATTGGATAAAAGATATGAGAAAGTTCCTCCCATATTGACGATCTTTATTGCACTCAACAAAATTCTGATAATCGTGGCAACAAAAATATTGGCATAATGAACTTTCGAACTCCTTATCGTATTAGGGTGGGGGTCAAAATAGCGAATGACCAAAGCAGCGAATGGCTATAATAGTGAATTCCAAAATAATAACCGTGCGAATCTCCAATAGCCGTCATTAAAAAATTCGCCATTTTAGCCATTCGCTATTTCGGTTATTCCCTATTTTGACCCCCGCCCTCGTATTGTCAGAATATTCAAAAAATGTGGGGCTAACTTTTCACGGCTGGTGTCCATTTTTTTAAATCTCCCTTACTATTCAGAGTTCAGAAAATTCGCCAAAATTTATTTCATCTTGGGACTGGCAATTAAAAAGTCAAGTATTCCATTGTACCCTAAAACTAAAAACGCCATTGTTGAAATTTAATTCGCTGTTATTTACGTGACAACACGGTCACAGTTTCGTGTATCACATATTAATAGTTGTTATTTAAGGAGTTTTCAGAGGTACCGCGTAACATCTGCGTGTGCATTGCTCATAAATATATGTATACAGCCCCTCAGAACGCATGAAATATCACGTAATGCGTCTTGAGAGAAACTTCGCTCCCTGCCTCATATGTTCGTATGAAAGAGGACAAAGGACAAGCGTATTGGTTGACTTTCGTCGCGCGAAAATTCTGAGACTACTGACTAATGTCTAACCATGCGAGAAGGTGATAATAATAATGCGCACACGGTGGCGGTTCTCGCGAAAGAAGAATCATGAGAAAAGGCATCGCGTTTTACAGTCGCTCATCATATTTATACAGACGTTGCGTGCGCGGGCACTTATGGGGAGGAGAGGGGGGTCAAAGTGACCCGGGTGTAAACTCTCCGCGTGCGTTCTGTGACGCAAAAGACAGGAAACGATGGGGCTGACTGGCGTCACGTGTCCTTTCTGACTCCGTACGTATACGGGTGTAGTAAAGTGGGAGAGAATGGGGAGGGGGAGGGTCGAACGAGCTCTCGCGTATCGACCCCTACCGGGTCGAATTCTGGTGCGCTCGTAGCGAAATTTCCGTCAACTCTCTACATCAACAAACGTCTTCTTCAGGTTCTTCTAACGAGGTTACCGTAGAACCGAAGAACGCGAGTATCGAGCGCCCCCCCCCCCCCCCCCCCCTTCCCCTTCCACCGATGATTGTATCGTAAAGAGGATTTGTTTCCTGTGCAACGTGCAGTTTGTAGTAGCCTCGAAGAATCATACTGTTTCTGTTTTTCTGTTTTCTTTGCAGCTTCCACTCTCAGACTTTGTTTTGCTATCTGCAGCTACAAATATTCGATATAGTTTCATTTCGTGCACGGAAAGAAATGAGTAGTTGGTGAGACTGAAAAATGAGTCCTGCCAACTAACCGGAATAGTTGATATAGCGCCAACTACTCAGTTAGTTGAACTGTCTACTCGGTTGGTTGGAGGAACTAAATGTCGTTGGTAGAATACTCGTAGTAGCAGGAACCAACTGAAATCGTAACCACAATTATACGCTCAGTTAGTGGACGCAATTTATTTCAGTGAAGTTCTAGGTTACAATTCAGAGCTCACAACGCACCTCTAAGATAAGTAATGAAAACAATGAGGTTAGAAGCGCGATTGCCATACATTCATAATGGCATGGATCATTACTAAGTTTCGATTTTGTTGAAATTAAGATAATCTACTTCTAACAGTACACAATCCGCTTGCTGTATATTTAGTACGGTCCGCTGTAAATACACATTTCACACCACACATTGGCGTCTCTTGGATACCTTTCTCTTTGGCGTACACATCATTAGTTGGAAGAACCAACCAATTAGTTTTAGACGGGAAGCGATTGGTAGAGAAAACCAACTCGAAGGGTACCGGCACCATTCGAATCGTGTTGACAACTACTGCCGGCGATAGTTGCGGCACCTAACGGCTGTTGGTAAAGGCAGAATTGATATTGGTTGTCGGAACCAACGCGTCGGTTTTCCTTACTACTATTCTCTTTTTTCTCTCCGTGTGAAGTAGACTCGGTAGCGCAATCAAATGTGTTTTTGTAACAAGAGGATATTGGCAGTAAAATTGAGAGGATTCAATTGGTCTTAAGCGTTGGATATTTTCATCGGGAATGCTGAAGAAATAGTCGAGTGGTGGGATAAAGTTACACCGCTAATGTCGACGGGTTTTATTTTTATTTTATTTTTTTACCTCTCTCTAGAGGATATTTTATATCAACGGACAACAAGGCAATTGAATGATTCATTTAAAATTACTATTTGAACTTGATTAACTTAAATTCAACCTTTTTGAAAAACTTTTTATTTCTTGATACTTTATTTAAACGTGAAAGCAAATATTATGCAATTCGAAGTCAATTTGAATGAATAGATTTTTTAAAGAAAGTGCGTTTTTTATTCACTTTTATTCGACTTGACGGGTGCCGTAGAGATAGGTATATAAGAAACGTTCGTAAACCTAGTGTCAAGGTAGTATGATGTCGGACTAGATTATTACATGTGTTGATGCATTTTTTAAACGTTATATACAACATACAGAGTTATGTAAAAGCGGAAGGAAGGCTACCGACCGACTGTTTTCGGTACATAAATCAATCTAAAGCTGAAAAATTTGTCATAAAAAAAAAATGGGTTACCGGAGATTTTAGTGAAAATCTAGTTGTTAATATGAGCGAGCAGTTCGCGACCATAGGACCGAAAACCAAGCCACTGAATTATATTAGACGGGTAACCCGCAGATATTCATAAACATATAAAATCATCTTACAGTTACCCAAACGACATTAATCCTCCGTGGTGACACTAACGAAAAATAGCGCGATGTTAATTGGTATAGTCGATTCTACCAAACTCGACCGCAGAGGGTTAAAATACTCGCATTGTCGTTAAAAAAATCTGTTGCTTCCTATTTCCAGGATTTTGGGAAATGCTCTCAGCGTACGTGTATACCCGAATTATTTCAAACTTGGACGCTTAATGATTGATAAGTTCCGTGACCTGTCAGGTGTCTGCACTCGAACCGTATCATGCCCCGATTTCGGTCATTGCGATATAAAAATAGAATCCTCGCGGTAAATGCTATCTACATACACGAACAAGGCCGGAAATTCATCAACATGTAGCAACTTTGATGCCAAGAGCTACTTTACAGTTTTACTCGCCCGCTGTCCAATACATCCTGAGACAAGAAAAGCTGATATATTCTAACCGCGTATTTTGTAGAGACGGCCTCCGTCTATTTCCTCTTGTCCCCCCCCCCCCCCCCCTCCCCCACCCCGAGGGCCAAAAACTCCCAACCAATTTTACTACACGCTTCTCTCGGGCTTTCTTGATGGTTGCAGCGAGGAGGGAAGCCAAGGCGAGGCCAACCGCCCTCATGGTATAGATGTTTAGCAGTACCGGTGGGGTACGCAGGTACCTGCGGCCGATCCTTGCCTACCTTCGCGCCGGCCACTTGAGAGTCTGCAGTGAAGACGAGGCGACGAGCCAGCCCGGCAGCACCAACAACATCGGCATGACGCTAGAGAATAAGAGGCGAAACGGGAAGCCAAGCGCAAGGCATGCTCGACGGGGCTCGGTTGTATACTCTCACTCGAACCTCGTCGAGAGAAGAACAGTCAAGACGAGGAAGAAGGAACTCCTGAAGAAGGGAGCCCGGGGTAGAGCTCGGTTGTTACCGCTCGTCGTCTATATAGTAGACTTTTATATTAGGCATTCCACATCAATTGGGCCGCAAAAAAAAGGGTTTTTCCAAATAACGTATAAGTATGAGGTTATATGATTGCAACAAATTTTAAAACAAATGTATTTAAAAATTTACGTCCATTTGAGAATACGCTAAGAATTTTTTTAATTTCCATTGACAAATTGTGGAAAATTGTGAGAAGCGCTTTCACGGATAAATCATAGGAATACATTTTTTTTTCTAATCACTTTTCGGCCTTCGTCACATTCTTATAGCTTGAGATGTTAAGTTTTATTACCGATAGAATTTCGTTATTTTCTCGTATGAGTTCGTCTCGAAACGCAAATTAACGTTCGTTAAATTGAATTAATGAAAAATAAATGTTCAGTTCTCATCGAACACTAAATACCGTATTTATATTTTATACTGGACGTTCCATATCAGTTAAACCACAAAAAATTATTTCACAAATAATCTGTTATAAATTATCAGATTATATGATTCCAAAATGAAAAATAAATGCTCGCTTATATACTGTCTATACTATGAAATACTGCATATTTTTATTTTTTTAAGCACGTGTCTTAGCATAAGCCGATTAGCAAAAAAAAAAGAGCTTTTTTTATTCATTTTTTCTCTCGCGCGGACTAATGACCATTCAAAAATTGATGTGAAAACCTTGATACAGTATAACATCTATTGCTTTTTTTATGATTGAGCTATCGCTAATTAATAAAAATTCTCTCTAAATGAATGCATACAATTTTGGTCTATGTATTGGAATTATATAATACGATGTTTATAAATTATTTATAAAAAATATTTATTCAACAATATATATATCTATATCTATATAAATATATATACATAGAACATGTATGTGCCCTCCTCCTTTTCTTCTTCTTCCTTTGTGCCAAGGAGAACCGGTTCCGCCAATAGTCGAACGGCTACGCCAAAAATTCCTCCAATCCCTTTGCAACTTGTCCTCGTCTCTTCTCCTCGTCGGATGGTCTACACCGCTCCTTTCTCTTCTCCGACTCTCACTGAGTTTCGTTTTTTCCGCCTCTCTTGCAGTCCCTCACCCGCACTAGCCTAATCTCTTCCCCCCCTCGCCCCCTCAAATGCCCCTCTTCCTTTCAGCTTTTGAGAGCTCCAGTGGCAGCGTCGTCCCAGTGATTTATTTATTTACGCCGAGGCCAAAGTTAATGACATTTTTAGGAGTCTCTTCCCGTTCGAACCTCGAGAGAACCAAGAAGGAGGATTTTCAAGCACCGACCAACTTTGAACCCGCAAAACGCACGACATACTCATAATTCGGACCTTACTAACCAGTGAGGGTAAGGTCCAATAATATCCACGGGGAAGACCACCTGCCCGTGAGGGTTTCTCGTTAAATTTTTCGTTCAACTGTCTGCATATTGATTATGAACTTTTGAAATGGGATTTTGGCATTTTTTTTTTCTCTAACAAATGGTGTCTCATTATTATTACACCACTAGAAAAGATTGAAAGTTTTCATGCATAAACTGATTGAGCAAAGGCAAAGTCCATTTGTAATATAAAACGTAGGTACTTAGTAAAATAAAAGCAAATCCTTTATATCAAATTTGGTGTACCAGTTTATGGATAAAAATTAAATTCCCAGCAAATTTTTTGTACATTGTACAATTATGTCGCGCGTTAAAGATATAAATAATTATAAATCGTGTAATGAAATGTTCACAGCGAATAAACTGTAATGACTATTATATTGTTGAAATATCTGTAACTGCTGTGGATACTTAATTATTGGGTAAAGTTAAATTGAGTATAGAAATAAGTGCTTGGATTAAAAAAAAAAAAAAGAATTGTAAAACGAAGATTTTGAGCAGAAAACGGATTGGAATACGGCTGTACAATTAAATTGCACAAAATTTGTATTGCCAGAGCGCAATCGCTGGAGTATATGAGGTGAACGTTTTTAGGCGACCTCCTCCGTCGAGCCCTTGGCTCGCGGATCGAATTCTAAATCGATGCAACCCGAAGCTTCCGAGAACGAGCATCGGGCATCGCACAGGGGAGTGGCAACGAAACACGAGTTTCTGCGTAACTCTTGTTTAAAGCCAACTCGACGAAAAAAGCAAACACGGCAATAAATTTGCTCGTACGTGAAAAAAAATTCACGGACCTACTTCATTTTTATTCATTCCTTATTTAAACTCTATCACGAATTTCGAAAAAAAAAAAAAGTCTGTCAAAAAATTTTAAAAAGGACATCGGCCGAGTGACAAAAAAAAGAAGTTTTCTCTCGACACACTTTCATTAAAGTAAGCACTTCATGTATCAGAAGAGCAAAAAAGAGGTAAATAAAAATTAAGTTTTCTTTCGCCTCACTCCCATTAATATGAATAATCTACGCATGGGAGAATAATCCAGTTCTCGATGCTGAAGTTTCCATCGTTCAAACGCAACGGGATAAATTTTCAAATATTCTCACGACTACGAATAATTATAAAAGTTAAAAATAAAACTGAGGTTGACTAAACATTGAGCCTTCAAAAAAGTGTTACTCTGCTTAACGATACCTCTTACAGATCGCCAGTCATTCGTTTCATTTATCTATTTCTTCAACTTATAGTTTTTTGTAAACTTCGACGGTATAGCTTTTTGCAAAAGCTTCGAAAAGGTAATTGGTCTGGGGGAATATAAATAAAAACGGATTTCGGAGAGAATTTCGTCAAGGGAACCGCGGTTACGAAAAATGGGCGCAACAAAACCTGGCGAAGACTATAGCGCGGCAACCATGCATGCTCAAGTGTATAAAAGACTCGGAGTTATTTTATTGTTATTTCGGTCTACGCGGATGCATCGGATAAACACTGTAATGCAAGTTACAAAGCGAAACTTCCGCTCTCTGTGCTTCGTGATACCGAGTAGTTTGAAATAGTTGCCGCGAGCCTGCCGCGGGCTTGTGCCGTCCGATATAGCAGTAGACTTGTACCACTGGCTCGCGCTCGTTCCGCAAGCAGAGCCGCTATGCGGATCGATCGGCTAAGACACATTGCGCACCGTGAACACGTGTGGCTACAAAAAGAGAGATGGAAAAGGAGAATATTTCGCGTCGATACCGATGAATATGAATCGTACGACTTTCCCACTACCTCACGCTACAGATCCATAATACCATATCTTCTACTGGAGTAGAAAGTACAAAAACCAAAATAACAACACCGACGTACCGTGCGTCGAAAAGAAGCAGAGTACCCCCGACAACCGGTAGTCGTCCATTCTGTTAAAAATCCACAGTGTGAAAAACCCCGCCGATGCAGACTTTTCGACGGTGTCAACAATTTACTAATATCAACACTTTTCGCATTGTAAAATAGATTCGAACGATATCGTTTTATTTATTCCCACAATCTACTAATAAATCTTGGTTCTTGTGACCAATTGTATAATAACCAATCTGAGGGATAAAGGAATTAGAATAATTGGCTGGGTTGGTTGGTATTTTTGTTTTGGCAACTAATTAGTTTTTTTCCGTGTGCTACAATAGTTATTTATACTGGGATATTGTTGTTACAAATTTATAAAAATGTGTTTTTATATTAACCCCGATTGTCTCCTAATCGGATGCCTTTTAATTGAAAAAATAAAGATTCAAATGTTCATGATTGAAAATAACGACAAATCATTTCCTAAAAATAGATTGGAAAAAAAAAAAAAAAAAAACCAATTGAGAAACGGAATAAAAATGGTCAAACTATAAAAATGCTGTGATGACGATGATAATGATGGGACATTATCAGAGGCTGATAATAACCATCTACTTCAAAGTGAGCGGTGCAAAGTGCGACGAAATATTCGTAGGGATAGGCTGGAAGGAAGCGCGGGATAAAGGGGACAAGAGACGTTCCATAAGATCCTCGGGTCGCATCTCAACCTTGATCTTGCGGCATCTGCACCGACACGCGAAGTCTTCGCGCCAGCCGAAACTTTTTTTCCCTCGCCAGCGGAGTGGCCACAGTTTTCTCTCTCTCTCTCTGTCTCTCTTTCTTGGCACGTACACACGCACGTAGTCTGCAGTACTATCGCGGCTGACGGGCGTGCGTCCACGCGTGGGTGCGCCTTCTCTCGCTTTCGATATATATATATATATAAATGCTACGAGAGAATAACACTGTAGAGCATTCGCACGTAAGCGACAGAAAGTCAAACTGAATACACGTGTCCTCTGTGACTCTTTTTGCGTCTGGCTGACCGGTCGTCGTTGTAAGTCCCGGAAACGGGAAATTTGTGTTGCCCACTAAATTGGATGGTCAATCAAGATTTTTCGTATAAAATGGTCGCAGTTGAAAGTGGATCTATTTTGGGTTACGCATAAAAGCTTTCATTCATCTGCAATCGGCTTCGTGCGTGCGGAACACCAGCCCCACCAGCTCGAAGCTTTGTATGGCCAAAAACACTGGTCGTATATCTATATCTATTGAATATACGGACAAAAACATTGGCCTTATATCTATATTTATTGTATGTATGAACAAAAACATTGGCCTTATATCTATATTTATTGTATGTGTGAACAAAAACATTGGTCGTATATTGATATCTATTGTATATATGCACAAAAACATTGGCCGTGTATCCACACTATATAGATATACCACCAATGCTTTTGTCCATGCAAAACTTAAAGCAAATGGCGCGGGTGTTCCTGAATTCATGAAGCCGGTAGAGATTAGTGGTAGTATAGTAAAGCCGGTAAAGTAGTACTACTATCTATTTGCAAAAGCAATCAATAAATATATTTCATTTCGTATGTTGTTTAGAGAGAAGAAAAAAAAAGAAGGTCAAAATGAAATATGGCCTTCCGGTTCACAACATCATCAAGTTCGTAGAATATGTATTTGTACAAAATTCATGACATTGTTCGTTACAAAGTAAGTCGTTTGTATTCCTCGGTATCGCTGTTCGCCCGGCAGCAGCGGCACAAATCTCGGAACAAAAGGTGCAAATACTTAGAGGATCGCTAGCAACGACGAGGGTCAGTCAGCATCGAGTTTTACGACACGCGCGCTGCTACAAAGTTGTCTCTTGAATGCCTTGGCCGTTGAATCCCCGCGCACCGAGAAATATAGACACACTGTTCTCGATACGAAATCCAAAAGCCAAGTTTCGAGGCCCAATTACTTGACAAACTATTGATTTTCTCATTGTCACTTCCCAATAAGAAATAAAACTACAATAATAACGTATCATCAATAAAATATCATGCGTAATTGTGAGAAAATAATTATGAATCAAAGTCCTAAAGTCAATTAAATTTTTTCAAGAAAATTCCTTTTTTAGTAAATGCTATTTTGCTCTCGTAGCAACGCTTAGAAAAATTGTCAAACTTTTTTCTTCTTTCATAACAGGCGCAAAGAATTGCTGCGAAATTATAATAAACGTTACGATAAATTGTTATCCGACAGAATGATGAAGCCTTACAGATGTGACACAAAGTAGAGGGTCGCAAACACCGGTACAATTTACGATGAATCACAATCTGTGGCGCTGAGAAAATCAGTGGAATTGGGAATCGTGTGATATTGGGTAATGCGCAGTCGTCGCTGAAACTCCGGGGCTTCCGCTCTATCCCTCCCTCTCTCTCTCTCTCTGTATGGCGAGAAAGGGCGTCACGCTTCCGCACGCTCCAAGCTAAATGCGCATATAATATCGGGCGCGCGCACTATATGCGGTTATACTCATACGCTGTACCCGTATACACCCCGGTAAAGGTGTACCTGATGCGCGCAGGTGTATTACGTATACTGCGCGTACGCGTAACATCTATACTCGCTGTTAAACCCAGTACAGTGGAGTAGAATGAGCGACGAACCGATGCGTGAGTATAGGAACCGCGTGCGCTGTGTTGCTTACTGTGTTGTCGCGCTCGGTCGTCGATGCCACGCTCCCTGGCTCGAACTTCTTAACCGTTGCTCGTCGTTAATCCTTTCGACGGCATTGCCCTTTTCTTAGGCGCGCTGACGGAAAAATAAAAGGTTTCGCTAAGCCAATGAATCAACTTTTTGTTGTTGCTACGTCAACGAATATGTTTCCTGGATTTCAAAATCAGACTGCAACGGATATTTGTAATTCTAGCAAGATTTGTTTCACTTCACACGTTTTGCTTCCTCATAGAGGAAACTTTTTTTTTTGCTGATTTCGTATCGAATCAGTGAAGAGGTTTGGGTTTTATGCAGTTTCCGAATTTTCGCATAATTGATGTCGTATAAAGCAATGGATATCATTTTTCTTTTTTTTTTTTTTTGTTTCGAAAGTAAATTGAATTTTTTTCGTTCTACAGTGTCGTTCTAGTCAGTGTCGAAAATAGGTCAGCTATAAATGCTTTACAATAATTTAAACTGTTTTTTTTTTTTTTTTGGGTTCCGTTTTACAGATTTATGAGCTTTTGAGAAGATTTTTGGAAAATTCATGATTGCATTAGACGGCACATCGGCGAAATCATTACTTTATTAGAGTGCAAGTCACTGATTAAACTCTACTGGATGAAAATTTACCTATTTAAATAGCACTTCATTAAATGAAGGTAAAGGCTCCAAAAATCAACCAGGAACCATTTCGTGTATACGAAACCAGAAGTTGATCAGGTATTACCTCTTGGGTAGTTAGTGGGACGTTCACCTTAACAGGTAACAAGCCGACCAGTTCGAAAAGCAGTTTACAGCTGTGCCAGAATCAACGAACATCTCTACTATATTTTGACTTTATTGCTGTACAACACTTTAATAACATGCCGTTGATTGACGGTAGAATTTACACCGGCTGCTGGAAATATTCCTAAAAATCCTAGAAGTATCAAAGCTTTATTGTCGACGACCTTGAAAAAAATGACAAATCTATGCGAGAAATAAAAAGGCCATAGAACTTTTTTTCGTTTTCCTTCAAAGTTTCCACAATTGCGATCAGGCTATGCGTGGTGGAAAAATCAAATTCATTGTCAACTTTTTAAAAAAGTGCTCAGTCTATGCTACAGTAACACATGATAGTTTTTCACATCCTCATTGTCACTTTGACTACTTTTTTCTCTTCTCTGTGTGGAGATATAAATGTATCAAAGATTTCGGTGACCTTATTATTTTTCAAAAGTTCCACGCGTAAATTTTTTTACCACTTATGGAGATTATCAATTAATAACGTATATGAGATCTAGCAATTTTCAGACCGTCCAGCTAAAATCCTGACGTTTGACTTTTTACAACACCCTCGAAGACGTAAAAGAATCAATCTCTACATCCGAGTGTATTCACAATAATGTTGTTTGAAAACATCTTTAGCAGTTTACTTACTTAATTAGTTCCGTAAGCGTCTTTGACGACATTCTATCCAAAATCACTTTTCCCCCTGAATGACCGTAACGCTCTTAAGGACATTTTGACTAAGTTCACTTTGTTTTGCTCTGAATGTTCGTAACTATTAAGGAAATTTTTATAAAATCAAAACTTTTTGAGTACACTTTATGGAAATTCAAGTTTTTCCCGAAACGGCGATAACACTTTTTTCGGACATTTTGTCCCAAATGGGTCCATAGAGATTTTTGGGAAGATATCTTTCTGCAGAACCCCACTTAAGAATGTTTTGAGATGGAAAACCTTGTGTATAAAATCTCAGGGTGCCAAGCTGTTCCGTGAGAGGTCAACGTGTGTCAAGTATGTACGCATGAAGCTTCGGTGTATTGGTACCTGGGTTAAGCGCAAGCGAAGTAGTAAGCGTAGAGGTCGGGTCGATGCTCGCTCTCGCTCTTCCTCTAGCGAAAATTGCGGAGCAAAGTGTGAAGCGAGAGAAGTCAGTCTCGGTGGCTCGTTAACGTTTGCAAAAGAGAGACAGAGACAAGTAGTCGAGCGCGTGCTTCTTCGTGGGTCTTATATGCGTGCAACGAAAACGACTTTCGGTCCTTCCACGAAAACCGAGTCGGAAACGAGACTCTATGCGCCTCTCCACAAGCATCACAGGTCAGTGAGTTGGGCCTGAGGCCTCACCGAAGCTTCGTACCGATCGAGCAGGCCAACATACCGAGAACCCTTCTTCTCTTACGATAACATGATATTACAATTCGTAAATGAACGCTTGCCTGAATCTCGTACTGAATTTCGAAGCAGTCGATCACTACACCTATCCAGGGTAAATCACTACTTCCGCACCCATACCTCTCTGCTGTTTTACACTTAAGACACTTGGAATTGTGGATCGAAGGAATTCCGACCCTGGAACTCATGTGATTAGCCATACGAACAGCAATCAACTCGCTTACATTTGAATTGCCCAGTTCTCTTTTCGTATATGCGTAGGAATTGGCGCTTCAACGATCAGTTGGCAAACAGTAGCATTAATTTCGTTCTGTGTTTAAAAAAGGAAGATATTTTTCGAAAGGCGGGAAAATACAAAATGTGTAGTTTACTATATAAATCGTGATGTACTTACATTGAAAACAACAATGTGAGTACATCGTAATTTTGTCGCGACTGAAAGTAATCGTTGATATCGAAATTTTGGGCTGAAGGGATTAAGGGTTAGGAGATAAACAGCCGGATTAATGTCCTACTTGTAACGAAAATCTTGCAATGTAATACAGTAAGTACATAATGACGTCCTATTGGGTTTGTATAACCCGTAGTCGTCAATGTCGCATTACGAGGAAACAGCTATTTGCGATCTGACTAATTCACTTTCTTTATACTTTCCATCTTATATACTTCATCATCTCCTCTGTATATTAGCGTACGCTTCTCAGCGTAAACGAATACTTTAGCTCTTTTGGTTTTGGTTGGCTATGTCAACATACTGGGTTTAGCAGTGAGAGAAAAATTAAGAGCTTCAGATATAAAAAATAGTACTTGACTGCACTATGTTGCATTGCAAGGAAAAAACACTCAAAGGTAGAAAATAACATGGCCTATACAACTTCTTGTGCAAAGCCGGTTAACCTTCACCTTAAGAGCCGTTAAAAGTTGTATATAGCCTCAAGAACCTTTCTACAAAAACTTTCGAAACCTACCGCCTTTTTGGTGGAGAACTAACGCCCGTTCGGCCGTTGACCTCGGAAACGAGCAATGCAAGACCAAGTATTGTGTATTGGCCCAAAAACTATCGAGTTACCGTGCAGAAGTTGACAAAAATGTATTCATTATCCTTTCTTACCGCTAAAAAGAAGCGAATAACCACACCAAATTCGTGGTTTCTTTAAAATTTCACAGAAAGCGAAATTCTACCCTTAAGACCGTGCGAGTTCCGACGGTAGGTATCGAAAGTTTCAAACCTATCTCATCAAGAACTTCGGTGTTTCTGATCGGAAGAAAATTGGGTTATATTCAGGCCATTCTTTGCACAGTTAAATGTAATTCACTTTGATTCGAAAACCTTCAGCACCTTTAAAATAAGACCTTTGTCCTTTTCCCAATATAGAGCGAATCACATTGCCTTAAGGTCAGACAAAATATCCTCTCATACGCCCATAGAACATACACGCACTTAAGATAAACATCGATAATGGTACTTACAGTGTTTTGAGATTTCAAAAAAACACCGAAAATTAGTACGAACAAGTTAGCGACTAATCGCATTTCCTTGTTTCGTTAACAATGGCCAACAATTTGACAAAAAATTGTCTTTAACAATTCGTCGGACAAAGTCTTACCAATTACCCTGTGAATATCTTACAATTCTGACCTTTCACAAAATAGAATAGAATGTTTACATAGATTTATGTAAATACCTATTACAAATTCCTGAGAATCACTTACCTATACTCTATAAACTTTGAATCGACATTGTAAATTTATAGTACTACTTTTTTCAACTTAAACGTCTTGAACATCAAACGACACATGAACTCATTCACTGTGGACTGCTACAGTAGGGACGATAAGCATAAGTTAAACTATTGTTTTGTGTAATCAATTATCATTAAAAATTCCTTCTTCTAAATCTGTCGTATTAGTGCTTAGAATATTCAGTGTGCTTTTTATACACTATAGACTCGAACTTAAACATTATAACGTTAATTATCTCGGAACAGCCCATAAATTTTTAACACAGAATGCAATTCATGATAAGAATGTATAAATACACTCGTTATAAATTATGTTGGAAAATTCGTAACTCACAATAAATTCGTTTGATTTCGATGATTATGTGGCGGTTGAAGAATTTTCGTCAACATTAAATGCAACGATAAATGTTATGATTGAAAATAATAACATAACTGTACTATATATTTTTGCAATACACATAACAGTTCGGTAACTGCACATTTGATATTTCAATTAACATTGAATGAAACATCTGAAATTTCACATACGGTTTAAGGAATAATAATTTCGCATTTCTGTTTATGTTACCTCTGTTGTTGTTTTGTTTTTGTTTTTCAACAGTTTACGCAAACGTGCCAGAGTTCAACGATTCCGCGTTAAACGTAAACCAACGGCGAGACACGAAAATGCTCATCACCGCAATTGTTTTTAAATTTCAAAATTACACAGTGGAGAAAAATGAAAGGGATTAACGAAGCTTACCAGCAATAAAGCAGAACTCCACTGTGATGACTAGGCGGATGACCCCACCGTGCGGGATCTTATCATTCCGTAAGTTCCGCTATACTCCTTTTATTCTCCTGTACAACAGAGTCCTCCACCAGAGAAAAAACGCTTCTCGAATGTTTAACTGGAAATCCAATGCACAGAAACTGCTTTTTTTTTGTCAAATTCACACAGAACGTGGTGCACCTCTTTGAAAAATGGTCAACTTCACACACAGACACGTATCAACGATCGAATTATGAGAGATAAGCTGCATAAAAAAAAATACAAAAATTTCAAGCGCGCACCACGTGAAAACGTCTCACTGCAATTGTAATCGCTGTCTTCTTGGAGACAAGACGAGCAGCTATCAACGTCAATCTCGGATGTTTCTCTCCGTCGCCCTACATGTTTGTCACCTTGTTTCGTATCCCTCTATTTCAATGGAAACGACTACTTTCGCGTCTCACAAGCACGCCTTAAGTTCATTCACAATGACACGAGCCAAGCTTTTGAGCATCTTAGCGCCTCGATTACAAGCTCGAGAAATCTAAGCCCTGGATTCACAAGTGCGTGACAACAGACAGTGTATTTCCGGCGTAGCTTCGAGAACACGAAAATCCGGGATGCGCCGGTCCAGCGGAAGTGGCGCGGCGCTAGTTGTTCTCTGCTTCGGACATATTCCCTTTAACACCGGGCGCCGGCCGGTCGTTCCGACGACTTAAAGCCTTAAAGCTCACACCGGAGTCGCGCTCTTCCGCGAGAATATCTCGCTTTAACGCGCTATTGATTGAACGTTTCGGGGGAGGCGCGACAATAATACAACAGCGCTAAAGAGGACGAGAAATAATTGAAAAGTGTTGGGCGGTGAGTGATAAACGAGGCGGCAAGTTTCGTCGGAGTTGTGGAACGATTTTGTCCGACGGCAACTGGAAGAGATACGAGAAGCGGCTAGTTTTACGGATTTAACACTTTGTGACGTGTCGCACTGGAATAATCCTTCGTCGTTTTTGGAAAAACTCGATGTGAGGTTAGATCGGAGACTGAGGCGTCTATCGCGACGCCGGAAATCCGTTTTTCACTTCCGGTTGAAGGTGGGCACACCGCGAAAGGGTACGGCGTAACATGTTCACCGTCCGACGGTTGAATTGGGACTGCCTAGTGCCGGCAAGAAACTCTCGATCCCCACCAGAGCGCCGCGACGCCCCGCGCTCTGGCTCCGCCCATTTCTGCCCACCAGGCCGCGGAGGCGTACAAAAGGTCGGCGTGGTCGTCGACGATTCATCAGCTCCACCGTAGAACTCCCGTTTTACCCCGCGGACAAACCCTGTAAACCGGCAGTCCGTAGATCCTTCGTGACACCGAGGGATACCGAAGACGCACGAAGCTGCTCCGCGATCTATGGATCATGGGAGGGAAAAAAAAAAAAAAAAAAAAACAGGGAGAACTACTACGCGAACGGTTTTATGACCGGGACTCGGTTAATGCCTGGTATACTTCTTTGTTTCAGGCAATAATCCCGTTTTTATTTATTTTTTTATTCCGAAGATTTGAACAAAGCGCAGTCGTGGAAGAGTTGTTTGTGTGATATTTCAATATGTATATATGACATTTGGTTAAATAAATAAAATGTATTGACGTACACAGCATTGCTGTACAGGCGTAGACGAAAGGATGAACAAAGGGTTGAAATATATGCGACACAACACCTATTAACGTATACATTTCATCCTCCACGCGGCAGCAATCGACTTTGACCTCTAAATCGCATTCGCCATAGCATTTCTGCTACGAGCAAACTGCGGAAAAGCTATATCGATGTAGCCGATCTCGAGTTCGCCTTAAGGCACCGGAGCCACGTGATCTTTCATCGAGAATGTAAACAAGGACTATAGCTGTGACCTTCACAGGTACAAACAGCGGCATCGTGATTCGAAACCATGACCTACCGACGACTATTCTACGAGAGACCAGAACACTAATCACTAGATCACCGATTGTTACTTTAGCATTACTTTAGTAACGATTACCGGTTGCACAAATTGGCAATCTTTAAACGAGAGAAAAAACGAACGATAATTTTCGAGACTTCAAAATAACGATATAAAATAGAAACGAGAACGGAATTACTGTGCGGTACAGACTCTCCCTCTCTCTCTCTCTCTGTAGAGACGGAGGCCATGGTAGCTTCGATAATAAGGCACTTGTTACCAGCATTGGCGAGTCGAATAATACGTCTAAAACCCAAAGTTCTCGGATCTCGACGAGTTCGGCCGAGCTTCTTTACAACGGCGTTAGAGCGAGATCGATAGATCGCTGGAGGCGTAAATGACTCTCGACTTCAAGCCCCCCTGCGTGGAGCTGAGCGATGATCGTCATGGTGTTGTTCTGCAGTAGCGTGAGTCTCGAGAAATTTGTCTTATTCGCAAATATGACGATAAAAGATCGATAACGCGGTTAACGCATTAATATCGTGATTACCGTTAGAGAAAACGGTAATACCACCATAGAAGTTTCGGTGTTTTGCGAATATGTCGAATGACCGCGAATACTTTGACAGCTGGTAATTCTTTTCTAATAAAACAGTGCGTTTCTTGGTATAAGAAGAGAACCCCAATTATTAACAGACGAGAGCTACTTTTCGCGATCTATTTCATTCTGCGAAGTATGCGCCCGATTTTCATTTTTTTTCCTAAAGGGCAACGGTCGCGCAACTCACTAGGACGTTTATTTACGGGATTCCGAGCGCGAAGGAGCGGGATTTGTGGGTGCCCGGGCGGGGCCCCTAATGTTATCAAATATCTAACTGTACCGCTATGAAATGTTCTGAGAATCTTTTCAAAGGGTCGTATTAAACACCGTAATGTACAAAACAGACCGTATTTTAGTTTTTAAAAATTATACAATTTTTCAAATCTTACGGCCCTGAGCCTTCACGAGCAATCTGGGAAAGTTTTCATTGAACGAATGCCTTTCCCTGCTATACATGGTACGCCCAATGAGTTGTACTGGGTGCATTATTAATATAAATTCTTAAAAGAAAAATAAGAACGGCATTAACGAACATTTTTTTATTTCGCGCGCATCGCCGGCGTAGGTTATAAGTACAGTTGACGGTGTACATACAGCGTTGACAGTTATAACGTCGCAGGTCCCGCCATGACACTCATTTGATAATAAACTTTTTCTCACACCTTTAGTTAACATTTTCGCGCGAAAAACTTCGGTGAGGTCAGTTTTTTAAGCACGATAATTTATCTTCGAAATTCGCTGTGTCCATTATATATTTTATTATTCCGATATCTTGATGTTTGACTAATGTATTTCTCATCTATTTCTGCGATAATGTAGCACTTTTTAAATGATAAAATGATCATTGAATGGCCGCTTATTACTGCGTTTGAAATTTTTCATGTGTTTTTACGTAATTAAACTTTAATATAGCCAAATATTATTAAATTCTCAAGACTCACCTTACGTTCGGAATACCTTGAGCAACTCGTGAAGAATGCGCTAACCTGTCGGCAACTTCACTACGTAGTCAGAGAATATAGCACGATACAACGAAGGTTTGCAAAGAATCGTCGAGAATTGATAAGAACAGTAGCAGCTGGAGTGAGTAGGTTACACAGAGCAATAGCAAGAGGGTGTAGTTATAACATAAGTGGAACGATGCAAGAGGATCGGTGCGCACGTATTGTGAACACTACTACAGTCTTTATTTTTATTTATTTTATTTTATAATTATTTCAACTAAGTACTTTGCTTGAGTGCGCGATCTAATCAGAGAAGACGTGCGTATGCCGCGTTAAATAATTCACGTCTGATCGAACAATGCACCGTTAGCGTGGACCTCAGACCCACGAACTGCGACGTTGCGTAGTTGGAGTTTGTCCGCCGAACGCAGAGCCAATCATCCACAATGGGGGAAAAAATCGCTAGCCCCTCTCTGTATATAAATGTATACTGTTGTATATCATTATATATAAATGTATATAAGCGACAGCAATGGACGCGCAGTCGGGGTATGGCTTCAACGGTCTCTCAAGTCAAGCAGCTTCTTTCGCGGGCAATACTTGGATGGGTGACCGCTTAGCTATGCACCAACTTGCGCGTTAACTGTTGAGCGGGAGGCAGTTTTTCTGTCTTTCCGATGTATTCTCATACAGCAGAAAGTCAGTAAAATATAGCCGCCTATATCGGCGCAGGGTTTCCGCAGTTTCCCTGTTCCCTCGTGCAAATGCGATACAGTAGTGCATTAGGAAGGAGTGGCTGCGGGTAACACTCTGGTGGGAACTCGAAAAATGGGAGGGGAATGGGGAAAAACTAAAAATCTGAAGAAGTATACGAAGGAACAAAAATTAAAAATTATAAATATATATACTTATATACGACTATGACCATACATGTCTGTGTGTAACATTATATATATATTCATGCATGATAATATAAAACTTTTCAATATTCAGTTTTCAAACATTTGTGAAGATGCTTTTATTATGGAACTTTCAGATGCCATTTGAACTCCTTATGTACAAAATGAAACTTTCATACAAGAAGGTATCACAAATTTACCACGTTCAAATGTTCTTTTTTAACAATTTTAATAAGCTTTTGGAACTCGCAATATTCGAAATCAATGCTCTTATTAATATCTTCGATGTGGTTGATTATTTAGGAGAACTCCTGAGTTCATGAAGCGGTTTTTAAGAATGATTTTGGGTGGAATAGTTTGGCAGTCTAACGGATACCATGAAAGTTAAGCAGCTTAGGCCGCGGTCACTACAAAGATGCATGAACGGTCAAATAAATCGTAATTACCGATCGACTTCTTTTTTTTCTTTTGCCCTCTGCTTGGAGGTACATCATGGATGTCTGCGTTGACAGAACTGTTATTTAATTAGTTTCGAGAACAATTAAAATTAAACTATTTAAAACTATGTATAATTATCTATAAACATTTTTTCTCGGGCTCTAACCTGTCTGTCGAGTGCGTGTATTATAACACACACCGGTTTCGACGTGCCGCTGATTGCTTCTGTTTTCCTAAACGTGATCACTAACAAGTACCTTAACAGATTTGTCCTCGCTAAAAATGTTGAGCGTAGGAGCGAAAACAATTCACTATCATTTAATATGTCGCTCACTCAATGCCAGGATAAGGCAGAAAGAGTGATCGTCAGGGCTCACCTCGACTGTCACTCTCACCCTCATGCGGTCAAAACCGTACTTGACAGCCAGCGTTTTTATTTTTGAATACGTATTTTTCATCCTATTTTTTCCTCGCACGGAGATTCAGACGACTCTTGCATACGAAGGATTATCAATCACAATTAATTTACCTCAAAATTCTATTCCGGGTGCAGTTGATGAAACGCCGTAAATATTTCTAAGAATTTCCGTAAAAATCGCCGTCAGTATGCGTGCAATCACCATAATGCGAAGCTCCTGTTGATGAGTTTTTGTACGACTCAGAAGGCAAATTCATCGAAATCGTACGAATGAAATTACACAATTATCAGCCTACCTCGCGTCATTTTTACAGCGTTGGAGTTCGAAGAGAACTCACCAGGGTACGTTGGACAGTCGCTCTGATTGGTCGCCCATTAGTTCTGATTCTCGGAAATCCTGAAATCCTAACCACGAATAACGCTATTGCAATATCATACATTTTCGGAATGAAAACTGTCGAATTCGAAGCTTCCATAGTAGCAAGCTTTTTTTCTCTTTTCGCCTTTTTTCACTGCCACAGCTTGCGAAAAGTGCAATATTCACGGCGGCAACGAAAACATCATTTCCCTCTGTCCATTCAAATCGTTTCGACCTTAAATCGGCTTAGAATTTCCCAGTAACAAGAAAGTTGCAATAGTTGCCATTATCTCAATCGAACATCGAGTATCTTAAGAATCAGTGATACTTCCTCACCACTTTCAAATATATTGAAACCTAGTTCCTCCCAAAAGAGCTCAAGAGCTTTTAGATACCCAAAGCCGTTTGTTCAGGAGAATCGAAACCAAAAAGGTGCGAAAGAGATAGTCCCTAGGCGTTTAACATTGGGCGACGAAATTCCCAGCGGTCTATCACTGCCTCTTGAGCTGTTCAAACTAATTGTCGTCCAATACTTCCGAAAGCGCGTCAATCTCTATGTGGTCGATCGCGCTGTTCCTCCGTGTGGGGCGCTGGCAGCGCTCATCGTATAAACCACCGTTCAATCACACACGTGTGGCGTCTTCGACTGTTTACTTGCTTCGCGCTAGAGTCCGCAGTACGAATACGAGAACGCGAGTCATCATCATGGATGCGATTACACGCGTCCACCGCATCAGCCTCCTTCTCGGCCTTTCTCGCCTACGCAAACACCAACTTTTTCTCCCCCATTCGATTCAGCTGCCTTGGTTTCCTCTTAAAATCCGGGTATTTATAAAAGTCCGCACTATATACCCCCATACACACACACACACATATATATATATATGTATATATGGGGCATTCCACGTCAAATCAGCAGACCATGACCCATACCCTCATCGATTTTGTTCATTTTTTAATATGATGTTATTACCGACTCATAAAGGCCTCCATTTTTTTTTTCAGATTTTTTCTCCACCAGTAACATTTTTAAATCTTCGAAAAAAACCAATTTCAAAAACGCCGTTTTTAAAAATCTGAAAAAATTCACACTGATTCTATGATTTAAAATACGATTTTTAAGTGTCATGCGATAATGGGATCTTAATATTTACTATTTTAACCACATTTGAAAAAAAAATTGGAGGCCTTTATGAGTCGGTAATAACATCATATTAAAAAATGAACAAAATCGATGACGGTATGGGTCATGGTCTGCTGATTTGACGTGGAGTGCCCCATATATATATATATATATACGGATACATAACAACGCAAGAAAACAAGGCCGCCTTTATTGCAGCTCCGCCTTTTAGCGTCGCTCTTGCCCACGTTGAGCGTCGCCGCATCCGTGTTAGACTCGTTTCTTGGTGAGTATGTGCGTGCGGCGTTCGGTGTGGAAGAGTGTGTGCCGTCGCGCATCTCTCCTCTCCTTGCTCCGCTCCCATGGCTAAAAGAACACTCTAGTTCTCTCGTTAGTTTGTTCCTTTTCCCTCTTTTCTTTCCCCCCACAAAACACGTATTAATGACCCGATGAAAACCCAAGCCACGCCCACGTTAAACCGGCTCTCGCGTGGCTCCGCCCACAACAAGCGGCGCCCGGCCCAAGGATATCAACGCGGCTCTGAATAATAGCAATCGCCATCTTTTGTCGCGTCGCTCCCACCGATTGATGATATTCTCTGCTGTACCGCTCACCAGACCAGTTAGTGTTACGAGCGGACGAGCAACGCGCTACCAAAATGGCGGAGCTAATGCATTCTTCACGGTGACGGGAGACTTCAAGGTTGTTAGAAGTGCGGGGGGTTTTATACTTAGAGGCCTGGGAGTGCAAATGTTGTGGACAGGATTCTGCGCTTATCTCACGCGATTGCTCGCAATTGTCTCTATGGGCTTTGTCGTATTTCATTCGTATATTGTAATTTTTAGTTTTATCAGGTTTTTTACGTATTCACTTTTTACCGGTTTACTTTTTTCTTTGAGAATCACGAATTAGGATCGCGCGGAGAAAAAATTTTATTGCGATAATTTGATACAGTCAAAACAAGTTCGTAAAATGCACGTCCCATTTCAGAAAATCGTATTATGCAAGTAGAGCAATTTTTAGATAACTCAACAACCTCCTCGCGGAATCTATTCTTCGGTAAAAAAGTTCGATAGAAAATTCTTTGTCTTTTATCGTATTGTATCGAATTTTTTGACCAGGCTTACGGGGGCCCCAAGCAGATCTAAATTCAGTTCAAAACTTATTTTAAAAAGTCCACTAAACGGCGTCTCTGTTCCACAAGTACCTGGACCTTATTCACCATTCGTCGTGTCCAACCGCACTGTGAGAATTGAGCTAACTATATGCGGTTGGTTCGTTTTATTGGTTGAAAATTTTATCGGACCCATAGGTGGAGCTGTAAGTGGCCGACGACAAGTCCAAACTTGTACGGAAACTTTGTTCCATGTCATTCCGTATATGTGAACCAAATTTGAACGCGGTATCTCATAATATGCGCAAACGAGCGCGCAATAATGGTCAATTTTCGGGAAATTGGAAAATTCTATAAAATCTAAACAGGGTGATAAATTTAGCGCAAACTTAGCATAGCCTCAATGGGAATTTAATTGGGCCCAGAGTTGGAATTATAAGTTTCCGGCGATAAGCCTAAGCAGCGTCTCTAGTGGCGAGTTTATACTGAATTTGTACGCTCCCCGTTATTATCCTCGTGCACCGTGTACTGGCCCTTACATTCGCATAACTCAAATTAAGCTGCGTATACGATCGTCACATACATTCCAAGTGCAAAATCCACTTTTCTCGAACATCAACCAGTTCCACAATGAAATATTGATGGTAAAGACCGGAAGACACATGTATTTTAAATAGCAAACTTGAACCCTCGTGGGAAAAGGTTAAATGCGATATGAATCTGTAACAATGCCAATTGTAGTTTTATTTGGAATTGATGTAACGCCGGCACAGTGGAAGTTCGACGAAGTGCATCAAAATTTGTACATTCACAACCTTCATCCATAAAAGAAGATAACATATTCAAATGTTATTCCGTGAAATACATTATTCCACCATGAGATATAATTATAATTCGGTAATTCCATGAACAATAAAATACAAGTGAATTATTGAAATAAACAAGTTGGTCAAAAAAAGTGTCACAAATTAATGGAAATCGACGTTCATTCGTGAATATCTATTAAAAAATCTATTGTTAACGTAGAGTAATTAATGGCATAGGTAAAAAATTAAAGCTGTATTGCAGCATAAATCGCCTGGACGACAAAGACAGGACGATATATGTGCTTTCGTGGGAGCGAGAGACACACTGCGATGCGTTACTTCATATGAAAACTAACGGCCGAGATAATGTGTACATTACTTTATCTTTTAAAATAATTGGACAATTATATGTAAGTCACTAAGTAATTCGTACAAAAAAGGGTAAAAATAGCGGAGACCGTCAAAACTCGGGATTGAACCGGGGAACTGTAGATCTTCGGTCTATCGCTGTCCCAGCTGGGCTATTTCGGCGCATAACTTGGTAGGTCATAAAGCTACTGCAACATCAACCGAAACGAACGCCAATAATGAAGCCACGCGTGTCGCGCAATCGATACGCCCGACACAGCGAGCACGACGATGAATTTATAATCAACAATGAATTCAATGCACGTCGATGACCCCGACTGAACGAGAATTTCACGCCAAGCTTCGTCACGATGGCGAAGCGATCGTAAAAGTTCAACGTTCCAATATCGGTTTACCTTTGCCTGTGTAAAATCGAACTTGCGAATTGGAGAAGACAAGAAGTTGAGCTACTCGAATATTTTCCAGTATCGCAAAGACGTAAGTAAATTGAGCAATTAAAATCAAAGAATCCTCATTGTTTGAGCATATCAGCTGACAGCAAGAGATTGTCTTCGAATAATACACAACCTTAAACTTGTGTTGTTCTAAAATTATATTGTTGAACGTGGACATTTTTTTTTTTCATCCGAAGAATAATTACGGACAAAAAATTTTAGACGCGTTATCGAAAATACCGTTTATTATTAAAAATAAGTGTGTAAATAATCGTTCACATAACCTACAATATATATACATTTAAGTGGGTATAAAGTCCACGCAGTTTCTTTGGCAATAAATTCGGATGACATGGTTAAATACTTTATTCTGCATAGATTTTATTTAATTTTTCGGACGATTTTTTTCTGCCCTACAAAATAGGGAAGCGGTTTTTAAGAATGTTCATAAAAATGGTAATACTCTCAATGATTAAAAAAAAAAATGTATGGGATTGAAATTGATAATATTTTTTTAGTTTTTTTCTAGCAAAAATGTATTGTTATCCTGACACGATTATTGGCTATCGGTGGTTGTGATTTAAAAAGATTACTTTTATTTCAGCTCCAGAAAACGCATAGAGATGCAGCAGGCGATGCTTCGATGCAATGGAGTGCAAACTGATGTTCTAACCGAAGGGCGTTGGGTTGAAGAAGGTCTCGATCCAGACGGTGGAAAAGATCTTGTTATAGTTATTCCAGGGAACCCTGGAATACCAAATTTTTACAGAGGCTTTATAAAAGCATTGAAGGCAAAGTTGCCGAGTGAAACACCTGTTTGGGTGGTTGGACATGCAGGACACGTTCAACCACCTACTGACTTATGGTTTTCACCTGATGACAAAACCAACAGGAACAAATACAATTTGGATGGGCAGAGAAAGCACAAGGTTCAATTCTTCACCTAAAAAGTTCCATAAAAGGATAGGCACTATTAGAATGGAAGATCTTTTGAAACAATTTTATACTTTAGTAACCATCAGTGATTGACAATATTGAAATATTCCCATCTGGAATAAGATTGAAATAGAAACTTTTTGCAGATTGACTTCATGAAGCAATACGTTCCCAAAGATGCAAGAGTCCATCTTATTGGACATTCCATAGGCAGTTGGTTCATTCTGAAGCTCTTGGACGATCCGAACTACGCCGAACAGATTCACAAATGTTATCTGCTATTTCCGACCATAGAACGCATGGGGGAAAGTCCCAGCGGAAAATTTCTCACTGGAAGAGTAAGTCCCGGATTTGCAAAAGTCGCAACGTACATTACTCATTTATTTTACTGTTTTTTAATTTTATTTTTCTTCAATTTAGAGTTATACGGATAAATATTAAATCGATTAAAGAACCGCAAATTATTTTCACATTAATACTTAAGTTCTTATTGTCGAGATAACTATTTGATAGTATTTGTAATCGCCAAATTTGTTATCCTCACAGTATTTCTGTGAAAAGCAATTTTGTAAATCTACAAATCATCCAAACTTGCATCAATTTTTTTATGCTTCCTACATTTACTGCAATAATATTCACGTTGTAAAAGACAAAGAATTTTTATTTCTTCGAATCTTGTCTTTTTTTGTTTCCAACAAGAAAAAAATGAATCAATTGATCATGAAATCATAACATTTTTTGGGAAAAAAAGTACATTCAGTAATATTGCTAGACCAATAAAGTAATGCAAAGGTTCCTATGGACGAGTTTAAAGGTATAACTCAATAGCGAATAAACCGGGGATATCTTTTATTTTTTGTTTCCAGATTCTACCGGCAATGCCCTTTCTCACATTTATTGCGTGGCTCTTTTCCTTCCTACCAACTTTTCTGCAGTCGTTTCTCATTCGCGTAATCGGTGGTTTTTTTGCCGGTGTAACGAGCAAAAGTATCAGGCCTGTCATCCAGTTTCTTAACCCAGCGGTGCTCCGAAGAGTCTTTAGACTTGCAAAGGATGAAATAGAGCAAGTGAGGGAACTCGATCATGATGCGATCGACAGACACTCGAAAAAGCTTTGGCTTTATTATGGAGCGAGGGACGGCTGGGTTCCACGTCGATATTACGATGAGCTAAAGGCTAATCATCCAAACGTCGAAGCCGAGCTTTGCACGCGTGGTTTTAGACATGCTTTTGTGCTAAAAGATGATAAGGAACTCGGGAATATTGTCGGCGAAAAGATCAATTCTACCATTCGGCAAAGCTCGAATGAAATTCCAGTAGTTGGGTAGTAATAAGCTGAAGTAAAAAATCATTGAAAAAAAAAAAGTACTACGAAAATCTGGATAAGATTAGTTATCATTTCACGATACATTTAAAAATGTCTGCTCAAAATTTTCGTCCAAAAACCGAACAAGGTATTTTGAAACATATTTGTAGTTGTTTCCTCTAATGTTAAAAATGACTTTTGTTCTCTAATTATTTTCCATTGTTAAAATTCATTTGATTACTTTTAGTCGATATTAGGCATACGCTCTCATAAAAACCCACAGTTTAAATTATGAACTGCTTAACTAATTCAATGTTATTGTTTCAACAACTTAAGTTTTCAGTCGCTACTTTGCATTAGCATTCATTTTAGAAAGTACGGAGCTTCATGTGATACATTTAGTAAAAGTTAAGAAACCACAATCATATATAATTTACATTGACGAAGAGAAATAAATAATTATTGTGTAAGAAAAAAAAGTGTCAAGATCTTGGATCATTAAATTGAGATGAGGTTCGTTGAAAAAAATGAAATAGTTTTTATTGACGATACCGCATCGTGTAAATTTTCTTCGCACAGTACCCACGTTCAGCCACAAACATTCTATCCTTCTAGTGTTAAAATCTAAAGCTTTTGTTTTTCCTTCTTAGCTTGCTCGGCGGCCGCCTCGATTTTATCGTGCTCGGCGATGAGCGCGGTTACTTCGCTGGCTGGCAAAATTCGGATGTTCGTCTTGCCATTTTCTCGGGTCAGCGTTGCCATTTCGACTGTAAAACAAAATTTCGAGATAAATAGGTGCGAACCCTTTTCAGGACAATATAATGTGTCTGTAGCAGTATAAAAAAAAGTAATCTTTTTTTCAATGCGGTCAATAAGTAACATCCGTAATCAATCTATAAGCAGACTTTGGGAAATTTTAAAAATAAAATAAACGAACGAACGGAATTCGCCCAGTAGTTGGTCTGACCTTTATCGGAGGACAGTTTGGTCATATCCAATGTTTTAGACAAGACTTTGATAGCGAGTGCCTGAGCATCCTTCAAAGTCGTTTCTCCTTCCTTGTACTCCTGTTTCAGGGAAGAAATCGCGGCAGCTGAATTATTGCCGATGCATGTGGCTTTCCAGCCTCCGTAATTGCCGCTAGGATCTGACTGATAAAGTTGATAGCCATAATGACGGTCCCAACCCATGTACAAAATGGAAACTCCGAAGGGCCTTTTGCCTCCGTACTGAGTGTAAGCTTGTTTTACATCGCAGAGCCACGAAACCAATTGCTCGCAGGGAATAGTTTCGCCGTACTGAAGCAAATATCTCTGGCCAATGAGCCGAAGCTCATTGGTCAAAACATTCGCATCCGAAGTTATACCGGCGACCGAACAAACAACGTCTTCGTTGAGTTTGTAAATCTTCTCGGAGAAAAAAACTTCGTCGAGAAGTTTGTTGGTATTTCTTCTCTCAGCAGCGAGGAGGATGCCATCGTTGGCGAGAATACCGAGGCATGTGCCGGCGTGACTTATCGCTTCCATGGCATATTCTACCTGATACAATCTACCCTCCGGAGAGAATATCGTTGTTCGTGTATCGTATCTACGAGCCTATTGGGATAATTCTCAAGTTAATAATTTTTCTTTCCTCATGGAGAAAGCTTTGCTTTGTTATTTTTTAAAAAAGTGTCATCGATTTTCATGTTAGTATATTAAAAATGGTATGAAACATTGAGACAAGTGTTCCATAAAACATGGCATGTCGCAAGCATATAAAAAGAAGTTACAAACGAACAAATGACTGCACATTATACCAGTCATTTTCTGCACTCATTAGCAACGAAAATTTCGCCAATTTTCAACGTATTTTCATAAAAGTTTCATTAAGTGTGAACTCAATGACAATGCATTTCTCACATAACCTCAATCGTGACAAGAAGGAACTTTGTAAAAGTGATTTTACAGAAAGTATTTCGTTGAGTCCTAAGCTTTTAAATTGAGAACGTCGAAGAGCTGCTTACCATTTTATTGGTTTCTTCGTGGACTTGTTGTGATAGTAATTATAACGTATTTTTTAAGTCGTGCCTTTCGGTAAACTGCTGTAAACTGTCGCTCGTAAAAACCGAACGCTTGTACGAACTTGTAGGAAGCGTTCCCAATTGCCGACGAAACTCTTCGGGCGAAATTTTTGTAAAGCTAGTTCGCGATTTTGCCACGCGTGTCGCTTCTAAAATCTAACAGTCGTCGGTAATGTAAAAAACTCGATATTGGTATTTATTGCATGGATGGATCGTTATTGATCGATGACAATTTTTGTTTATCGTTTGTATCTCTTCATTATCATTCAATGGCCAACCTTGTCAACTTTTCTGTAAATTCTACATATACAACAATAATTTCGGTTCAATAGGCTATTGTAATAATAATTTTGAAATGTTCGTTTTGGTGTAAAAAACATTTAAAAAAAAAAAAGCAAGAGGATTCGTTTTACCGGCGGTGCTCGACGTCATGTTGTCTGAAGGTCACATTGCGAAAATGGAGAACCAGGCGTCGAATAGAAAAGCCAAACTACACACTGCAGTGTCCGTGACGTACATTTTCTAATCTTCACGCCAGAATATTTCAATAACATAGCCTCAAAAAAATGGCAACGACTGCGTTTAAGTACTCAGTTAGCCAAGGTGAATAAATAATCGTTGTTACGTTTTCGATATAAGAAAACGTTGCGATGGACGAGGACAGAGTAGCCGTAATTAATCTTGCGACGGATGTACAAGTGCTCAACATCGGGTTTCCCGCGGGATGGACGACTGAAGATCTCTGCATAAAGGTGAGTGTGAAATGTCAAAGTTCAATTATCGTTGTTTACATTACATTCCATGTATACTGAGCGTCATGAATTTTACTTGCGATTAATGAAATTGGAAGAAGATCGAAGTTGTATTGAAATACGTATTTGATAAATTAGAACCGCTCGTATCTCTAACATTTTGAGTTTGAAATACCAGATTCTAATTATTTTTTATTAGATTTATGTGATCACTTTGTAGGGGAACATTGTATTGAAAGATGACTTTGTTAATTAGCACTTTTAAAAATATTCAACCCAAAAACAAAGGAATTCAGTAAGTGAATAGCATTGACCAAAGTTGCAAGAGAATCAGACAAATATTCAACAATATTCAACAGTATTTCATAGAGTTATTTATAAACGTCTGTAATTACAAGATCCAATATTGGAACGAAAACCATATATTTGTGATAGTATAAGTTAAGTATAATCTTCTTACGTATGTGCTCCCAAAAAAAAATAAAAATAAAAATATGATCTATTCTGTACAATAACTGTTTATTTTTACGCACTACTCAATAAATTTTACTGAAATTCTCATATTGGAGTGATTGACATTTTACTCAGGTTTGCAAGCAGCTTGGGATTGGTCCTGTGGCTAGACATCTTTTTGCATTGCGAAATCGTTCGACCAGACTCTGGTTTCCACCAGGATACAGATTAGAAGGCAAAGAAAAGCTCAAGTTTGAATTTCGACTGAGATTCAAGCCCTCCAACCTCACGAGACTCAAACAAATTGATTCTAAGGCCTATGACTATTATTTTCAACAAGCTCGCTCCGATGTACTCGAGAACAAAGTTCCAGATATTGTCTATGAAAGACACAAACGAGAACTCATTGGGTTGGGTGTCTGTGACATGTACAGGTATACAAAATTACTTTTATTGTCATCTGACTGGAACTTGATTTTCTTAGTTTTTGTGGAAAAGTATAGACCACCGAATGATCTAATAGTGACAAAGCTATATGTAATTGTTCAGTGTTCAAGAATATCATAATCAAAACATTTGATCATCTCTATTTTTCAAGAAAAGCTAAGAAAAAATGATTATTCTACATTGTGTTATGCATAAACATAATAGAAATATTAAACCGAACTCGTAGTGTTATTCTTGCCCAAATGAAGAAGTTGCATTTTTTCTCACGTTTTAAATGTTTTTATTTGTTTATATTTCTAAAGGGTAATGCTGGAAAAAGATGTTCCTCGCGAGATCGTAGAGTCTGATTATAAAAAATACATACCTAAAGAGTGCATAAAGCGTCATTCGTTCTTTATAAAAAAACCCATTCACAATGCATTGGCTCGAATATCGGGTCATGACGCCTCCTACGTTAAGGAACAATATCTCAATCAATTTGAGTGTATGGCTCCAAATTATCCCTACGAAGAGTACAAAGCCCTCATGGACAAGGGAATTCCAAACCCACCTTCACGAGTAATGCTCAGAGTGAACGCAACGGAAGTAAAATATTGCGAAACCGAAAACAGCGAATGGAGCACATTATGCGCGATCGAGGATCTCTGTTTCATCTCGATAAGGTAGCCCGAGTAAGGAGATTGTGTGGCTACAGATATTTTGCACATTTTTCAATTTTTTCGTACGCTACAGATTTTTTCCAACTTACAATTCAGACAGGACAGCACCGTCGAGGTTTCGAGAAAAAATGGAATACCTTCTTACCTGAAATTCGGAACAAATGCTCTGCTCATGTCCTTCGTTTCCGCTCTGGACGGATATTATAGATTAGCTATTAAGTGGACTTTCAATCTTTGCCGAGATGTTATTACGCCCAGTCTGGAGAAGCTGCATAAACAAAAGTGCCATGGTCCAGTTGGGTAAGATTTCAAGTAAATAGCTGGAAGTTAGATTAGTAAAAAAATGTGTGAGTTTTTAAAGCAAAACTGTGAGTATTCGTGGTATTCATTCTATGAATAATGTAAATTGATTTTAAAAAGTTTTCTACATTTTTGTTAAGAACTTTTTTTAAGCAGGATATTTTAGTTTGCGATTAATGCATTCACTGAATTTTATGAATTTTTGTAGCGGGGAATTTTCCTACGCGAAAATGGAGGAGAAACGCTCAAATCGGCCGGGAACGTACATTCTGCGCGAGAGTGAGACTAAGTACAACGTATTTTATTTGGATTCCTGCGGAAAGGATAGCAAACCCCGAACTCACAGGATAGATCAATTCGGTCAAGACGATTTCGTACTATCAGATTCGGTTCAGAAGTACAAATCGTTAGGACATCTTATAGCTTCTCATCAAGATCCGGAGGGTCAACTTCATCTTGCCGAATGCTTGCCGCCTTCGGAATACGGTGCGATAACTTTTCTTATTTCCTCCGCGATTCTAATTTTAAGAATATTTTTTAATAGTAAAGCACCTTAATAATCTTAATCTTGCAGACAAATCGCCTTTGCTTATTTGTGCCGGTGAAGGCGTTGGCAGCGACGTTGCAGCTGACGAGGAGATAATAGCGTCTTTGCTCGAGGGCGGTCCTCGTTGCATTCCCCCTCACCAATTACAGGTGTACAAAGCTCAACCATTTCCAAAAAGCAGCGACAACTTCGAACCGCGAACTGCCGCAAATACAACTTTGTATCGAGCGATGTGGCGAGTAGCGAAAGGAAAGAAACTCGAGGCCGCGATAAAAGTGCTCAAAGAGGAAGAGTGGAGATTCACGCGAGAGTTTTTGGAACTCGCTGGAAAATGGGGCCAACTGAGATCAGGAGCGTTGGTCAGGTTGTATGGATTGACCGTCGCACCCGCGGTTGGGATGCTCATGGAACTCGTGAAACTTGGACCCCTCGATGCTTATCTTCGCGATAATTCACCGCAAACTGTTAAAACCGTTGATATGGTGGAAGCAGCTGCGTGTTTAGCAACAGCACTTTGGCATCTCGTATGTTATTCTTTTCAGAAAATCCAAAAGTTTGGCAATTTAAACAAATACAGACACACACACACAACAGAATATAAATTTTACAATTAATTTTTTCGTCGACTCCAGGAGGAATGCGGTGTTGTTCATGGAAATATAAGATGCCGAAAATTACTTGTTCATGCTCACACGGCTAACAGTTTTATCGTCAAACTTGCGGATCCTGGACTCTTCAGCTACTCGCAGAACGAGTTAGTACAATTTTCGGTTTGATTAACCACAAAGTTTGCCAAACTTTGCACAACTTTGCATGAGCGTTACTAAAAAAACGTTAAACTTTTTCTTGTGATAATTACATAATTTTATTAAATCAGTCAATGACAAAATTATATTCATATAGTGTGTGAAAGAGGTGTTTGTGATTATTGAAAAAGTTAATATAAACAATCAGTTTTAATAGGGTTAATATTTGGTTGGTCAAAGGCAATGTTTAAATTTATGAATTTGAAAATATCATTGCACTACAGCGTTCACTGGCTGCCGCCCGAGTGTTACTTGAATCCAGAACTCGCAAGACGAAGTACTCGTGCCGATGTTTGGGCACTGGCTACGACGCTTTGGCAAATATTTTCAAGAGGTGCAATACTTCCTGCCCACCGTGATATTGAGTCCGTGAAAAAGGTAACTTTTTTTTAAACAGTGAATATATATGCGGGTATTCGCGGTAATGTTATGTGAAAACATCTTAAGCAGTTTAGTATTTATTTCCGTAACCCTTTTTGAGACGATTTTTCTCAAATTTACTTATTTCCCCAAATACCTGTAACGCTTTTTCAGAACATTTTGTCCGACAAGACCTCCGTTAAGATATTTTTACATTAAAAACAAAGTCTTTACAAATCAGGTGCCACATAAATTGTACCAACTATTTTTTATTTTGTTGCTTGATTGTTGCAGTTTTACGCAAGCGGCAAACGACTGCCAATACCGAATGGTTGTCCAATCGAGGTATATAATCTTATGACAGAATGTTGGGGCGATCCTGGTGGGCCGCGAAAACAACCGCAGGCCATAATGCGAGATATCAATCAAATCCTTTATCAAGTTTATAATTCGCGGCGAACGCACGCATACGCGACTGCGTTCCCAAAACTTTTCAACGACCCGGAACGCCACGGTGAGGAGGACCCGGAAACATTGGAAAACAATTCGTCCTCTGATTGTGAGTCTCGGGCTAGCAGTCTCTTCACCGATCGTACTAGTCTTCCGTGGGACGACGGAGATGACAGTAAAAATCGATAACCACATTCTACAACCAATTTCGCGTCTAATAAAATTATAGAGGAACAATACGTGCAACAAACACATATCTTATGTTTCAACAAATTGCAAATCAAAAATGTGTGACATGTACATTTTTTATACGCTTTAACGACAAAATTTTTGTTTCAACGAAACTAATTTACATAGAAGCTACAAGTCATCTCAAGCATTTCATAAAACTTAATAATATTCAAAGATGATAAAATAGGCATAATTCATCGTTTTCTTTTTTCTGTTTAAAAAAATTACATATCATAATTATTATTTAAAATTATATATATCTCGTATATCCAAAAAATATGACGAAAAATATCTTTTACTTATTTTGTACATATTTATCCTCCTTAAATTTAGCTGGCGGATTTCTCGAACTGTTCTGGTCACCATACGCACTGCTTGATGTTTCTTTTTCTCAGGCGGCGGTGTATTGATAAGAAACAGCGATCTTTACCAAGATGCGGAGGAAGAACTCTCGGCGTACCTCGGTTGGCTTGCAGAGAATGGAGGAAATGGCGATGCGTTTAACGTCGTGACACACGGGAATGGAATGATCGGTGATTGTGGAAATGATGTTGATGGAAGTTCTGGAAGTATGGGTGGTGGATTGCTCGGTCAGATGCAGGGCATCTTTGAGCTAGATGCAGACTGCAACGTTATACTTCAAGGCCGAATAGGTCAAGGCTTCTATGGCGAAGTTTATCGAGGCACACTTGAACGCGATAACGCCAAAGACGCGGAACCTCAGCAGGTTGCTGTGAAAAAGCTGAAAACGCGGGCGTTGGAGGCGGATTTGCGGGATTTTGAGAGGGAGATCTCTATAATGAAGGTAAGTTACCAAAGAGCCAAATTTCGAGACGGTATGTTTTATCGGATTTTTCGCACTCCTTGAACGCGTATTTTTGCAGACATTGAAACATCCAAACGTCGTCGAAATTCTGGGAGTAATATCAGAACCGGAAGTATGTCTGGTAATGGAATTTGTGAAGCACGGTTCTCTTCAAAGTTACTTGGCGATTCATCGGGAGAATCTGACGCACAAGCGGCTTCTCGGTTTCGCACTGGATATAGCAACGGGAATGGATTATCTTGGTCGCAAAAGCATCGTTCATCGAGATCTCGCAGCGCGCAATATTCTCGTGGCCGATGAGAACAGAGTGAAGATCAGTGACTTCGGTCTCGCTCAAGTTACGGGCAAAAATGACTATTACATACTGCAGACCAATCGAGATCTTCCGATCAAATGGTACGCACCCGAAAGCTTACGAGGGGGAAGATTTTCGCCACGTTCCGACGTTTGGTCATTCGGTGTCACGATGTACGAGACATTCGGACTCGGCGAAGACCCGAAACTTCCTGGAGTCGGTGGAGACAATAACGTGAATGGCGCTACGGAAGAAGAAGGAAGCGCTGAACTTCTTGCCGCTTTAGAAAGAGGAGCTCGACTTCCGTGCCCTCCAACGTGTCCCCAGGCTGTTTATGTGAAACTCATGTATCCCTGTTGGCATATGGAAAGCCAAGAAAGGCCGGATTTTGCAACACTGTGCAACGACATTCGTGACCTCGTCGGACAATATTAGGATGCGAAATGCACGAAGCGAAAGAGATGGAATTAATGGTGATTAAGGTGTCGAGAGAAATACGCAGAATATCTTTCGCCTCGTCTTAAGGTCTTGTAAAATTATTTATTTCACTATTTTTTCGAACCTCGCATGGATATAATTGAATGACCGTCTGTAGAATTAAAAGGGAATGTAATGCTCCCATTTCGAGATAATTACAATCGAATTTGGCTAGAAATTATGCATCTAGTAAAACGTGACATCTGATTTAATGTTTTTTAGAGCAGCTCTCTTCTTTGAAAATGATTGAAAGTTATTATAGTTATCATCATTTTTTTAATCATTGAAATACATTGAAAATCAGTGAAAATTATTCGAGTGATTACAATTTTTTAACGACACGGTGTCTGATGTAGAAGCATCTAATTATACTTTCTTTAAGGCATCTTTTTATAATTCATCGTACCTAAATCTCAAGAAGAATGGACTTACCGTACGTGTTTTTCTTTCCCTTTTGTGTAAATAATATTATGGTTTATTTCTTAACTACATTAAAGGTCAATGATCGAAAGATTTTTTTAACATCGATTTTGCCAACTTTGTTGATATTAATTACAATACGGCTATCTACGCTGCTGACAAAATTCTATTGCATTCTGATCAATTTGTCTCTCATCCTGATGATAATACCATTAAATTTGTATCTTTTAACAATCCGACAGAAAAAACTGGAGCAATATTTGTCAGACATATCGTTAAAGGAAAGGAAAAAAAATCATCATGGAATTGAGCTAAATGCTGTTAATTGATCTCAAAAGTTTCACTCTTTTTTTGCAAGACTGAACGACTAAAAAGAGCACAGGAAGGATAAATGTTAATGTACTATTAACGGCAAATCCGTGACAAAATTTGGTCGGTTAAGCACAAAAAAAAAAGTTAAAAAGTGCATTTCCGGCGCCTGTACTTTTAATAAGAAGGAAAAAGCGAGAGAGAGAGAGAGAGAGAGCTAGATTTATATGTACGTTTACCTAAGTGTGACTAAATATGGAACATGCCTTTCTAAGAGGACGTTAATAAGAGAATAAAAAGAAAAGGAAAAAGTGAGAGGAGGAATGTACTATTTTTTTCTCTTATAATCACCAATTTATTTACCCCAAATTTTTCAGTTCACATTTTTTTTTGTGCGCACCAATATTGACATTGCACATTTTTTTGTATCTTCCAACTTTTGCCGAAAAATTTGCGCGTGTTGCCAAGCTTCGTTGTTTATCCCACCGGACATTTCTGCAATGATGCTAACTTTCGAAACGCCACTGATTAGGTTCGTTTCGAAACCTTCTGAATTATCAACGCAAATGACGATGTCATCGATTTTTGGATCTCCGTGAGATCCAATAATTTTCCATTCGATTCTTGCACCGTGAAAAGTTTCACACAAAGCGCTAAATTTGATGTCCGTGATCGCAGCACTGGAATCGACAGTTTCCAAACTCCACCTTATTCTCCCGATAGTTTCACCTGCAGAACGTGCTAAGTAAACCATTTTCCAATCTGTTTCCACTTTCCGGAAAATTCCTCCTTCGGTGGAATCAATACCGTTTTGCCAACCGGTTTTTCTCCCCGATATTACATCGTTATCGACAATCGTCTCGTATTCGTCCCTTGCTGCAAAGTATTGAATCTCGAACTGTGCTGCTTCTTCCGGGATCTTCCAAACGAATGATTCAGTATTTTTCTAAAATAATGTGAACAACTTTTGAAAATGTTCTTTTTATCAAAAGTTCATTATGCTTATATCGTTAAATTAATGACATAGAATGCTATAAATCGGTATTTATTTTAAATATTTAGTCTTCTAGATGTTTCAAATAAACGGAAACTTTTTAATTTTTACAAAGAAGAGAAATCGTAATCAAGTCAAGTTTCTAGTCTATTTCAAAAATATTTGCACACATGTGATGAAACTGCCGTGAATGTACTTGTCTCAAGTTTTTTACACTTACTAAGTTTATTTGTTAGGGGAAATTCGTATTGTATGCGTGATTGCATTAAAAGTGGTTTTTGTACCTCAATTTCCCCACGAGAAGTTCTCCACGCTATTGAACCGGAAGTCCGACCTCCGTATTCATTGTCTTCGTCCTCGCCGGGTTTTTTCGCGCCTGGCGGTGCGGATATCATCTCGACGAGTTCGAGAGCTCTTCGCTTGGTCACGAATTTTTTTCTTGCGGCGCTGTAACCCGGAGAAGTTTGTCGTTCCTCGTTGAGTCTCAAGATAAGGGCAACGAGATCCTCTTCGGCGCAGAGTAGTCTTCGTTGCATTACCTCCGCTTGATTTCGCGTGTAACGCCATGTGACGTCTTGAACCTCGTCTCGCGAATACGCTATAATATACGTCAGCTTTTTATTCCAGCCCCGCTCGTATATCAGCGGACGATCCATCGAATTCTCGCAAGGATCCGCGTGAATCCACCTGTTGGATGCGACGGACCACACCTTAAATATGATGAAAAACACGAATAACGCAGAACTCGAAACAAGAAAAAAAAAAAAGAAAAGAGCTTGTAATTCAAAGGATTTAAATATTAATTGCTGATAATAGAGGATATATAAGGCGGTATAAATGATATCGTTCTATTTGTATTAACAGTTTCGGGTACCCGAATAACGTATAAAAATTTTCTGAGTTCAAGTTTTATCAAATTTATTTAAAACCAGAACGCAAAGTGGAAGCTTTCATTTTGTTTCCTCAGTATTTTTAACATTTTATAAAGCTTCCTCTATGAGACAACTAGGATTGATGAGCATACTTTTTCATAGAAGTAGATTTTTTAAATATGTGAAAATACTGAAAAAGCAATGTGCAAGGTTCTACGTTGCATCCTTGTCGTATTCAAAGATTTCGAAAATTCTACTTTTTTTGGGCACTAAAGATTTGATCTTTATTTCCAGACTTTATTTTCGCACCTCCGTCCAAACGTGATCGGTTTCGTCATGAGCAAGTCTGGCATCAAACCCAAGAGATCGACAGATAAGTGTGAAGGCGTTGGCCCATTCGCCGCAACGTCCTCGTCTCGTTTTTAACAAAATTCCCGGATCTGTATATCGCGGAAATTCAGCTTCGAGTTGGCAGTCCTTACATCTGAAATTATTTAGAGTATTGATTGATTGATGATTTTTGAGTTAAATCAAATATCAGATGCAGATTCAAGAGAATCTGCATTTGACATAATATTTACAGTCTCACTTGTGAATTTCGATTCTGGAGATCTTCGGATCCGCGGACAGTTCTACTCTCTCGTATTGGCACGTTTTTCCACAAACGCTACAATTCGGACTGTCTACCCAGGTAAAAAATTCGCTCTTGAACCAATCGAGCAATTCCGCCAGAAGAAAATCGTCAATAGAGACCTGTTGTTCCGTTTCGGAGTTATTAGCGTTTTTCGAATTCTTCAATTTAATTTCCCTTAAAAAAGGTGACCAAAAGTGTTAAAATACTGCGAAAATAAGCGGTGTTTCTGTCAAGTAAGTCACTTCAATTTTCCACCATCTCAAATCTGCTCTATAATTGGTAATAATAAAGTACCACTATAAGGCACCATATGTGCATTTTTTTCAAAGTTCTTCATCCAATATTTAAAAGATTGCTTTTTTCCCGTGATGAACGGGTCTCGGAAACTTGAAGTTACTAAAATAAACATGGCATCCCATAAAAGTTATAGTTTTGTGTTAGTCGTCGAACAGAACATTTAATACGGTTTTCACGCTCTGGCAGCACTGATTTTTTTACCGAAAAACGTTAGATAAAAATATCTGAAAAAATTTACATAGAGTGTGTTTTTCATGGTACTTTGATATAACCAATTATAAGGGATCTAAGATGATAAAAAAAAAAAGTGACTGAATTGTCAGAATGCTTCACAATTCACATCTGCGAATATTGTCTTACTTTTGCAACTCTCTTAATCTTCTCATAGCACCTAACTGCAATTTCTCCAGTGGCGTCACCCGACGGGCTTTATTCTGCAGTTGAGGATTTTCGTATTTAAGGACATGACGAAATTCGTCCTCCACACGTTCTAAAAAATTCTTTTTCTGGTGAATCTTTGGTCTGGCGTCGCAGGTTTTGCTTTTTTTCTTTTCTGTGCCCGTTTTTTCTGATTCGGTACTTCGAATTTGCAGGTCACGCAATGCTTTCTGAACTTGCCTCAGTCTGGAAAGCGGAGCTTCCCGGGGCAGTGAAAAATATTCGCTATCCTGAAGAAAGGTCAACACACATGAGAAATTAAGCCTTGCAATAAATAAGGTATTTTTCTATGGTTTTCCAAAATCCATAAAAACCTATTCTATGAAAAATTTGATAAATGGTGTGGATGTAAAGCAAACTAAACGAACCTCGATAAATCCCATTTCAAATAGACATTCCATTGCTCCGCAAGCTGGCAACAATTTCTCTAGAATCGCTGGATTACTCACTCGGACTCTGCGATATTGTTCCGCATTTGGTGCAGAAACAATTTTGTCGCAGAGTCGTAGCAGAATGTGCAGAGCATCATTACGAATTTTGGAGTCGTTCTCATTCAATAAATCGAGACACCTTTTTAAATTCTCGTCCATTTTGTACAATTTTTTCGAACTAGTTTATAATGCTACTTAGTCTGAACAGCTAACAAATAATTAATCGTGGCAAGTGGTTTTGTAAAAAATTCAAAGGTTATGTTTTGTAAAATGATTTTTAAAGAATGCCCTTAAAAGTGTCATGGGAATCAAATGAGTTGAAATTGTTTTGTCACTTTCTGTTAACAAACAAAATTTGTCATTGTTGATCTAAAATAACTGAAACACTTCTGATAGATTACTGAAATGTCAGCTAAGGCTGTCAGCTGTGTTTACGGCAACGTCATCTCTGAGTGACGCTATGCGCAGTACATATCGTAGAATGTTCAGGCGATGAGCTTACGAATCGGATTATTGTTTAGTTCAGTTTCGCACTTTTTAAATACTAGAATTTTTGAATTTCTAGAATTCCAGATTCTTTACAATTTTTGCATTTTCATCAATGCTAGAATTTTTGTTCACTTCGCTTGGATCGCTCGCATTGGAAATATCGGATATCGATCATTTATTCGCTATTATTATTATAATCATCAAGTCATACTGTCAACTTTAATGGAAAGATTGAAAATTATTAGTTAGTTTTTACTATTTTTAATTATATATTTTTTTTATATAGTTTAGTTTGTATAGTTTTTTTTTTTTGCCATAAGCGTAGTTGACTCATCCCTCGGGACCTGTGCCACTCTCTTCAATTATATTAGTTATCAGCCCATTTGTAGACCAAAAAGAACCATGAATTTTAGATTCAATTAAAAATAAAATAGGAAATATTGTTAAATGATAGAAGAAAAAAAAAAAAGATGTCAACGGCACGCGGTGTTCCCAAGCGGTCACCCATCCAAGTACTGACCGCGCTCAAAGCTGCTTAACTTCAGTGATCGGACGAGAACTGGTTTTTTTTTTTTTTTTTTTTTTTAAAGTGTTTATTTATGGTCGTTTTATCCATAATATGTACATCTTCAACAAACAAAAGATAAATTCATATTGGTTAGACAAAATGGCCCGTACAAATGGCACTCGTTGCGCTATAATTCTCGCTGTTATCTTAAATTTATACAGACATTCTTATATTCTTATCGATCTTATAATAATCATTATTAGATCGCAACTTGATATATATAAAGAAATAGAAAAGTGGTTCATAAAAAACTATTTCTTGTGGCTCATCTCTTGTGCATTTTTTATCTACGCACCCTAAATCTAAGACTTATGTACAGAACTTAATAACTACACTTAATCTAAGACTATGTACATTATTTACAAGGTAACAGGTCGGGAGGAATAGGAACAGAGGAGAGGGAATCAAAGGGGTCGGGTCAAGAACCGATCCCTTTGCGTCCCTGCCCATAGTTCACTTCCTATAACAATCTTCGCCGCATTGTGTAAAAGACTTCAAAGAAGCCACCAGTATTTTTTCTTATTTAGACGATATCTATCGCGTCGATCTCTATTTGGTATGGACCTATCGTACCTCCATATTTGGTTTGCATCGTTTGAGTTTAAATTCGGCTCATACAAAATGTGCGTTTGGCCCCGCTTTCGATGCGCGTGATAAATAATTGGCACATTATTGCTGTCTTGGATGTAATTGTATGCATCTAAAAATAGGAAACCTTGCGGCGGAATGTATCCTGTTTCCAATGTTTTTCGAATGTACTGGTGTTCCGTGTAACATGGGCCCAATATTAAATTATTTATTTTTATACGCGCTGTATTGTACCAATGATTTCTAATTATGCCTAGCAGATGCAGGTCTATCCTTGGTATATTGGCTTTATTGTAAATTTTCTGGTTGCTTATTCGGTGTAGGAAATTCGATTCAGCGGATCGATAAGTATTCAGGCAAGCCCGTAAGCATTTTCTTTCGAATACTCTTAATTTCTCCATCATAGGTGGTCTTTGGTTGAACCAAATTACACAACCATACGTAATTAAAGGTCGTATTAGTGTTAGGTAACAGTTGACTTTAATTTTTGTCTGTAAGTATTTGTTATAAAATAGTCTTTTTAGCTTCATAAATGCATTTCGGGCTTTGCCTAGTTGTATGGACAGATGTTCGGTATATGTTAAATGTTGGTCGATATTAACGCCTAAATACTTAACTATGAGTTTATGTGGAATCGCCTCATTCGCTTCGACGTTCGCTTTATTTCAAAGTTTTTCCAGTTTCTTCTTACTTCTCTAGTTGCTTTCACTAACTTAGGTCTGAACAGTATTGTTTCGCATTTGTCGTTGTTTATTTTTAGTTTCCAGCTTTCGCAGTAATACTGTATTTTATTGAACATTATTTGAAGTTCTTCTTTAACTTCAGTTACTTTTTTTGCTTGCGTGTATATGATGAGATCATCCGCGAATGCTAACGCGCTCCGACTTGGATTTGAGTTTGTGCCATCAAGAGAGAGAATATCGCTATTGAAGATATTGAAAAGAATTGGTGAATTTACTGTGCCTTGTTGTAGGCCATTTTGTAGCGTATGTTCGGTCGTTGAAATATTTACACCATCTGTGGTTCTAAAGCTTCTATTGTTTACCATGTTCCATATCATTTTAACGATGTGTCGCGGAAAATTCTTTTTTTGTAGTTTGTATATCAGACCTCTGATCCATATCGTATCGAAGGCTTTTTCGAGATCTATTAGACACGCCGCCATGCAATTTCTGCTATTCAAGGCCCAGCATACATCCGATGTAAATTTTGTGATGCCATGAATTGTCGAGTGTTTTTGTTTAAAGCCGAATTGATGCTCGGGTATCAAGCTATTGTCATTGCAGAATTTGTTTATTGCGTTATTAATGGCAATTTCAAATACTTTCCCTACATTTGGCAGGAGACTGATTGGTCTATAGCTGCTAGGATCGGCCTTGTCTTTCCCTGGTTTATGTATAGCAATTACAGCCGCTTTTTTCCAACGTTCCGGAAAGTACGTTAGGTTCAATGAGTTATTAAATAGTATGCAATAATCTCTGATTATCTCGATCGGTAAGTGTTTCAGCGCTATATTTGGTATCTTATCGATCCCTGATGACTTTTTTGTATTCAAGCTCCTAAATATTTGAATCAATATATCTGTATTAGTAAAATAATCAAGTCGGTCGTTTGGGTTTTCTGCGGTGTTTTCGTGACAGAAATGTACTATGCGATTAGAGTTTAGTGCATCTTCTTCCATTTCTAATTTTATTTCATCCGTATGACGCATAACGATGTTTATTAAGCCCTCTCTGCCCATATTGTCATTTTGCTTGTGTATTGCTGCAAAGTGGGTTCCTAAAATTTCAATTTTTTGTGTTGGATCTGTTATACAAAAATTATTATCTCGGTCTTTTGTACAATGATCCGGATTCACACCAGACGCTTCTAATAAATTTACTCGATTTTGTGGAATTTTGAAGTTATCGATTTCTGCTTTACCTTTCGATCTAAATATTTGATTTATCAATGGGAACATGTTTTTCGGATCATTGGCCGGTATGCTTCTCAGTTTATTTTCCCAGTATTTATTTATTGACTTTTTATATTCTTGTTTTAATAATTGTTTTGTTCCTGTTAGCATGTCCGTATAAATTTGCAGTCGACGATTGTTGTACGCGTTGAATTTTCTATATATGTTGTTGATTTTAGTCAGCAGAAAACTTTTGAATTTCTGCAGTTTTTTAATGTCGGCACTAGAATAGCATTCAACGGTGTCTCTACTTCTTATTTTTGGTACTGCATGATCGATAGCTTTCCCGATAATTTCTTCTAGTATCAGGATATTAGAATCTATTTCCTCGCGTGTTAAATCTCGATTGTTAGGTATATGCGTCGTGTGAATCCTTCTCAAATAATTGTTGTATTTTTTCCAATCAGCTTTTCTGAAATTGAGGCGATGTACCTCCTCTTGTTTTTCCAGTACCCACTGTGCAGCGATATTACAACGAATGCTGAAAATTATGGCATTGTGGTCACTATCATACGGTATTGTTCTCAGGCATTTACTATTGTTAACTGTTTCAATTTTTAATCTGCAGTCTGCTATGCATAAATCAAGGTAAGATTCGCAACGTGGATATGTGGGAAATTCTGATCCATATAACTTTGCTTTGTATTCTATTTCGTGATCTTCTATCCATGTATTTAAAAACAAACCTCGTTTATTGTTGCTTGTATTTTTCCAATCTCTGTGTTTAGCGTTAAAGTCTCCTGCAATAATATAATAGTTATCGAGCTTGTTTAGATTAAAATTTTCGAAAAGTTTTTGAAATTCTGCAACGAATTCATTTGAATCTCCGTGTGGAGCGTATGCCGTTATTATGAAAAGATTTTGCCTGTTTCTTACGCTGATTTTGATCGCCAATGTTTCTAATAAAGTTGTACTGTTGGAATAGTCTGTACCTATTATTTTGTATTTTATAGGTTTTTTAATAAGAATAGCGACGCCTCCACCTTGATTGCTATTTGGTCTGTCTCTCCTTAACACGACGTAATCTTTAAATTCCACTTTATGTTTTTCGTTAAGTTTAGTTTCATTTATAAGCACAATATCGGGTTTTTGTTCTCTGACTAATTTTAATAACGATGCTCTTCTTTGGTTTTGAATTAATGAATTTACATTAATAGATATTATTCGCAGCTGGTCTAATTGTAGCTTCGATTCCGTAATATTAAAATCTCTATTCATCATGTCGGTGGAACTGCTGTCACTAGTTTGAAAAGTTGGTCGATTTTTTGGGAGTTTGCAAGTACCGCCTGCATGACCCAAGCGAATTGTTGCTGCATAGCTTCAATTACTGATGAAAAATCATTCGTTTGAGGGTTATGATTTTCTCTGTGGTCATTACTCTGATTTTGCTGTGAATTTTTCAACCGGCTTGCATAGGTCTTACCGTGTGATATAAATCTATTCGCTGAGGAGTGAACCTGTCTGGATCTACCTAATGGTGTCGGTCCTATCACGTTTCTTTCTGCTATATCGTTTTTACTTTGAGCTTGCTTCGCTTTATAGTCGATTTGCTTTGGACAGCCGCGATATGATGCTGGATGGCCAAATTTCTGGCATAGAACGCAGTAGATCTGTTCTTTCTGGATTTCACTATTATTAGAGCCTACTTTACATTCTTTCGGTCCGTGTGATTCGTTGCATTTTACGCATCTATATTTCATGTTGCAATTAGCTGCCACATGGCCGAGACGCTGACAATTTTTGCATTGTATTATATCTACTTTTTTAATTTTTTCCCACCTTATTATTTGGTACGCTAATTGTTTTATTTCGTGTAGTTTTCCTGCAATACTATCTGCACTTATCTGCACTCGAAATAATGGCAATATCCTATTTTCACGAACGGATTTTGGCGTAGTATGCCTTCGGACATTGATGAACTTTAATTCTGAAGACTCTTTTTCTTTCAAGTAAGATTCTACTTCTTCCGGATCAAAGCTACTATCTATACCTTTTAACATAAAAGTTTGAACTTTTTCTTGCTTAGGAGTATAAGTAAAGTACTGCGCCTCAACTTTCTTGAGCATTTCTTTGGCTTTTTTATGTTCTACGCAACTATTTAACGTTAATTTGTGTTGAGTGTCACTTTGTCTTTTTATTTTAAACTGGCTATCATCTAGCACTTTTGATAATACCTCGATAGTATCTTTCACATCCTGTCGATATATTGTGATCGGTGGAACTTTTTCTTTTTTCTTCATGGAGGTTGTCCGCGATATTGGTGTGTTGTTATTCTTCTCGGAGACCCTTGGTGACCGTTGGGAATTCTTCTTCAAATTAGACCTTGGACTAGGTCGTTGATTCCGCTTCTGGATGACGGTTAGCCACTCGCTGTCAGTGTCGGCTGACGGTAGGCTTCCTTCTTTGTTGACGTTTGCGTTCGGCAGCGCGGGAAACTCTTCATCATCGTCCATGCGCTCTGGGTTCAGGATCGAATATCGGTTGTGTGTTTGAAAGTCGTTGAAGCTTTGTTGTGACATGGCTTCTTTAATTTGCCGCAACTCTTCTTTGAGGAGTTTATTTTCTTCTCGAAGCTGGACCATTTCGCTCCCTTCATCTTCCGAAGATAACATTTTTAAGGCGGGGACGTTCGAAGTTTTTTTACCAGAAGTCTTCACTTCTAATTTCTTTTTTTTTGAAAGTTTAAGATTTGGTTGCGGATTTAATTTGTTCTTTTTCGAATTTGCTTCGCGCAATAACGTTGATAATTGTTTTGAACTTGATGGATTGTTCATCAATTTATCGATGTCTCGTTTCGAGTATTGGCTTGTTATCACTTTTGATTCTTCGTAAATCGGATTTGTGTCGGGCTGCGACACTTGTTTCAATTCACCTTCACATGTCTCTGTCTCTTTGATGCGGCTTACGCCGCTATTTGCACTGTTAACAGCACTTATTTCTACTTTTTCACTTATCACTTGGTTGACTATGATAATTTGCTTTCAGTAGGTTTTTATGCTTTTTTTATGTTTTTGGTATATAAAAATCTCGATTTTGCGAGCGTCTTTCGACTGTGCGTCCGTTACTGTCAAACGACGAGAAACGACTCGACGAGAACTGGTTTTTTCAGCTTGATATGGTCGTTGACGAATAGAGAAATTCGAATAATAATCATACTTTGACTTATGTAAAATTTTATTCAATAATGCAACATCCGTACATCAACATGACAAACGTTTTTTTTACGTTCACACATTTTCATATATTTTTCACGTATGTTTGATTTATTCAAAAAATCAAACAAATATTTTCATTTGCCCATTTTCATTATATCCTGTGATTCCTAAATTAAATCACAAATTTGCCACTTTTTTTCTACTCCTTCGTTGTTTTGTTTTAAGGTCTATGTTTCACATAAACTAATCTCGAAAGTCCCGTACGATTTTACGTCTAAAACATTTAACGCTCAGTGATAAACCGGTGAAAATGTCTTCGCTCGATGTTAAACGCCTACAGGGCTGTCACTCTTCGCACCTCACGCCACTTTGTGGTTTATCAATTCTTCTAAACAAACGGCTTTGACTATCAAAAAGTCCGAAGCTTAGCCCAATTCTGCAATAGTTCCGTACAATCTATCAAAATTTGAGCTATTCTTGCCGAGTATTTTGCGAGAAAATAAGGTAGAAATTTTTGAAAGTGCCCAACACTGAAGTTAAGAGAAAGTATCACTGCCTCTTAACATTGAGCGAAGAAATTTTCACCATGTGTCACTGAGCGTTAATAGAAAAATTGCTTACGAGCAATTGCCTATTATCCTGGAAAATTTGTATCAACATAGCTCCTCTTCTGCTATAATCTTCGAGGTTATTCTCGAAACGCTTTTCGTAACCGTTGCTAATTGTAATTTTCCCCTTTTAGTCGACTTAGCCGTTGTTTCCGAAGTCCGATCCATAACAAAACTTTTTTTCGACGTAATATTGATTCAGGGATACTTGAATAAAAACAAAGTCGTCAGTCAGGAAGAAAAGTATCATACTGTACGAACATCTTCGAGGCTCATAATTTCCTATTGGTCAGTGAATCAGTGGTGGGGGTCGTTCGCTGCAGCGGCTATAAAACCGACCGACAGCTTTCAATCATGTACAGTACGTCGTCGTCTTCTGGTGGAGACACACATATCACGGATAACTAAAAATGACTGGTCGTGGAAAGGGAGGAAAGGGTCTGGGAAAAGGAGGAGCGAAGCGTCACAGAAAAGTACTTCGCGACAATATCCAGGGCATCACCAAGCCAGCTATTCGTCGTCTAGCTCGCAGAGGTGGCGTCAAGCGTATTTCCGGATTGATCTACGAAGAAACTCGTGGCGTTCTGAAGGTCTTCCTTGAGAATGTTATCCGTGACGCAGTCACTTATACCGAACACGCCAAAAGGAAGACCGTCACTGCCATGGACGTTGTCTACGCCTTGAAACGCCAAGGCCGCACTCTCTACGGATTCGGGGGTTAATTCTTCACCCAACTGATTTAAAAAGAAAAAACGGCCCTTTTCAGGGCCAACAAATTTTTCAAACGTTTATCAACTTAGTTCAATTGTTGACTAATTTTTAGGATAGACATAAATAGTTTCTTTATTTTTTTAGTTTACATTTGTCATTAATAAGCTAGGCGAAATAACTGCAATGTGAGTCATCGATCAATCGTTGATTTAACATGCACGTGTTCAACTGAGAGAATCGCTTCATAAAATTACATTTTTATAATATTGGTTTGCGTACCAATACTGAATAAAATATTTGTAGAAATGTAGAGCAAAGGCGTTATCATAGTGGATTATATAGAATCTATAAATGTGAGAAACGTCGGACGGTAAGAAAATAGAAAAACTCCACGTGGGCATCGGTTCAGTAGTGCGATTCTCGAACTCGTTATGTGTTCATGGCGACGGTTTTCGATACGAGAAATAACGAGAAATCGCTATAGTCGTGCACTCATGGCGAGAGTTTTCGATACGAAGAATAACGAGAAATCGCTATCGTCGTGACCTGATGGCGAGGTTCCTCGGTACGAGGAACAACGAGAAATCTCCATCATTATCGTAACGTTCAAATTCGTTATATATGTAACGAGCTACAAAATTCCTCTATACGAGTCTTTCGTCATGGTCCGCGCTATTCGATGTGCCCTCATTTCGCCAAGCTTATAATATCATTCAGAGTAAACCAGCGATTTATTAGCATTGCGTAGTGAAGATATTTGTGAGAAAGTGCACCATAAGCCCTAGTATTTATGAAATGGCGGACGAGTCATCCGAAGCACCGCCGAATAATTCGGCATCTTCGCCAGAGTCAGAGAACCAAATGAAGAAAGCTCCGAAGACTAAAATCATGGAGCCGAAAACCAAGTCTGCTCATCCCTCGACGGCGGTTATGATGGACGACGCCATCCACGCACTTACAGCGCAACAGGGCGCAATGTCGTTGCAGGCTATTAAAAAATTTGTCAACACCAAGTACGGTCCGATCTCCGATACACAGTCAAAGAACATCAACAAATATCTGAAGAAGGCTATAACCGAAGGATCTTTGGTACAACCGAAAGGAAAAAAGGGGGGTATCACTGCTACGTTTAAGATACCATCTGAAGCCCAACGTAAAGCGGCTAAGGCCGCTAAAGCCGCTGAAGCTGCAGACCCCCCGACCGCCACCAAAGAATCCTCCAAGACAACGAGCTCTTCAAAACCAACATCCCCATCGAAGAAGATTACTTCCGCGAAGACTGGGCCGAAGAAGGTCTCGAAAACATCATCAGAGACATCGACAGATGATAAAAAAAGCAAAACCACCAAAACAACAAAAACCACGGCGAAGAGTCCGATGGCAAAAAAGATGACTAAGTCACCCACCAAACCGAAAGTTCCAAAACCGAAGAAAGTTACCGCTGCTACGAAGTCCCCGAAACCCGTCGCCAAAAAAACCGTAGCCGCAAAGAAGTAGTAGGAGAAACAGTCGAGCGCATCGCGTGCGTTGTCCAATTTAATTGTGTCTGATAAACCAACGGCCCTTTTCAGGGCCAACAATACGTTTGACGAAAGAACAAATACTCTGCGAATGAATATATATATATATATATTAGGGTGTGCCATTTTTGGGCAATTTTTTTTTTTCGACTCAGAAACAGGTTGTATACTTTCAGGAAGGTAAAATAAGAAGCCTGTAAAAATTTGAGCTCTTAATATTAATATTTAGATGCGCCTCATCGCGAATTTCTATTTCCCATTTAAATAACATGGGAAAAAAATTTTTTCATCTTTGGAATTTTATACGTTGGCAATGGCATATTGTTCGATGGAACGCAAAACATATTTTATAGAGAATCGCACGCTCTACAAAAAAGATGTCTTGCATTTTTTCGATAGACATAGCCATTCTGATGGTATTTGAGTTCAAAGTTCAAAATATACGAAAATTCATCTTTTTGTTAATATTATAGCGAAACTATTGACTCTGTTGAGAATCTTCGATCAACTTTTTTGTAGATTATTAAATTTACCATGAAAATTGTCTCATCCATGATTAATTAATATTTATTGTTAATTGTTCAATGCTGTAGAGACCTGTCTTCTGTCACGAAACTGGTTCTAATGGGCTGGTACTTATCATAAATAGTTACAAAAAAAATCGACAAAATACTCACGAAAAATATCTTTCGTTATTTCCATTATTAGTAAAAAAAAATGTTTCATTCAATCTTTTTAAGTAAATTTATTAATGAAAAATGATAAATATTGAATAATTTATTACAGTATGAACATTTTTTTATTTGTTGTTGCCATTATTGTAAGTCTTGCTATACCGAGTATAAAAAATTCGCCAATGCATTAATAATTATTCAATTATTTTTTTATTGCAAGTCGGATATTTTCGACGATGCTCCTTCACTATTCGTAATAAATACTGGAACTGCTCTTCATTCTTTGTCAAACATGCATTATATTGTTCCAATAATGCCACTCCACGTTCTGCAGCGTCATTGACTACTTTCAATTTTGTGAAAAAGTCCAAATTTTCTCTATAGCTCTCGTTATTCGGCCATAGAAGTATATCTTCTTCGAGAAAATCAGACGGCAAATCAAATTTAATCATGGATGAGACAATTTTCATGGTAAATTTAATAATCTACAAAAAAGTTGATCGAAGATTCTCGACAGAGTCAATAGTTTCGCTATAATATTAACAAAAAGATGAATTTTCGTATATTTTGAACTTTGAACTCAAATACCATCAGAATGGCTATGTCTATCGAAAAAATGCAAGACATCTTTTTTGTAGAGCGTGCGATTCTCTATAAAATATGTTTTGCGTTCCATCGAACAATATGCCATTGCCAACGTATAAAATTCCAAAGATGAAAAAATTTTTTTCCCATGTTATTTAAATGGGAAATAGAAATTCGCGATGAGGCGCATCTAAATATTAATATTAAGAGCTCAAATTTTTACAGGCTTCTTATTTTACCTTCCTGAAAGTATACAACCTGTTTCTGAGTCGAAAAAAAAAAATTGCCCAAAAATGGCACACCCTAATATATATATATATATATATATATATATATATATATATTTGTGAAGATATTTCGAATAGTTAATATGATTTTGAGACAAAATGTAAAGCGTTATACTCTGCAGGAATTGTCGCTGCCCGGAAAAATTGTGACTCACATTGTCGAGTTTATTCTTTGCATTTACAATACATGAGAATCTCGTAACGAATAATAGTACAATATGACAAGGCTTATTATTGAGGAGCCTTACAGTTGGATGAACCTCATTTAGTACCTGTTTATTTATATTCGCAAAGTTGTTGGGCATTTTATTAATAGCGTGTTTTGCAATATACCAACTTTCATTCGAATTGTTTAAGTAATTTTTTATCAATCACGTTTATAATAAGCAGCATCTATACTGACAAAGAATATATAAAATTCAATAAATCCATCGTTTGCGAACTGCCAAAAGAAGTAGTTTTGAATTAACCGGGTTCTTATTATTTGAATCCCATTTACCAGTGAAATTTTGCTTATTTTCGAGTTATTGTTTCGACCTTGTATGGGAATTGAAGGAATTAGAATTCAAATTAAGTTCATAACGCGTGTTTTTGGTAGCCCGTAAACAATGGAGTTATTGAACCAATGACATTTTTTTTTCAGTGTCAGAATAATTGTTGACTATTTTTATGTATGCATTTGCGATTTTCATGTCAAGTATAAATTCTCGTTATGAAAATGAGAATTTTTATCATCTGCAAAATAATCCATCTACTCATGATTAATTCTGAAAAATAATAAATATTGTAAAGCTTAGAGAATCTTTTTGAGAAGTAATGTTGAACTTAAAGTAAAATAAGGAAGAACGCAATATATGGTTGTCGATGGCGATAATATACGATTCGAAAATGAGTTTCAAACGTTCAGATATTGTTAGTGGCCCTGAAAAGGGCCGTTTTTGTAATCATTCTGCACAATTATTTGGAACTGGTGTATTTAGTGACGGCCTTGGTGCCTTCACTAACGGCGTGCTTGGCCAACTCGCCAGGCAACAGGAGACGAACAGCAGTCTGGATCTCCCGAGAGGTTATGGTGGACCGTTTGTTGTATTGAGAGAGCCTCGATGCTTCCGCCGCGATCCTCTCGAAGATATCGTTGACGAAGCTGTTCATGATGCTCATGGCCTTGCTGGAGACGCCGGTATCAGGATGAACTTGCTTCAAAACCTTGTAAATGTAGATCGCGTAGCTCTCCTTCCTCCTGCGTTTCTTCTTCTTGTCCGTTTTCGTAATATTTTTCTGCGCTTTACCAGCCTTCTTCATTGCTTTGCCACTCGACTTCGGGGTCATGATTGTCTATTAATCGTCACGCGGTGTTAAATTTGGAGGAAAGTTACAACTACTCTCAGGAGAGTCCGCAATCCAACTGACGGTTGCCGTTTTCATTGTCTATATATAACAAAATCTGGGACAAGCGGCGCGCCAATCGGATGAATGGAGGGCGGGGCGTGAGTCCTGATTGGTGCGGCGGTGCTTCTTGCTAAGCGTGAGCGCAACACGCGCATGACTGCCTTCACTGCCTTCATAAATTTTGTGGCAATATGTCTCTATAAAATTTACAAAATTGAGTTTAAGAGCCATCAAGCACATGCATACGCAGCGCCGTGACGAAATAAGTACAGTTTTTGTGTACATAATACGGCTAAATGAATAACAAATCGTATAAATAAATAACAGAAATGAATTCCTTGATTAATTCTGCATGGCTGTCAACTTGGTGTTTTGGCAGAAATATCTTATAGAAATTACAGTAAATGAAAAACTGAGACGGCTGAACGCTGCCCCCACCCCCTCGCCCATCCGCATTTCATTCGGATAATACCATTTATTTTATTCTACACCTCACAAGCACCGGGCACTGTATATATTAGTTGAGCGCAACGCATGCTGCATCTCTGCATTTATAAAAAAAGTTTCATACGATTCGGATGATTAGTCGACTCGTATTTTGTACACAAAAGTTTGAGATGGTATCCGCTATATTGTAGTACTGTGAACAAAGTTGGTCACATGCGTTTGGTGCGCACCCATACTTTAAATGGTAAAAAACCATTAAAACCCATACTTTTTTATGGTTTCCACGATGCTCGTTACCTTCCATGACACAATCACAACACATTTTATTAGCCTAATAATATAGCAGCCTACCTGACTACTACCTGACCCTTCATTGTATAAAACTCTGAGCTATGTAACCATATAAGTTCAGTCACAAATAAACGATTTGTCGACGTCGGGCCGACGACGACGTTCCTCCTTTGTTTCGTTTGTCTCGTACCTCACGTACTGTGTTTACTAATTTCACTTTACGAGTATTTCATAATAGTGCCTCCTCATTTGGACGTCGGCTAATAAGTTGACTGGTACATATTTTTGAGAACTGATAGCATTTCATAGCATGTATAATCGAGTTACCTCAGAAGCTTCATCATCTCTTTGTCATAGCGTTTCAATTACTTAGTAAATGGAACCGGTAAAGTTTCATATTGCTTTCCTACAAGGCGGTACACTTTTTATCGTACAAAAATCTCACAGAAAGCTAAGTTATAAAAATGCTTCGAACAAATAGTTATCGATACGTTCGAGTATTTGGTGGCCCTGAAAAGGGCCGATTTTTTGTCAGTCGCTGCGCGTCTGTGATTCTTAACCTCCAAATCCGTACAGAGTGCGGCCTTGGCGTTTCAGAGCATAGACAACATCCATGGCTGTGACAGTTTTCCTCTTAGCGTGCTCCGTGTAGGTGACAGCATCGCGGATGACGTTCTCAAGGAATACCTTCAAGACACCTCGAGTTTCTTCGTAAATCAGTCCGGAAATACGTTTCACACCGCCTCGGCGAGCAAGTCGACGGATAGCGGGCTTCGTGATTCCCTGGATGTTATCACGAAGAACTTTCCTATGACGCTTCGCTCCTCCTTTTCCCAATCCCTTTCCTCCCTTGCCGCGACCAGTCATAATGAAACTTCTTCAATTACACAAAAACGATGCGAAAGACCGAAGTCAACTGACGATTTTGAATTCTGGGCACGTATTTATAGACAGTGCTGTGCGCTATCCGTACCACCGAGCCGCCAGCCAATGAACGATGAGCAACGTCGTTCGCTACTTCTTCATCGATGAGCGTCCCGCATTGCTGTGCACTTCTCCCACCACGAACCTGCCAGCCAATGAGTGATGAGCAACATTGTTCACTACTACCCCATCGATGAACCTCTAGCTTATGAGCGTCCGGCAATGCTGTGCACTTTCCCCACCACTGAGCCGCTAGCCAATGAGCGTTCAGCAGTAGCGGTGCTACCGAGATTATATAAGAAATCGCGTTTACACCGCACAGCACAATTGATTCGCAGCTGTAGCTTTGACCTGATCAAGAAAAACAATAACTTTTCGGCTATGGCTCGTACCAAGCAAACTGCCCGCAAGTCCACTGGTGGAAAGGCTCCGAGAAAGCAGCTGGCGACGAAAGCAGCTCGTAAGAGTGCTCCAGCGACCGGAGGAGTGAAAAAACCTCATCGGTACAGGCCTGGAACCGTCGCTCTTCGAGAAATCCGTCGTTATCAGAAGAGTACCGAGCTCCTCATCCGCAAGCTGCCCTTCCAGCGTCTCGTTCGTGAAATCGCACAGGACTTCAAAACCGACCTGAGGTTCCAGAGCTCTGCCGTCATGGCTCTTCAGGAAGCCAGCGAAGCTTACCTCGTTGGCCTCTTCGAAGACACCAACCTCTGCGCCATTCACGCCAAGAGAGTCACCATCATGCCCAAGGACATTCAGCTCGCTCGTCGCATTCGAGGAGAGAGAGCCTAATTAGCGTACCGACGACGACGAAACTGTGAAACAGACAAATCGGCCCTTTTCAGGGCCAATAATCTTTCCTAACGAGAACATCTGTATTTCACAATATCTTCGTTACTGACGAGAGTTAGTCCGTTCGAGAACTCTGATCTTGCATTTTAACTATAAATTCCGACATTTGGCGTGTAGACACCCGAAAACAACATGCAATATTGACGAAGTACTCTTCCCGCCCTTTGTCACTTTCCCGCTCTTTCTGTGCGATCCAAGCGCCAGGCTCCGGCGTCTTTAATGCCGAGATATCACGACGCGCAGGCGCAATATCATTCGTTGACTCTTATCATGAAATGATCAACCTCTAAATAATAACAGTGCTTGTATATATTATTTTTCGACTAACATTTTCTAAACTAGTCTATAATGCTTAAACGTGTAAACGATTCGCCTACTTTTCGACACCGTTTTCAAATTGAATATCGAACACGAGATTTTTCTTTGTTTACACATATTCATTTAAACCAGTGAAAATTTACAAAGAAATCAAGGGCCTCTATTTTTTTCGAAGAAAATTCAGTCTCAAATAATCCGAAACTATGAACTTGACGTAATCATTATTTTTTGCCTAATTTTGCGACGTCACTCGAAAAAATATATTTTTTCGAGTGATTGGAACCGTGAATTCGTCGAGTCCACGAACTGCGCTCTAACGAAAGGTTCTATTGTACCGGAAGCGAGGATTCTCTGTGGTCGAGCGTCTGGCGAATCGCGTGCGTCGTCCCCTCCATCGTCCCTCGCTTCCAATACGCAACGCAGAGCGTGCAGCGGACGCGAATGTCGTTTCTTTCCCTTTTCGAATCTCTCTTCTCCGGCGACCATCGCCGTGACAAGACGTGCATTCAGTGAATTCCCATCCGAAGTGGTGTTGGAGCTCCGGCCCAAAACTCCATCGAAATGAAGAAAGAAGCGGTAAGTGTACTGAAGCCTCACAGTGGCAAATCGTTAAAAAGTAAAATTGACAAAAAGCCGAAGAAAAATGTTTTAAACATCGAGAAGCGCGTAGCAGTCGCGGAGCCACGTGCAAAGCAAAAGGCAAAGATTATTGATGAGCGAGAAGTCGATTTCGGCGAGACCTTAAAAAGATTGAAGAGCCTGAAGAGCGTCAAATCCGAAGTTGTTGTTCAACCGAAAACCGTGAATACTGAAAAATCAAACTGCGTCAATGGAAAAACGAAGAAAACCGATAATCACAAAATGGCGGTCCCGCAGAAAGATCCCAACGAAACACGTGGCCAGTCGAAGAAAAATTTGAAAACTGAAAATGAAGGACCAAATAAACCAGTAAAAAAACAAAAGAAGATCGCCACAGTGGAAGCAGAGGCGGAAACGCCCAAAATTAAGGTCGAAGCGGCGACGAAACAAAAAACTGAAAAGAAAAGTAAGGTTATGTCGAAAAAAAGCATAGAAAACGTGGGCGATCTCAAAATGACTAAGGCTCACGTACTGCAAAGTATTCAAGCCATTCAACAATTGGCACAGAAGAAACAGAAATCGAAAAAAACTCTTCTTCCTGAGGAGAGTAGTCCACTTTGGCTTCAAGTCGAATGCATCAAGATCGCCAAAACTCCTCGCAGGCAGATCAGACCGTGAGTTCAATATTTTAACCAAAAAGTATCATTAATTGAGCCGGCAATGAGAAAAATTGAATCAGAATTTATATAAAATACTTACCCCTCAATGACTAAATTTAAAAAAAAATCTGTTATAATCACCTATTATTGTTATCATTATTAATATCTGATAATCTCACTTTCAGTAAATTGTTTTAATCATTTTGGCTCTCTCTTGTAACTTCTCATTGTTATTTGAAGCAATAAGTATTTTATCCAAATTATTCTCAACGTTTTTTCTCATCTGCTTTGAAAAATAGAAAATGCAAACATGCAATTTTCCACATGATTATATACAATCAAAAAATACCAATGGATCCTTATGAGAATCTATGATAAGAAAATTTATATGAAGCAGTAAAAAGATAAAAATAACGTTTTATTTGACAAGAAAAATTCTGACTTTGTGCTCTGATCTGCTTTCCTTCAAGGTTTCTTCCGCATCAGTTAGCAGGACCATCGGACGACGTTGCTCTGTTTGTTCCTGATTTGGAAAGGGGACGAGGAAGAGACTATGAAAAAACAGTGGAACATTGGGAGACAATTTTACGGGAAAAAGGTGTTGACTGCATCAAGGAAATCATTCCAATCAACAGAGTAAAGACGGAATATCGTCAGCACGAAATGCAGAGAAAACTCGCAATGTCCTTTGATTATTTCCTTGCCGATGGCCGCATCTGTGGTCACTTGACTCATCTTCTTGGAAAGGCGTTTTTCAAAAGAAAAAGCGCTCCGACTCCTGTTAAATTGGGACGTGATAATCTTAAAGCAGAAATGAACTTTGCGCTCCATAAAACTTGCATGGAAGTTCATTCCTATGGAAATTCACACACCATGCCAGTCGGAACCATTTCTATGGCTGCCAAGAAATTGGCTGAAAACGTTTGGGCTGCTTGCGAAGAAATTAAAAAGGAATATCCTGGCGGCTGGAATAATGTTCGATCTATCAGAGTTAAAACTTCCACTGGACCTGCTGTTCCTATTTACATGAGTCTTGGTAAGTTGGCCAAAAATTTTGTGATGATTTTGAATAATTATGTGTTTAAATTTGCCAATATAAATATATTTTTGGTAATAATGATGACAAAAAGTTATTGATAAATTGAGGGATGAAAGCAATTTTTTTTTAGTACCATTAGCACCACGAATAAAAATTGAGTTCCCGGCTCGTGAAATGTAAAAACTAAAATGTTCGAAATTCTTGCATTTTTTAGTGAGCAAAAATGATGTTCCCGTACCAGTCGTGAAACCAAAGAGGCCACGCGCTTATGAGACCGTCGAAGGAGAATTAACAACAGTTCCAGGCGGTGCTCATGTCAAGCTTACGCCAGAAGGAAGAATTCACATAAAAAGGTTGAAAGATTATGCGGATCCAGAAGAAAAGGAAGAGGACGATGACGAAGACGAGGAGGAGGCAATTAAACAAGAGTCTGACGACGAGAATGAGAAATCCGACGAAGAGGGCGACGAGCAATGATGATCGTGCTCAATGCTTTCGTGAATCGGAAGACAATGTAAATTTTTGTAAATATTTTTTTACGAATTAGGTAGCACTTAATATCTATACAATAAAATATTTTTTTTATAACAAATAATGTAATTAATCATGATTATTCAGCCTCAAACAACAAGTCGAATAACAGCTTCGATATAAATTGCAATTTGAAGTGGGTTCACAAAAGTTTGGTAAATGAGTTAAACTTTCTAATCAGAAATCTCAAAAAAAAATGTTTAATGGCCACGAAAAAGCAATACAGAATGGTTCATTTTTCTTTCGATTTTCTCATATAAAATAATCGAAGTTGATTTGAAAATACTAGACTAAAATAATGTTTTACAAATTGAAAAATATTGCGAAATTATTTCGTGTGTCAGCTTTTGAACAATGGATCTTGTGCGTTGTTAATGTTCATGCCACCAAACTATAAAAATTGCGATCTCCGTAAGGTATTTTTATTCACTATTTAATTCTAATGTCAATCTCGGATTTTTTCTTTAAATTCTATTTTGTAAAAAAATTCTTTTCTAGATTCGTAAAAAAAAGTCGGCCACTCGAGGCATTGTCAACTGCATGAGTTGCTATTAATACTTCGTAACAAACAAAATTTCATTCACTTTTCGCTATTTTTTAAATCAGTAGAGAATAGTCTGATCTTTTTTCGAAATACTCTGATAGACATTGGCGGGTGTAAGAGTCGTTTCCGAAGGTGGAACACCGTTGCAGGCTTCGTCGATGCTCGCATAGGTGACAACTTCGATCTCCTGGAAGTCTCGCAGACGTTTAACATCAGCGTCGTTTCTCACTCTAGTGTTTGGCAGTTTTCTCAATCGTTCTATCGATCTCGACTGCAAGTTGAGCTCATTGCAACAGACTTGCAACAACGAACCGTAACTCAAATCTCTTTTCGGTAATTCCACTTCCACGAAATCGGGATCTTTAGAGTTTGCCAGTCGAACTTTCAATACGAGACCTACAATCGAAAATCGTCACGTTCTGAATGTTGCATTAGTTACATTTTACGTAAACGGTGGCCACTGATCGGGGATTGATATTTAACTTGGGATTCAGAGACTAAATTTGGCATCGATATCTCAAGTGTTGCAAAAGTTAATGCAATGAAGTTACTTATTGAAAAATTGAGAATTCCTTAAAATCAAATTTTTCTCATCTCTTTTCAGTAGCCACCATGCAAATGTGATGAGAGGAATAAAAATTGATTTACAGTCGTGGTAAATAGGAATTGCTTCTGCAATATTGACCATTGCAGGTCTGGCGTGTCCTGGCCGCGAGCTGGGACTCAGGGGGGTACTTTTAGGACTGGTAGCAACCAATCCATGCCTTTCGGATTCTTCCTGAAGTCTAGTATACTCTGGAAGCGACGGAACACCCGCGAGAAGCTCAAGGATCTGCACATTGGTGCAAACCTCAGCTGGAATTTCACCAGTGATCGCTTGAATGTCCTTGTTAGCACCTTCTTTCAACAGCAAAGCTACAACCCGACTGTAGCCTCTTTTGCAGGCCCAATGTAGAGGAGTCCTTGGAAAACAAACATACGACTATTTTAAAACAGTCGAATGAAGACAATCAGTCTGAATAACTATATTTGTTTGCAGCTTAATAGATATTCAGCACAAATGTCTATCTGTGCTCAACACGATTGCTTTCGTTTGCTGAGAATCTGTGAGTAAATTTTCATGGCCAACGAAAATTTTTTATTATTTTCTCATTTAGAGATACTACAGTAAGATACCTAAAAAAATGGTGTAGTAGTAGAGATTTATATGTGCGGTTAATCCACGCAGAAACATGTCCAATGAATTAAGTAAAAGTTTCATGAAGTCCGAATAATCAAGCAAGGCAACATTAGTGACTTTTGTGTTATAATTCAATTGTTATTTACTTTATACCGAAGTTAGTGGTCCAAAAAAATATATTAGGCGGGTGAATATTTTCGCAAGGTTATTTATCGGTTCATTGTAGGTTAGGTTTCCGAAAATCGTGTTAATTGTATTAAAATCTACGCTGTTCGAAATTATGAATTTGTTCCCTGATTTCGAATTAGTGTTATAGATAAATTCCAGGCTTAACAATATTTTTACGTCCCTCATAATTCGAGAAGAGTGATTAATCTTGTGAATTCTAAAACTCAATCATGTCAATGCGAAAAATGTGAAAATTGTACCGAAATCTATGGAATTAAAATGAATATTTTTTTATAAGTGAATCGGAGTAGTAAAAAAAAGTGCAGCAAATAATTTTCACGTCGTTCGTTATTTTCACGACTGAATCATTGGAAAAATTAGTTTTATTCTTGAGCCTTGAGGAAAATAGTGCGAACCCCGTATATAATGTGCTAAAATCATTTATTTAGTTGTTATTTATCGTTTGTCAATACCATCCGTTGACAGCATTTCTCGTATTGACGTTTACGCCCATGGCAATTAGTTCCTTTACTCCATCCACATCACCGGCCGCGGAGAGTTCGATAAGTCGGTTCTCCAGAATTTGATCCCTCATACGATCCATCGCGCCCGTGTCCATCCCGATTATTATCACAGTTTGAAAATTCTATTCTTCCGACAGTTTACGTGGCTTTCGGGCACCAAGCATGCAACGCGGCAGCGGACTTTTCGAAAAATTGCCCTTCAGTAGCCATCGTCAACAGAATTGTCAGCTAAAATTCATTGGACGCTAGATGGCGCCGCTAAGCAGATTATGGATTTCGCGCTTTCGTGTAATGACGAAACTATGATAAATGTATAATAATATCAGAGATGAGTAGAGAGATTGCCAGTGGGGCGATTATTCCTGTTTGCACTTTTTTTCAGCGCCCGACGCGCCACCATCGGAGAGTCTCCGAAGCCAGTCCACCTTTTTAATTGGTCGAGATATTTCGAGGCATATCTGTGGGTAATTTGAACGCTCGAGAGAGAGCTCAGTTTACGTTTGCATCCACCGCGCGGCTATTAGAACCACGCTTTTTTGTTTTTTCGTTTCAGTCATCGTACGGTCTTTGGCGTACCATTTTTGAGCCTTGTTCGAGCTGTAAAACTTAATTTGAAACGCTCAAGCTGCTCGAAAATACGTACGCTTTTCCGTTTTTAAAAATTTTTTATTTGGTTTATATTTATGCCATGCAAAAATGAGTTTTCTCACCATTCGTTGGTGGGATGTTTAGTTGTCTGCGGCAGCAGCTATGCGAGACTGCCTTGCTAAAATGCACCATGCCCGAGGTCCGCCATGAGCCTCGCGCACGTGCACGCTTCTCTTTCGATGATGGGAAAATAAATGTGTGTAGGCAGCGAACGATATAAATCTTTATATTAACATGACTCGAATACACTTGCGATGCCAGAGCTGTGGCTTTCTTCGCTGAACAGATAATATTAACTTGGATTAGCAACGATTACAAACTCAGTCTTATTGCACGCGTCTGAAGTGTCCGAAGAGCTTGCCGGAAGAAGATCGAAAAGCTTGGAAGGTTCGAGGCTTGTCGTCGCTTCCGCTTGACGCGGTGCCTTATTGGTTAAAGTGCGCCTTGCTTGGAGCGCATGCTCAGGGCGGAAGTTCTGCGCGCGGGATTAGAATTTGCTTGCGCGGACGGCGCTGGGTTTGGACGGTGCTGCCCGCTGGTGGAGCTTGGTTGACGCTTGGCGGGAGCGCCACAGCTACTCCCCCTCTGGAGGTTGCCTGCTCTGCTGGGAACCCTGGATTTGAGGAGGTTGATGGATCCTCTTGTGATGCTGTTGGAGGAGGCTGGAAGTGGACCGAGCGCCGTGGTTTCGCTTGCTGAGGCGGAGGTTCCGTTGACTCGTCCGCGGTGATGTAACCTGGTACTAGTAGGCTTGTGGAGATGGTTGCTGGACTGCCATTGACGTCGATGACGTAGCGGTGGTCGTCCAGTCTCTGAAGAACTTTGTGTGGGCCAGTGTATGGTGGGGTTAATGGTGGCTTAACTGCTGCTATTCTTTTGAAGACGTGAGAGCATGTCTTTAAGTCTTGGTGCATGAAGAATTTCCCTTTGTTGTGATGGGCTGTCTGTCTAGGCTGGAGCATCCTGAAGTGATTTCGAAGATTGTCTAGGAAGGAGCTGTGCAGCACTGGTTGGTCGTCTGTGACGAAGAATCCTCCTGGCACTCTCAGAGAGGTTCCCAGAAGTAGGTCCGACGGAGATGCTTTGATGTCGGCTTTGTATGTGGTTCTTAATCCCAATAGAACTGTGGGGAGGATGTCGAGCCAGTTTGCTGATTCGTGGCACATTAAGGCAGCTTTGAGCGTTCTGTGCCAGCGCTCGATTATTCCGTTTGAGCTCGGATGGTATGGGGTTGTGCGGATTTTTTCTGCTCCGATCATTTTTGCAAGGCAAGCGAAGAGCGATGCTTCAAATTCTGTTCCTTGGTCGGAGGTGATTGTTAGTGGAGTTCCGAAGAGAGCGATCCAGCCTGAGTAGAAAGCTGCTGCGACGGTTTCTGCCTGTTTGTCCTTGATTGGAATTGCTTGTGGCCATCTGGAGAACCTGTCGATTATTGTGAGACAGTATCTGTAGTTAGCGACTAGTGGCATGACAATGAGGTCGAGATGGACGTGGTTGAATCTTGCTTCCGGAACCTCAATGTGGTTCGGTTGAGTTTTGGTGTGTCTGTTGATTTTTGATTTTTGACACGGAATGCATTCTCGTGCCCAACGAAGTGCGTCTTTCTTGATGCCTGGCCAGATGAATTTCTCTTTGAGTTGCCTGCTGGTTTCTCTGCCGCTTGGATGCGATGGTCCATGTACGACGTCGAACGCGGTTTTTCGGAGAGAAGGAGGAAGGTAGGGCCGGACTACGCCTGATGAGACGTCGCAGAAAATTTCGACTCCCTCGATTTGGAGAGGTTGAAGCTGTAGAGATGAGTTTCGTGCAAGCGAGAGGTCTTCTTCGGCGGAAGATTGCGCTTCGCTGATGGTTTTTGCGTCCAGTTTGGTTGGCATGCTGATGGTGCACACTCGAGACAGGGCATCTGCTACGACGTTCTCTTCGCCAGGGATGTGCACGAAGTTGGTGCTGAATTGGCTGATATAGCTGAGTTGCTGCATTTGGCGGGGAGATGCCTTTTCTGGACGTTGTTGGAAAGCTTTGGTGAGCGGTTTATGATCCGTGCGGATGATGAAATCTTTTCCGTCCACAATGTGAGCGAAATGCTTGAGCGTTGCGAAAACTGCTAGGAGTTCTCGGTCGTAAGGGCTGTATTTTTGCTCTGCCGGAGAGAGTTTTCTGGAGAAGAAGCCGAGGGGGTCGCACTTCCCGTCTACTAGTTGTTCGAGCGAGCCTCCGAGCGCTGTCGAGGAGGCGTCAGCTGAGAGGATGATTTTTGCATCAGGGTGCAGGAAACTTGTTGCTGTGGCGTCTGCTAGCGCCTGTCTGGAGGATTCGAAGGCTTCTACGAGTTCCGGTGTCCAGTTGATTGGTTTCTTGTCTCTTTTCTTCGCGCCTCGGAGTTGGTCGTTGAGAAGTGCTTGGGACTGCGCTGCGTGCTGGATGTGGGCTCGGAAGTAGTTGATAGTTCCTAGGAAGCGTTTGAGGTCCCAGACGGTTTTCGGTCTTGGGTAGGCGAGAATTGCCTCGAGTTTCGCTGGCGGAGGTCTGAATCCGTGCTTGTTTATTGTGAAACCCAAGAAATCGGTTTCTTCTTTGGCGAAGGAGCATTTGTCCCAATTGATGCGTAGTCTGCACTTTAGTAGGATGTCGAGGACGCTGCGTAGGTGAGCCAAGTGTTCCTGAGGATTCGCTGACGAGATGAGAAGATCGTCGAGGTAGATTGTGACGAAATCTAAGTGACCGAGGATGCTATGCATGTATCGTTGAAAGGTTTGAGTGGCATTCCTTAGTCCTAGGGGCATGCCCAGGAATTCGAAGAGTCCGAACGGTGTTGTTACCGCTGTTTTTGGAATGTCCTCCTCGGCGATAGGGATTTGGAAGTATGCTCTCTTCAAGTCGATGGTGGAGAACACTGACTTTCCATGAAGTTGAAGTAGTTGATCGTTGATACGTGGTATGGGGTACCTGTCCGGTACTGTCTGCGCATTGAGATTTCGATAATCTCCTGTGGTACGCAGTTTTCCGCTTTTTGAAGTGACCATGTGTAATGGACTTGCGTAGCTGCTGCTCGAGGGTCTTACAGCTCCCAGTTGCTGAAGGAGGCTGAAGTCGGCTTTGGCTGCTTTGAGTTTGGCGCCTAAGAGTTGGCGAGGTCTGCTGAAGACTGGAGGACCGGTGGTCACGATGTGATGCTTCACCGTTGCTGTGGGTCCGGTTATGGAACCGTCCATTGCGATGAATCGTTTAAAATAGGCTGCGATGAGTGTTTTTATTTCGTCCTGCTCGTTCGAGTTTGTTGATTGGATTGGCGACAGGGCTGAGATGGAGTGGACAACGGCTTGCTTGACTTCTCCAGGAGCGAAGAAAAGGGTTGTCTCATCTACGAGTCGCTGACGTCTTAGATCTGGAAGTAGACCGTAGTAAGCGAGAAAGTCTGCCCCTAAGATAGGTACCTTGACATCTGCCAGAATAAATGACCAGGAGAAAGGGCGTCGAAGACGGAGGTCTATTCGTGCGACTCTGCGACCAAAGGTGCGGATTGGTGAACCGTTTGCTGCGACCAGTGTCTGCTGACCCTGACTTTTGCTGCCCATGCCGATTGTGTGCGGCAGGATTGAGACAACCGATCCACAGTCGACCAAGAAGCGAGTGCCTGAGATGTGATCGGTGACGTGGAGTCTGTTTTCGGTTGTGCGTCTAGGTTCGGGTGCTGTGAGAGAGGTGCACGAGGACGTCTGGGCTACCGTTTGGCTGCTGCTCTGAGCCCGGCCAGGCAACAGCTCTAGTTGTTTAAATGTTGTTGGTTCTGCTGCGCGTTGAAGCTGCAGGGTAGGTTGCATCGTGTTGCTGCTGATGCGAAGCGGTTGTGGTAGTAACACACTCCATTTGTGTGGGGTCGAGGTCTCGAGGTGGACCGACTTCTCCTTGTGTCCGACTGCTGCGGATTTGGTGTTTGGGCTGCGGATCTGGAATCGACGCGGGCCAAGACTTCTTTTGAGACTGTAATTAGATCAGTTATTAAATTTTTTATTTCGGTGAGTTCGCTCGAGCGGTTTTGGACTGCAGAGACGGAGGGCGGTGCTGCGATGGCGAAGGCGGATGGCAGGATTGGCGAGGAAACTAGTGAGTCCGCTGCGGTGAGGAGTTCCTCTGTGCTACCGGCTTTGAAAATTTTCAGGATATTCCGTACATTTTCAGGAAGCAGCCCGAGCCATTTGACTTTGAGGAGGCCTTCAGTTGCGTTGCTGCCTGCTAGCTCTTTCATCTGCCTGTATAGGTGTGATGGCTTCTTGTCTCCGAGCTCTAAGGATGTGAGCATTTTCTCGAGCTTTTTCTCGGCTGATTCTCCGAAGCGTTGGAGAATGCGATTTTTTATTGCGAGATATTTGTTGTCCTCTGGGGGTTCTCGAATTATGTCAGACACCTCGAAGAGTGCTGTGCTGTCTAGTGCCCGAATGACTAGGTTAAATCTAGAACTGTCTTTTCTTATTCGGCATACCTCGAATTCCGCTTCGACCTTGAAAAACCATAATTGAGGTTCAGAACTCCAGAAGTTGGGTAGCTTACATGCGTTCAGGGCTGCGACGTCTTCCTGGTTTTCCTGCATGGTGGCTGCTTCGAATTCAAGCCTGCGTCTGACTTGCTGGGTTTCCTCTGGGTGGATTTCTGTTACTAGCTCCGAGTGGCTGTGAGTAGCAGAGTTGGTGAGATTTTCGACTGAGACGATGGCTCGGTTGCGGATTGTTGCGTTGAGGTCGGGATGCGGCGTGCTGCTGTTGAGCGACTGGTTTTGAACGATGCTCGGTCGCGGGGTGTCCTCGAGCGAGACGTTCGTATTCGAGGGCGAAGTTGGCACTGACATGCCCTATGGGCTTTTGTTCACTTTGGAAATGTTTTTGAACGCGTTTTTCTAGGCGAACATGGCTTTTTAATGTTTCTTTTGTTTTAATGCGCGGCACTTATTGTATGCACGCGGCGAGTGGCGCGTGGTTTTAGGTTAGGCACACATTGTTCGATGACGCGGTGTTGCTGAGCTATTTTTTTTTTTTTTTTTGAACGAAAAGCGTTTTAGCACTGATTTTAAATTCGGGGTCACCACTTTAGTTGTCTGCGGCAGCAGCTATGCGAGACTGCCTTGCTAAAATGCACCATGCCCGAGGTCCGCCATGAGCCTCGCGCACGTGCACGCTTCTCTTTCGATGATGGGAAAATAAATGTGTGTAGGCAGCGAACGATATAAATCTTTATATTAACATGACTCGAATACACTTGCGATGCCAGAGCTGTGGCTTTCTTCGCTGAACAGATAATATTAACTTGGATTAGCAACGATTACAAACTCAGTCTTATTGCACGCGTCTGAAGTGTCCGAAGAGCTTGCCGGAAGAAGATCGAAAAGCTTGGAAGGTTCGAGGCTTGTCGTCGCTTCCGCTTGACGCGGTGCCTTATTGGTTAAAGTGCGCCTTGCTTGGAGCGCATGCTCAGGGCGGAAGTTCTGCGCGCGGGATTAGAATTTGCTTGCGCGGACGGCGCTGGGTTTGGACGGTGCTGCCCGCTGGTGGAGCTTGGTTGACGCTTGGCGGGAGCGCCACAGATGATACATTTTTTTTTAGTAAATTCGGTGGATAGGTATAGCATGTTGAGGTTTCGAGCATATCACCTCAGAAGCGCACGGTGGTCATGTGGATACCGTCGTGGCTTCTCAAGCGGACGACTTCGATTCGCGCCCTCACATTTACTTTTTTTTTCTGGAATATATGTATTTTTCAAGACGTAACTTTGCATTTCTTCGCTTTTCTGGCATCACTTTCCATTGACCAAGATTGACAGTCTACGACGCTGTGATTGGTTCTTTAGGTCCGACTTTAGGTTTTTCAGGTTCTTTGGGTTCTTTAGGTTCTTTAGGTTCTTTGGGTTCTTTAGGTTCTTTAGGTTCTTTGGGTTCTTTAGGTTCTTTAGGTTCTTTAGGTTCTTTAGGTTCTTTAGGTCCAATATTTAGGGTTCTTTAGGTCCGACAATTAGGTTCCCATTGGCGGTAAACAATGCAATGTCGGGTCTGAAAAAAAAATGTTTCAACGAAAAAAGTAAATGTGAGGACGCGAACCCGAGTCGTCCGCTTGAAAAGTTACGACGGTATCGACACGACCACCGTGCGCTTTGGAGTGATATGCTCCAAACCTAAATATACTTTACTTATCCACCGAATTTACTGAAAAAAAATGTATCATCCCACCAACGAATGGTTAGAAGACACATTTTTGCATGGTATAAAGATAAAACATATAAATCATTAAAAAAACGGAGAGGCGTACGTATTTTCGAGCAGCTTGAGCGTTTCAAATGAAATTTTTACAGCTCGAGCAAGGCTCAAAGTGGTACGCCGAAGACCGTACGATGACTAAAACGAAAAAACAATAAACGTGGTTCTAATAGCCGCGCGGTGGATGCAAATGTAAACTGAGCTCTCTCTCGAGCGTTCAAATTACCCGCAGATATGCCTCGAAATATCTCGACCAATTAAAAAAGTGGACTGGCTTCGGAGACTCTCCGCGGATGGCGCGTCGGGTGCTGAATATCAAAAGTGCAAACAAGAAAAATGGCCCCACTGGCAATCTCTCTACTCATCTCTGGTTCCAGTAAATTGGACAAAAAATTAAAAAATTAATGAATTCAATGTAGAGAAACATGACAAAGTTATGAAACGTCCTGAATCGCACAAAAACGTGGTAAATTATCGTAACGTACGAAATCGTACTAAGTCGTACGAAATGTACAATCGTATTGGCAAAAAACAGATAGTCTATGTCGACGTGCGTCGCAATGACGAAAAATCGTGGCTCTTCTGCGCAGCAATTTAGCGCCGCCTCGCGACTAAACTCACGCCATTTCGTGGTCTGCCCGACAGAGCCAGAGGTTTACGCAAAAATTCTTAACGAGGCGGTTAATGTCTCCGCGGCTTTAGTTTCTTGCCCTCGATTGTCGTGATTGTTAGAACATTTGCTCGGACGTCAAAGTCGTTACATAATGGGCGAGGATTTCAACGGAGGTGAGTGATCATTAATGTAATTGGGAGCGTCGCGACGCCGACGCCGATCGAGCGTTCTCGCGCTTTGCTGACCCGTGGCCTCGGCGAGCACCTTGCCAGGGCTAATCCGGCTTATTTTTGTCAACATTCATCACCGTTCAACACTAGATTCACAGAAAATCCATCACACTCTTCATTTTCACCTTGCGAGCAATCATAATTCTCGAATATTGATTTTCCGTTCACGTTTCATTGGCACTTTATTGCGACAACTCGCGTCGCGCGAATCGCACGAATTATCGACAGGTCGTAATTAATTTTTCACGCAGCAGTTAGCGCGATCGGAAAGCACATAATTATTTTCTGTCCACACGGTTTTAAATTGATTCCAAGGTTTGAAACTGCTGGGAAAATTTTTGATCCGTGTCTTTGATTGTTTACATTGCTGCAAACATTGAGGCTCCTATCCTCCTCCTAGGCTCCTATTTGGATTTGGAACCATTTTTTTTTTTTATAGGGATAAATTTCGCAGAGAGCATTATTTGAACTTGGGCATCGACTATTCAATTATGTCAACATTGAGGCATCAACAAAGCGCTTACTCGGAAATTTAATGAATTTTTATTTATTCATCGATTCTCCGACTTCTGAACATTGGCCATAATCAATCAGCTCTGAAATCTTTATTTTTGTCCATGTTTTGTGTCACACTTTGCTGAGATAACTTTAGCAGAGCTCAAAAGATTTTGAAAATATAGCTTTATCTTGTAGATAGCACTTGTGACACGTATTGTGTTTTTATTTTTTCGGATGTAACAATAATTTGCACTATTTTAATAACTATGTGACTTTTATCAAAAATTAATTGCCTAATTTTTTTTTTAAAGATCGTCAGGATCGCGACAAAGGCGATCGTGATCGAGAGCGTGATCGAGACAGGAGGCACAAGTCGCGCAGCAGAGATCGCAGGAAGCGATCCCGCTCGCGTTCCAAAGACAGGAGAGACAGAAAGCGCAGCACTTCGCCCAAAAAAAGTCGTAGCTCCAGACGAAGAAAGCCTTCTCTGTATTGGGATGTACCGCCACCTGGTTTCGAGCATATTACACCGTTACAATACAAAGCCATGCAAGCGGCTGGACAAATACCGGCAAATATTGTAGCCGACACGCCGCAAGCTGCCGTTCCTGTAGTCGGAAGCACGATAACACGCCAGGCGAGAAGATTATACGTGGGCAACATTCCCTTTGGCGTCACGGAGGAAGAAATGATGGAGTTCTTCAATCAACAAATGCATCTTTCGGGACTGGCCCAAGCAGCGGGAAATCCGGTCTTAGCTTGTCAAATAAATCTAGACAAGAACTTCGCCTTCCTTGAGGTATTAATGATAATTTTTATGAGCCAGAAATATATTTAAGAATTTTTTAAACGTCCATTCCAAATCAAGACTTATCCGGCAAATAAATAACGTCATTGACGATATTAAATTGCTTAGAAATCGGCTTAAATTTTTTTTTATCTGATACAGTGTTCTCACAAATTTTCTCAGAGTATCGAATCTGGGCTAACAATACATCCGTTTTGAAAAATTGCAACAAATTCAAATTCGCAAAAGAAAGTTTAATAATTTCGAGCTCTTTTTGGAGTCCGGACAAAAATATTGTAAATTGTGGACGAATGGCATCCGGACAATTTTTCTAAACCATTTCTCTCGATGTTTTGGACCATTATGAAGACGATTTGGACGGTTCAGACATAAAAAACACGAAAATTTTATTTTGTTGGTGAAATCAAAGTTTTCTCTACGTGATATCAAAGATTCCTCGAGATTTTGAGCTTCTCAAATAGTTAACAGCCTTCTTTTATTGTTATTTCCACAGTTCCGTTCGATAGACGAAACGACTCAGGCGATGGCATTCGACGGTATAAACTTCAAGGGCCAGAGTTTGAAGATAAGGAGACCGCACGATTACCAGCCAATGCCCGGAATGACCGATAATCCGAGCATGAACGTGCCAGGTACGGTTCCCGGTATGTGTTGCGCATACATTATTACGTTTTCTTCCGTTCAGCAGATTCCTGCCACGGCGAGCTCATGAAAAAAGTGATCAATTCGCGATTGAAAAACATTTTATTAATCCTGTATAATTGACTTTATCGCAGATTCACCACACAAGATCTTCATCGGCGGTTTGCCCAACTACTTGAACGAGGAACAGGTATGCCAGGCTATAAAAACATTGGTTATATATATATATGTATATATATATATATATCTTTATTCATTATTGCGACTGCACATATTTGTCTCATTGGGTACTCGTTCATCGATGCTCGGTTCCGCTTTTTTATTTTTTATTTATTTATTTATTTATTTATTTTTTCGTATATCATCGATGAATAATCGAATGGCAAAATTGTGTTATAAAAATTGAGGTATATTGCGTCGATGAGCGGAGAGAGTACCAAAAATTTCATGATAATGCTCTATCGCGATGCCGTTCGTCGCTTACGATCTACGGCATCGCAACCAGTGATGTAAAGCTATCACTTCACGGGTCACGTGACGGTCACATGACGTCCGAGAGATGATGGTTATTTTACATCACTGATCGCAACCTCGGGGCAACGGATTCAATCGTGAAAAATAGGTATTTAGCGAATTAGCGGCGGAAGCAGCCAGGAAGTAAGCTGAGCTGATAACCGGGCACGAGTTTTCACGTGTGAGGTACGTATTTGCGTATCCATCTGAACTTTCGGCGTCGCTTAGGGATCTCGGACTAGTGAGAAGTCAGGATTCGATGAAATCGGTCGTCGTAAGAAAGAAAAGAAAAAAAAAAAACGAATTCGCGTTCACACAGGAACACAGGTGGTCTTCGGTACGCGGAAATGATAGAATAAAAATAATAAAAAACATTAACTACGTGCTTTCCGCACGCGGATATTGTTAGCTCAGGTGTGAGGGAAACGATCGTTAGAAGACGTTGCAGCTTTTAGGTGGCGCGCCGTCGCAGCACACTCGATATTTTCTTTTGCAGCCTCTTTAGGCGCAGCGTGGATCCGGCACGTCAGACAGCCTTTTTTTATCTTCCCACAGTCACAAAAAAACAAAATAAAAAGAATCAAAACGAAAAGATAATCTTTAGATTCGCAGTAGCGAAGATGAGAATGGTGAGAGAGTGCAAGAAGAGAAAAACAGCTTCTTCCGGGGTCGGTCGTCGTTTTTTCCAGGTTGAAACGAAAAAAGAAAAAGAAAAAAAAAAAACGAACAGAAAAAACAATTTTTCAGGCACATTTTCGGGGCAAGGGGTTTTGTTTCAGGCAGAAGAGAATCAGCCACTTCCGGGGGATTAAAAGGCCGGGTGGGAGGGTTTTTACAGGCACAGCAAAAAATTCCATTGGGGTATTTTTCAGGAAGCATCGTCGTTTCCGTTTGGATGACGCGATCTCTTTAAAGTCTCGCAGGAAACTTTTGGGCGATTGCGCTACTCCTTCGGGTGACTCATGTACAATCCTTTTAGGTCACTGGGACAGAATCATCGTTCGTACCGAGGGAACAAAAAACACACAAAAAAATCAAACTATTTTCAGGAATATCCTTGTTTCCCTCTTGCAGCTGTTTTCTTTACAGGCTTCGAATTTCAGGCTCGATCAGCGGCCAAGTGTGCACAAAAAAATAACGTTTTACAGGTTTCGCGATCTTTAGAAAAAGAAAAAGAAAAAAACGAAAATAAAGTGTGTTTAGAGGGTTTCGTTCGCCGGAGAAACCGATGGGAAGAGACCACCGTTCGATCGCTTCTTCTTTCAACTCTCATTCACACGTCTCTTAATTTGATATATTCATTTTTGTGCCTTGTGCCCAAAAACTCTGTCTTTGCGCACTAGCGCGAAAAAGTCCATTTTTTCACCATGTTGCAGGCATAAAAAGGAGTTTTTGTGCACCTGTCATAAAAAGTCTTGTGATATGAGCACCGAAAAACCGTTTTTCCACACTTGTATCACAAAGTACAATATTTTTACCGTCACAGGAAAGAGAGAGAAAAAGATTTAACAGAGACAAATTATCATTTAAAAAAACTAAAGGACCTAAAAAAAGAACTTGTGGACTGATATCAGTGCCCTTTCTCCCTATTTTCTTAGCTTAGGGTCGCGCCGATCATAAGCATTTGCTTACCACTACTTCTACCACTACTACTACTACTACTACTACTACTACCGAACATGACAAAAAAGCACACTGCCCGGATCGAGGCTAGTCCAGCTTCTCGAGGCAAGTACCTGTCCAAAATCTAAGGGAGAGATAGCAGGAATGATCTTTAAAAAAAAGTCAAAAGAAAAATCTGTGAATTACGTTAGCTCTTTTCGGACAATTGCAAATATTTTGCAGCCCTTAAGTCACTCGGACACGGTGATCTACGAATCCTCGAACGGTGATTTCCCGGTCAATAGAGTAAGCCACTCGTGGACCACGAAACGATAAGAGCGCGTTGCCTATATCGTGGTGTGTTTCTGGGCGAAAAAGGAGGAGATTACGGGGTCTACATTAGCTTGGAACCTAAAAAATAGGCCGATTTCCATATTTATTTCTGATAAGATTATTGGGTTGACAAAATTGATACATAGGCATGCTAAGTCTGAGTTTTTTGTGTATTACGCAATGAAAAGTTTTATCATTAGAAATATCGAAAAATAACTTACTTTTTAGGTCGCAAGCTTATACAGATCCATCAAGATAAATCTTTTCTTTGCGCTCCCCGATATTTTTCAACGCTTTTCGGCCGGGACAGTCTTCGATTTTTTTGAATTGGTGCTGCCTATCGTCAGACAATGTCTCTCACTTGCCTTTTTACCTTCTCTAGTCATCCACGTTCTACGCAACGTGCTGTTATCCGTTTTACGTTATGCAAAACAGAGTTTTCAGGTGCCTTGATGAGGGAGCTAAGGCTGACACGACACGTGTGAGTATTAATAAATGGTAGCTCATTCGGGTCGTGCGAAGGACGTCAGAGGGAGGATTTTTAGTAGAGGAGAGATCACCGGCGATATTTTCTTATATTCTTTTTTTTTTTTTTACGAAATTTTCATGGTGTCAACGAATTCGGCAGCGTTTTCAATTTTTTTCTTTTTTTGTTTCGACATAACATCCTCCATCAAAATGAAGTGAGAAAGTTGGGGGTTTTTGTTAACTTAATTGTTGAGTGAGAACGCTGCCTTTTTCGAAGTGAAATTCCGGGTAGTGAGAGTCTTGATGGCGATTATTTTCCGAGCTTAATTTTCTTATAATGACGAACGCAGGTCAAGGAACTTCTGATGAGCTTTGGACAGCTAAGGGCATTCAATCTTGTCAAGGATTCTGCCACAGGCCTTTCCAAGGGCTATGCTTTCTGCGAGTACGTTGATGTTTCCATGACCGATCAGGCAATTGCTGGACTTAATGGAATGCAACTTGGAGACAAAAAACTTATTGTACAACGTGCCAGTGTTGGAGCTAAGAATCCGATGATCGGAGCTCAAGCTCCGGTGCAAATTCAAGTCCCCGGACTTTCGATGGTCGGCACGAGTGGGCCAGCAACGGAGGTGAGTGTTTTTAGTGCAATTTTCAAAAAATTCACGAGAAAATATTTTTTTAAAGGAATTTTTCACGTATACAACTTTTCTTTATTAATAATTTTACAGCGAGGGACATACTAATTATTGCTTTACACACCAGTTTCGTAAATTTGTCGCTTTTTTACAGGTTCTTTGCTTGCTTAACATGGTTACGCCCGAGGAGCTCATGGAGGAAGAAGAGTACGAAGATATACTCGAAGACATAAAAGAAGAATGTAACAAGTACGGAGTTGTCCGATCAGTTGAAATTCCGCGACCAATCGAAGGTGTGGACGTTCCAGGATGTGGAAAAGTAAGGAAAACAGAAAACAATTGCTTATTCTTTATTTTCGAATCAATTTCGTTCTCTATTCGTAACTGATAAAATAATTTTATTTTATTCCTTCGCAGGTATTTGTCGAATTCAACAGCGTAATCGATTGCCAGAAGGCGCAACAGACCCTAACAGGAAGAAAGTTCAACAATCGTGTTGTCGTGACGTCGTACTTCGATCCTGACAAGTACCATCGTCGAGAATTTTAAGTCGTTCCTCGTATTATCCAGACCTTGATTAATGACACACGAAAAACACACACAAATCACCGGGGTCGATTGACTATTGTATAATGTATATGAGTTATTAATCTTGACCAGTACGCGGCTATTTGTCGATGAGTTACGAGGAGTTAATTAGCTTCGAATGAGCCGCGTTGGTACGTTTTCCTTCTTCTCGTGTCTTCGAAACCGCGCATCGTTCGTTTAATATCCCAGTTCAAACAAATCGTGGTTTGCCTCAAAGAAACGATAACGACTTTGTGCCAAGATACGATTTCACCAATTTCATGCCATAAAACTAACGATTTTATTTTTTATACCAGTTCAAAAAAATGGTACATCAAATCCCATGGGAGTAATTATTGATCAGCGTGTTCTCATCATGTGGACAAAATTCCAGTTGCGATTATCAAAAATTGTAGAATATTTTCATGTGAAAAAAATATTATATTTCGCAAATACCCACAATAATTCTACAGTTTTTCAAATTTTTTATGATGATTTTTTTCACACGCTTGGAACATCGTTGCGAGTAATTCATCGTTCCGGTTTTTTTTTATAAGATTTTTTTTTCAGTTGCGGAAAAAATAAAATACACTTTTTTTTGCCTAAAATTGGTGGATTTTTCTTCGAAAGTCGTTTATTTCAACGTGCAAACTAGTGCAAAATATTTTAATAACTAAGAAGTAACGCGCGTCGTTCGAAGACACACGGCTGATGTAAGCGGACAACGGTACCAAAAAAAAAAGCGATTTGATACTACCTGCTAAGAGAGTAGGTGGGCTGGACGACAATATTGTCATCGACAGTATCACGAATTACACATAATAATGATTGAATCAAACGACAGATGGATAAGAAATCAATTTACAAACTATATAATGGAAATATTTGTATAAAACTATTCTAATTGATCCTCTTATCTATGCAGGTTTGTGGTTTAAAACTCTGTTTTTTTATTCGTCTCGATAAAATTGCACACCCCATATTCACATACGTAGACATTTTAACCCTGGAATTATTATCATTTTCCGTCAAATGCTCCTGAGCATCGTCGATTAGAATCACGAATTTTCAATGAAATACAATCAATCGAAATATTGAAGAATGTGTATTTTAGGATTTTTACATAAGTAATGAATTTTTTTTTAATAATGAAAAAAACAAGAAAAATGCTGAAAAAATTCAATTAGCCAAATTAATTTACTTTTGAACAAGACACTACGATAAAGATGAGTGAGATGATCCTTCGTCGAAGGCGAATTTAAACATCATCCTGCATCGCTGGGTGGTAAGAATTTGAGCCGCTTTCGCCTGATCCATCGACTACGAACTTTTTCAGAAGAACGTACAGCCCACCGCCCGCTACCAGCATAGTAATCCCGGCGATTACAACAATAGACCACGCAGGAATTGCAGTTCCTCCTGAAATAATCGAATTTACACGCAGGGATAAGCACATTTGAATGGAAAAGTATCAGTGATGCGAAATCGCCATTTGATTATTCATTTGGAGTTTAAACAAAAAGTATTTTTTTTTCACTCGTTATTTCAACGTAATTTTTTTAAAAAGAAGAAAAATAATGGGGAATAGATAATAGCAAACTAATGCTTCAATTTCTGCAAAATCAAACAATTATTTGTCACGAATTAATTTTTTCTAAAAATTTTTTCAATCAAATCGGTTTATATTTTCTTACTGATCGGGGTAGAATTTTCGAAAATTCTGACATTATTTATGATATAAACAAACAAATCGCCAGTTCAACCGAGATTTTTTTTTTTTTAATAGACGAAAAGTCTTACTCACTGTAGTAATGTCGAGTGACGGTTTTCCGACCACGAAGAATCTTACGTCTGCCTTCGACTTCCTCCATAAATAGGCCCATTATGACTAACAAATAGATTTCATTATTACCCTGCTTTTCATTTTTGGTTAATCAGTTATACGTTCAATTTTAGGTCTTCAAACTCACTCAGGCCGATGGCCAAGTAGTAGAGAATGCTCTTCGATCGCATCTTGCAGATTTTTTTACACTTGCTCCAGGTAAAGACACTTTTTTTGTGAGTCGTATTTCGGACAGTGTTTTCAAGACGGAACAGGGCGAGTACTATCGTTAACACTTTGTGAATCAGCGGCGATGATAAGGCGTGTTCTACGATAACAGGTACTGCAGAGAAAGCTTATCTCCCTCCTGACGCATCCGAGATAAAATCGGATTTACCTTTTAGAACGAAAATGCCCGTAGAGTTTTTCTCATACAGTTATGGTTTTCAAGTTTTCAATTTCATTTCACCTGATGTTATAGGTCAAAGATGCATTCATTAAAAAAATAATAATACCGGCATCTGAATTTGTCGATTTCCAATCAGTTCTTTTAAACTTCGACAATCGATGCAGAATCAGGAGACAGCTGAAAAATTCATGTGCTTGTCGAGGATATTGTAATAATTCGGGACAGATGAAATTAACGTTATCCCCCAAATTTGGTTTAACGAGTTTTTATTGATTCAAAAAAATCGAGAAAATGAGATTACAGTTTTCATTATATCGCGTCGTAGTGTTTTTTGTTTGTAAATTGCATGTTTCGATTAGCACAGCACAGTCGATAAGATCGATTATTATTAATAGAGATGCCAACGACACGCACTCGGCAGGGAAATCCAATTATGATTTTTAAGGAAAAAAAAAATCTTTCGTTGGCATCGATTCGCGAAGCATTCCCCATTTTGTTTTCTCTCTTTCTTTCTTTCACATCACTTTTTCTGTTACTTCTTCACTCATTTTCATTATCTTTCTCTCTCCTTTTTATTTATTTTTAACACACGTGACTACGAAACGTACGGCGAAATTAAAGCTTTACAAGACTTACGAATATAATTATTTCGACAATGTAAATATAAATAGCTGGCACATATACAAGGCATTCCAAACATGACGTTCCGTCGTTTACACTCCTTTCGTGCTCTGTATATCAGTGTATGTGTATTTGCGTACGTGTGCACTCTTAAGGAAATTAAAGCGCTTCAAAGTAACCGAATCGTTATAAATTTTATGTAAACATTTCCGTTCCTTTCGCATTTAATGTCGAAACAATTTGCAGAATCGTTTGAAAAATTTGAGCACTGATTGAATAATTTTGAAGCGCATTAGCTACCTTAATTCATATTTGCTGTCACTCGGTCCCATCCAAACATTGTGTTCTGTGTCTCTTAATCAATTTAATTAATAAGCACCATCATGGAAACGTTTATTTTTATTTTTATCTAATTTTTAATATATTTTTACTTAGTTTCTGTCTCGTTCGCTCTTCGCTTCTCTTCGGCAATATCAGCGTTGATTGTTCGACGTTGCCTTAATGATTCATTAATCAAGTATTGCTCTTCCATTTAGGAACGGATCAGACTCGACAAACGCGGCAATAAATAAATATCCAAGAACTTTCATGTCGTGTACTTTTTTTCAATCTCGTGAAAATAAATCGGGAAATAAGGATAAATTTTAGCGAGATAAATCACTTTGGTTTTTCGTTTCCTCTATGTTTGTTTTACTATCAGTCAGTCATCGGTGCTCTGCACGAATGACACGCAGTTCGAATCACATTTATTAATGAACAATTCCCAATTTTCAAACGATTGAGAATATCTTGGATTATCTTCGGAGATTCAGTTAGGAAAGAAAAATGAAATCGCAACGAAATATTACAGAAGCGGCTAAATAAATAATCACAATAATTCATAAAACAATAAATAATAGAAATGTAACAAGAAAAAAAATAATACTGTACGACGCACACCTTTTTTAATCCTTGCTTCTTATTATCTTAGGCGGTCGTGACTAATTCGATCGTTACCCTCCTGCCGACGTAGCTTCAAAAAATATTCAGCATTGAGTACCCAAACTACAACAACGAACGAATAATTTATTAATAGTTTACGGGAGTAATAATCGAAATTTTCTCGGTGAGAAAATCATGAATTTGGATTCAAGCTATTGAAGGTTCAATTGTATACGTAAAATCGATTGTTTCCAGTTTTTTGTTGTTTTCTTTTGGTTTGTTCTACCATGAGTGTTTAATTGCACATTCTAAATCTACGGAATAGTAGATAACGCTATAGTTCTTGTAGATAGGTCACCTATAACGAATATATTCGCAAATACATTTTTAGTCCATAGGCTTATACGTAATACGGGAAATCCGCGGCCCCGTTTCTTCGCGTTGCTTAAAAATTTTGCCCATTTCGTTAGAACGTTCCGTCCCAATAAAAAATCATAATAGTTTTTTAACTTAAAAAATTTTAATTAATTTTATCTGTGAACAGCTTCCAACATTCCTGGACTGGAAATAATTCATGTGGAATGTAAACGACCTAAATGTCGATATTTACTACAGGAAACATGAAATTTTAAAGAATGACGAACATTTTTCGGCGCAATGAAGTTTTGGTAAAATCTTCTAAAAAATTACGTAAATTTCTTGCAACGCGAAGAAATGTAGCTGACTTCAGCTGTAGTTTGGCTTCACATATAGAAATATATTCGCGTATACATTCGTAGAATACGAATTGGGGCGAAAACTTGTTAATTTTCTATCAGTTTCGGGAAAAACTTGACACCCCGTCTCGACTGGATCCCGAAATAATAATTCTCTTCGGAGAATAAATATTCGTTTCTAAATAAGTGGATGGCATATGACTTGAGTGTTTGCGAATCGAAAACAGGACATTCGAATCTTAACATCAATTCTCTCGATAGTCTTTTCCTTGCATTTCAAATAGTGTATTCGGCATATTCCCCGAGAATCGCGCTAATTAATTTTCTACTTAAACTTCTCAATTTTCTTCTACACTCACCTCAGCGGCTTTATTTCCCGTAATTAGTGTTCGTTTCTTCTCTCTGAATAATATCATGATTCATTTCTTACGTTAATTACTAATTGCGAATGTCTATCGCGTTGGCTCGACGTATTGCTACCGGTTTTGTTGTGTCTTATTGATTTTACTTTATTTACTTTAGGTTTTCCTTTTTTTTTCATTTATCGATTACGACGAGATGCTCAGCGAAACGGCGAATTTCGCGCAACTAATTTACCAAACGCATCGCGTTTCTGTGTGGTTTTTTTTACGAACTATCTAAGAAAGAAAAAAAACAGCGTTCTTCCTTCGCTGCACAAATACTGTCCAAACTGTCTCCGCAATCACTAAAAAACAGTGTTGACTTATATATCAAATCGCGAAAAGTAACGCCGGCTCACTAGTAAATTGGGAACGTATCCAATTGCATATCGTTTGATATCCTAATACACACACACACATATATGTATATATATATATATATTTTAATATATATACATACATATATACATATTTATATATATTAATTATATTAACCAAATAATTTATTCAATATATTACCGAATTGTTGTGTGACTTTTGTAAGCTAAACGTTTGGGTTTACCTTGTGGCTAGCTGGCGTTCCTCTCCGCACTATCCTTTTTCGTTTCGCAAGTCGCGGCGACCTCGAGATTCGTCGCGGTTTCCGCAATTTTTCGCACCTCGCCGTTCGACGTCGACGTCTTTACCGTTGTTTTTGCTGGATCTTTGTTGCAATCATTTGCGACGTTCTTGGAACTTTCTCCCTTGGATTCATCAGCATCTTGAATCGATTCCGAAGCCCCTTTTGAAACCTCTGCGAGCTGAAGACCGAGCGGCGACTTAATAATTCCCTCCTTGACGAGGGCGTTTTTGAATGTCGCCAGAGTTTTTCTAAGAGTGATGCAGAAGCCTCTGGACGCTGGTATGAGAGGAAACTCCGGAAGGATTGTCTCGTCTGTGCAAAAATTGGAAAAAATGGAAATAGGAGCGACATTCGTTGTTTTAGCTCCGCATAGAAAAAGTTTTGTTTTCATGAAATTTATTTCTCGAGATTTTAATGTTAGAACGTTCAAAATGTATCATCGAAATTAAGCGATATCATCACCGTAGTGAAATTCGTCTTGCCAACAAAACTTCCCTAGTTAGTAATTACGGTTCTTTGAAGACTGCGAAAAATCGAGCTCTCGATTACTCACCGATCTGTGTGATTTCCTTGAAAGTTGTTGGCGTGACTGGCGAAAGCGGATGTTGATTGTTATGTTGTTCGCTAATTTCCATCCAAATATCGAGCCTCTTCAGCAACTTCTCCGCGTGTCTCTGAAAGTGGCTCATAATCGCGTCCTTGAATACGCTGGGCGGATACTGAAGTAGTTTCGTCTGTGACTGTACGAGCTTAAGCACAACCATTTCGTTGTACATTCGGGAATTTTCGCGGCCCTGTTGCGAGCCTTTTTGCTTCTCAAAACCTGCTTCGTTGAAGTAAGGCTCGGACACGAGAATGAGACCTTGAATTGAGACGATAACTTGAAGAAGCGTCGAAGAACTGGTCCAAACTTCGGTGCCTTTTCCAGCCCAAGTGCCAAGAAGACTAACGCAAACTTTTCCGTCTTCGTAGAGATTGGGATTGAGCCGATCGCTGCAGTAAGAAATATAATGACAGAGCGGAGGCGCTGCCGGATAATCAGCGGACAGTTGAAAGTCAAAAAGGAAGAGACCATCTTCGTAGGGAGTTTTTTCGGGGCCCCTGAACATAACGGAATACAAATCTATCCTGTCCTCGAAGCCCTTTACCCAAATACCCGGCGGCAAAGAGCTTCGCAAAAGTTTGAGCTCTTTGGAAACAGTTCTGAAGAAATTAGTGGGATCGGTTGGCTGAAACATCGTCAGCTTAAATTTGTGGCTGTTAGGAGCGCTCTCCTCTATCGAAAAACCTTCGCCTTCGGTGTAAACGGGCGGCGGAATTTCCACATTTGACTCGCAAGCTTCTATCAACTCTTTGGCTTCCTCGCGTTTTTCTTCCTCCTCTTCTTTCTTAGCTTTTTTCTGCGGTGAAGCATTTTTCGCCGCGTCGCTGAGCAACATTCTGGAGAGACCGAATCTCTTGGAAACCTCGCCGTGAGCGAGGACGAGTTGAGCTTTTATCAGAGTGCAGAGCTTGACGCAAACGTGAGAACTCGCGACGTGGGAATTCGAGAAGTGGTCCTGAGATTTCGCGCGTTCAGGTTCACGGGAATCGTCGTCGAGAGCGTTGGCAGCCGGAGAACGATCGATTAGGTTGTTCGCGTCTTCGGACAGAGGAAATTCGCCGCTGGATTCGCTGGAGCCCGATTCTTTCTTTGAATTTTCGGTGGAGTAAAGACCGGAATCTTCGGGATTTGTTTTCACGTCAATGAAGACTTCGTCGGTCTTTTCTTCTTCGGCTCGTTGGAGCTTTTCTTCCGCCGGTTTTATGCTCTCTGCTGGAAGATTTGCGTTGCCTGCCGCTTCGACAGTGTCCGTTATCTTCGTAGCGATTTTTTCTAATGCTCCTGCAGTGGTTTGGATCGTATTTGCGTTCTCTACGCCTTCGGTTGGAGGCTCAGAGCTCGTGGATTGATGAGTGAAGAGCCTTGTCACCTGGTCCGCCATTCGCTGCGCTACGTTTGCCCTGCCGCGCTCCCGCACGCGTTCCAGAAGCCCCTGGAAGTAGTGCTGTGTGAGTTTAATTTGTGAACGATCAGAAAGCGGTCACGTGAACGTCGTGCGACGGGCTTGTGATCGCCGATTATATGACCGAAAAGGCCACGAAATACAATCGGAGAAATCGTGATAGGCCAGCCAAATATCGAGTTATTATTATTTATTAGTCCATGCGAAAATTTTCTTACGTACACTAATTAAAGAAGCGATATATCTGATATCGTTCAAAGTTATTGCATGGACTGAGAATGAATAATTTTGACTCAATAGTTGCCAGGCCTGCCACGATTTTTCCGCGTGCAGTTACAAAAAAAACCACTACCACTTTACATGAAATGAAAATTTACTAAAAAAACGCCCATTTGAAGGACCACAAAAATTACGATATGTAGATAGATTATGTATTATTACCTGGAAGTGACTCTCGTGGAAGAAGGAAGTTCCCATGAGTTTGTCCATGCAGCGACAGTCCTTGTATACTTCAAGCAACTTTCGCATCACTTCTGTTGTCTGAAGAGCCGGATTCTGCGTGAATATTTCCTCGAGTCGCGACATCGCGATTCTCGCTTTCTCGATGTGCGCCGCGAGCTTCGGCTTTATGTTTTCCGTTTGTTCGGTGCCGTCGTTGTCCGCGAGGAAACAATCCTCGAGTTCGGTTTCCCAGGAAGCGTCGGAAGATACGTCGTCCCACAATTCGCCTTCGTCGCTGTCGTATTCACCTACTTTGTAAAGATCCTGTGGCCAACACATGCTCACGTGGCCATCGACCCACCAGACCTTCACACGACCTTCGGGATAATTATCGAGGACTTGGCCGGCCGTACAACCAGCGTCTTCGCCCTCGAAATTAGCTATTCTTATCACCAGAGTTCCAGGCCTGTATTGGAAGTCCGGATGATCCTTCAGATCGTAAACACTCACTTCTCTTTCTTCCAGCAAAATCGGCCTGAAATAAATAGGGAATTATTGTCGTTTCAGCGATTTTATAACATGTAAATAAGTTTGATACACTTTTTAACAATTATTTTGATGGATTACTCAAAAATTATTTAAATAAATTATTCGACAATCATTTTGATGAATAATTTGATTAAGTGAATACAAAGTAATCGACAACTTGACGAAAATCGTGATGCAAATACAAACGTTCTAAACTTACTGAGGACTTTGACTCGACGTGTACGTTCTGAACCACTTTATTTTCGCCGTTCTTCCTTGATGATCGACGCTTTGCACAACGCCATACATTCGCGATTCTTCTTTCTGATCGACCACAAAATCCCCAGGGAAAAATTCTTTGTCGTCCAAATGGTGAATTGGATAAAGTTGCGTCGAGGGAATCCCTGAACAAGCGAAAGACAATAATGAAGAAGCAATTTGCAAGCGTCTATTTTGTTTGTTTGCTTGTTAAAACTCTGTGATTATGATGACGGATAGCGGAAAATTTTCGTACCAAGCTCAACGGAACCGTCCTGCCACACGACGTTCGCTTTTGTACTCGTAGAAAGAGTCTCGACGACTATTTTGCTGCCGGCTATGAGTGGAACCGGTGCTACCTTCTTCTTGGCTTTGCAGAGTTTCTTTTTCTTCAGCACTTTGGTCATAAGTGCGGGACCCTTCTTCTTCTTACCCATCGACGACATGCTGGAACATCCGCTCGACATCTGTGATATTAAAAAAAAATTACTCTAACGCAAATTTACTCCCAATTTAATAATATTATCGTCTGTTTCATTCCATTCTGATTTATGCTATTTCAAGGATTTTCTATTTTGATTTCCTAGCGTGTAAATACGTCGCCACTTTTCTGCTTTAACAATTTTTGATCGAATCTCGTCAAAGGGAAAGAAATCGTATCGAGGCGATCTGAAAAACTAATATAGAGTAAAAAAAAAAAAACTTAAACACAAAGTATTTGGCGGAACAAAAAAAATCACACGTCGATATCGCGGTTACTAAGAAAAATAAAGTAATCATTACCGGCAAAGATTCTCCGTTCGTTGAGTTGTTAATTTCTACTCTAAAACTTTTCGTTGCAGAGCAACTTACGGAGGCAGTGTCACTTTGAGATCCGGTATCTTCAGTGTCCCAGTCGTCGGAGCTTTCGGCGTTTTGGTTTTGAGCTGGAGGCATTAGAGTGTTATTCGTGATAAGATTGTTAGCTGGATTTACGTTGCTCGAGTCGGATCCGTTTAAGTTGTTCGATTGTTGAATCTGAACAGCTTCGGCGACTTGGCTTCTCTTAGTTCCATTCGCTCTATCCTTTATCTCCTTATCCTTCTTCCTGTCATCCGCTAGCTTGGCATTAGCTCGAGATTTTCGGGGACTGTGTTTAGGAACTTGAAAAAGTTCCCGCTGCTGTTTTCGCCACTGTTCACGAGTTATTACGTTTTCGTTTCCCTTCAGAACGTAAAAATCACGATCGCCAACCTGCAGCGTCGACGGCTCGAAAACATTTAGGAGCTTGAGCTTCTTCAGGTCCTGCCCGTCCACGACAAACTTCGGCTGCGCCTGATCCGACCAAGCACCGTCTTTTGAATAGGCGCGGCATTGCCAATGAACTCCGACCCAATCTGTCTCGACTTCTTGAACCGTTACTTTCGTTATTTTTTGGGGCTTTGATTTTCGCCTCGCCATCATTTCTTTGGTGCAAGAAATCCATTGTGCATCATCTAAACAGTGAACGGGACCCCAAAGACTCTGTCCCGGATAGAATTCTGACGTGTGAGGAAAGTCATTGTCCTGAAATCAGGAATCGGCAAAATTATAATTATAAATAAACAATAGCAACTTCGTTGTTCATCAACATTTTTCAATACGAAAAATCTCAGAATTAGCAAGACGGCAGAATGAGCAATCCCGTGCAAAATCCCGACTTTTTAATCCCAGTAATTCGATTGAAAACAATGTAAAAAAAATCGTTCTATTTTTTTGGGACTTAAGCTTATGCATGCCCATTAAGCTTCGAAAATGTGCGGTCGTTCGCTCTAGAATTCACCGACATAGACCAGTGAAATATCGGAGTGAAAGGCTCGTTAAGCGGATTAGCGGATTGAAAGGCATTCATACGTTATCACGTTTTTCTTCAAAATGTTCCAAAGCTCGAGCGTCCATCTCGTTGATAACACAACGAGATCCGTCCGGCGTTGCGAGCCACAGCTTGAAGTGAACCATTCTGATCCCTCCTACCCAGGAATCCATGCAGACAGCAATGTCACTGCTAAATTCCTGCAAAGAGCGTTGAACATTAGGAACAAAATTGCACAACTATTATTGTCCTTATCTCAGAGAAATCTTTGACTCTTATTTTTTCCAGATAGAATATTTAGTAGGATCGAAACCTCTGAAACAATTTAAAAATTCCTCAGCAACTTACCTCCAGGGGGACCAAATCCTCGCTCCTGATGTTAGTGAGAACCTGTTTGGTTCCCACAACTTGTACACATGCCGTAAGTTCGATATCCCTGCAATATCCTCTCTGAGTGTCTTTGCCCTTGATCATCCTTCTGACAACGTCGCCAGGCATGAGCGTCCGATCGGCAAGATGAACCTGTGCGTATAATACATTTCTACAAATTCTGTGGCACAGTCTCGCTGAAACCATAAACAATTCCGCGATATTCTCATTCCGAAAGCAGAAAAACAACACAATTTAAAAAATCCAAAATCTCCGCCCCTTTAGTCACGATCCATTAAAAACCCTTCACAAATTTTTCTGAAAAATCATCAAAGCCCTCGTTCCAAAAATTCCACAAAAAGGACATAAAAAAAAAAGACTCCCTTAAAAATTCCAAATCCTTTTGACCCCTAATGAAAATTCCGCGAAAACCTTGAGAAATCCTTCTGAAAAATCTTGGGAACCCCACCAATCTATAAATTCGAATATCCTTTGAGCCTAACGTCAAAATTCCACGAAAACTCGGCGACACTCGTCTTATGTAAGAAAGATCGAAGAAAAAAAAAAAAGTTGTTTGTGCGAGGCCGGCGATCAGGTGGTCGAACGATGAGAGTCCCCGATAATCAGGATCGCTGATTAATCGAAGGGCGACGTTACCTTCTTGGAGTTTACGAGTTCCTCGACGCCGGAAGGATGCCAGACCACGCGGATCTCTCCCTTCTTTCGCTTGGAGGATAGTTCCTCGCTGTCCGAGCTTTCGTCGGACATTTCTTGATCGTCGTTCTCCATGACGATACCGAACTCAACGTTTCCTCTTTTGTCCACCCGGTAAACGACATCCTCGTAGAAATATTGAGATTCTGCCGTGGCGGAGACGACGTTCGTAGCCATCTTTTCACCTCGGTCTCTCACACACTCTCTCTCTCTCTCTGTCTCTCACGCAGCTTTGCGTGTCGTAGCTGCGATTCTTGTGGTGTGTTCCTCGCACAGTGATGTTTCACTGCTGCCGCTGTCGGCTGCTGTGATGTGATGGTGGTGCTGCTGCCGCTTTTGTCTCGCGTGGGAGAGAGAGAGAAAGAGAGAGAGAGGTGCGAGGTCGCCCTGACAGGAGGTTACCGCGCAAGACGTGGTGCGCAGAGCGACCCGAGTAGCCAGATTTTATCGCACAAGATCTAATAAGTAAAGTAAAGGACGATATCGAAGCTCTGAGGTTATTCTCGAGCGCATAAAACGATCTATGGGGAGTTTATTGGCGACCGGTTTGATGAGTTCATCAGCTGAGACTTCGGGGAGGAAATAGCGGCGACAGGATGACCTTAGGGGTTTCGAAAAATTTTCTTTGGGGAGAGACCGGTTTCCGGAAAGCTTTTCTTTACATTATCACGTACTTGGAAATTTGTGGCTTTTTGTGGCCCGAAATATTCGAGGGTTAAAGGGGAGGGTGCTGATGTGGCGCTACTGAATGAAAATAATTGAAGGACGAGAGAAGGTTATGGGAATTGAAATTATTTTATCTGGCACGATTTTGTCGTTCTCTGTCAGTCCATGGGAAAAATGATGGCGCTATCTCGATGCCACGGACTGCGGTTCGGTCGGTAAGGAAAACTATAATTTTGGGGGTGGTTATCGGAGAATAATTAGTTTGGTGTAATGATCCGAAAAATGATAAACCACTTTGATGATGCTTCCACTCTCCATGTATTCGGTGATATCTGATACGATAAAATGGTTGCTGTCATGTTTGTGGAAATTGGTCGTCGATAATACGTAGGAGTAAGCGCTAGTGATCGTATCACCTGGTATCACCAACTCCGAAGGTTGTGTGTTCCAATATTGTAATTGAATATCATCCATGGAATTGTGGGATCTCATCTCATGTTCACTTGAACATTTGTACGATTTCACTGAGTATTCCGATATTAGAGAAGCAATGTGTTGACATTGATAGAAAATATTCGCATTGAAAACCATGAATGAACTCGAAATAATATCGTTATCAGCAAAGTTCGATTTAGAACTGCAGATGTGATTTTTAACGATTTGTAGTACCGATACTACTCAGTCGGTAAGTAAAGTTATAATCTAAATTCGAAACAATTCGAGAGGAATTTGGTTTTGTTTTGTTTTGTTTTTTTGTTTTTTTCCAGAAAAATGTATTATTTAAAATATTTCCACAACTTTGTAAATTTCTTTATTTCCAATTTACATAAAAGCACAAAATATATGAATATCATAGTTTTAATTATCCTTTCGTTTTGATATCTGGAATGGTTTTAGGCCCTCCGCAAGTATACATTGTGATCTTTGATTTAATCTATGAGATATGCTTTGGTTTTCTATCAAACGGCAAAGTGAGTCCTTTGAAATCCTTGTCCTAAGCTTTGTAGAATCGTCTGCACTTCGCTTTCACGTTCGTGATGAAAAATGTAGGCTTCGAATTTGGTCGCCACATTGCAATTAGTATCTCTGCGGATTAGAGAAAAGAAATTACAGTTTATTATAAATATCGCTTATGTTATGAAGCATTGACGTTTTTCGATTTCATTCTTGTTTTGTTTTTTCTGCTGATAAATATCGATATTCAGTTGCTCGTAATTAATGAACAAGGAACTGAGCCGAAATTTTACAATCAAGTGGTTTATTAAATCATCTTTAGGTAATATATTATTGTCATAAAAACTTTCACAAATACAAACTTTGAATGCTTACCCCGCGATATACGCAAAATAATCACGAATATTGGCAGTGCGTCCACAAGATGAAATTTCCATGTAGCTTTGCTGTAGAATTACGCTCTGGGTCGATTCTTGAGTAACACGTATACCAATTTCGAGACACTCGAATCGCACCGGAATTTTTTTGGCCTCGCCGGAATTGAGAAGTCGCCATATAGCGCGTTCGATTTGCTTGACGTCGCCTTCGCTGCCAGTAGAAACGGAACCGCAATATTTTACTGCGTACCCAGAATTTAACAGGTTTTCGGGTTTATCTTCAATATTTTTGTCAGATGATTCCGTCGGGGTCGTCGGATTCGGTGATTTCGGTAATTTGATACGTTCGAGACCGGAAGTTTTCAATAGTTTCACTATTGGTCCATAATAGTCGTTGGAATTTTTATATCGAGCCTGAAAACAAGGATTCGTTCATTTATATATGTTGCAGACGTCTTTCGTTCTTCAAAGAAATTATCTATCTATGGATAAAGATTTTTGTTCCGTGGAATTTCAGGATAAAGCCTCACTTTTATGATATGTAGCGATACGGGAAAACCTGTTGATTTTTTCAATATTTTACGCAATTTGCCTCGCGTACTCGATACTATCACGTTTCCGTTTATCTCGTCAAGAACGTCGCCCACTTCGATTTTATCCTGTAACCGGGGAATTGGTTTGAACTCATCGCTATTAAAGTTTTTTTTTTTTAATTGTTGATTAGATTATTAATCGTAAATTCTAATTACGTCTTCGGCGGCTACAGAATTTTCCTCGAGATTAACGATCAACGCTTTTCCAGCCGTAAAACTGAAAGCAGAGGCGCAATTATTTCTCAATTATATACATCATTTTTTGTCAATACTCACCAGACGGATATACCTAAAGTTTTGCAAGGTACAAGTTCTATAAACGTGTATTCAGGTAATTGCCAGGTCTCGTCCAAAAAACTAGCGTTTCTCAAATCGAGCTTGAAATTCATTCTACTGATTTGCAGGAGAACCGAGAGAAATATTTCGCCGAGAATCTCATCACCGATTATACTATCGGCACCGTAATACTCCAAAGCATATCCTGGTGTTCTCACCTAAAATTCGTTAATGTGGTTCATTAGTAAAACAAAAAAATTGTGCTTTTAATAATATAATTTCACATAAATTTTACCAGCGTTTGTACTGCAACGTGAATACATTTTCGCGTCAGTGCGACGCGTATTAAAAGCCTAAGCTTTCCTAATGCAGAATTAACTTTTTCGCTGTTTCGAACGAGCTCCACTGCCGAAGAAAAAGTAAACAGAGTTCTGCAGGGACATTTTCAATAGTTATTAGATTTGCTGTGTAACTGAATTGTTTTTTTTTTAATGCAATAAAATACTTTACCTTTTGTGTCTTTCCCCGAATTCTTCGATCCAGTACCAAGCTTCCGGCATCTTCGGGAACCCGATAGCGTTCAAACGCATCGATACGCCTTTTTGGAAACATTTTTCTAGACATGTGCAGAACGGAATCAAATCTAGGTTCTTGTCATCGATTTCGGTGCCACATTCAGTCAATTTTCGGGTCCAACCTACAGGAACAAAGGTTGCGTTATGACCACCGCAGACTTTTCATTATTTTTGGGGAATACCCTAAATATTTTAGAAAATATATTTCAATAATTCATCGATTTATCGACATAATTCATTTGTTAAACCAGAATAATTAATGTTCATCGAAATTTATGCGTTTTTTTAGAAAAACACTAAAACAACGGACATTATTAATGAAATTCGAAGGAAATGGTTAGCGTTTTACGACGAGAAAATTCATTCGTATTATTTAAATTTGACGCTCTTCTTCCCGCCCTTTTCAGTTACTTTTAGGCGCCCTCGCGAAGTGACCGCAGCAACCCAAATCGCATAGCGACTTCTATGCGGCGCTTCATAAAAATCAATAAACGCCGTTCGCGACAAATGTAATTGAATTGAAAATTGTAACGTCGCATAGATATTGAAAAGGCTCCTTCGTGAACACATCGACCTCTTGAGCAACGACCTTCGGAAACCCTCTGACCAAAAAAAAACAAACGAAAAAATCTTTCCCGATCAACAGTAAACCGGAAGTCATTCCAACCTCCAAGGGAAACGTCAGCTTGACACGACAAATTTATCTACCGAGTTGCGAATAGTTACCTTTGAGTTCTTTGACGAGTGGATTCGTCACAGACATTGCATTTCTCTGCCCAGTGTTTATCACGAGCTCCTTATCAGTGGCTTAGCGTCCTCTCCGTGAATAACTATATCGATCGCTATCAACTTCTCGTCGTGTTCCAATGTCAACTGTGGCTCATTGTTTCACGAATCCATTGCGGGCAAAAAAAAAGCGACGACCAGTCGCTCCTCGGGTTAACTAGAAATTGACTACCGAGACCTAGTAAAGCCTTCGGCGACCACGTATCCGCTTGTCGCTGTAGATAACTTATAGGTACGCGGCCTCGAGGTTCTCACTTATCTTTGCATGCGAGTGTCGCTAATTTTTGTACTTAAAGTTGCGGAACGTCGACGCATTTTTAATCCATGATCGTACATGGACCAAGTAGTCGGACAGTGCCGATTTTAACTGAAAACGAATTGTTCAAAATATCCGGTAAATTTGACAGCGATTTTTCGTGTAAATATTTTTTTATTTTACTTTAAGAATAGTCCCTTAAACCGTCGCTTCGATCCATCGACATCCGGAAAAATGAACAATTTTTTTTTTTTTCCCACAAATGTTATGGCCGATGTTCGATTTTCTTTTATTCGCAAACTTCCACCCGCTGGTGAATTTTTCTACTTATTCTACGTATTTTGTTATGTATAGTAGACCTGAGGTGATTTCACTAGACAATTGTATACACTGCACAATTATCGCAGCGTATATTCGATTCGCGTTTTAAAAAAATGTCTTCGGTATGAACTAACATTGCACCGATCGATAATTGAGCAAATAGTCTTCGCTATCTCGGAATAATCCCTTCCTGACTCCCAGTGTCTCGGTAGTGACGAGAATTCACGTTAGTGAATATGTACGGAGTCTTCTCAGTAGGGCACAAAACTTTCTCAAATATTTCCGGTAAACCCGCGGCCGTCTTGTTTCCGACGGGTTCCAGCATATTATTCCACAGCAGATTAGCACCTTAAAAATGTCGAAACAACGATATTAAAACAATAAGCATTTATTCTGGTCATTTAGAAAAATCAATTGATCGATAAACTATTATATATTTATATTGAATGAAACTACAATTATAAGGACGCCGGAACGAATAGATTTTTAGATGATTATTAATTCAGTGATTACTGGGTTAGTACGGAAAGATCATGGTGCATTTATGGAAATTATTAATATGCATATGATACTTCGAGAATATTCGTTTTGAGAAAGATTTTTTTCTAATACAATCGTCTTACCAAGAGCATGACCCCTTTGGCTAAAGTGAAAGCAATCATAGGTCACCGAAGTGGGATCTATTGGCGGTGCCCGCCAATAATTGCTGGATTAGTACATATATATCATGGTGCATGATACTTCGAGAATATTCGTTTTGAGAAAGATTTTTTTACTAATACAATCGTCTTACCAAGGGCATGACCCTTTTTGGCTAGAGTGAAAGCAATCATAGATCACCAAAGTGGAATCTATAGGCGGTGCCCGCCAATAATTACTGGATTAGTAAATGAAGATCGTGGTGCATTTATGGAATTTATTAATATGCAAATAATACTTCGAGAATATTCGTTTTGAAAAAGATTTTTTACTAATACAATCGTCTTACGAAGAGCATGACCCCTTTGGCTAAAGTGAAAGCAATCATAGATCACCAAAGTGGGTGATCACCAATAGATCATCTATTGGCGGTAGCCGCCAATAATGACTGGATTAGTACACGAAGATCATGGTGCATTTATGGAATTTATTAATATGCATACGATACTTCGAGAATATTCGTTTTGCGAAAGATTTTTTACTAATACAATCGTCTTACCAAAAGCATGACCCCTTTGGCTAAAGTGAAAGCAATCGTAGGTCACCAAAGTGGGATCTATTGGCGGTGCCCGCCAATAATTACTGGATTAGTAAATGAAGATCGTGGTGCATTTATGGAATTTATTAATATGCAAATGATACTTCGAGAATATTCGATTTGCGAAAGATTTTTTACTAATACAATCGTCTTACCAAAAGCATGACCCCTTTGGCTAAAGTGAAAGCAATCGTAGGTCACCAAAGTGGGATCTATTGGCGGTGCCCGCCAATAATTACTGGATTAGTAAATGAAGATCGTGGTGCATTTATGGAATTTATTAATATGCAAATGATACTTCGAGAATATTCGTTTTGCGAAGGATTTTTTACTAATACAATCGTCTTACCAAGAGCATGACCCCTTTGGCTAAAGTGAAAGCAATCGTAGGTCACCAAAGTGGGATCTATTGGCGGTGCCCGACGTGGATCTGAGTTTGGAGCGTTAAAAAGTTTCACGAAGGGTTGCAGAACTACGGCAAAGTCCTTTGTGGTATCGTACCTAAGAAACATAAGCCCAAAAGATGAATGAATAATGACACTTTTCAGCTTATAACAGTCGTACCTTCCAGAGGCAACCAGAGCTTCGGCAGCCTGCTGATACATTCGTGCCATTTTCGATGCTTCTATGTCGGGTCTGGTGCCGCTGTGCATGCAAGCGCAATAAAGTGGATGGAGAATGTTGCACATCATGCTGCGAGTCACTCTCACGGAAACCGTGACATCTGTAAAGGGCAAAAAAGGCTCATTTAGAGAACTCCACTCAAATGGACAATCTTGTGTGAGGGAAATAACTTCGTCGAGCTAAGCAACCTATTGCTGGGACCAGGTTCACCAGAGTCCTCGGCAGGGCTGCTCGCAAATAGTCCAAGGCACGACGGAGATGAAAAGCGTAACGGACAGGCGAGAATGCCTTTGGATTGTAGCACTGAGCTGAGCATATGTCGTTCGCGCCGAAGAGAATTGTCACGAGCTAAAAAAAAGAAACAATGATTTTAACGTTTATAAAAGAGTCGAAATCAAAAATGAATTAGACTACACTTTTGGTCTACCAATCTCAACGACCATCAATTTACCCGAAAAACGATTTAGTCGTACCAAAAAAAAATTGACATGTATCAAAAAGTGCGGTTTTTTAAAATAAGAGACGTTAAGACGAAAAATCATCGGATAGTTCGATCTGCAGGAAAGCGAGAGAGAGAAAAACAAAAGTTTACAAGCGCTGCGAAAAGTGTTTGAACAATCCTACAGTCTTGACTCGGTGACACAGACCTTCCAATGCTTCTTCATGTCCATCTTCGGATTGCTCTTGATTCTTCTAACAAGGATTCGCGCTTGATGTAACGCATCTTCCGTCGCTGCCACTGGAAATGCCACGTTCAGAGCCGCTTTAGCCGATATGAATTCTCCGGTTCCCGTGGCAAAACCCGTGAGATTTTTGTTGAATTCCTGGTCAGTGGGAATACGAGGAATTGAAAATCTAATTGGTATGACAATTTTCAAGGAGGAAAATCCACGTTTTTTTTTTCTCATATTCTATTACCGCACAATGTCTTCAAAATATTTTGGTGCGAAGGTAAAAAATCGTAAAATTGAGGTCGGGTCAGCGATAAAACTACGAGGCGAAAGTTAGAATTACATTTTCTATGGTATCATCATTTTCTGGATATTAAAGAAAAACCTTATCCTCAGAAAACTATCTTGATGAAATGAACGATTCGGTGATAGTGACCTTCATTAAATTTGGAAGTGTCACAAAAGTTCTCCAATCTCCTTGTCCACCAGCGCACCAGCTAACACCCCGAGCCTCGATGAAGGTTCCAATGGCGAACTCTTCGAGAGCTCCACTTCCGGCCACCAACGAATCACCGAGGCCTCCGATGATGTCAATGTCACCGGGTCGCAACCGGTGAACATTGTCCGGGATGGAAGGAGATCTGATCAAAGAAAATCATTGACAAAATGTAAAACATCGTGTACCTCTTGTACTGCAAAGCGACTTCGTGGGTAAAATTGAAAAAAAAAAAAAAAAAAAAAAAAAAACACACACACATAAAGTGACAATACTCTACCTGCCTAATTTCGTGTCACAAGGGAACCGAACTCTTCGAGATATTATTTGCTGCCTGCGAACACCATCAACCGTGCTCGGATAGGAAATCCCGTTTTCGTCGAGCTCAGTCTGAAACAATAAGAATAATGTAAATATACATTGCAAAAATATATCAAAGCCATTCGTATTAAGTCAGTCAGTTTAGCAATGAAAATAAAACCCGAATTTCTCAAGAATAAATTCTTATTTATTTTCGGCAAATTGGAAATATTTATTAAATTAAAATTTATAACAATAATTTGTAGTCCTTCGTGTGGTGAAATTTTTTCCATTCGTCATATTCGTTGAAAATTCTGTGAATCCTCTAGAATTTGGGGATAATAAATATTATTGGTGCCTTTACAGAAAAATTTCGTTTTTGATTCAATATTAAAAAAATGCTCATGAATAATATTCATAAACTGGTCATAGATTTGTAAAGCGAATGAAAACATGCCAAAGTCGTTACAGTCGTTAAAATGTGACAGAACGTTTTTTTTTTTTTTTTTTTCATTTTTCTAACCCACGGGCCTCATACATTTCGTGGCTCATATATACATAATCCATAAACTATGTAAGATTTACATTACAGAATATTTTGTGTACATTCGGTCGGCTTCGTTTTTCTCAACGAGCGATAAACTCGTTGAATGTGTTTATGGAGAAGACAACTCGAAGATTTCTTGACTGCGGTCAGAGCATTCTGAAGGTTCATTAAATGCTCGGCACGTCGACACTTTTGCTTTCTTCGATTTGCATTCGGACGCGTGTTCGATAGTCGCACGAGTCTCGGTTACCGGCAATGCATGCCCATAAAGATTATTATCAGGCGTTTATAGGACGCGTCGTTCGCTTTGAATTTGTGTGTGTGTTCCGCGTGAAATTATAATAATTCTTTCCGTTGAACTCTTCGTGGCGTAAGCCCACGATAGAATTTTCGAGTGGGGCCTTGGACGGAGCCAAGGATCGCTAACGAGTTCCGAGTCCGTGGCCTTTCTCCCGAGCTTCGAATGCAAAGCGCAATTCTTCAATGAGGAATCCCACTGGGTTCACGCCTCTCCTCGTACAATTACGCAATGGAATTTTTCGTTGTGTTCCCGCGAACGCTGCGTCTGTACTTTTCGTTTTTTTTTTCATCTTCGCTTCCGGCAATTTTTGTTACCCATTTGCATTTGATATGTCATCAAGTATATCTTTTTGTATGGCATAGAAATACGCAACGTTGTTGCAGCGAAATCGTTGTCAAATTATTTGCGCGATCAAAGAAAGAAAAAAATACATAGTCACAAGTTGCTGCAACGAAATCGTTGCTAGATCATTGTTTAATTCGCGGGATTAAAGAACAAACAAAAAAATGAGGTAATCACAGGAACGCAAGGAACCGAGTTTAAGTTTACACGGCTCGGGCTTCGGCCAGTCGGAAATCAACTGTCGACTTTGTAATCTTTCCTGGAAACAAGAAACACGAAGAGATTTAAGCGGATATAGATCGGGGCGATCGGTCTCTGTAAGACCTTATCAGACGACATCCAGATGTGGATGAGGAAAAAAAAAAAAATCGGTCATCACGCGTGTAACTTGACTTTAACTTGAGGAAAAAGAAACCTGTTTCTCAGATAAAAAAGCCTCGCTCATAACCATGGATCATATGAGAGTGGGTATTTCGCGATCAACCGGTAAAAAAAGTGAAAACTCCCAGTCTTTGCGATCTCTTTATTCAAAAATTGTGTAAATAAGATTATGTAACGTGAATAAAAAAAAAAATTTGCATTGATTATGCGATGCCTGAAATACCGCGTTACCGATTACGTTAGTTACTTCTGAGTGCTAATAATAACTCACCCTGCTCGACTGAAAAACACTTCGCAACGATTCCATAAAGGTGGCAGTTCGCACAGAACGCACGAAGAACACGGCGACGAGCAGCCAAAAAAAATTTCCAACGAGCCTCATCCTGATGGGTTCGTTCTTTTGAGCCGTATCGCTGTCAGGGAATCTCGTCCTTACGACCTACCAGGACACATCGACGGTTCCTCCATTATTCCGCAAGGCAGCGGTCACTAATTATTCATGGTCACGAATTTCATTATTTTTCCTTCCTGTATCGGTCCACGATCGATTACATCGACCCTCGTTTTCCGGCTGTGACAAAAAACAATAAAAGAAAATGCGCTTATTAAAGAAAATATTTGAAATAAGAGTAAAAGCGCACAAGGCTTCAGAGTAATAATTAATTGCTATGCAAATTATAGGGTAATAGATGTTTGGTGCATTTTTGTCATTTTATTTTGTCAAAGGCGATTTTCGTAATGAAGAAAATAAGGTCATTGGAGAAAATATTTAACAGGAACTTATGGTTATAAAGTTATACTTCCCTGACAAGTGTGCGGTGGATGTTTGCTTAACGGAAAGTTAAACCTTGGGAGTAAACATGGGTTATTTTCTCACGTGAGACCAAATAATAAAGCGAATGTGAAGAACGAAAGTTTGAGGAATAACCTTCTTTTTTTTTTTCTTCTCTCGTATCGATTTCATAATTTTGCTCATTACGACCAATCCGATGAAATTAACTGTCGTCATTATCTTCACCGATCGGTAAATTGAGTCGCCTTCAGCAGGACGCGGACCTCTTATTTTCGACAACTTTCTAAATCGCAACTTGGCCCGGCCACAATCACAATACAAAGGCTTGCCTTTCTTCAATAGCGCGGCTCGATTACGCGTGCGTTGCATGCGAATCCTCGAGGAGGTCGTGAGGAAAATAATGGCAAAAACAGCTGGAGGGGAATTCCAGAGAAATGACATTACGATGGATCTTCAAGTCGAATGGACGTTCCAATTTTTTATCATTCCTTGCTTAGAGAAATCGTAATGGTACTGATTTTTATTCATCAAGTGACGACTGTTAATTAGTAATTCTTGCGATATTTATAATATTCGCTTCGGTTGCCGACGTTGACATTAAAATAATGTCATTTTCGAAAAATCATTATCTTTGATATAGACATATGTCCATGAAATCTACTGGATATTTTTTCAGATTATGGACCTAAATTGGATAGTCATGGGACATCCGATGCTATATGGGTACAAGCAGGTCGAACCGGAATCACTCGCAAATGCAAGCAATATGACGTAACTTTTTTTTCCTGTAGCTGCAGTAAAAGTAGCCATTAGCCGATCATTTCACTTCCAGACTCTTGGCATTGCAGATTAAGTTCACGCTGCTTCTTGCGACATGTATTTCATGGGAAGAAACGGGCCATCGCGGTTTATTTCAATAGTTTTGGCCACTTGAGTGACTCGCAATGTCACCTTTGCTCAATTTCGTATGGACTTACATTTATATCCAAATCTGTATCATTACATCCCACAAAAATTGAACGAACTTGCGCACATTTCAAATTTCCGGCACATGACATTTTGGCAAAAATAATTTAGCCGCAATTTCGTCGTACCATTTCTCCTTTTTTCTTCTGATTCGGCATGAAATTTTATTGAGTATGAATTTTAATGTTATTTCAGAATTCAATTTATTTATCAAGCCGTAGATCACGATTGGGAAACTGTAATGTCCCAGCTACAAACCACATCCAAATTCCTTCGTCTAGCAATAAATATAGAAAATAACCAAACTTTCTCTTATCACCCGAAATCCTCAGCTGCAATCGTTAACCTAAACAGAGCTTAAGGTATCGAAGCGAGGACCGTCCAAACTTCAAAATAGTTATCGTCGCAAACATACGAGCAACGCTTATCTTTGGTAATCTGTATCCAACCTTTACGTATTCTTAAATAAAGTGATCGAGAGAAGCGAACACATTGTACTTCGAGCGGAACCAACGATATCGCTGCGTGGACCCAACGATAACGTGCCCTTTTCGCTAGTCCCCACTCCAGAACATCCCTTACTAATAGAATAAAATACGCTTAAGACTTAGCATTAGAGTTAGTTCTTTTCGAGACTTCACGGCGAACACAACAACTCTGAATCCCAGATTCCGAACCGAGTCGCGAGTTATTTGCACTTGAAAATTTAAAATAAAAAGCAAAGTTATTTTGCTCCATATGTGCCTACGTGACCCCCTCCCATTACAAAACTATCAATTTTCATTTTGTCCATTAATGCAAATTTACAGATACCTTTGCCATTGTTTTTTTTTTTTCTTCCATTTTAGAAGAATCGTTTTATATTATCTTTTTATTATTCATTTAAAACTGTCCGAAGTTAGAGATTCGGATTCTCCGTATCGCCGAAAAATTTCTAGCGATTTAACAGCAGCCGAAAATCGAGGCTAACGATCTGACGTAAAAAAGAAAAAACGTCAATTATAATCACGTGCCGAATTTTTTCTCTCTGTCGGCGAAGGTAAATTACGTTGAACGGAGCCAGAATAAACAAGCTTATCGAGACACACGTGAGACCCTACACGGACCGTCCAGACGAATTCACCTTCCGGGTTTAAAGACCTTGCGCATCAATTACTTTCGCTTCGAGGTCCATACGAACGGGCACGATCTGCGTTTACACACGCGGACATACGCGTCCATTGGCACAGCTACCACGGTCTCACGACGATTATTATCGTTAGATACACGTCCGAAGATCCACGATGCAATAACAGCGAGAAACATCGGAAACATTATATATGAACACTACCGACACATAATTTCATCGCTTATCTCAAACTTTTAAGGTAGTTTCGTCATTACAGTAAAACGTGACAAACCTGAGATTAAGAGATAACTTTTTAAAAAATCAAGTTGAACGTTCTGAAAAGATTTTTTTTTGTTCGTAATAATAATTGCAGACTAAAATTGATGGAAATAAAAAAAATTGTCGAACAAATAAGTAATCCTCTAATTTCATTTTGTCAAATGAAGAGCATTAGGAACGTAGTATTATTTTACAAGGGAGGGAAGTGCCTGATTTCTGTCCAGTTCGAGGAAAATGCAGCAAATACGCCAAGTCGATAGCTGAAGAGTTAATAAATGATAGTATAGAAAAAAAAAAAAAATGTAATCCGATGATAATCGTGCGGACATAAATCAGATTTATAATGACACATGCAGAGACACTCAGAGGTCGAATCTTATGCTGTAGAAAGTGGCGATAAGAGATATTTGTGTAGCTAGCGCGTGCGGAATGTAAACATTGAATTATCGACCTCACCGCGCGTACCCCAAAACCAATATTTTCTCTTTTTTTCCCGCCATTAATTATTCCATTGGAATATTATCGTGAAGCGAAAAAAAATTTCGACAAAACACGTATTTTAAGTTGCGCAAAAAATGTCAACAGCAAAAAATAGAAATCCACCTTTTTCATCAATTCGTTTCTTTTTTTTTGTTTCTCTAAAGCCCAACACTTTTTATCCAACAAATGCTTTGAATTTCACTATAATTTCTCTACTTACTCGACTAATTGACTTTTCTCTCGGGTTGATGCACTTTTTAACGACGATTGCAATTCATGGTACATAAATTAGTATTAAATAAATTATTGTTTATGTAGAAAAGACACTTGAGGATTGGAATATGAAGTGCTTTACTCCCGAGGCTTTGAATATAAATTCACTGTTACTCGAGGGGTTTGCTGAACATGAATGAGAACCCGTCGCCGGGACTCGGCGTGCTCGCTCTTCACGAAGATCCCCACTATTTAGTCGTGCACCTTGCACGCCGGGGAATCCATCCACCTGATATTCACGGGCTCGGAGGTTATTTCGTATGCTCGCTTGCATCGCGTCACGTATATCGATACGTGAGTAAGAGTCTCGGAAGTGTGTGTCCTTATAAACGTATCGGTAAAAAAAATCCTGTTGTGCCATAGCCGGACCATCGCCGTCGCCGAACGAAAGGGAAAGGCGAGGGCATTATTATTTTCTCCCGGGGCTAAATTTACAGTGATCACACAACGATTATTCAAACCGAAAGATTGCGCTTCGTTCTTTTTACATTAATCAGTGTGTAATTAGATTTTTTTATTTATTTATTTATTTTTTTCAAATTGCTGTTAATCGCCACAGCGAATCGTCATCATTGTAATAATGAGACGCAATTAATGTCATCATTTACAAAGTAATTAAGGGAGCGGTTGATTGTTTTCGCGCCGTTCGGAGTTACTTAAGATTTTCAACGAAAACTATATACACGTTTAGACTTTGTGTATGTGCGATTTTTTTCTTTTTTTTATGGTTTATCACCGGAGACTTTTTACTTTCGGTTTCGCAATGAATAAAAATATATTTCGAGATATCGGCTATCGCGGGCGCCGAAATTAATAACCCAGGAAAAAGGCTCTAATTCGAAGACAGTTAACTGCATTACGGAACTGAGCCTTGGGTAGTGCCATTTCCTTCATCCGCTTGGAGAACCATTGTCCTTTGCTCGCAAGTGGAACCAACCATTTCTTTTTTATTATTTTTCCATGAAAATCTCGTAGCTCGGGTAAAGAGACACACGAAGTGAGCGACGAACGCTAATTCAAGAGTGGATTTCTGTTAATTAATATGGAGATTCACAGTCAAAACCTGGGAGAATGGCTAGAATGGGGGCGGGTGATGAATGGTCATGGTTCACCATGAGGAAAAATAAATCATCGGTTCGTTACGGTTGTAGATAAATTCTTGGTGGTACAGGCTGATCAAATAAATAATCATTTTTTTTTTCTACCGAACATTTGCGTTATAGGGGTTGTAATTTAATTAAGTTTAAAAAATATATCCTGTAGATTCACTCGATTTCCTGTATTCAAAAGATATTCAGGAAGCTACGAAGAAGCGGTTAAATTTTTTTTTTAAAGTAATAAAAGAATTGTCAAATTTGTTTTTTTTAACTTTGTTTTTTTACAGCGTTCAATTTGTAGATAAATGAATTTTATACATTAGAAATTAAAGAAATTAAAGGATATTATCGTCGTTTTGTAAGAAATTAAAAAAAATTTAATCTAGGATGTTTCTGGACTAGACTGTACTGCTGGTGTCTTCGTAATTGTCGTAAATATGACCAAAATATCTGCACTCTCAACAATCACAAAGACAGGACACAGACTGTTAAAAAAGGCAAATAAAATCTCATTACATGGGGCCGGAAAAATAGTGTCGAAATATATCAGGAAGTCATGCGAATATTCAGGGGAAAGGAGTAGGAATAAAGGCGGTTTCGGGTCTTGCATCTTGCCGTTGGGTACACTTAAAATAAATTACACGAGTTTACAACTTGTGCGTTGACATCTTTCAGGTCCTCGCGACCACATAATACGTGTGGCTATTTAAGTACAGTTGTATTCTTATAGTTTGTCTGCTACTATGTGAAGCGTTTGGCCTAAACATTTTTTAAATTCATTTCAAACAATTTCTACAATTCAATTTTTTTAAGTTAAATCATGCACTTATTATTCCCGCCGAAAAGCCCTCAAATTTGATTTTTCCAAAAAAAATCCTTCAAAGTTTATTGACTCGAATGAATTGATGCAAGAGTGCTCAAGTACACTTACGTTTTTATAGCTCGTTTATTGCTGTACGATTACGCAAATTATTCGCCTCGTTCTTTGGCTTCGAATTTTTTTAAACGTCATTTTACAAACAGTATTCATGTTACTTTATTTTTATTTGAGGCTCGTTGACTGTTGACTGCAGTCGCTATATAGGGTCGAGATTCCGTTGGACACTGAATGTCGTATTCCGCCCAATCTCGAGATTTTTCCCCAACCGGCTCCAGCATATTTTTCCAGAGAGCAAGGGTCACTGGAACAGTCGAGAAAATTTTGAAATAAATACAAGTGTCGATGAAATTTGCTTCCTCGAGGAGGAAATTCAAGAAAAAAAACATGGAAGTGCCTATGCAACCTCGGTTTTCGAATTATATTAACACAAGGATGCAAAAAGAAGCTAACTTGAAAAATGGCAAAGTTTCTGAAGTCATTCCCATGGTAAATACTATGGGAATGACTTCAGTAAGGATCCAAATGAGATGCAAACGAAGAACTTAAAGTTGCAGACATTGTTCTTATCGAAGGGAGATAATCTTTGAAAATAATTAGGCTCATCGAAGACGTAATAACATTACGACTGCATCTTCACCTCTAGCGTTGGCAAGCTGGCTAAGGTGGAAGCAGTCTGACGAAAGATAACGCCATTCGGTTGTGCCGTCGCTTGGAAACTTGAGATCAGTGGCGAACGGTTGAGCAACCGCCGCAAAATCTTCCGTTTGAAATTCCGGATAGGCCGCTACTTCCTCATCGATTTCTTGCCACCTGATCAAAAAATCCCAACAAATATGAATTAATATTTATTTCCAGTGAGCGAAATATTCTCGATAAATTGGTTCATTATTTTAATGCTCTTATCTATTTGAGAGAATCGCAATTTTTGGGGGATAATTTGACTGATCGCGCGAAAAATTTCTCGATTTTATGGTTTACCTGGACATTATTTTTGTGAATTCGTCTCGCTTAGCACGAAAAGGCAGGCCCACCAAACACGGGCACTCGACGATCGTGGTAATCTGACAAATTGGAGGCTTGTTCTTCAACAAGGCGATGATAATCAAGTTCGGTGGTGGAATTATCGAAACTAGTGTTCTGGGCAAATGTTTCTTCAGTAATCTCAGTGTCTTGATGAGGTCGGATCTGTGCTTCTGCAGTGCACTCCACGCACCTGATTGCAGAAAGCACATGTCAGCGCAAAAGTCGTTGTGTCCGATGAGAATGTGGATTAACTGCAGCATGATTCAATTTTTTCATTAGGCTACATAATGTTGAATAATCGGAGGAACCCATGCGGGATATTAATTGTTATTAATGTATGCAAACAAAAAATTTTTTTCATACCTTCCAGTGCTTTTTTACATCGACCTTTGGATGACTTTTCATCCGACGAATCAGAACTTCAGCCATAAACGGCAAATCTCGAGACATGGCGAACAACTCGGCGACGTTAAATTCCGAACTCTCTTGGCTTGTGGTGGAATCGTACGGAGCGTATCCGAATAAGTTGGGATTAAATTCCTGGCAATTAAAAAAAAAAAACAGTCATATATTAATTACTCTAATTGAGTTGATATCATTTCTGTTATTCCACACAATCTTCGAGGACGGAAATACAATCACTTGACGATATATTTCGAATTTTTTCGCATTTCCAAATTATCACACACGACGCTACGTTAATTAATTCGGAAAGCTATTTATATATTTATTTATTTATAAAATTTCAGAGGACAAATCCTTGAGAACAATTATCAATTGCGTCAGAAGTGCAATGTACAAGGAATTAACGACATACTTAAGCGGGTTCACTAGGCTATAAATAATTCAGTCCAATGGGAAAAGCGCGAAAACGAGGGACTAAAAAAGTCAATGAAGGCCGATGCATTATTGCCATCACGAAAGATCCTCTTGAGGGGCTCGTTATGGTCAAATTTGGTCCGATGGCTGCGAATGTGGAAAACGGAATGATTTGACCGAACATTACGCAAGGGAGCTGAAATAGAGACGTGCGCTATGAGTTCTGGACAATCAATTATTCCATGGCTAATTTTGTACGATAAAATTAACTCCGCCTTCAGTGTCGCGTGGCCATTTTTATCTCGACACGTAGATATTCCAAGTAATGTCCATCGGTGATTCTAAATTTAAACAGTAGAAATCGCACAAATTTCCATTGGAATCATTTGACGGCATTAATGTGCGGAGACCAAATGATGGACGCATATTCAATAATAGGGCGAACCAGAGCGCAATACAACATTTTTAAGGAAATAGGATTTGGAAAATCTGTTGCGTTACGACTAATAAATCCTAGAGTACGCAAAGCGCGCCCACAAAAATTAACTGTGTGGCTGTTGAAGCAAAATTGAGGTGTATCTATATGTATATACCAATTAGATAATTAGAGAAAATAAGTTTATATCGATATAACTAATATAATGACAATCTTAATATGTAATATAAGCAATAACAATAATAATAATAATATTCGGTAAAGTACATATTAATTGTCCAGAAAAAAGTATTATTAGTGGATTATATAGGAAAACCCTTGCAAAATGTGTATTCTTATGCCTTGGCTATTATTTTTATTTTCAGTGTTACTGACCTTCAGAAGATTTGGGATTGTGAGGTAGTGACGCCAAGTACCTTGACCGCCACCTACAGTCGAAACGCCTCGATTCTCGATAGCCAAGTGAAAAATATTCGAGGCCAGAATTCCTGTTCCAGCGGACAAGGAGTCACCCATCGCGCCGGTAACGTCGATATCTCCTGGTCGCAGTTCGTGCACCGATGTTGGTACATTTTCCGATCTACCGGCTGATCAAAACGATTCCCCACACATTTATCACTTGTTACTATGTCGTGTCTTTCACACGATAAGCAATTATCAAAATTAAATAACGATCCGACTATGGATAAACGATTTTCAAGTTCGCCGAGTGAAAAATGTTCATTTGCAATTTGCAAGTAATTCGAAAAATGCCCGAATTTTCTTCGATGGAATTTTAGATCCAAAAATGATATTTTTTCTTGGAACATTTATTTTCTCACCTTAAAATAACAATTTCATAGTTATAGTACATTAAATGAATTTAACTTTATTGACATTGGATGAATTAAATGAACATTTTTGTTCAGTTGATTTCGAGGGAAAAAATAATCTTATTATCAAATTTTGTTGCGATATAATTTTTTTAATTGTTTTGGTTTTGGTGGTTTTTTTAAAACTTTTATAAACCAATAAAAGTACGGATGTGTGGACATAGAATTCCGTTAAAATGCCATAAAAAATAATGATAGCAACAGTTTGTCATATTTTGTCACGAAAATCAAATTTCTATCAATCCATTTTTTTACTTGACTTTGATCAATAATGTCACGTTAATTGTCCTATTAATAAACAAACACGTGGTCGAATGTACTTTGTCGTGACGACCCTGACCCAATATTCTTTCCACCATTTCATCACATTTACAACATTCCATCTACATCGCGGGTGAATTAATGATGATATAATCAGCACCTGATACATTGCAGGGAAACGGCACATCATCGGGTATATGATTCTGTAATCGGTGAAGTTTTTTCAATTTTTCCAGAGATCTTCCACCTTCAACACTATTATTCCCTGCAATAAAGGACATTTATTTATTTTTTCTAACAAGTTTACCTTGGCTAATGCGCAAGCATTGAGCCAAAAGATTTATTGCACTTTCGTACCGATCACCACTGGTGGCAAGTCTCTTCGGAAGAAGCGTAGCAGTCGAATATTCACTCCGCTATCCAAATCTGTTTTCTGCCCAAGAGCAATCGAGCTCAAGCAGAGAGCACAAATCCAAAAAAACTCCGATTCCATAATGAAAATCGAGAATAATTAACTATAACTAAAATAGAAAGGAAAAGCGTGGCAGAAAGCACCGCGAAATTCAGGTGAAGCCCAAATCCAAAAAACCGTTTGATCGCAAAGTCACGTTTAAAACTAAATCACCAGAACTGAAATTAACTCTTTGGCTGTATATTTTAAAGAAAAAATGAAATGTACTCTATATTTTAGAGACACGAAAGAACAAAGCACTCTTAATCAATCAGCAATCCACAAAATTCACATGAAGCACAAAATTGTTCTCTTTTTGTTTTTTCTTCGTTTGTTTAGTAAAATTAAAAAATTAATCAACCCGACTGAGATCGTTTAATACTCTTGCTATTTATTTTAAGTAAAAGAAAAACGAAACGACTCTACACTCTTTATTTTACGGTAAGGTTGCAAAATTGCCACCTGAGCAACCGCATGACGGACGCAGGAATACTCTGAATGAATCGATATCGAGAATCTTGACATACCAGTATCCTGATCGAGAAGCTGGTATAATCCTAGAACGAGAACCACGGTAGGGATAGACCATAAAAAATTCTTGAGACTCGCGAAGAAACCAACGAACATACATTGATGTGTTATAAATAATAAGAAGTAATACATTGGCGGAAAGAACGTGTTTACTGAGTTGTGCATGGTAATTGCAACAGCACGAATAAAGTGCATTTGCATACAATTTATCTTTCCACTTTTTTGAGTGAATAAATATTGAACGGAACGTAAGTCAAGTTTTTTTTTCTTCTTGATGGCCTAAGATAATTTTGTATTTGAAAGGACTAAATGACAGACAATTTAAATACGTACTGCACAGTCTTTTACAAAATTTGGATCTCAAAAGATTTGCGTTTTTCTATTAAATAAGAGGACCTTTCAGAATGGCACATTCACAGTCGATGAATAAATACATAAGAAATTTTTTTTTTCAAGTTCGCTCAAATGTGTGAGATATCCCACCGATAGCGGGACTGGTTTTGGTCGAGGAGCCTGAATTTTTTTGCCAGTCACTAATGTCGTTTACTTATATCATATAAGAAGACTTCCACCCAGACATAGACTCCAAGTAATTTTTCGTTTCTGTTGAGATGTAGCGAAAGAAATTAGAAAAATAAGATGCCTTATCGTTGATTACGTCAATAGAGCAAAAGTCGAATTCGCCCTGTGCTTTTTGTGCTAAATAAAAAATGCTCGATGAAATCACATTGTGCTTTATATTTTTATTAATAAGCTCTGTATAATGGGTTTGAAAGAGCTGTAGTCTTTCTTTTAAAAGTGACGATTTCTGTAAGTCAACATTTTTCAGATGCTCGCGGACATTCTGTGCGTGTGTCTGGCTCTTTGGTTCCTAACATGAAAAAAAAAGTATTTCTACGAATCCGCATTACGTAATATTGTCAATATTATTTATGGCTCGGTAGCTTAAGCTGTTGGCTGTTGTCGATATGTAGGGTTGAGATTCCGTAGGACACTTGAGCGTCTGTATGTCCTCCCAATGTCGCGATTTTTCGCCCACTGGCTCCAGCATATTTTTCCATAAAGCGACGGACGCTGAAAAAATGAAACAAAAATAAAAATAATAGTCATCAAGATTTTTAAAGAAATGTCGGCTTGTTTTAACGAAAGCAGTTTGAGATTGTATATGTGTGTGTGTGTGTATGTTAATTGATGTTAAGTGTATTCATTCATTTACAATATGTATCAAAGTTCATAATAATCAGCACGTTTAACGACAGCTCGTGACACCGCTCGATGACAGAAAGATTAATATTATATCCTATGCGGACGCAGAAAAAAACGATCTGAGCCAGGTTAAAAAAAAGGTCAGATCTCTGTGCAGCGACAAACGGAACGAATAACTCAAGAAAACACTTCGGTAGGAACATCACCTTCTGTGATGCGAGCTGCCTCGACAATATTACAAATTTGGTTCAACATCATTCGTAACAATTCTTTTGTTTCTGTCGGCCGTCGTATCTCACATTACCGTGGCCTGGTAAGAAAAATGATAGAAACCGATGAATAATAACGTGTGGGGTCATCTCATCGCATCGCACATTAACGATCCGCTACAGATCCCGAAGGAATGAGGATCTGAGAATCAGAGAGTCGCGGGGACTCATTATAAAGGGTAACCGTTTTCGGTGGGGTAGAAATCCTGAGGGTTTTGGGTACTCCAAGGAATAGGAGATTCCGAGAAATTGAGTCCTTCAGGAAATAGTGAAATCCGGAGGAATAGAATAATTCCAAGCAAAGCGCTGAGGATTAGGAGAATGTCGTAAGATACGAAGTGCCTACAGGAAAAGGAAAATGGGGTCCCTGAGGTTCTGAAAGACATGAGGTTCGAAATAAGGGTCTCGAGGGTCAGGGACCTCCGGAGATGTTCTAAAATAGATTGAAGATAATGTAACAAAATAGAATTATCTTGAGAGACACAATCCCATCGCTGCAACACGCGGTTTACCGGAGATGTTAAACTCACCCCGCGCATTGGCGATTTGACTGAGGTGAAAGCAGTCTGGCGACATGTAACGCCAGTCGGTAGAGCCGTCAGCTTTCATCGGGAAGGTGAGATTCGTGGTGAACGGTTGAGCAACCACAGCAAAATCTTCCGTCTGAAATTCCGGATAAGTCGCTACTTCCTCGTCAATCTGCTGCCATCTATGCGCCGGGATGAACGACACATTTCATTATCGTCTATTTACCGATATAGCTAATATACGTATGAGGTTTATAGTCACACACCTGTTCATTATTTCGTTGAATTCATCCCTCTGACCACGCCAATACAAGCCCAACAAACAGCTGCACTCAAAATCTGTGGTAATCTCGCACAGCGGTGACTTGTCTCTTATCATAGAGAGCACTGACAAATTTGGCGGTGGTACCAATGACACCAGCGTCCTGGGTAAATGAGCCTTCAATATTCTCAGGGTCTCGATCAACTCAGCTTTGTGATTCTTCAGCACACTCCATGGGCCTGATCGTATCCAGCACATATCTGTGCAAAAGTCATTAGCCCCGATGAGGATACTGATCAGCTGAAATAAAGTAACGACAAGATAACGTAAAAAATTGTGTTGTATAATAAAGAGATTAAAAGATGTACGGCAATTTGTGGTTCCACAAATAATGCGTGTATTCTATTTTTGTTCGAAGAAATATTCTTTAAATAACTCGAAAACAGCGCCTCCGGATTTCTTCATGGTAACATACCTTCCAGTGATTTTTCACGTCGACCTTCGGGTGAAGTTCCATTCGGCGGATCAGATTGTTAGCCATATACGGAAGATCTCGCGACATTGCTCCTACCTCAGCGACGTTGAATTCCGAAGCTTCCTGGTAGGTCAAAGAATCGTGTCGGGAGTATCCAACCAAATTGGGATTGAATTCCTGCCAACAAATGGAACCACAAGCGAATTGCTTTAATTCGGAGAGAATCCAGGAAAAAAAATATTCAAAATCTACTTTGAATTTTTATTTTCACCTTTGTTTTCAAAACATACCTTGAATTAAAAAAATAAATGAATTTATTTTGCATCAAGTGGTCGGAAAATCTATCTAATTATGGATGTAGTGATTTTGGTACTGCATAACTGCAACAATCTGTGCTCTTCTCGTTGCCATGGAAGGCTTGGCTTTAGTTTGTTCCTTTTGTTATCAGTCCTGCTTACCTTCACGATATTGGGGACTGTAAGGTAGTCCCTCCAAGTACCTTGACCCCCTCCAAGGGCAGTGACGCCCCGATTCTCGATCACGAGGTGAAAGAGGCTCGTGGCAAAAATACCGGTTCCTGCAGTCAAAGAGTCCCCCATCGCGCCGATAACGTCAATGTCGCCAGGTCGCAATTTGTGCACCGACGTTGGTACACTATCCGACCTGCCGGCTGATCCAAAGCAATCTTTATAAGTTTCTTTGTACGATGTGATCCTTTGTCATTCCTTAAATGATAAATTGCTCAAAAATGCTATTAACAAAGAATAATTAATGACTGATAATTAACTTGTTTAGAAAACCTTCTTTTCTGTTTTTAATCATTTTTTCAATAGTTTATGAACAAACCCTCTGTGGATTCAAAAGCAATGATCGTCACAACCCCGACAAGTACGATAATTAATTTTTATAGCGTCTATACACATTTGCACATTTAGTTAAAAATAATTATAATAGAGGATGAAGGACCTCGGTCGATCACCTGGTGGCAATGCCACGACATAATCACTGCGATAAGAAAAAAAAAATTTTTTAACTTTGCTAATAAAAACAATTACTACTGCTACTATTAATTGTAATAGAATTATGATATAATCAGCACCTGAGACGTTGCAAGGAAACGGTACATTATTGGCTATGCGATTTTGGACTCGACGCTGATCCTTTGCTTTCTGAATATTTCTGCCACCTCCGACATCACTTCTTCCTGTAAAAATAATAAAATCGATATTATAAAACACGTTTTAGCGGAATTCTCTTAAAAGTCGTGAAAATTAAATGGTACTGTACTAAATGAATGTCGCACATGTGAAATTTTTCACCTTGATGAAAAAATATCGTTAGGCAAGTGGGAAATTGAGAAATTTACGACAAGGAACATTGAGTTCGACAAATATTCGCCTTTGAGACGAGCGTAATATGCTTGAGACAAACAATATTTTTTTCTTCACTAGTTCAACGTTTGTTTTGTAAAAACAATGAATTCATTTCACAATTGACGTTTCTATACGTTTATTAACGAAATATTTAAAGAAAATTAATTTGTTGATCGCTTTTTTAAAAAACCTTCTTTGTACAGTACAACGTTAATTTTATGGACGAGGCTTTGGATTTACTGCAGTTACACGTGACATTGAGATCTTGATTTTTCTTCGAAATTCACATATCAAAAATCTTTATTTCATTCAAAATATAGACTAAAAATATGCAAAATAGAAACTCTCGTGTTGCTTCCTTAGAACTTTTAACTTTTTACGAATATGTCTCTATGAGGAATTATCGTTCAAGGAATACGCAGAATTCTTCTTGGAATTCTTCTTTCAAATAAATTTGAAAAACAAAAGGTTAGCGAAATTCAAGTTGTAAATAGATAATAACGAAAAAAATTAAGTTCCAATTTTATTCGAAGCCTTTAAGCGAACTCCACTAAATTATTACGTTATCTTTCAAATCAAACAATTTTTCCATACCAACTACCCCAAGACCCAACTCTTTGATGGCGCGTAACAATCGAATGTTGTCTTCGCTGTCCAGAAAAGTTTTCTGCCCGAAAACAATGGAGTTCAGAAAAAAAACACAGATCCACAAAAATTCCATTTCCATTGCCAAAAAACAGAAAAAATTATTGCGAACGCACTTAATAATTGGTTTGACAAAAAAAAATTGCCTACGCAATAAACAATTGTTTTGTGAGTAACAAAAAAATTGCAAAGCCACTGAACGATTATCTCGTTAATAACATTTTTGAAAATCACAATCCGCAAAGGAGTTTAACCCTTCCGAACCAAAAGTAAAGGTCTCACTCGGGCCGAGGTTCGGCTTCAAACTGAATCGGTGGCTGGCGCAAGGGTAAGCTGATTAAATCGGAATTGAGGACCTTGAATCCCGGTAGAGTATCTTCAGACGCATTCAAGGACACCAGAGCCGGGCGCATCAGCGTGGGGATAATAATAAAAATTCGCCGATACCGCGACACAACAACGAACGCAAACTTCGTTGAGGAAAGGAAAAAAGAGAAAAACCAGTTTTTCCTGAAATTGAGTTTTGTCAATAAGATAACTAATGCTGATCGTGATGAACCATTTTGTCACATTAAACCGATATCTTATGATTTTCAATCAATTTATTAACGCTTAGTACAAGATGCACAATCTTTGGATTTGTAAATACGAGCCGAAGGCGACGATAACAATCGAATAATTGTTTCCCAATGAAAATTCCATTTTCATCGAGCTATTTTTTCGTACTCAAACAATATTGCCCTCGTTTCGTATTTTTTTAAATGACATAGTGCAATCAGGGATGTCTTCCCGAAGAACCGGAAACGACGATAAATATTTATTTCTAAAAACTCAATTTAATCTTCACATAAACACACATTACATAAATTTTAATAAACGTATGTGCTAATTAACTTAAAACTATTAAGAAACATCGATTGACGTTTTATGATTTCGAAAAACTTAATGCATTATTGAGCATTAATAAAATTTGGATATCGAGTGCACTCACAAATAATCTTTGGATGTGAGCATTTAGCGGCCCGTCTTTGTTTTCAAATATTGTATTACGCGTAGGTATTCGTACAGCGTCAGATACATACTAAGCTGGTAAGAAGAACGCGCGGAATAAATCTCATCCAAATGCCATGTAGTACGAAAATACGTACGAAAGACTCGATTATCGTTAGATTACAGAGAACACTGGAAATCGTATGCATCTCACGTATCCCGCTTATTCCTCAAACAGATGATGCGTCTCAAGGCACTCGGAGCATATTAAATAATCTGGAATAATGGTAGTCCCGTACCATCGCCTCTTCCAGGAACGTTTTTTTTTTTTATTCAAAAACAAAGAAGTGAGTAACTGTTGATACCTTCGACGTCGAACAACGGAAGTAATGAATGCGGAGAAGATGATTAGATAAAAGCAAAAATCGTGAATCCACTGGCATCAATTGAATTTCAATTGATTCCTGTATTCTTAATTTCGTAACACGCTGTTTATCATATGCACGGAAAAAAACAAATAAACATATGACAATCTTACTTCATTTGTCCTCGTATTATTTCGAAATCACGACTCGCAAGCTCGAAAGCTTTAACACGGTATGAAATGAACCGTGATTTACGCCGTAATACGAGCGTATTTTTCGGCATCGTGAAAATATCACGTGTGAGTTTTGCGGTTACATCGCCCAAAATCTACGACACAACACTTTTCACGAAAAGCTCAGCCAATCGCACGCGACTTCAATCAATTGAATTTTAATTGATTCCCATATTCGTTATCGTCACTGTGAAAATCATCTCGCAATACTCTGTTTATCATATGCTCGGAAAAACAAAAATAAATATGTCCAAATCCTACTTTATTTGTTCTCGTATTATTTCAAAATCACGGCTCGCAAGCTCGAAAGCTTTAACACGGTATAAAAGGAACCGTGATTTACGCCGTAATACGAGCGTATTTTTCGGCATCGTGAAAATATCACGTGTGAGTTTTGCGGTTACATCGCCGAAAATCTACGACACAACACTTCTCACGAAACGCTCAACCAATCGCACGCGACTTCAAGCGGAACAAGGAAACTGCGTCAAACAAGAAGCAGTTTGGGCACCTGCGCTTCTATCGTCATCCTTCGCTCGGTGTTTATCATAGATACTCTTAATTAAATAAAATCGAAAACCTGAAGATATCTGCTTCGTATTCCGAGCTATCATAGGTTATTAGTCATTAAATATTGACATTATACTTGAATGACAAATTCCTCGACCTGCAAGTTGAATATGTTTAAACCTAACATTAGGGCAATGTAATAGAAAATACCTCGTAAAAACACGCAAAAAGTCACATTGCGACAAACAACGAGAAAGAATCTCGCTACTATCGTCGACTGATAAGTTCAATCGCCCTAGATATATTTTATTAAAAAGCACATTCTCCTATGTTACCAACGGCAGAACATTCAGTCCGGAAGGTGACGTTTGCGTCTATAAACAATTTCGCTCTCAGGTCAATTTAAAGACCTGCCGCGTTTTCCGCCTATTTCATTATAATCCGACATATTCACGTCAATTCCATGAACAATTATAAACTATTCCCAATTGTGGACTCTGCGGATACATCGCCAATTTTTTAGACTCGTTATTAAAAAATTGAAAAAAAAAAAAAAAATTAGTCCGCATAACTAAGAAATATTTTAAAAAATTCTCTCAATCAACTAATTTCGAGTCTGTTTCGAGATTGTACCAGTGCACGAATTTCACTGGACACAAAAGCACATACACTTACTTACAAATCGCTGTGCACCAGATTCGTGTTCGTTACCCTCGAGAAAATTCTTTGTCTATATAAAAGGCCAAAGCTCTTTCACGAGACGAGATTTGTGAATAGTTCAAGAGAGCCACTCGTCTATTTTCAGCTGTGTCGGTCTATCTCCCTGCTCACGTGCATATCGATCGCAGCCACTCGTTGTCGCACTTCCTCGAAATTAATGACGAGGCGAAGTGAGCAGAGTGGGAGAAGGCAGGACCCAAGTGCGGAAAGTCCGTAAAGATTGAGAGAGGAGCTCGTGTGCTGCCATCCTAGATGATGTTTGCCCATTTATTGGCGTGGGAAGGGGTAGCAGCTACAGATATGAGACGAAGGAGAAGAGCTGTCGGCGGAAGGGAAGGGGAGCTGCGCGTTAGCAGCGAAGGGGAAGCAAAAGCAAGAGTTCCGCGAGGTCAAGGTTGAGGCGAACTCGGGAGCTTAGCGACACCCTGCGTCGCTGCGTCTCGCGCGGGCGGCAGGGTCAAGGGTCACTGAACTTTTGCCCACAGGCGCCAATCCGACAAAAGTCTATTTTCATTTTTTTTCTATTTTCCCCAAGCATCAATGGATCTACGGACCGCGGGCGTTCCAAAGAGAAGCACGAAACACGTTTACTGGCGGTATCAACGAATTTAGCACGACACAGCCTTGACACATGCGAAGAATGAGCGCCTTTGTCAAAATCTTACGCACGAGTAAACGATTTTTTGCTTTCTTCATTCCCAACGTTTACACGCTGTGATAAATAAATGCCGACAGTCGATATCTTCGGTCGTTATCGCAGTTGATGCAATTTCTAAACGATGTTAATGCAAACGTTCTCGATATATGAAAAAATAATCACGAAATTGTTGACAAAACTGTTCGGGGTTTGAAAAATTAATGAAAATTCTCGTATTGTTTTGAAAACGTATTAACAATACAAATTTTTTTTCCAATATTATTAAACATGATATGTGCGTTCGGAAAATGAATAAAAAGTCGTTCATAAGGGAAGACAATTTCTATTAATTTTATTAAACCATTTGGATTCCACCAACTTACTAACTTACCATAGATCGAAGAAATTTTTACCTGTGCATCAGTGAGCGTTAAATAGTCGAGGGAAAGAAGGTGTGAACAACCGGAATGGCAATTGTATTAAATTTACGCGGCCTCATCACACTGTACTCTATTTTACAGTGATAACGCGTTTTTTTTTACTGTGGCTTGGCTGACAAATCACATCAGCATATCGCCATATAAGTGGGCTATATATGACACAGATATGCGATCCGTGCGTAACGATTTCAGCGAGCGCGGCAGGGAAACAATATCCGAACGAGATCAACGCACACGACTAGTTTGTTGCTGAGTATCGGACATCCGATGTATTTACGTGAGGCACAGTCAGGGTGAGAAAGAGAACATATGTGTGTGTGTGAACTAGAAGAGAGAGAGAGAGAGAGAGAGAAGACGTCGAATATTCCTAGTGCGTTAACTCGTGCGCTCATCGAATTCGCACTGCGATATGTCACTATAAGATGTTTCCTCATTCGACTCACGCTTTCGGCTTACAAAATCACATGCTTACATATTATAATAATGTTTAACCCGGATAAGAAGGCTATCGGGTTACGGAACGTGCGTGTATAAGTATGTATACATATATATATGCGCCAGTACGAACACGAGCCCTTATATTGTGGGTTAGGATGGTGGAGCGCTTCGCTTTAGTAAAATCAGTGGTAATTTTTAACAGCATACCGAAAACTCTTGGCAGTATCAACTGCCAGAAAATATCTGCATTTTCGGTCACCCTATTGTTCTTATATGAAGGGGGAGGGGAATATCCTAGGAGCCTATTTCGACATAACCATTAAATAAATTTCACAAAAATCATAGTTTACTGTTAATCCAAACAATTTTGCTCTGATATAAAGTTCTCATTGCCACGTGCATCCGTGAATAGTATTAATCGATGGAATTTTTTAGTTCTTGGCATTGAAATATTCCGACGTTTATTTTGTTGTTTTATATCGAGTATTTTCAAAGGCTCTGCATAATAGAGAAGCACTTGTGTGTCGGGGCGAGGTTAGGCTTAGCCATCGATTTAATAGCACATGCACGAGTGGTACTCATCAATCAAACGGAAATCGTCGATCAATCACGTTGTGTTTTTTCTAGTATGTCCCTTATGCTTTCCGCGCGATTCTCTTTGTCCAGAAAGCGCTCCAGAATACACGATCGGACCATTTGCTTCTCCCTGCAGCAAATAGTTGTGCTCCATCACATCCATGCCACGGCTTATCGAAGAAATTAATCCTAAACAAAGGTCGTGGCAGGTAAGAAAGCTTTACTCAAATCGATCGCGAGCTTAAATTTCGGACACGTGGGACGTAGCAGATCGGCTTTCGAATTATCAAAATAAACAATGAATCGTACGTTTATTTAATTTTTATGAACTTTGAGAAAATGCAATAATTTTCCTAATCATAATACCACAATAAAGGAAGCTGCTTTTTTGCCAAAACGAAGAGGCTGCTGATGAGTGCCAACTTGATTATTGCGCACCCTGTTTTCGTCGCGATAACGAATTACGTGAATTATGACGATAAGAGAGTGACAAAAATCCGGCCAAATTCGCGAAAACCAGATGTGACCGAATTTTGAGAGAGATTTTCGTGCGGGAGTAGATACGCTCGAATAATCTGCGAATGACGTAAACTCTCGAGGTTCGTATAATATTAAATTGTCCTATCAGCCATTGAATTATCGTGGGTGCTCACATGTACCGGCGTGGTACTTTGTGTCTTGCAGTTCGTGCAGTTTCGTCCCTCTGCAAATCCAAGGAAATGTCGCGGGGTTATCGCTGGAACATTGATAACGTTTCGATATGTGATATATGAAATCCTCCGTGATTTTTTGTTTTTTTTTTCTGTGAAGCTCGCACGTGTCGACGACCCAAAAATTCCTCGGCTTGTAATCGCCAACTGGAGTGGCAAAACATCGAAAGAAATAATAATAATCGACATGTGAACTCCAACGATGTATCCTGATGTAAACTTCCGAAATCTTGCAGCTGCAAAAAAAATTCATTGGATTATATACGTGATAAGATCGCCGCTGAGTAAATAGAGCGGCTGAAAATAACTATTTTGATTAGACGACTGCTGGAAGGTCGTTGATCTGTCTTTTAAGAATGGAAGAATTTTGCGGAATTGTTGGCGAGAGCCTATATTCATACATTTTTTGCTCCACACCCGAAGGATTAATTATATAAATTTCAACATAAAACAAAACTTAGATACAGATTTACAGTAGAATAGGAAACAGCGTGTTCTCGCAAATATTTTACTTCTGATGTTGTAGTAGTAGTGTTTATATTACATCACGGTGTACGGTTATCGCTGCGTGGGGTTGTGCTGTCAAATTCTCTGATTATGTGTGGCGTGAGCAAAAGTTCGTCGACTGAATTCGTTGAGCCTTTGTATCCTTTGTTTGTGTCGTGCTGATTTCTCAACTTTTTTCTTTCTCTCAAAGGAACTTTTGATTTCGTGAAAATTACTTTTTAGAATTTCATGTTAATTTCCACAAAAGTATCCATATGCATGTGATAAAAGAGCCGCAATGTGAACAGCAATAATTCGTGTCCTGGACAATTGGAGTTTCGATGAAAAATACTTTCATTTTACTGCATGATTATAGATTTTTACGTTCGCTAAATATTACACTTTATTGTGAAATAATCATCTATCCAAATTACACATCGTTTTTTGGAGAAAAAGTGAAACTTTTTTCATTTTTTATATCAAATTATCTCTGACAGTACTTCACTTTTCGCATAGTCACTATCTCTTCCGGTTCTGTGAAAGTGAAGTTTTTTTTTTACTTGATCAACGAAAATCTGTCGCATCATCTTTTACGAACATATTGCTATTGACTGCCATTAAAACAAACATAGATTATTGCGTCAGTATCAAGATTAAATATCGTCGTTTGTATTACTCATGCATACGTAGTAGTAATTAGATAGTTGTTGACGATTAATTTCACCCGATTCAACGTTTAGGAAGATAAAAAGTATCCCTTATGAATTAAGTTTGCTGGGTTACGTGATCGAGTGGGCTGCCGAAACGCCCTGTTTTTGCCTGCTTTTATGTAAGCGGATATATTGGGCTTCAAACGTAACAATAATTCTGAACTTTGAATTGTGCACATGTCTTTTCCCATGCCGTTAATCCTATTGATCGGTGATGGTGCTCACAATCCCAAAGTACAGATATCATTCAAAGTGGAATTATCTTGCACGACAAGCTGCAATTTTCGATAGAACAAGGGCATTAGTCGCACTCAAACACTGTTGTAAAATCGTAATATGAAGAAAAAAATTGATTTTGCAGTTTGGTCTATGTAACCATAATTTTGCATAATACAAAATGTACGGTCGAACTCGCGATATATTTTGAATATTTCCACGCAAGTCGTAAATTTTCGTGCGCCGTTGCGGCGAAGTTAAACAGTACGGGTTGCAGTAGAAATTAATCGACTACAACTAGTTTCGTATAAAAACAATCGAATGAAATGAGGATTCAGTAATAGTGGACAACAACAATTTAATAACAATAACAGAAACGATAAAAATACAAGCGGTGCGTACGGAAAGATTTAACCTTAGATGTTGACTTGACCAAAAGTCGCTGAAGATTGACGAAAATTGGAGACAATTTAACGCTTGAATTTTCGCTCCCTCCCTTCGCAATCGGGAAGGAAGCGTCTTCGAGAGTTTTGAGTCGCAGATATTCATTGGCTAATATTTGTAGAGACCAGTATTCTTTACGGTGATTGGTTTTAAGGGTTGGCGTCCCTCACAGGTAGATAAGACGTGTCTCGATGCGAAGGCGTGGCGTCTCGCGGAAAAACTCTAACGGTCCGCTTGACTTGAGCATCTGCTTGACAGACTACCGATCGTAAAAACCCTCGGTACGAGTACTTCGCGTATAGCATCCCTGAATGTTTCATAAAAGACTGGAAAATCCCAAAAAACCTTTGAACATCTGCGGCTATAATTGTTGAATATTATAATTTGTCTTTTTTCTGTTTGCGTTAGTGCATGGATGTGAATATGTCTTGATTTAAATAAAAAATTATTACATATCGTCACTATCGACGATCCACAAAACATACGATTATAATATGCCGGGTAAATTTGGACGTTATTTTTATGATCGCTGCACGTTGTTACTACTAAACACTGACTATAAAACAAATTATACAGTGTATTTATATTATAAACTGAGACCTTCAAAAAATGTACCCGAAACAAACGACAAATAAAATTCTAACGTGATCCTTGATAACAGAATCTTTCGTAATTGTAGAATAATGCGTTAATTGCTTATTGTTCTTAGTCGAGGTCACTCTCGATATTTCTTTTTCGAATCTTCTTTTCTTGTTTTGCTAAAAAATTTACGCAACCGCTGTGAATTCTTGATAATTCATTGAGTGTAAAAATTGATAATGCAGAATCATCGGTCTTTCACTATTTCATTGTTGATTACGTCATTTTTTCTTCGTAATTAAGAAAAAATTTAATATTCCATTGGTCCATCCTTTCTGCGGTCCGGTTGTTTCCTCTGCCCTTGGATTTCATGGTTTCCGACCCTAACTTCCCCGCTGCGAGGACCCAGAGGCTGATCATCGATATGTATAAAAGTGGGGGCGATACCCCGATATGGATTCAGTGGCTCCGAAGCTCTCGAAGGAGAAACACCGGGACGGAAAATCTCTGTACGCAGAATCAAAAAGTTCTTGTGAGCGAAAAAATCAGCTTCGAGTATTTAGTGACATAGTGATTTGATATTATTGAAAAAAAAAAATTTTTTACCTAAATAATTATAATAGCGACGATTTTATTTTCAAAAAAAATCAAGAAACGTTAGTGACTTACTGGAATCGACGGAACGATGACGATGTCCTGTTTCACATTGAGTTTTTGTTTTTCCACAATCTTCTCTTCAGACTACGATTGTTGAGTAATAATTAAGCTGTGCTCGACGATAGGGTAAAATGTGAAACGTTCTATATCACGAGTTCTCTTGCACAAGCGACGTTAGTGCAGCTCTGAAGCAACTGGCACGATAACGAGTACATCGCCACCAGTTTGTTGAATCTTTCGACGTTGTTTTCTCTTTCTACCATTATCGTCGGTAACAGTGACTGTTGAGCGACTATGAAATATCAAATTGTTCAATTGATTAATGCGAATGTTTTGCGCTCCGGAGGTTGTGACATTGCCACCAAAAATATTTCAAATAATTAATCATCGATAAACTTGATGGCAATTTACAATTGTTTCTTTGATTTTCTCTGAATCACTATTTTCGACCATTCGACCATTCGCCCAACCGAAAAATCTCGACAAAACAACATAAAAAAATATATATATATTAATGAGGCGGAGATATTGAAGAAGAAAAAAACCGTCTCTGTTGCAGATCCGAGACGAGGAACACCCTGAGGAATTCCCCTTGCGTATTACGAAAGCTGAGCGAGTTCTCGGCGGGCCTTTGCAATCCTCGATTCGTAAATCGCGCTTCCACAGCTCAACTATTGCGAGAGAGATATTGGCGGCCACGTGACCCGAAGATAGCCGAAGAAGCTCGCGGTAGGTACCGAGGTTATAAATACCGGGGGCGGGCTAGCGGGGAGTCTCTTTTACATCCCAAGCGTTCCCCACAGTGCATTCACTATTGCGCTGGTACGACCATTGGGTCGAGTGTCGCGGCTGTGTGGCTCCTGCATACGCGGACTCAGCAGCGTACACCGAGGATCCGCATCATCGTCAACCTCCTCGACAGCCAATAACAACCGATTCAAGTTGTTGCGTTACACGAGCGTCCGTAACACATCCGAGTTGGGCCCGACACGTAAACCTACAACAAAGACAACGGGTAAGCGCCAAGATACGACGAAAATGCCGGAGACCGCGCACCACATGAACGGATACGCGAACGGGCACACGCCGCCCGAGATGCAGCAGGACACGACCTTCCTCTTCACCTCGGAGTCCGTCGGCGAGGGACATCCAGGTACTGTACCGATAACCTTACCTTCGTTTCATATATTCGATGTTATCCGAGTTTTATGAGTCGCGAGGCGAGCGGCCGAGCCTCGTGCCGCCATGAAGGGACACGATAGGCGCCGCGTGCGCACGCGACGCTCCATCCTTGTCTCTCTCTCGCGCAGTCGCACGCGCTCTCTTCTCTCTCTCGCGCCGCAGCAGACCCCGACGATTTATATCCTTAATAGTTCCGAAAGCCCGACGAGTATTAAGTTGCTGCGAATACGATACTGCAAATTGTCTCGCTTTTTTTTTTATTATTTTTTCTCAGTTTCGTACGAGAGATAAGTTTTTCTTCTTTTCCGAAATGTTCATCGGGACTTGTGATTGTTATGCGCGCGAATCGATGGTTACTACGTATCGCGTTACAGCCGACCTCACAAATCGTCGACGCCATGTGCTCACGACCACTCGCTTCCGAGTTCCGGCGAGAGAGATCTATTCTCGATAGTTCCAACGCACACCGCGAGACTTTTCGGGTTTTCCGAACAACGGGGGCGAAATTGTGTGTTTTTGACATTTTTTTGAAATATGAACGATCGAGCAATGTCCCGGAATTGGGATCGTCGTACTTTCCGTGGTTGGCTTAAGCCCTTTGGACGATCCGTGAATCACTCTTTACGCTTCCACAGAGCTCAACAAACACTGAAGATAAGAAATTGAACCGCGAAGATGAAATAACATTCCATGCGCTATGAGGAACAAAGTGTGAGCTGATGCCATTTTTTTTTTTAGAGCAGACTACGGTGTTTAGGCATTTTTTTTATTCGGTCTGCTGTCATTAAGATTAGGCTCGTCCACATTAATTACTTTTATTATTAGCATTGTTTTCCACAAAAATATTGTTGTTTTTTTTAAAATAAATATTTTTGTTTTTAGACAAAATGTGCGACCAGATAAGCGATGCAATTTTGGATGCACATCTGGAACAGGATCCCAATGCCAAAGTCGCTTGCGGTAAGAGTCTCATAGAAATATATCAGAATTACTAGAAGGCTACACTATTTTTCAAAATTATTATCTTTGCGATAATGAATGATGTTTTTTATTTTTATTATCATGGTCTGCAATTGATAGTTATAATTATATCAATGACTTTTGGAGAAATTAGAGGGGCTTCAAGTAGCGTAAACTTGGTGGAGAATATTTGTATCTAAGCTTTCTGAATGTTGTGCGCAGAAACGGTGACAAAAACTGGAATGATTCTGCTGTGTGGCGAAATAACTTCAAAGGCTGTCGTGGACTACCAAAAGATAGTTCGTGACACGGTCAACCACATTGGCTATGACGACTCCTCGAAAGGTAAGGAAACTCCACTTTTTTTCACTGAATTTTTGTTAATCAATTCCCCATTCGCATCTCTACAATCTATCGCTGTAGATGACTGTGTCGTCGTTCAATGATGTTTGTAACAATGTATTTGCTACTCTTGAGTGCCATGATGATAACTACACTCTGAGAACGATGTTCAGTCATTAATGTCAGTGATGGGCAAAAAAGATAAAAATATAAGAAAAACGAATAGTTGCATACCATTCAAATTTTATTAAAATATTGAGGCAAAATTCTACTTGTTCATAATATTTTTAAAGTTTTTCATCCAAATTGCCGATCTCTGAATCCCAAATATTGAATCGCAAATAAGTACTCAATGCAACGCGAAACAATGGAAATGTACAGGATGTGGTCGAAAAGAATATTTAGAAGCACAAATTTAAATCTAAAGATAATTTAGTAGCGGCATACTATTTAAACACACGCTGTACAAAAATCGAACTAATTGCACTTAGGATTTATGGGATACTGCTGTACTTTTATTTTACTTTCTGAACAAACGAGCGAGGGGGAGAGACAGAAAATAAAACACTAGTTTAAAACGTCGTCAACGAAAACGTTAAAATAACAACAAAAAAACAATAGATTATTGTTGCTTTTCGAGTTCGACGATAATTACTGTAAATACGATAACGTAAGAGTATAATGGTGGTAACAGGATTTGATTGGCGCACGTTGAACCTTTTGGTGGCGATCGAACAACAATCACCAAATATCGCTGACGGAGTCCATATGGACAGGGAAGAGAAGGACGTGGGTGCCGGTGATCAGGTACAGAACCCATTCTCAGCCCGTGCCACAGAGCAGCCAAATATCAATTCAAATATCGTCGATACGAATATACATTTAATAATAATAATAATAATAATAATATCGGTATTGCTTGAAATTTTTTGGTCATTGTTATTATGGCGTGTGCCCGATCGAATGGGTGTGCGTGGGACGAGAAAAAGCATCATTCGCGATGGGATATTTATCATAACAGAAGACAACGATAATAGCATTCCGACGGACTTGAGCATTGAATGAATCATCGCACAGGGGCGAAAATAATTCCATGGTGTTTCATTGCACATAATTAACATTAAATAAAAATGTAACGACGTTAGCACCATTTACGATTTCACGTGAAAATCAAAAACAGTAATTGACGAAAACTAGACACGATTAGGCTGTGAGTGTTTGATGGCTGCAATTCGCAAAAACGAGAGGGAATACTCTTAATGGCGACCCAATTGCCCAAAACTTATTATTAAATAAAGCAAAATCGAGATTTATAAATAGAAAACGAAAGAAAACCGCCACAATTTCCCGTAAATCAAATTCCCCAGTAGCGAATACGTTTGACCTGAAAAATCCGTCGTTTCTACAGGTTTTGACTACAAGTTGTGCAGCGTCCTACTGGCGATCGATGCACAATCGCCAAATATCGCGGCAGGGGTTCACGAGAACCGCAGTGACGAGGAAGTTGGCGCTGGCGATCAGGTCAATTCTCGTTTGCATTCAAGTAGCTTGCAGTTTTTTCATCCTGCTAAAGAAAGCAAAAAATTCTATCTCTCCTTTTTTTATTGTGACTAATTGTTTAGATGAAACAACCTTAGCTACTTTTGTATCATAATAATTTCTTCTTTCTGGCTATTTTCGCAATGTACAAAGCACCCCCTTTTTTGTTGTAGCGATATTCCTCTAAACGTTTAGACTTAACGCGGTGGAGGTTTGACGAATTTATGCAGTTGGTAGTTAGAATTCACATAATGTCTTTCAGTGTTTCTTTATTTGATTATTACTCGGTGCTGAGCGATCAGTCGCCGATAGTATCGTAATCCTATAATCACGATGATGTCCATGATGAATAATGGTTTATATTGTTTTCACTAACCCATCTGTAGCTCTTTTGTTGTAACACTGTTTTTATTTGTCTGGACTAACATATTAATTTTCAATTTTCTGCTCTGTATGGCACCTTTTTATCGCATGAATGACGTTATTTTCCTTGCCTGGAATCTACACTGGCATGAATTGTAAATATTGATTATAGCTCAGGCGCATTCCCCGATGGGATTAATTACACCGATTCCAGCCAAGGAAAATAAGAGCCTGATTAATCTACACGTAGTTCGCGCTTTTTTGTAGACCACGAGTCAATATCAAAGCTAATACTAGTCGTCGGAAGACTCCAAATTAATTTTCAACATGTAAATCAAACAGGGCTTGATGTTCGGCTATGCTACGGACGAAACTGACGAATGTATGCCGCTGACTGTCGTGCTGGCGCACAGACTAAATCAAAAGATCGCCGAACTCAGGCGAAGCGGTGAACTTTGGTGGGCACGTCCCGACTCAAAAACACAGGTTTGTTGAAGCGAATAATATTATGATGACGACAGATTTAATAAATGATGTTTCTCAATTATATTTGCTACTTCTGAGTGCTATGACATAAACTTATGTTCTGATCTTGGATTAGATACTGCTTTTTTATCCACTAGATACGTAGATCGCATTGTAAACGTGTTATTTTGGATTAATAGGTCACCTGCGAATATATAATGGACCACGGGGCTTGCGTCCCCGTTCGCGTGCACACCGTCGTTGTTTCGCTTCAGCACAGTGAGAAAATCTCCCTCGACGAACTCCGCAGAGCCGTTATGGACAAAGTCATCAAGGAAGTCATTCCAGCGAGGTATCTCGACGAAAAAACCGTCTTCCACGTGAATCCCTGCGGGCTCTTCATCATCGGTGGACCCCAAGTACGTTTCTCGACTCTTCCATCTATTTATAGTTTAACCGGTGATCTTTACTGAATGCTTCTCGGAGCCCAGATTCGCTGCCTTTAAGGTAGTCGTCCGCTGCGTCAAATCAGAGCTAAATTTTTAATTGCATTTCCACAAATTACGTTAAGAAGAAAATATGTCAATATTTATAAATTGGCCTATATAAAGTTTTCGTCATCCAGTTTCATGTTAGAAAAAAAACCGTAATATTCATCGGATCATGATGAAAAAAAAAAAAAACATAATATTTTTCATTAAGCGAAACGTGGTTATATTTACATTGTTAGAAAAACGTTTTTGAAAAATTCTCGCTAATGTGACTAGTACGTGACGGAGCGAGCACCTTAACCGATTACAATTGCTGAATTGTGACGTCAACATTCTTCGTATCGAGTTCTTCACGTAATTTTCTTTTTCCTAGTCTACTATTTATATTTTTCGATGAGTCGGCCGTTGTTCAATGATGTTTGTAACATTGTATTTGCTACTCTTGAGTGCCATGATGATAACTACACTCTGAGGACAACGTTCACTCATTAATATCGATGATTAGCGGACGAGTCTAATGGAAAATTTTGAATAATTACCGCGTGCAATTTACATGTTTTTAACATGATTCATTGTATTGAACGAAAAATAGATTTACACATTTTTTTTATTATTTCCTTTTCCTCGCTATATCTTTACCTTTCATTAATTGCCAACAGAGTGACGCTGGTCTGACTGGTCGCAAAATAATCGTCGATACCTATGGCGGATGGGGCGCTCACGGAGGCGGTGCATTTTCCGGCAAAGATTTTACAAAAGTTGACAGATCCGCAGCGTACGCAGCAAGATGGGTTGCCAAGTCGTTAGTGAAGGCTGGTCTTTGCAGGCGCTGCCTTGTCCAGGTAAACATAGTTTTTATTGAAAATTAGCACAAAAAAAAAAAGATAAAAACTAATTCTACTGTAAATTGAACTTTCGCAAACCAAAAACACTCTGACCTTCTTGAATTCGTTGCAGGTTTCGTACGCCATTGGCGTAGCAGAGCCACTTTCGATCACAGTCTTCGATTATGGAACTTCCAAACTTTCGCAAAAAGACTTATTGGGAGTCGTCAACAAAAACTTTGACCTGCGTCCCGGTAAAATCGTGAAGTGAGTGCAAAGAGCGAAAAAAAAGATTAACAGCTTTTTGCCCCAGTAGAAAATCAGCCGCTAACGAAATATTGGATTTTTATTTTTGTTTCACAGAGATTTAAAGCTGCGCAATCCCATATATCAGCAGACGAGCACGTACGGACATTTCGGACGGGAAGGATTCACCTGGGAGCAACCGAAGTCTCTGGTCCTCGATTGATGAGTGGATCGCCTATAAGCCACTTGTCGTTTCTTAATTTAAACAACAACAACAACAACAAACAACAAACATCAAACATCTCCCAATTCTCTCAGTAAAACCCGTATATCTCGCAAACTTTAATTCCCCCGACGAGGATGTCCAAAGTTCCGCGTTGCGTTTTATCAACCAGCCACAGTCCGCGAATAAAGCGGGGAAAATAAAAGAGGGGCAGGCATTGAGTCAAGCAGACAAAGGCCCCGTGATCGATATATATGCGAGGTCCGCGATTGTCTAAATTGCGACGGAAAAACGCCCGGTGTCGCTTTTTTTCCGCCGTAAGCAGAGTTATTCCGGACAACGAAAAGAATAAAAATTAGTACAAATTCCATTGAATCCCGAAGATCGCGCGCGCGAGCAGCTTATCAATTTTATTTGACTCCCCTCTCTCTGCCGACACACAAAAAGTGTACGCGCGATTACTTCGATGCTAAGCGAAAAACGTTGTGAAAAAAACGCCAACTTTCAGACAGAATCGAAAAGACAAAAACAAACAAATGAAATAAATGAAGTGATGGACACGAGAACGCGCGAGTTCCCAAACTGCGCGTCCTCTAACGGACGGATAATAAAAGAGAAAACGTTTAAAATGGTAATTACGACATAACGAAACAGCTTAAAAAAAAGTAATTATTTGTGTATATACCGGCAATGTCTCGTTTCTGTAGATCGCGGGCGACGATTTGCCTGTGCGATGCGAGGACGTGATGCAGCGCAACATCTGAGCAGCACCGGAAATCAAAATAATCGGGAAACTCCTCGCATCGCACCTCCAATCGCGCTCTCTGTGACAAACATTTGTTATGTAGGGTAATTTTTTTTATAGCGATATTTAGTGGTCCAAGAGATTCACGCAAAAGCCCGTCATGAGTTCTATACAGTTTTTAAGTATTCTTCGGAGATTCGCAGCTTTTTTTTTTCGTGCGACTTTTACCACATATATACTTTTTGTGTAATCGACGACATCGATTTTGCTAGATACACAATCATCGGACGGGCATTATTATATTGGAATGTATAATCGGAGTGCAGAGGTGAAAAAAAGCGTACAAAGAATTACCGAGTTTTTGTGTGTGCGGAAAAACGGGAGCAAGCCTCGAAACAGCGTAATTCTCGGTTTATTAGAAAGGAAAGCGGACGAGAAAAATTCCGGAGAATCGCGGAACTTTGAGCGACAATTGATAAGCGGATTATTGAAAATAAACGGTTTTTCGTCCGTTTTCGATTCACAAATTCCGTAATTATAGAAGTAGTTCCGCCTGGAAAGCGAGCGTCACGATATATCGATATAATATATCTTACAATTAATTCTCTCTGATGAGTTAAAAAGAATGAAAAAAATAACAGTTGCTGCAAAAATCTTGTGGTCGAAATTATACAAAGCCTTAGCTTCCTCGTAAGCTTCCCTCTCGAATCCCTTTGCGCGATCAGTAAAACACAATTAAGGAGGTCGTCGCGCTTTACACTAGTCAAATCAGTGCTACTTTCTAAATTGTTTCGATAAATGACGTTTTTTAAAAATTTTGTGAAAAAATGAAAATATCTTGTAATCCGTTTGATTTTCATTGCATTAAGTATAATCCTGCATTTATGTTTTTCTATTTCAATGGAATGTAATAAAGAATACATTTTTAGCACGTGTTAAAAATTAAAGATGTTACAAAAAATAGTACAGATTCAAAACTTTGCTACGAATAATTAATCCTTCAAATATTTGATAGTGTCAATCGTTTTTATATTGCAGTGTAATTCAAAGAAAAAATTTCACTGTGCATGACCGAACATTTTGAAAAATCTTAATATTGTCCTATATCTGTAGACTATTCTTAGAGAATAATTCGAGCAACAGACTTTGCAACTTCAAAATCGGTAAGAAATTACGAATCCTTGGAAACTGAAGAAAATTAGAACCTTTTGGAACACGTCTCAGTTTATTTATTTTTTTTACTGCTATAGATGTTTCTTCATAATTTACATGTGATTCACAAACAAAAAATTTATACAAAATTTGTAGCACCGATTTTATCAATGTGAAGCGGTCCAATTTCCTTAAGATGATGCGATACGAATAAAATAAAACTCACATCGTTTTGAAAAATCCCGAGTGTTCAACGAGTCTGAGTATCAAGTCCTCACGAAAATCATGCCATTCCCCGGATTTTGCATTTTTTCATTTTTCGTTTTCAATAATCAATAAACATTACGTTGTTGTACAAAGCGTCACTGTAGCAAAATTCGGTCACGCGGATTACAAGCGAGGCATCGAAATCCTCGTACGTATGATAAAGAAAGTAAAGAAAGATTTGCGCTGACGTCGACACTGTAAAGATGCACAAGACCATCCTATGAAAAATAGACATAATACAACCAAAAAAAAGCATAATAAAAATGAAATATTTTTTAATAAAAAAAAACCCACTTTTGTCATTTTCTCTTACGAATAACACTTGCGCGAAGTCAATAATCGTGGAGAGGCGCGTTTGACACACATCTCAATATTCCGGTAGCGGTAAATGACAAAATCAGTGACACCGAGATTATTCGTTTTGGTAGATTGATTTTTCAAAAATAAATCGATTAATTAGCGAGTGACGAGCCTATTGGTAGCTTTGTACCAAAGTTTGCTGGGAAAAAACTATGGCGAACAGGATAAACGAGTATTGTGATCGACTGATTCGTCACAAGTAATGCGGGCTACGATCTGTATGCGTGAGAATTTGATAAATTCGTTTATTGGATGCATCGTGATATTGAATATGAAAATATAACAAAAACAACAAAACCAACGTCTGTATACGTATGTAAATGTAGTTTTTGTTAATATTATAGTTGAATAACTCACACGATCATACGATATATATTAAATAAAAATAACCTGCACTGTAGCGAGTCTTCCTAGTTAAGCTTTTCAACAGCATTTTTCAGAATCCCATTCTAGACTAACTGATAAACGGCGACGAGTTACAAAAACTTATCATCATGGTAATTAACGGGGAAAAATCGCATTAATTATTGCTTACATTCATTTTTTTAGCTTCTGGTATTATACGAAAAATTCCTAACAAAAGTTCCCATGTAAATTGTTACATTGGGTTACATGGAAAGACATGAGAAATTTCCGGAAAAATCGGCCACGAGAAATAGGCCGAAGAAAAATCGGTAGATAAATAAAACGGCCTAAAAATAATCAGCCGATGAATCAAAGTCCGACGGCAAGATGCTTCGGTAGGGGGCCGGCAATTACAAAACAATATGTTAGAATGTATGTTATCGATGTATTTATGTCGCAGAAGAAATGAGGTCGAAACACAGAGAGCCCCTCTCGTGTGGTCCATGGGTAATGACTTTGTTCAGAGTTACATTATGTATTTTCACATCATATTTGACCGACAGTACGTAATGGGAAATTTTTCAATTTACAGCTATTGATCATAGATCAATGTTTTATACAAACTTCTTGTCCTAAAAGTAGGAAAAGTTGGTGTGATTCCTGTACAGTTTCTCACAACTCCGCATTACAAATATGCTGTTTTAAACCTTACAGTCAATAATATGTGAATAAGTAAAGAATTGTCGATCTCATTACTTTTTTTTTTTCGTAATACATATTTTTATATTTATTTTTCAGGGTTTAAAAGTTAACTTGCGGACATAGAATATCTTAAAAACGACATTTTTGCGGCCACATGTGGCAGATTGATTAGATCATGGCTAATAGTACATCCTCATTACGTCTTGGAGTTCTAATTTCGTAAAATACAAGAATAAGACGCCCAATTTCATTCTTTCTTTTTATTATCTTTACAAATCTCTGTGTGCTACAACACGCATACATAATTAATATATTCCTTTTGTCTCATTTTCTTATGACATAAAAATCTCGTGCTACAAGTGTTTTTGACTCATATATGTATACTATGAAGATAATTCCGGGTACGAAAGGTTTGCGCGTCGAATGATGGTTCTGCTCTGTGATGATTGCATCCATTTAATTAAAATCGTTTATCTGTCTTGATTTTAGTTTTTTTTTTTTCGGAATATATGTCGCGATTCGTAACAATATAAAATGTATACTTTACTCTTAATTATATATACAATAGAGATCCAATCGTAAATTCTTTATACCTCATACAATAATATTTCGCTGTTACGATACTTCTGAAGTGATTACGTGTACAGTCGATTGTGAACAGCAAGGAAAAAAACGAATTCTGTTCTCGTTCCGAATTATTATTTTCGTTAATATTCTCAATTCTCTTAATTGATTTCGAGATAATCCACACGGGTCGTTAGTTTCACGAACTCAGTCGATAAACTGATTGAAAATGCACGAATAATACGCGCACTTTGTCGCTACAAATGAAATTATCAGAAAAATGTGTGAAATATCACCGGCGCGAAAAAATTTAATATTTTCGACGCTGGCGCGTCCGTCGAAAGATCGACTCCATAAAACTTCACCGTCAATTGTGTTTCTTTTTTCCAATCTTAGACGATGTGCCACAACGATTGTTTTTATTTCTTACCTCATTTACTTCGACTGGATATCAGATACAAATTTTTCTTTTCATGCCAATAAAAGAAAATTCGTTCTCTTCGATTGGTTAAACAAAGAATTTTCAATAAAATTGCATCCAGCCAGTCTAGCAACAACAAGAAACCGTGTTGGCTTGCAACGATGTGTGGCACATCGTCATTAAGAAGTTTGTAATGCTTTACACTAGCCAAATCAGTTACAAATATTTTTCATCTTTATCCCGAAGTTCCACGGATTAATCGGCGAAAAAGAAAGGTGATTTTAATTGCAGCAAGTTTTCCTAACCCAGAGAAAAAATTCTATCATTCTGAATATTCATTCAAGAAAATTCAAAGAAAAAATATGAAGCCATCGTATACGAATTGTACATCATATGCAAAGGCTTAACTCTAACTCAAAGTGGCAATTTTCAAAAAAGTACATTGTTATTTAGTTTTATGTTTTCGTATAAAGTATTCGCAATAATACTCAACGACGGGGAGACAAAATTTTAATACTTTAAATTGTTTTTATGTGATTTTTTTTATTTAATTAATCTTCATTAAATTCGTGAAAGATCTTATCAAACACACATGCTGCAGAGAAAAATCGTACTTCGCTACTATTGTTCAATCCATGGAACTTCACTGAAACGAATACAAAAATGAATTACCGATTTTACGTGTGAACGTCCTTTTTGGGCGCGTGAATGCGACTGTGTCGCAGCAATGAACTCTTGTCGGTGAAGGATTTTTCACACTCCACGCATTTGTATGTTCGGCCGGTGTGGGTTACCAAATGCCTGCTAAGGCCAGAGGCATGACAAAAGGCTTTGGGACAGAGCTGACAGTGATGAAGTTGGATGTCGTTGGGATCGAGCTTCTGATGACGACGCATATGCACCCTGAGAGCCTCGCGCTGGGTGAAACTCTTGTCGCAATCCTGACATTGGAAAGGCTTTTGGCCAGAGTGGGTCATCAGATGACGAAGCAGAATCTCCTTCTGGGCGAAGGCACGATGGCAAATGTTGCAGCCGAATGGTTTCTCACCTGAGACGAGAAATAAATAGTCCATCCGAATATCAGTAAGTTTCAGTTTATTATCATCAACTAAATTGAGCCGTTTATTTTTTAAGTTACGAAATGCAAATAATGATGAATATAAATAAATCCAAATCTATGCTTTTTTAATCACAATAAAATTGTAATTGCTAAAATCGAGGGGAAAAAAAAAAAACGAAAATTAAAGTATGACTCACCTGTGTGCGTACGCTCGTGTCGGATAAGAGCGGATCTAGTGGGGAACCATTTTTCGCAAGCCTGGCACGTGAAGCCACGTTGCGTTGAGTGAACCGATTGATGGCTCTTCAGCATTATTCTTCGAGTAAATGCCTTCGGGCACTTGTCACATTGGAACACCTTGAGTTCCTCGTTCGCGCCAACTGCGTTGAAAATTTTTATACGATTATTAGAGATCGTAAAAAAGGAGCGATGCATAAGAGTTTGCGTGAGACAACTAATGAAATAACGAATGGCTTACCAACTGATTCACTCATAGGCTGCAACTGCAGCGACTCTCCTTGTCCAGTGTTTTTGCTCGTCAGTTCCATCATGTAGACGTTTTTCCTGTCGACATTTGCAATGGCCCTCTGTACCTCCTCAGCCTCTTCGTCGTACTCTTGCTCCTGCTTTATACGAAGTCCTCGCATCGTGCAACGCGCTTTCGCTGTTTTTTCTTCAGCGGGCATTAGAGTTATGTTGGATGGTCCTTCCGAAACAGTCTCTTCCATCTCCATGTTTTCGGAGGCCATTCCTGATGATAAGTAGCTTCGTTAGGACATGTATTATTCGAAAAATTATTTTATGAGTTTCTGCTTAGCGAATTGCGGATTTAAAAATATACCTGGGGCTAACTAATTGATTATTGAGAAACTGATAAGCCAAAAATGCTGTTGGACTGACAAATTTTTAAAAACACTCTTCAATCCTCAATTGCCATTGATTCTTACCCAAAATGTAGCCTCCGACTAGCTCTTCCTCAGTAACTTGAATAGGATCTCCGTCCTCTTGATTAGGGTCTCCCTTGGTAGAAACCAAATCAGCGAGCAGTTGCTTGACTTGTCTGGATTTTCCGCTGCTGCTGGTGGGTTCCTCGGAATCCTCCTCGTTTCCTTCCATGTTTTCGCTCTCCTCGTCCTGGCCCGTCAAGCGATGAATGAGTTTCATATGCTTCCTCAGCTTGGTATCCGCAGCTTCGCATTTCTTCTTGAATTGGTACGACTTCTCAAGCTGATACTTGCAGGGATGGCAGATCATGTTGGGTAAGCCATCTTCTTCGTAGACCTGAAAATATTATTCATTTACGAGGGTCGTAAAACTCTATAATTACCCAGAAATAAAATGTTACAAAATTTTTCATATATTCAAAATGAAAAATTGCGGACTTCACTGAGTCATGTTGCAAAATTCATGTCATTGTAGTCTTTACAAACATCGAGCTTTTCGATATTACGAAAAATTCAAGAAGCCCCATAAAAAAATCCTTCCCCCCCTAAAATTTCGACAAAATAGCGATGCAGCATTGCAGATTTCTATGAAATCCTAGCGGGTAAATAATCTCGGGTGATTCCCGAGGTCGTTGAGATTCCTGCAATAATCAGTGGAAGCATCGGGTTAGCATTCGTAAATGGGTAAGCGCGCGGGTTGCACATTCGAAGAAGTCTACAGTAAAGTCGATAACTCGGTAAAGACGGTAGTGTGTATTGCAGAGATGGTAGGAAGAGAGGCGTCGTATGGCGGTGTACGGTGTGGCAAACGCGTCGAGCGGTGAGAGGACAGCGAGCGGCGCGTACGTCGATACGGGGAGCGCGTCGTAGTAGAGAGCGCGGAGAGAGAATTTCCCGGCGCGTCGAGCGAGTGGGGGACGCACCACGGTAGCGCAATCAAATCAACCAACAAGATAAACTAGATTCCTATTTTTCAATTGTTTAATACACCGGAGAAACGTCGCTGGTGAAAGGAACATCGGTTGATCAGCGCGAGGCTTGCGACAAAAGCTTTTCACCTCAAGATTAACACAGGCCATTATACGGAGAGGCAGAGGGACTCCATCGTCGTCGTAAATCGGCACCATCTCTTCCTCCTTAGCGAGACACAGTCGGCACAGCTCGTTCACGTGAATAATCACGTTACTCGGGCTGTCGCCCTTCTTGCGGCTGTACGTCTTCATTCCTTCCAGTTTAAAAGCTATCGACGCCCGCGAAGCCCTTGATCACTCAAATATCACCCACTCGAATCTCCGAATAAATCCAGTGGATGGAAAAAAATTCCCGGTCGTAGCACAACACAGGGCTCGGTCACTCACAACGGGATCTATAATGGCGGCTGTGGCGGCGGGGAGAAGCTAGGAACCCTGGCTTGGGTCATTGTAATATGGCAGCGCCGCGTCTCTTCCGCTCCCTAGAATGGCGGCGGTGCAAAGAGCGCGACGTCACCGTTCGCGAAAGTGCGAGAGAGACGGGACACCGCTCTCGGCCGTTCGTTGGTCGGGCTGCGCGAGTGAGACGGAACGACCAAGCGACACTAGCGCCGCGCTTGGCGTCGTCGGTAAAGGCGTATACTATTATCGATTTCTCATTCTTCCCAACGGCGGGAAACGATTCTCTCGGCCAATTGGAAAGACCCGAAGGCGCGCTCTCTCTCCACGGTCGCACTCTCCCCGCCGCCGCGCTTACTTATCGCGCATGGTGCTCGTACGTGCGGCGGCGACTCACCGAGGCTCGTAGAGCCATACGCTCGGTTACTATGGGCAGTGGCGTTCACCTCGGCGTACTCGCGTACCACCCGAACTCTCGCGCGCACCCCAAATCCCGACGGGTCGGACAAAATGCAAGCGCGCGATCATCAACCGCTACACATCGACGGCGAAGAGAGGATAAGGAAGGATTACTCGTAGATTCAAGGGGGACCAGGTGCGGGCATGGCGAGGATATAACGAATTCCACTCAGAGTTATGATCGGAGCCGAATTTCGCCAGAATCTACAGAGAAGTTATTTTATAGCAATTAGAATTGTTTTCGAGTCTGTGCTCCGCTTCAACGTCTGGTAATATTGAAGTATCTCACTGCAGTCCTGAAATCACGACTGTCCATTATCGAAGGGACGCTCGCCATCGGCTGAAACGCTCGATCAGATTCGATCTCGTTCTCATTAGATACTTTATCGAGATCGGCATAATTATAAAGATCTTGAAGTTTTTTTTTTAATACCGAACAAGCTTCGTCGTGTTAATCAAACGCTGTCGTATTTATATTCTCTGCAGAATTGTAATTCGAAAAAAAGGTTTGTCGTGGATTTGTCGAAAGTCGATAATACGCATAGAAATTTGTACAATTGAATTGGTAAAAAAAAAAGAGAGAGATATGAATATGTAAAGCATGCGTAAAAATAGGGCAAGCCAATATTTTAATGTCAGACTTGCGTTTTCTGTTGGAGGAACTCCCCCGAAAAGTCTAAACCGGCAATGCTTCGTAAAAGTCAATCGAAAAATTTGACGAATATCGAGTGACAGAGTTACAAACGAAAATAAGCTGCGAATTGGAAAAGCGTCACTCAGCTCGCGGCGAATAAAAAATAAATTGTCGTTTGCGCGGGCGGTTTTATAGATTTTGGAAAACATCTGTGGGCCGAGGGACATTTTCCACGACATTTAGAAATAGACGCGATGGCCTGATAATAGAAACAACGTGTGCCACAGAACTATAACGCTCTCTTGTATGTCAGGTATACCAATTTATTTTCGTTCTCGCCAAGAATACTGCTGTACGTGTAACTACTATATCGCTTCAGCAACAGTGCGATAGGATATACATATATGTATTTGCGATTTAACAGGAGGAGCTGGCGCGCCCCATTTTTCATTGCAAAGCATAACAAACACGTATCTTCGTCACGACGAAATATTCATGATTTTGTACATATAACGCGGACTGTTTGTGTATTACGTTCGCGATGAAGAGGCACTTGCGTTATACGTAAGCCACTTAAATACTCTCCACCGGAAGGATCAAATCTAAAGAGGCTGCCACAAAAATTTATCGATCTCGCTACGATACGCGATTTTTATTTTCTGGCCTCGAGAAAATATTACACACAACCACGATTTTAATACTTTTCTACATCGTGCTTCAAGGATAAAACTTGAAATGAAATAACGAGACTTAAAACTTGGAGAAAAAAGCAATACTCTCTAATTGCGAATTAAGGGGCCGAACGTAAATATCCAATTTAGGATATTTATTGTTCCATGTGTATTATGGAAAGAATACAGAAAATTGTAAGCTATTTAGTTCATTAGCTAAAAAATTCTAGCAGCTAGAGAGTATACAGACGTTTTTCGAAAGAAAAACAGTAGAAAAATTTGTATGGAAATATTTCTCTGTGTAAGGACCCAGAAAAATCTTACAATTGTCCAATTTTCCAAAGGTCTTCGTTATTATTTATGTTCCTATTGCAAAACTTGGCTGAATAATGATGCGAGACGCAAGGGCGGCACGAGACCCGATGGAAGATCTATAGAAACGCGTTTGCTATCGCGTCGGAAGAGGCTGTTAAACGAGAGAAACGAAAAGCGAGAGATATACTTCGAAAATAACTTAGCGAGCTTTAGTGGAGTAGGAGGAAAGGGGTGTGGGACGTTGGAGGCGGGTGGTCGCTCCGCGGCCTTCGAGCTTTTGCTTTTGAGTTTAGTTAGTCCCACCTTCCGGAGAACGCGAGCTCTGCAGCCGCGCGACAAGGTAGGTACTACCCGCGCGACCCAACCATCGCCATATCACTCGATAAACCACCGACACTCCAGCTCAAATTCCCTCCCATACGTCCAGAGAAAGTGTTTGTACGGGGATTGTGTAATCGACCCATCGCCACTAGTACTTATAGTATGTTTCATTAGTAGCGACGATCGACGCTTCTGTTAATTTCTCTCGTGAATTTTCGCCCAATATTGTTATTAATTAATATTAAATAACAATTATCCGGTGCCGTGTACGCTAATTAAATTAATTCGCTTAATTAAAATTGAAATTGAAAGTCTCATCGAAGGGAAATTAGCTGTGATTTATTAATTTTTAAATCATAATTATCATTCGATAATTGTTTTTCATCCAAACACAAAAAAATGTAATTATCTTTTGCCAAAATTGCAATATTGATAACAATTTATATTCATTTTTCTTTAATCCTTAATTATAGGATTCACTCGAAATTTTTTTTATCGGTTTTCTGTCGGGATTCACTTGACATCTGACCGAAACATAATTCATTTTATTCAAGGGTCACCCATCGAGTGACTCCTCAGTCATGATCGATTAATTAACGATGCAACGTTTGATCGTGAATTCGATAATAACTATAATTTTTATCAGGACTCTTTCATTTATCCTTCAAAATTGATTTAATGTGTCTGATATATAATTAACGATTAATGATTGTAAATTCATTAAATTCCGGGGCAGTTCAGTGCTATGGGAATAATTTCAAATATTAAATGAAACAAAAACATTGATGAATTATCTTTCAAAAGTCACTAACTTATCACGTATCGCGTTCCGGAGAAATTTCTTTTGCAATTCAGTGCTGTGAAAAATATTGCTATGATTCTAATAATAAAATTCTTCGAATTTTTGGGAGTTTGTGCGCGATAACCCATAGTGTGTGATAATGCCTATTTAGTGTACGGTTGTTATAACACAACTGGTTCAGCGACCATTATCGAATGTGATAACGCTTGTGGTGAATTAAAAAAAAAAAATTGGGAACTGAGATCCTCGGACTCCGTTTCCGGTAGCGATGGGTGGTTATTCACGCTCCCCAATCTATTTTCACGTAACCCAACACTACTTCTGTCTCTGAAAATCTCTCGCTCTCAGAGACACTCTCTCTCCTTCTCAACCGAGTGTCGGTCGTATACACGAGAGAAGAACACCCGCGAGAAGTGAGAAGGAGGGCGAAAGATTTTGCGCGCCCGATGGGTAGATATATTCGGAGGAATTTCGTAGCAAAAATAACCGAGGTAGGCCACTCGTATGGCCACACCGTTCGCTTCAACAAGAATTCCGTGATCTACGAGATTGCCCCAGCCGCTCTGGCATAATCGACCCCTCCAAACATCCTTTATATACAAAAAACCTCGAAACGCTATTTCACCTCGTAATTAATTCCCGAACGCAGAGTCGAGCGCAACGCGTACGAAAAGTTATCAAATAAATCTAAAGAAATTCGGATTAAGAGCTTGAAGTCGACTAATTAAACGAGTGCTTAATTTTTGTAACCGTGTCTGCTAATTTTGTGAAATAAATAACATTAGTGAAGCGATTTATTCAATCGAATGTGCACCGAATGCTTAGAGTGATAAGTTTGTTTTTAGCGACTTAATGCCATATTTTGAGGGTGACTTTTGTAGCAAAAATAATATTTTCGTAGCATAGATTTTCTTCTTCGATGTGTTTTCAATTTTCACCGTCTACCGAGGTGATTCATAGGCTAGTCTACTGCGTCATCTCTTTCTCTCGGATTTTACTCTTGTAGATCATGCTTATATCCTTGTTTTCTTGGCACAGATTACAGGAATAACAGCCCAGATGAGTCTGGACACACTTGCAGTGTGTTTAGACGATCCCAAGCTTAACGACGGCTACTTTCGTATCTAAATTCGAAGATTGGATCATTCTTCACACTTTGTACAGGCAATGACAAAGAGACTCCACTTATTACCTTGTTAATCACGAGATCGCAGAGACGATTGTTTAATTGGCCAATTAGGGATGCTGCGCAATCGGGTGACACTAATAAAATTGATGTTCCTTTTTTACCTGTTCCTTGAGAACTGAGTTCGAAAAAATACGTAAAAAATGAGTGTCTCTTTAAGATTTTTTTTCAAACAATTTATATACTTCTGATTATCGACGACGAAATTATCGAAAGCCATTTCTTTAAAAACTGTCAAAATCCACCCTTAAACGAGCCCTAAAATTCGGAAGACTGATGCAATAATTTTATTTAACTCGCGGTTATCAGTGTTCTAAACGACTTCAAGCTGATCTATGAATGTAACCGCACGGTGCAAATTTTCCCGGACTAAACGCTAAATCTCTATAAAATTTCTCTTCTCAGATACCATTAGACAAAAGACAGTGAAAAGGGAGAAATCAAGATGTCGTTGGGCCCGAAGCTCGTGAACAAACAGTTCAATTCGCCGATAAACCTTTACTCGCCGCAGGCAGTGCAGGAGACGCTCGAGAAGCAGACGAAGGTCCTGGCGAACGGTGCAGTCGGGTAAGAACTTCCGAAATACGTTCAACTATTTACCCCTTTCTGCCTTCTCTACTTTCCCATTAACGATTTCGAAACATATCCCAAGTATGCAATATTACCACGAGATTAAAATCGATCGACATACTTCCTCACAGAGCTTTATAAAAATCGATAAACAACGCAAGCTCCATGTACGCAAATTTCCATATTGCACCCCACATTTTTTCCGATATCAGCGGAGTGTCAATGACCCTGTGCCTAGACGATCGCGTGACCGTGCGTGACACGAGGCGTGTTTGTTGCATTCGTCGATTCACCTGTTGGCACATTGCGCCCGAGGTGTCGACCACCTTGCGTCGTTCCCAAAGTCGATACGGTTGACTCGCGTTCCGGCTTCGTAGACGTCGCCGTTGACGGGCGCACTCGTCGACATGCTGATTGATGGATGCTCAACGATCGTATATATATACATATATATATATATATACATCGCCTCGCTGTATAAATGCCCACTGCAAAATATATATCGAAAATAAATATAAAGGCGAACGATGACTCAGCGGTGATGACTATACCTCGGTGATGCACCAACGACGCCGCAAATCGTCGAAGAGCTTGCGGGGGAGAAGGAATCTCGTCACACGTCGGTATCCGTTATTTTCAGAGGCGCGAATCACTCCGGATAGAAATAACCTCTGTGCGTGCCTGCGAGAGGAGGTTGCGCAAAAGTCGCCGATCGTACTTGACTCAGTTTCTCGCGTTTGACGGCCCCGAAGGCTTCACCTTTGTTACCGATCGTCCGCACTACCGCGTTCGCTGTTTACGTCGCGCTGCGATCGTCCAACGCCGAGCTGAAAGTTCAAGAGCACGTTAATCGCGGGCACGATTAGGGGACATTGCAACAACAGGTGATACGATAACCTAATCGAAGAGGACCAATCATGATGATCGCACACCCGAGGTGAAGCTTTTCGTGCACTCGATCGAACACTGCCTCACTCATCGTCATTCGAGGACTAAGCGCGGTGAAAGAAACAACCGCATCGGTTTTACCTTACTGACGTTCTTGATCGTTCTCACGTTGCAGAATCGACTTCAATCAGTTGGCCAAGCCTGCCAATCTACAGAACAGCGCTGTACTGCGGATGCTCGAGGAAGAGGAAGCACGACAACGCGCCGGAAATCCGAGTAAGTACGAAATTAAGTGGTTTTTCTCGTCATCATCGTCGGTACAAGTGTTTTTTTTTTTTTTGTGGGAGCGCGTAAACACGAATGTTTGTATTGTCGATGTGTTACTTTTTGGTAAGGGGAAATTCATTATATTTGCTGTAGCAAAACGCTCGGATATTTCGTAGTACTTATGTCTAATACTTTATGTTTGCAATTGACACGTCAGAAATATTTCTGAGTCATCGAAAAGAGTGTTGAGCTCTAGTAATTGAAAAATATTTTTTTAATTACCGTAATTGTAAAAACACACAGCAAGTACTAATTTGTTTCTCACAAAATGTTTATCGGGTAATCTGCGGTCATAGATAACTCGGGTTTAGGGCTCTCGAAACACGATTACGATTTATCGAGCCACGAGCTTGCAATGGAAACATCATTGGATGTTTAGAGGATGTAAAATCTCAGCCGAATATCGTTTATGTATTAGTAGAATCCAAGTGCAAGGCTATCGTTCACGTGTTCCTCTGAGCCCACCACGAAATCGTTAAATACCCTTTACGACTCTGACTCACATTTTATAACGATTTCTCATATATTTATTTATTATCTACTAACACAAAACTTAACGTGTGTCTGACTAGGTTTTCGAGGAGCTTACACCGGGCGATCGGACGTCCTTAACCCTTGGAATCGTAACAAAATTCGTAGCGGAGAGAGAAAAAAATTAACAAGTCATTAATCATCGATAGATTGGATCCCGAAAGCTTCCAGGCGAAATAGGACGTATTTGCAAGATTAACATCGCAACTGCTGCCTCCAGACCGCCGCAGAAATAGCAAAACGCAATTTACCAACGCTTAAAAAAATGCTTCGCTTTTGCTTTACGCTCGTCGCAATCGCTTCGGACTATCCATGAAGACATGGACGCGTTCGAACGGCTTCCCCGTCCCCGGCCCATGTCGACCGACGAAGTTCGCCGTCTCGTGCGACCACGAAGTCGATATCGCGAATGCTGGCCACCTTTTTGTCCACAGGACGGTCGACATTGCCGCTTGCTTTTCCGCCCAGAATCAGGTATAAAATTTCCGCGATTCCATCTCCTGGATGAAAGCACCAAAATTTCGTTAGTCTTAGAAGTTACATTTAGATCCATTTTCACATAGTTAAATTCATCGTTTTCACCACGAACTAAATAAAGCACTGTAGATTTAGTTGAGTAATAAAAGTTAACATTCAATATTATTTACCAGAGGAGATGTGGGGGAGCCGATTGTTGAGATATTTTTTTTTCTGGCCCAGTAAATTCTATTTTTCTGATACATTTTCTATAAATTTTTTTCTCAGCTTCATCAGAACTTTATCACTTGCATTTAATTATTTGCTCAGAATGAAATCCAGGATTTTGGAAAATCAAGCTGTTTTTATTCCACACCGACGAACCGAAATAGAAATTTCATGTAAAAATAACGAAAAAGCGAGAAAGAAACAGATAATACAATGTCAACAATTTCAGGGTCATTGCTGACACTTACCGAGGCCAATATCGTAATTTTGTGGTGAACATCTCCTGTCCCACCCCCGGAAAGTCAGAGACGATCTCTCCCTTCCTCATCGACAATCGAGCCCCACCTCTCGACCCTGCAGTAGGCTCTAAAATCGTTCGCCGGGTCGTTAGCGCGATTACCGTCGCGGTACAGGTGGAAGCCGGTGTTGAGTCGCGAGGTTTAGTTGTTGGCGAGGTTTCGTTTTGGCAAAGTCGGCTCAGCGAGAAGTCGCAACATTCTCACCGAATTCACGGAGCAATCGTGTAGTTTCGTGGTACGTCGTCATCCAGGATATTCCACTCGAGATATAACGATTTTCATATTTTCATCCTTGCCAAAAAAAACAACAATTCGTCGTCCAAATAGCAACGAGAGTTGTACGTCGTCGAGTAATTATACGTTGAATCGCTTTATGATCTTGGTGACTTGTGAAATCATGCGACCTCGTTAAATCAACGGATTTTAATCATCGCGAGCATCAATCTTTTCCATGCGACTATAGGCCGAATTAGTGTTATAATTTATAGGCTTTGATCTAATTCGCGTGGCCTGATATCCAGGAATATAAAGTTGGCCTTTTTTTTTTTATCAAGTGGAATTTGAACATTTATCATTATAACTTGAAATTATAGTTTTGAAATTCATTATTGTTACTTGATAAATTTTAACAGGGTAACATTTTTTCTACATTCATGATAAAGTTTAAATAATTTGTTTTTAAGTACATTAAATAATATCTTGGTCATTTTTTCACTTTAAACAAAAAATCGGTATCGGATATTATTACAGAATTGTCATCATTATTATAAAATTACTCTGGGTCTCCACAAAGTCTTCCTTTCTGTCAATAGCGTTATATTCAATCAAAGGACTTAAACGAAGCTCTAAAACCAATTTGAAGGGAGGATAACAATTTGACTTAGCCAAAATTCGAAATTTTGCTTTTCTAAGAAAATAATTAAATGGAACAGGTGTCGCTGGGGATTTGAACTGGTATCGTTTGGTCTCTCCGAACGGTCTCGAAGTTCTCCAACAGCTATGCACTATTAATAGACAGCTTGAAAAATTCTTCTCAAAATATACTAGAATTTCGTGTCGTTGAGTAATTTTCTTTGTTCACGAATTAAAATAAAATATACTAGCGAATGATTGATATACTCTATATATAGCGAATTTTTTTAGATAATCGTATATACATGTATATATATATTTATTATATATTTATCATACTTGTAGGTGGATTGGCGATGTAGAGTTTTTCAAAAATATTCATACCGATATTCCAGAAAAAACCGGGAATAGCAAGTGCCTTTGAGGATCCGCGAAATCGCAAGCATCTCGCGAGTAATAATCGTCAAATATAAACTTGGCTGCCTCGCCTCGACGATTTTCGCATAATAATCTGACTGTACGCGATCCAGACGTACTTCTCAGCATCTACTTGACGCAATTGTGTAGCTGCTTCAAATTCTTGGTCCATCAAGAGCCAAGTGACCCGGATCGATTTTTAAAAGATTAACCAATTCAGTAAAGAGACATTTTTCAAATCTCACGTCATTTTGGTGCACTGTATGTCTTCACAAAATTGCAGTATTATAATGCTTGATATCCACTTAATGAGATTTAAATGTGACATTTTTTAAGAGAACGCTATCATCTGCAGAATTTTCTTCTTCTAACTTTTCTTTAAAAAAGCCTTTAGTGTCACACTACGATTCGGACCCCCTTAACAAACGCATAAGCTCGCTCTTAAGGCCGTCGCGCCCCAAGCTTTATTTTCCGCGACTCGCTTCCGCGATCCCGATGCGCATATCTTGGTCTCAACTTGCGAAATCGTCGCCTCGAGACGTCCGGGGTGCAGTTGACGATCTGTATCGTTGCCAAGGTGCAATTTTATCGAGCCCATATTCTCCCACGATCTTGTTCTCGAAGCTCGTGAAATACGCACTGTATTCACTAAAACTCGACAATGGACTTCGCAAATGTGAGGGAATTAATTGCGAACAATGCCAGAGATTCAACGATCCCAGAAGAAAATTGTATAAATAAACCGGGGATAGCTATGAGTCACCGAGAAAATCGCGACTGACGCATATACACGATTCACTGGGTCGCTTATTGTTTCTTTTTTAATACTATTTTTTCGACGCCGTGAAAATCCGGAGGTAGAAATCGTTAATCAGAGTCACGGTCTTTTGCGCAGATCGTTATGTCTCGTTGGATTTATATATTGATGGAATACGATTGGCCTTGTGGCTTTATTCTGTATGCCGGGATAAAATTATAATCAGCCGATAAATTTTATTTCAGATTCATGGCTATTATTTATTTCGTCGGAAAAAAAGGGGACATGAATATTTTGTAGGAATCGAGAAGCTACGTCGCTTGTAAATAACAGTTTTTTTTTTAGAAATTCCGCCTGAAATTTTTTTACATACAGCAACTTTCAATATGAATATCAGTATTTTTTACCAGAAACTACAGTTCAAATTGCTATAATCACAGTGATTTTTACTAGAAATTACAGTTTAAATTTGTATTAAAAATTACTTTTTTTCTTGTGAATTCCAGTTATGATTTCCAAGAACACAGTTATTTTCATGTGAATATGTCTTTCATATTTTTACATTGAATAAATAAAATAAATAACGTGACTTTTTGCAGGTCTTAAGCGAGTGGCGTGGCCGCCTCCTCCAGAAGATCAGGACGAATTAGACTTTGTCGCGAAGAGTCCAGTTCAAGCGAAGGTACAATTTTTACGCTCTACGTAAATTCACTCAATTGTCCCACACCCAATAAAATACGAGAAGAGCAATAGAAATGCTAATGGTAATAACATAAATTTAAATGTCGTCACGTAGAAGCTTAATGTTTGGCAAACCGTTCGCAAGAATTATATCTATATCTAGAGTTCGTGGTTGACTACAGCGTGCTACTCCCGAGGCATTTACTTTCGTTATTATCGGTTCAATATATTTATTTTATTATTCGTAATTATTTTATGAACGATCTACAAAAATCTAAAAATAAAAATAAAATAAAATAGACTAAGAAGATTAATTTACATTCGTTTTCCTTTGTACAAACATATACAAATAATTTTTAAAAAACAACAACAACAACAACAACAAAACTTTTTTTTTTATCCGCAAGACTCGCGGCGTCGGTGATTACGCTTCATACCAGAGCAGCCCGTCCTCCGGACCATCACCGCAACCACCAGCATTGACGACGACAATTCCTCGTTCATCGCCTCACGGAGTACCATCGTCACCAACGCCAGTCAGTCCCAGTGGAACTCTTAGACAGCCTTCGCACTTTCAACAGCAAGCTGCACCGAAAGCCTGGGCCCCGGTAACACCACCGGCGACTTCGCCTTTGCCGCATAATCAGCAACCTCTTTATCAGCAGAAGTTTGTTCAGCAGCCTCATCAACAGCAATCTTGGGGTCAACCGCCACAACAGGAACCTTGGCAGGTAAACGCTTGCCAAAAGTGAAGCAATCGGTGCACCGAAAGGCTTTATAGTTATTATGTATATCACAACGACAAATTGTCTACGAAATTTCGAGATAATTCACTTTCGGAATTAGCGTTTAGTCAACTGAAGACACACGTTGAGTGACATTGAGGCTTTAATGGAAATTTCACTGTTTCACATTGCTTTTTAGCAATTTTATTTGATAGGAGTATTAAACGATATTTTATTTATTAACAGCGTTGCATTTATCATTTGATTAACAAATAGAAAAGCAAGTATTTTTTTTACCGATATCATCATTTTTGTACACGATGGAATGTGCTTTTTTGATAGCTCGTAGGATTACAGATTTTTATTTCTGAGAATGACGAAGTGTTAAAAAAATATTCTTTTTCTTCGGCCTCGGAATTAGCGTGTAGTCAACTGGACAACGTTTTGAGGGACATTCAGGCTTTAATGTAAACGTTAGCGTTTTATTTTAACATTGCTTCTCGTAATTGGGTTTGACATAAAGTTTTAAATGCCGCTCTATCTTTTGTTTTAATGCCATATTTATCTCTGTTTCAGCAAAACTCTACACAACCGATTAATCAATCGACACCGAATCAGAAACAAAGCCAAACGATCCCAGTTTATCATCAACCTGCTTTTGAGCCACCACCTTCACTAATCACTCTCAGGCCCGAGCCGCCAATATCGCAGGTAAGCAGTTATTGTTATTCACAAAAATAATGATAATAAATGCAAGTTTTTAATTTGGCAAAAAATTTTTTAAATTCAATCACACTCGTGATTTAGTCAATTTGATTATTCTCGGGAATGAAAAATTCTTCAGCTTTTTAATTAACTTTACTATATTCATGTACTTTGCTATACCGAGACTTGCATGCTGCACTTTAGTCACGAATAATTAAGATGCTTCGTACGATGATCTATGCGAAGCGTGGGTGTCGCGACATATTGCTCGATTATAGTCGCTAAATCGTCTATTTGTTATAACGAGGCTGAATAGCCGGAGAAATCGCGGTGCATTTGGCATTTAATCAAATGCTAAAAGTGCAACTTCAGTCTGTCGATGCAGTTTCGTCGAGCTGGCTCCAATCTCGGATTCTCTTATATATTCTGGAAAATAAGCAAAATGCCTTTCGAAATTACGAGATTAACGCTTGTTCTCACTGATTTTACCAAGACCCACGCGCTTCTTTGCAGTGCGTTGCTTATACGTTGCCAAACTTATGCATCATCTTTTAAATTCGCGACTTCTCGGTCAACTATAGCGAAGTAAATGTGTTACAATAATGCACGAGCTATTTATATGGTCGGGGCTCTCGATCCTTCGCTTTTATAGGCCGAAACGTGATACGCGATTGGAAAATGGATTAATATACCGGAAAACTGGATTACGCTACAACTTAATAATTTATTTGTATATTCATAAGCATGAGTGAAACGTATTAGGAATTTTTTCCCTTCTTACGAAAACAATCTTTCACCACCTTTTTATTTATACTCTCTATATTTTTCACTGTGCAGGAAAATTTTTTTTTGAGAGATGGAAATTTTATTTTGAATTGCAGATACCGGCACCAGTTTACCAAGCGCAACCTGCAGCAACGATGGCACCGGTGAGCGGTAACATGAGAGGAGACATGAAGTGGCCACCAGAGTCGGTGAAGGCTCAGACCGAGGCCGAGAACAGAGCGAGGCTGGAACTCGCGAAGGGACCTGCGGTTAGACCGCGCCGAGTCCGGAAGGACTACAGCGGTTTTTTCGCGCAGCACGCACTCAACAGCACGTATCCCGGTTACCGAGCTCCTCCCGGAACTCAGTACTTTACTCCCGGTTATCAACACTAGATATTTTAAAAACTACCTCGTTAAAAAAACAACAACAACAACAAAACTTCAAATATTCATCAGCATCTCCGAAAAGTCCCTCTTATACAGATGAAAATATTGCTCCGATTTGCAAGTCGGCCGAGCCGATTGCAATATTAATTATTCGGGAGGTCGGTAACGACATCGAGGACTGAAGGGTTTCTTCCCTTTTACGCTTGTATTTCCAGCTCTCGATATAATCGCCAGCCAGTGCCTCCCGATGTAAATACTGTTTTATGGAGCTTCGTACGCTCAGAGACTGATCGGATCTTCAGCTGTCTGCGATTGATGCTTTTTTACCTCTACTTTCCCCGCTCAACATTTTACAGATCTTTGCACGTACGGCCCACGAAAATAATGGCAATTCTGAATGAACGAAAAATGCGATGTTCCTCGAAATGCGACAGAATCTTAAAACATATATACATTTAATTTATTCATGTATTATACAAATTTATTTAATACATGTGCATGAAATTCGCGGGTTGTTCAGTCTGACGGAAAAGAAAATGTATAGGAATTACAGAAGATTTTGTGGCAAAATTATTATATAAAAATCAATTTGAATTGGCAAATGAAATGTGTACTTAATTTTTTAATTAATTTCATTGGTGAATATTTTTCCCTACAAATGTTTTCTATGGGTCATTTTAACTAACAGCTTTTGCCATAGCTAATTATTAGAGCAGCAGATTCCAAAATCGAATGTACCGGATGAGCAAAATAACCCAATATTGCTCGAAGAGAAATGAGAATTATCGCGTCGATACAACGATATTACCCAGACAAGTGCGGATATACACGTGTATGTTGAGAATTAGTCACTAGCTTCACTGGTGGATAATTTAATTGCACTGTGCGACGACCGACTTGACGACGAACGACGAAAATCGAATGGCGAGTTCAACAATAATATTGATAAACTCTCGCTGTATTGTACAAACGTTTACTTCGATGATGGCCGTATTTTTTTTTCTTTTTTTTTATTATTTATTTATTATTATTGTGATTCAACCAACCGACCAATTGTCAGTTAGTTAACTAACGATATGTATTTTTAACGATGTAATATTTAAACGTTATTGAGACAATAAACGAAAATAATACTCGTTGAATGTTGACTTTTTTCTTCACTCCTTTCTTTTGTTTTTCGTATCCGTACCGAAATAAAAATGTAATTATTATTGAGTACTTGGGAAGCTGGGGTTCCTCTGGATCTGAAGCCATTGATAATTTTGTAGACAACACTATTATTTATTTTATCGCTCTGTTACTACCCACATAATCATACAATTACATAACAGGACCGCATTTGTCACTCGTTTCATGGCAGCCTGTTTAACGCAAGCTAATTTATCAACAACATATAGCAAATTCGCAACAACTATCAATAGTAGCAAAAGAGTTTACTGTTTAATCTCCAACGACGCCTACGTCAATAAATATGCTGGAAATGGTTCGGTAAATAAATACGACTTAGCATTTTGATCTATTAGCCAAATTTGTGGCAAGGCACGCGCTTGTGAAACGAAATTTTGATATTCGACATTTTTAACCCATTCAGTTTCGATACTCACGGTTGCAAAGTTAACCAATTTTCAGTGTAACAGGAAATCGATTCTAGAAGAATTTTGTGAAATTGATGAACTTAGTTGATGCGATCAAATGAATACACATATTTTTAGAAAAACGATGTTTTTCCAGTGGAAAATCATTGCCATCTGTAAATTAAATCAATCGTGATTTAAATTGAATGGTGCCTATTGCTAAACGTACCTGTAAGCATTAAATAAAAAAGGATAGATGAAGAGCCATTGGTAACTTTAAAACAGCAAACAACTTACCGTCGTATTACCTCTACGGCATTTCGCGAAACATGTCAGATACAATATGATTTAAAAAAATAAATATCTGTGATTGAGGAGCAACGAGTTATAAAAAGACGGGAGAAATTCCAGAAGTTGGCAATGAAACCTCAGGTCACTCGACTAGCTCTTTTTCTCATTAGGACTACGATTTCCGAGCGCTGTTCTAATTATTCATTAACTATCGTAAAAAATAAACTCTCGTCTTTGGCAAGACATTTAATTTTTTTGTCTTTCACGGATCCTGCGATATTTGGATTTTAATGGTAGTGCCGATGGTTTTGATTGAACTCCCAAAAGGATTTGTAAGAAATCGCAGACCCTAAACGAGGGAAAATCCGTGAGTCTGCTGAATCGCTTGTAGTAGTTTATATCGTAGCCTCTCGCGCGTCTGGTAACGTGGCAAATCCAGCAAATTGAAACACGTATGAGCAACTGGCAGGTAACGCTCGTCGGTCATTGGCTGAATCGTCACCTGATGCAGGAAACATTTTTTTTAGTTTTGAAGGAGGCTGACAATTAGAATTTTTATGGAATTAAATTGTATATGATCCTTCTATCTTTCGAATTATTACTTAGTTTTATTTTATAATCTTACCTGTATGGCTTTCATGCCTTGTATTGGTATCCGGTCGCTACCCGTTAGGAAAAGCAAAAACTTTTTCTTTTCCTCGAGAGAGAGCTCATGAAAAACTTGCCAGAAAAGAACAATCGTCGGATCGTCCTTGGTATAGCCTTCTTTGTATGCAGCGTTTTCCTCCAACTCTTTCCAGTCGTAATTCTCATTTCCAACGACTACAGCCATGAGTTCGTGACTGTGAAATAGCTCGAGCACACGACCGCCGCAAACTTTGTGAAAGCCGTTGTAGAATGCTTGGAAATGCGGTTCAACGGACTTATTGAGCATATAATCTACGTACAAATTTACAAATTCCTTCCTAGAATAACAATAATTGTGTCAATCCGCTGATTTTATTTCTCGTTATCAAAGAAGAATTCACGAATGAACAATAAATCTGTCTCAATCATTTCAAAATATACCTTTGAATGTTATACAATATTAAATATTAGCGATTGAATGTGCTTACTTGTTATTTTGTGTAACAGGCGCTTTACTTCCGCCCGGTATCAACTCATAAACTTTATGCTCGCCAAAAACTTCTCTCGTTACTTCAAAGTTTATACAAAAAACTTCTTCCAAATCTGGCTCGTTGTAATCCAAAAGACTCTGCAAACTCCTAGAAAGTGTAGAAACAATATTTTTTCAAATATACATTTTATTTTTTATTTTTGTTTCCTCGTAAAAGTTTGTTTACGTAAAAAAAATGCACAGATTTTCATGTCAAATTACTGAAAATGATCTTAAACATCGAAAAAAAGTGGTTTGGGAAAATGCCGCAATTTTTTAGTTAATGAGGTAAATACTTATAGAGATGATTTAGTAGAAAGCAAAAGGTTCTACTTTGCAGGCTTTTTATTGTTTTGAAATTACCTGGCAACACTCGGTGATATATCCTTAACATCAGTAAGACCAACCGGCTCGTTCAAAAGTTTTTTGTACAGAGCAAGCGGAAATGGTAGATCGATTATTATAAAATTGTAAATAGCGAGACCGCACAAAAGGCCGATCAAAAGATACATGGATTGTTCTTCCAACGATTCCTGGTTGAACCATATCGTTCGTGTTTCCTCATAATGCTTGAACATTCCGTATTTCGGATCGAGAATTTCTTTTAATAAAAGCATGAGAAATTCTTTCTTGACGCCACCTGCGTCTTCGGCCTCTTCACCGTGGAATTTAACCTGCAAAGTTATTAAAATACATGCTATTGTACTCACTACATTACATAACTTTTTTTACTAATGTTGGTGTAAGGCATATTAAAATAAACTAGAAAGGAATTAATTGCGACAACCGAAACGCGAATTCCTAAATCATCGCGTTCAGTTTCCTCGACTAGAAACTCACTCTTAAAGGTTTCTTGAGATCACTCGACTGGTACATCGACAATTGAGTCAACGTGTCAGTTACCAGATTTTCGCGGGACACATTTAACGTGACAAATTGGCAATGGCGAGCATCGACTGTTCCTGCGGGATAAGGAGCGAACAACATATTCGTAAGGGCTTGCCTAACGGCTTGCGTTGCGGCCTCGTCCATCGCCGATTGCATCTAAAAATTTTTTAAAACCAATATATCGCAGGAATCAACAAAATCGTTAAGATTTATGATATTGGTTGGTAATGATATTCTTAATTACTAGTTGTAATTTGAATAATTAGTAAGTCATTATTAGCACTTGTACGGCTTTCGTCACATACTTGTATCGCTTGATCTGTTTCCAGTAGAATCGTTTTGGCCTGGGCATCGAACAAGAATGGATAATTGCAAAAATATATTTTTTGATGCTGAAACAAAAATATAAAGAAATTATTTACACGAAAAATTAATATATAGAAATTGTAAAATGAAGAATTACCGAATTCGAATTTTTGTCCAAAAGCCATTGGCAATAATCCGACCTGACAGATATAAGTTCTGTTAATTCAGCCAGATGAAACGTCCCATAAGGAACGCGTAGGCCGTCTTCGGCAGTTTGATTAAGTTTGTTTACGTAACGCAGTAGATCAAGCGCTAGCTGGAGATCCATATTCCTGGTTATTGTCTAAATAGATCGGAAAAGACACTGTTAATTCAAAGCAAACTCATATGCAAGATAAATACTTCCATAAACTTATCAGACATAGGATCAAAATAGAACAACGCTCAGTTCTTAGCCATAATTTTATCCCGCAGATAAACAACTTATGTGCCGAAAATAAAAATAAAATCTTGTACTTGCCCGATCGTCTTTGTTTTTCGACTGTTTTATGAAATACACAACGACTGATTTGTAGGTACGTATAATTCGTTGGAACAATTGTACGGGAGCTTCGCACCACCAAAGACCAACGATTTTCTGAGCTTCGCGTTTCAATCGCAAAACTGCCTTGGCAAACGGTGTGTGTAATGCGCTGTAATTCGCGGGTTCACTGAAGCCATGATACATCGGCAAGGACAAGTAGATTCTCAGGGATTCTACGTCCGGAGGCGAAGCAGCGAGTGAAGGTATAAGACTTTCCGTAACACTTGTAAATATCTTGAGAAAGAGAAGAAACATCGAATGAGGTATTAGAGATGATTGTCAATGATACGCCGACTAGAAATCTTTGTTTTTCAGACTCTAAGCCTTACCAATTCAGTTATCGTCGAATTATTTATCTCCGAAATCGCGCCGAATAATTTAATCGCTTCTTCCACATCAACACCGTGATGTTTACTCGAACATCCATAATGGATGTCGTTTTCAATCAGAAACGAGGCGTTTATGCATGCTTGACTCTTAAATACGGTTTCGAGATATCTGCACCGGTATTAAGGGAATTAAATCAATGTTAAATATGAATAATCTTAAGTCACGGAAAGCTAAAAAAATGTAGGCTCTTTGGGTTTGAAATAATTCATTAATTTCTAATATTACGTCATGAGGTCGTGGTCGACTGAAGCACCTGCTGGTATTCGCTGACAAGCATCTATTTGGTTTCTTGTAACGGTAAGTATCTGCGATTCCTCGTCGAAAACTCGACAATCGTCCGGTTGAATATTGTCCTAAAGCACCAAGGATTTGGTTAATCCTCGATTCCAATACGTAATTAAGTCAATACTATTTTTCATGTGGGAGAAAATAATTTTTCTTAAATATTACAAAATGTTTTTGAATTGAAATAATGCAAAAATTGCGCAACTGTCGACTTACTTGTCTTTTAGTCACGGTTGCGAAGCAATGATCACCTCCAGAAAAAATGTGCCTTACGACACAGTCAACACTATACTCGCTTATTGGATTGTCCACTTTCATTATCGCTGAGCCGTTTGGCGAAACCCACGGTCCCAAAACTACTTGAGGAGTTGTCACGCTCTGCGTTACGCGGGCACCAAGTTGTCCGGCGCCTCCTAAACCCCATGCGTAAACTCGGCCGCGTGAAGATACCAGAGCTAGCATGTGTCTTTTACCACAGGATATCTAAAATTAAATAAAACGATGTTAAACTAACAAAAAACGGCGTGAAGGTTTTTGTAAGAATATTTTGAATTCAATGTCGGTTTACAGTATTTTACTAGTCGACACCGACGGAAACGAACGTAAATGGAAAAATGGCTGACAAAAAAAAAATCTTGCGCCTACAAAATTTTTCATGGAGGAAGCGTTGAAATTTATTATTCTTACCTGCGTAACGACACTGCCCATCAGCTCCATAACCTGCCGCGGTAATATTTCGTTGCCATTGTTGCCGTGTCCCAATTGTCCGTACATTCCGGCTCCGCAAGTAAATACACCTCCATCCTGTAAATATTTCAATCGTCAAAAGCCCTATTTTATTAATCAAACGTGCCGGATCGTACCATTGTGAGGAAAGCCGAAAAATTTTCGCCACAGGAAACGTATCGGACTTTTACGGTTCTCAGAGTCCTCAGTTGACAAGGCAAACTTATATTCGTCGTATTGTTGAGTCCTAATTGACCAAATGTATTTCTACCCCATCCGTACACAGCACCTGAATTAATAACACATTTCTCGTGAATTACAAATTACGAACTTCCTCATAGAGGTAGCTTTGTAAAAAGGAATAAATAATTCGGTTTTTACATTGCTTTGACATTTTTTATAGCCGATTCAGAGGATTACCTGATTTGGAAACAACAATGCTGTGATGTCCACCGCAGGCGATAAAAGCTATAGGAACAGCAACGAGACTTGTCACGAGCTTCGGTTTTATCGAATTCGCGACATCCTCACCGAGGCCCAATTGCCCGTCGCTATTGGAGCCCCAACTATAAAGTTCGCCGTTGTTCGTTAACGCAAGAACGTGTTGAAATCCGCAAGCTATCTGAACCACGACGTTTGCCCCCAAGGCTTTAACCATTCGCGGTGTGTTTTCCGCCGTAACCGGAGAATTTAAACCTTCAGAAAATAAAATATACACGTGATGTTAAGGGACTGCGCGTAAATGTAAGCAGCCAAAAATCATCGTACCTAATTGGCCCTCTGAATTACATCCCCAACTGAACAATTGGCCCCATTCGTTCACAGCCATTGTATGAGTGGATCCGCAAGCAGCTTTCTTGAAAACGAATGCATCCAGGCCAGGTATAAGTTCTGAAAGAATTGGACAACAAAAACGTTTTTTCAACAAAGACAATTCTGAATTTTTTCAGTAATAAAAATGTGGAACTACTCTGGCAGTTCTTACTGGTTTATACTTACGCAACCTTTTTCTCGGCTTTTCGTGGCCCAACTGCCCATAGTCATTATTACCGCATGAATAAACCTGGCCTTCTTTGGTCACAACAACTGTATAGTTTTCTCCACAAGCAACTGAACAATTAAAATAGTTTAATGTATTTTTCAATTTTCATTTATTATTATTGCGACTTACTCTGTTCTATTTGTGTCGCTTTTTGAAAATCGACCTCACGAGGGGTGAGGATAGTCTCTTCTTCGATTCCCCCAAGACCCAGCTCCCCATGAACGGTGCTACCCCAGCAAAACATATCTTTTTTGTTTTTTAATTTTATGCTGTTCTTTACTGCATCGATCTCACTGCCCAAACGGCGTCTTTTTGATGGGCTTGCCTTTAATTAAACACACATAGAATAGACAATGAAATTCAATGAAGTATTTGAACACATTACTAAACATTCCAAGGATGGACAATGTTTGAATGAAAATGTATTCGATTTGAATAATTGTTCTTCTAGAAAAAAAGAAATAATTGACTTTTTGAGGATAAAAAAAATTAAAGATGAAAAAAAATTTAGTTCAGTCTTTTATAAATATCCATAGTTCTTTAAAAAAAAAAAGAAAGTGTTCTGAATACTTTATTATTTCTATATTGTCCATCTATGGAACTTTCTATGGATTTGTCTCTCACTTAATGAATGCTGTATACTTTGAATTAATAATTGAGATCATGGTATTTAAGTATTTAAACAGGAAATCCCTTTATATATATTTTATTATAGAAATGTTCCAACTGCGCAGTACTGAGAAAAGAGTATTGACGTTAAAACAATTATTTACACGTACCCATTTTGAATTAAGTACACTCAAGTGCATTTGAAATGTTGAATTTTAAGAGATATTGCAAAGGTAATCAATGATTTAAAAAAAAAGTTCAACATGCCTATAATGATCTGCACAAAAAAATATTCTAATAAAAAAATCGTACATTTTTTGTCTCTTAGAACAAAAAAATTTGTAAGTTCTACACAAATTTTCATTTTCATGTCCACTAGTGAAAAAAAATAATCAATAATCTACCGGTTTCTAACTAACCATGACAACCTAGTGTTTCTCATACATTCTTGTCCATCATGACTCGAAGTTGATTCGGGTTACACATGCCGTCAGAAAATAATAACACGGATCATTCCAAAAATAGCATTCTCCATGGGACGATACGGGTCGTCTGAAATTTATTGAATTACCACGTGGAATGTATAAATAGCTGCTCCGTCTTTATCCATTGGGAGATATCTCTGCCGATGATTTTCTAATAACTCTGCGGATTACATTTTTTCCATGATTTATCGTACAATGAACAGGGTGTCTAACAACCATAAATATAATTGATCCTCTTTCGAAGTGCAACTAAAAAACTGCTGTTGAAAATAAAGCTATCAGGTTAGTTAATTGATAATATCTACCCAAAGAAACATGTTTCACATAAAGATAAAAATGCCTGACCACACAAATTTAGAAAATTCGTAACCTGTCGATATAAAGAGAAAGAAATAACTGTAAATAGTTTTTGTTTCATGGAGAACAAACAGAAGCGAAGAATAAAATGAATCCTCTAAGGTTAAGAGGAAAAAGGGTACTTTTACGAAAAACGATCATGTTGAAGATATATATGTCAAAAATGTACAGAATTCGTAACCAATTACATTCTGTCAATACGCGGAGGAAAAAAATAACTGGATAATTTTTTTTGTGGAAAATAAACAGAAGGGAATGAACCTAAACGCGAATGGATGTAATGATGACACTCGAATAGTCGTCCAGCTGACCAAGATCAGGTTAGTTCGTTTCGGACACTTTCTAGAACGGGGGGGAAAAAAACGGACGACAGCAAAGCGATAACATTAATTCATGAATGATTCGAGAATTTTTCGACAGTCACGATGAGTTAAATAGTTGCGAATATCGGTAAATTTTTATGAATTTTGTACCATAACGTGAACGATGAATATCTCCGGTGCGTATAAAATATCACGATAAGAGAATTTCTTTTCTGCTACTCACATTTCTTGTTTATGACACACATCTCGCGAGTACCATCGAAATAATGGAAATTCAACAAAAAAAAAAAATAACACTTTGGTGCCTTCCTCGGACGTGACACCTCGCGCTGACAGCTGGTTGGCTGAAGGCACTACGATACTAAGTTGCGAGCCGCAAAAAAACCTGTGCTCGAGTTGTTCCTTGTCCCCGCCGGACGCATAGAATCTTCCATTGTCCCGAAACTCTCGTGGTAACGTGAAACACGTTGAGATATTATCACTGCTTATTAAATCTCTGGTACGGCTGTGTACTAAATGGAAAAAAAATTCTAGCTCCTGAAAAATGTAAACTTACTGTTTTATATATATTTTTGTATTCAAAGAAGGCCGAAAAAAACGCGGGAATCGCCGCCTCACTTCCGCGCGGTTATCAAAAAGATGTTATAGAATTTTTTGGATGATAAAATTGATCGAATTAAGGATTAAGAGGAAACGTCCCTTCGAGTATATGCTTTTGAGACGTAACGCATTTCACACTTTATTTGAAAGCATCATGATTTATTATTCTCAGTCTTAATTTGCAACAAACAAAACAGTTTTTTTAAAAATGAGATTCCTAAAATAAAACGTTCTACTTAAGAAATTGGTTTAATGGAAAATTCGAACTCTCCGACTTGAAAAATGAGGAATTAGAAAAAAAACACGGAATTTAATCACCTGGATTATCCGATATATCTGTAATTTTTAATCCGTACACCGGTTTTCGTTCCTCATGGATCGTAAGACGTAGTCTCGAACTGCGTTTTTTCTATTCATTATTTTTAAATATACTTAACGCATATATATTCACTTCGTATAAAGTCGTACTAGGCATATTCAAAATATCATTTCGACTTTGTTGTTCGGCAAACAGTTTTACGAGTTGAAAAAACGATATACATAACTAATGCTTCAATTCTTTTTCTTTTTTGAATGTCTTTTATAGACATAATGTATTTACACATAAATCCATTACATAACTAGAGCGCCGAAGGCGGTGTAAGACTGTATTAGACAATGTATACATACATAACTATTTTATAACGTCCGATACGATAAATCAGTTGAAATTTTATACATAAAAGATGCGTAACTGTGTTGCTTTTTCTTTTCTTATCTGTGCTAATCACAGGACATGCTCGTTACATTTTTCACCAATTAGAAAAAATACGATTTAAAAAAAAAAAAACACATCGTCGAAACAATGTTTCGGAGCGAAACTCAATAATCAAATGGAGCTCTTAAAACTGTGACGATCGAATATTGGCAATTTTTGTTATTATTCGTAAATCTCGATCGCGGAAACTACAATGGTAGGTAAGGTCACTAGGTTGCAATAATGATAGTAGATCAAAGTTTTCGCGGCCTTCCGCGTTTCCGCACTGCCGTTGTCGTTCCGGTCGCTTGCCGCGTGTGGTGCAACTTTTTCTGCAACTGCTTGGCCTTGCTGTGCATCCTCATGTGACGTATGTAAAGCAATCGGGACTTGAAGAGTTTCTTACACGTCGGACATCGACGCGTCTGCTTTTCTGTAAACGTGCAAAAGTTGAATGTTAGCATTGTCATAATGTTTCGCATCACGTTAAAAAAATGTATGACTACTCATTTGCAGGAAACATAAATTCTTGAAACCCAAAATGAAGAAAACTTGTGAATAACCGACTAACCAGATTTTTTTGTAGCGTGTTGCAAGCTATGCGCAGTCAATAAAGCGTCGCTGGTGAACCACCTTCCGCAGGCATCGCAGTGCAATTTTTTCGACTTCCACGAGCGCTTGGAAGCTTTGATCTTCGTTTTGGTCTTTTTTCTTGGGCCATCAGGCGTGACATTCGTAACAGATTCACTACTGACACTCTTTCTGGGGGTTACCTCAATTGTCGGCGGAGGTTCGGGGGTTTTTGGCCGCGCCGTTGTTTGGTTACCCGAATTAACTTTCTTTTTTTGCGAGTGCATTGCTCTAACGTGCCTCGCAAGTACAACGACAACGTCAAAAGTCTCTTGGCAAATTTTGCAGGGATACGATTTTTTAACGGCCGGTGAATCGTTGGATCTGGCGGAATTTCTTCGGGCAGTTTTTTCGTTCCTTCGTCTAAGGAATTCCGGGGATTTCGGACAAACTCGCGAATGCGTTTCTAAAGCTCTTTTCTGGCGAAAACTCCTCAAGCAATGATTACACTTTAGAAGAGACGGCGGACTCTCGGAGGTTGCCGATTCCTGCGCCTCGTCCTCCGAATCTCCAACCATTATCACTTCGTTCTCTTTGTCACTCGAGCCTTTCTCTTTATTCTCGTCGATGGTTATTTCTTCGATATCCTTTTTACCTTGAAGACGATCAGCCTCGTCGACGTCGATTTCGATTACTTCAACCGGCCGGGGCCTCAGCGATTTATGTACTTTTTTCGACGCGCCCGTTTTTTTGTAAACCGGCGGACGTCCCGGTTTTCGCCTCCCTCTGCCTCGTTTTTTCGTCGGCTCGTCGTCTTCGCTACCGAAACTTGCCGGCTGTATTATAATCTCGGAATCTTCTCGATTTACAGACGTGAGCTGCTGTTTTCTGGAGCGTTTCACTCTCGAACCAGTCTGCACATTCTCCAAAGGCGTTTTTGACTCCGAAATTTTCGCGTCCGAATTTGAGATTAAAAGCGATGTTCCCGAGGAAACGTTGAATCGCTCGTCGATGAAATTCTCCCGCCTGCAGATCAGCGAACTCGTTCTTCGAGTGGAATTCCCGGTTTTGTAACATTTTGTCGGAAAATTTGAGGGTTTTGGGAAACTGTTCTCGGTGACAACGGGAATATCGATATTTTGAAGATCGTCTTGCATTACGTCCGATGATAACGCGCCATTTAAACTGTGATGATCTTCCGCTGTATCAACGGGTGTTTTGTATGTGTATTTCAATAAAGATTTGTTGTTATTGCTGGTCCTGTGATTTTTTAATGTCTCTTCTATGTCGGCAAGCGTCAATTCGCTGTCCGAACCTTCGTCTAGCAATATGTATTGCACTGTCGACTGCTCGATGAATTCGCTTTCATCGCTATCGATTTCTGGAATTTCTTTTACCGATTCCAGTCTTTCCTCGACTTCATCTGTAACTGCAAAAGATTTTTTGAATTACGTTAATCCTTCAACGGTCTACGCTATTTTGCGTTGAAATTAAAGATAACCCTACAAAAATTAAACCGTTCGAATTTCACAATAGAAATTTAATTGATGATTCGATACATTGATCCTTTACTCTTATTTGTGGACAAACAAGAGGTAATAACATATAAAAGAAAATAGAAAAGTTAGATTAGGTAACTATATGCGATTTTTGAAAATTTTGGGGTCAAAATCTTAAAAATCGCTTGCATGAAGAATATCCTTGAATATACGTACCAGGGGCCGAACAAGCATTGTCCATCAGTACGTAAGTGAATTCATGTTGCTTATCCACAGCAGGCAAAGGACTAGATATTCTTTCCGTCTTTTGGACACTCTCGGTACTGCATAAATTAGTATCGTCGCTGCATATAATGTTGTGCGTATTATACTGATTGTTTTGGTGTTGCGCGGGCTCGACGAATTCGCTCTTTAGTTGTATTTCTTCGAAAGAAGGTTCTTCGAAAGAAGTTTCCTCGAAAGAAGGCTCCTCGAAGGAAGACGTTTCTACGATGCTAGACTCTTCGACGGTGGGTTCCTCGACTCTAAGTTCTTCTTCCGTTTCTTGCGCAAATACTGGCGGATCTGTGCTAAAAACTTGCTTCTTTATCTGCGTTGGTTTCTTCACCGTTCTCACGGCACCTTCGCCGATTAATCGCTCGACGTCGGCTCTAAAAACAGCAAATAAACGTAAAAGTTTAAGTCGAAGGATTAAGAAGGTTTCAAAATCTACGATAAAGTTTATGATCACTGAATTTCTACTGTGCGTACTTCATGAGAAATTGAAAATTCGTTGGCGGCTCGCCGGATTCGTCGTACACAGCGACGGCGAAAACCTCGTCGGAATCCTCGACCGCGTAAAGTGCCAATCTTTGACCCGCTGACGTGAGAAACGTCGCGATTGTCTCCTCGTCCGAATCGTCGACGTTCTCCATCTCGTCGTTGTACGAACATATCGCCACTTGATTATCTTCGAATGAGGAATCCTGTGGAAATTGATTATTTAATTGCTAGCGACAGGAACTTCTTCGGACGGCCAATTTGAGTATTTTTACATGAAAAATTAAAACAATTTCATTGTCGTGTGTTTTCCGAAGAACGAATATTTTTCTATAAGGAAAGCGGAATCACAGAATAAATTACCATAGCAGAATTATTTAATTCACTGCTTTCTTCCCAATCTTGTTCCATTTTGTTAACAGGAAGCATCATAGATGAGAGAGAAGGCTTGTAGTCGACTTCGACTTCTTCACAGGCACTCAAAGCTTCTTCGTAGTAAATATGAGGTTCCTCCATGCTGTTGTAAGTATCTTGAATCATTCCGTCAGAGAGTATTGCTTCCTTTTCACCCACAATTTCCTCTGCGATACCTTGCTGCTGATGACAAAAGAAACTAATATATCGCTAAACCGCAGACAGTTCAATTTCATTTACAAAAAGTAAAAAACAATGTGTATAAAAAAAGCCACAAAAAAATATGTATGTTAGGAATTAAAAAAGAAAAACATCATTAACAGATCATTAACCGACGGCTTAAAATACCCGAGAACAGGAGACTAAAAAATCACGGTTTTCGATGCGTCAATCATAATCTAAGTGCAACTCATCAATATAATTACCCCTTCGACGTTGCGTTCAATTTTTGGTATAAACATGAATGCGCCGGAGGTTTCACAGGCGGCTAGGCACAGTTTCTCGTTCAGTCCATCGTCTGCCATAGATTCATAAACGTTGCTCTCAGCCATAATGGACATTTTAGCAGCATGACCGTTTTTCCTTCATTTATTGCCGCGTTACACGACGGAATGTGTGTTTATCATCCGTGCTAAGATTTTTACCTACGAAAGCGAAAGATTAATCTCACGATGAAAAAAATCTAGCTGAACGTGCGCGTAAGGGCGAGACGAGGAAAGACAATAATTGTGGCGGGTTTTGTTTTTCATTCCGCGGTTAACGTTAGTGATTAACATTAAAATATGGGAAACAAATTACAGTCCGAGAGGTTACGTTCGACCCGAATAATCGGGAGCTAACATCGCGCAGCCTATCGATAGAGGGACAGCAGCGTTGTGTTGTCTCGATATAATTATTTATTTTCTTCACCTTTGATACATAAAGCTCGTTAACTCACACACACTCGAAATCGGGTTATTTACGAAGATGTAGCTTTTATAAAAAGCAATTTCGGCGATAAATAATATCAGAATTTTATATCTCTCGAATAACACGAGATTTGTAACATGCTATACGAGTTCCATAACATAACAACAGACGGACGAATTACCGACGCACATACCCATATGCGAATATGCGACGGGTGCGCTCGGCGGTGGCACTGACACAATCAACTAATCGAAATGCGTTGGTGAAGACGCTCATTGGTTTTGCAATTCAAGTGCATGTTATCGGAGATGTTAGTAGATAAGGGTACATGATTCGTGTAACGAGTGTGAAAATTTGATAATTTTCACCCAACATGTTGCAGAATGTAACAATTTTAATGAATGATAATAAAAGTTATTAAAATGATATTCAATGAATCATCATTGACTTGTAATAATACTGCAATTTCGAGCTTTTAATTCAACAACTTCCCTAATTCTCGTTCCCAATTTCTTCACCCTGCGATTTAAGTGTCGGGTGAAAGAAGTTACCTGCAGAAAGGATAGAAGTAGGCATACGAATTACAGGTTTTGTTACCGACTGCGGTATATCCGCTCTTAATCTTATATGTGCTATAGCGAATGAGTGCGACAGAGAAAATGCCATTACCCGTGACAGTAGAGCGAGAAAGAATATTCTGCCGCCCGATACTCGGCAATATATCAATCCCGCGTTTCCAAAAAAAAGCAGGTATCCCTGCGATACATTTTTGTTTTTTGAAAGATAAGGAAAAAAATACTGGAAAACGGAAATGCCTTATAGATCTTTTATTCAATATAACTGCCTTATACGTATCAGCAGCTTAACTGTACGATTATTTATTATTGTGTCTGCCAATTCACCACCTTTTTCATTTACTTAAGAACGCGTAACAATTAACAGGCGCGCTCCACGTAACTGTTATCACTCTATGTGTACAGTCGTTTCTCTGCACCGTTCCAAGTTTGTCGACCCACCGGCGTTAGCGAAGAGCGATCTGATGCCACTACGTCCAGCAGTTGCAATCGGGTCGAAGATTCGGTGGCCGCATGGTAGCAGCTCCTTATACGTCTCCTAGCCAACCTCGCAGCACCTCGCAGTACCTACACACGTGAGCGCGGTACGCAGACCCATTTATAAATATTTAATTGAATTAACTTGTACCTCTCGATATTTCCAAGTTATTTATTAACGTGATTATCAGCGATTGTCAAGAAATATTTCAACGACTTAGCAGTAAAATCGAGGAAAATTTTAAGATAACCGGTCGGCCTCTCCGGCTCTGTAGGTTATTCGTGTTTTTCATTCGCGTCGTTCAAGCGAAACGCGTCACTCGATAATTCACGGAATATAATCATCATTATCCGCTTGGAAATACAATAATTCGATACCCGAGGAATTAGGGTCGCGAGGTATTCGCTAAAATAATATTTTATTTTGCAGAGAATGTTGGAGCAGCCGCTACGCTGCGCGAAAATAGTCTTAGAGAATACGAACAATCCTTGCATCAGAACTTTCGAGGAACTTTCAGCCCAGTCTCAGTTATCGTAGCGAGGATTCAACGCTCAATTATTTGGTTTCCTGACATCAAACGCTGTTAAGGCCAAGACGAATAAATTAAGTAAGTATTCTTATATTTTTGTTATTTTTGAGGACCCTCAGCAAGTCGTTCGGATTTTCTTCTGTGTTCTTTGCACCTTTTTGGAGATTTATTTGTTTACATTTTGTAACTGAAGATAGATTTTTAGGATGACTTTTGGATATGAAGTATGAAATTCGACATCTATGGAAGTAGAAATTTGAGTTGGAAACGAAGGATTGATATTCTAGTTTTTAAGGGATTTAGGTTTTGTTTAGACGAACGTATTGGTTTTGATTTTATCATATGAGAACGAGATTCAGGGGTTTTTGAAACTTGCCAATTTATGGAAAGTAAAAGACGGTTAATCACGAATTCAAGTTTGCTTTTTGTCCATTAGTTGCAGTACGCAGTCAAACTGATGATCTAAAGATAGAAAAGACACTATAATTCCAACTTGAAGCATTAATTTATGAGTATCACACGAGTCAACATTTCAAAGTGATAGGCGTGACTCGGGTAGCTCTTCATTTAACCCCGTTTAAAGCTCTAATTGTTCAAGCAGTCTATTGATAAGCCTGCTCAACGGTATGAGGAATAGGTAGATTAGTACTTTATGGATGCTCATCGCCATTGTTTCTCTTGTGAATACAAATTTTATTAGAATTTTTTCCAGCTGTTTTCAATGGGTTATTTGAAAACATTCAAAGGAATACTTGTAAATAAACATGTGAAAATTCTAATATTTTTATTTTTGCTAAATTAACTGCAAAAATACCACATTTAATCATCATTTTTTAAAACAATTTTGGTGTTATGAAAATACGGTCACGAAAACAGCTCGTAATTTTACCGTGAAATCGTATTAAAATTCACATATTTAGATTTGTTAGTTACCAGTTAAAAGGTGAAAAATGTCACCTCGACGTTGCATTGCAAGCCTCATCAGTAGTGACTTTATATATTTTTTTCTGTGCTACAGTAAAAATGGTGAAACGTACCATGAATGTCTCGACCGGGGAGGTTGAACCCATGAATCCAGATGGAAAAGTGCCATCTCACTTTAATGAGGAAAAGATCCAAATGAAGAAGCAACTCGGGCTGCTGGAAGGAGTTGCTATTATTCTCGGAATTATATTTGGCTCAGGTAAATATATTATCATTCAAATTTCATAATTCACAGAAAAAAAATCGCCGCTATCATTTGAACCAAACAGCTGTTGCCTATGAAACATTCATAATTACTTTCTCATAGCAACGTAATTAATTCGCGAGGGCTCTTCAGAAGTTCCGAAAAAAAAAAAAAATCGCAATTTACTATGATTTTAATAACTTATTCCTTTTCCTTTAGGCATCTTCATTTCTCCAAAAGGGGTGATAGAAGAAGTTGGTAGTATTGGATTGTCGTTAATAATATGGGTTCTATGTGGACTGTTATCAACAATCGGAGCTCTTTGCTATGCCGAATTAGGAACCAGTATACCTCGAAGCGGCGGTGATTATGCCTATATTCACGAGGCCTTCGGCGCCCTGCCTTCGTTTTTGTATCTGTGGGCTGCCAATCTCATTTTTGTGTGAGTCGAGTTATTTTTTTACTCTTATTTAAACCATAATTTTTCAAGAATTATTATCAATAAGACAAATACCACGAATTTTATGATAATACGCTATTACAGGCCTACGACTAATGCTATTATGGCCTTGACATTCGCCGAATATGTCTTGCAACCTTTCTTCCCGAATTGCCCGACACCGAATAACGGTGTTCGACTGATAGCCGCCGCTACGATCTGTGAGTACGATTGTTAAGAAATTGTTTGCCTACTTCATCCTGAGATTAAAAACAAAAAAACAACATTCGTAATTTTGATCTTTTGATCAAAATACGTTGTAAATGAACATTCAATTAAAGCTAATTTACGATAAATAATGTTTTCTTTGTTCAATCAGGCTTTATCACATTCATCAACTGTTATGGTGTAAAAGAGACCTCGAAGATGCAAAACGTATTCATGTTTGCTAAGATTCTCGCTTTGGTGATTATTGTAATTGCTGGATTGGGGTGGCTAGCGTCGGGTGAGTCGATGGATTAATTGGCACGAATATTTAGTAAAGATTCATCTTTTACCGGTACTTCATTATTTCAGGACACACGGAAAACTTTACGGATTCTTTCCAAGACACGACCACAGATCCCGGAAAAATAGCTGTTGCCTTTTACATGGGCATATTTTCGTACTCCGGCTGGAATTACCTGAACTTTATGACTGAGGAGTTGAAAGATCCATACAGGTGAACGGCACAATCTTGGAAAAAAAAAAAAAAAAAAAAAAAAAAACTTTCACATCCATTTGACGAAAATATGTTTTTAAATTTTTTTCAGGAACTTGCCTCGTGCTATTTACATATCTCTGCCGCTTGTCACGTTTATATACGTTTTGGCGAACGTCGCTTACTTAGCGGTGCTCACACCAACAGCCATGATCGCTTCGAATGCTATTGCTGTGGTTGGTACTTTTTTGTTACTATTTTTTTTGACAAACTATTCGCAAATGCGAAAAATATATATTCAGACTAATTTATTTGTTGTAAGTTAGACAATCCATAATTGCCTAACGAATTAATAATTTGTAAATAATTATTGATAATCTTTTGGGTAATTATTCCGCCATGAATTAATGGAATAATTTATGGAATATTTTCACTTGTTAATGAAGAACGTGTATACGCAATAATTTGTATAAATCATTCATGTTTAGACACTCGGGGACCAAACGCTCGGTGTTATGGCTTGGGTGATGCCAGTATTAGTTGCCGCATCGGCATTCGGAGGCTTGAGTGTACATATAATGACGTCCTCGAGGATGTGTTTCGTAGGTGCCCGAAACGGTCATTTTCCAGCTATGCTAAGTCATATAAATCTCAAAAGACTGACACCGACACCCGCTCTAATATTTTTGGTACGTAAAATCGTGATTTCCTACGAAAATTATAATTACAGTAGAATCTTGATTACCCGAACTCCTACCTAAAATCGCTGTAAATATACGTACAATTTTTTTCATTTTTTTTTTACCTGTTTATATTATTCGAAATTACGATAATCCCATCCCGAGTTCTACAGCATATCGGAGTTCTACTGTACATTAATTCGAGACTATTATAGTCGTTTAATTAATTATATCTCGTGAGATGTTTCTAATTTCATCAATTTTTAGTGTATATTGTCTTTGATAATGTTGTGCACGACGGATCTTACCGTTCTCATCACGTACTGCAGCATCGTGGAATCCTTTTTCATAATGCTTTCGGTAGCTGGAATCTTGTGGCTTAGGCACAAACGTCCCGAGATGAACAGGCCGATTAAGGTACTTTACCGCTTCTTCGATCACCAATGGCCAATCACGTCCTTTTAAGACGCACTAGTCGGTAATTGTGATTAAAATGAACGATTACAGGTATCCCTGTGGATTCCAATAACGTTCGTCGCTGTATGTGCCTTTTTGGTATTGGTACCCTGTTATGTGAGGCCGTACGAAGTCGGTATGGGTCTTCTTATCACGCTGTCTGGTATTCCCGCTTATTACATGGGAGTCGTGTGGCAAAACAAACCATCGTGGTTCCAAAAAATGAATGGTAAGTTTTGTAATATAATTTCACCCGGGAAACGTAGTACAATCCATGGAACATCTTCTGTTGCAGTGAAAATGACGCATACCATACAAAAGCTTTTCGTGACTGCGCGAGAAGACCGCGACGACTGAATGATTATTGCAGCGTCAACGTTGGTTAATGAACGAGCATCCGTATTCGGACTCGACAATAAATTTTGTAAATTATTTAAAACCGCGAGACTCGAAAAATCTCGGGTTTTAGAATAGCATCACCGAAGATGTCATTGAGAATTTTTTTTTTGCCTGTTATATTTAGCATTGTACGAGTTTGCGCGTGTATTGTGTGTTGGTCAGTATGTAGGTTTTGTTTTTACGCTATTTATAATGAGCTATTGCTCGAGGAAGGAGGAAAATTGTTTCTATGTATACATTATACGATAGTTTTTGCTACAAATTTTCATTGTATCCACCTGGGATAATTATCTACAACGTAACAACGTAATTAGAAATTTATTTGCCACGAGGCACAAACGGGCAACGTACTTAAGGGAGCATAGGGTGATTTTTACATCTTCCGTTGCTAAAAGAGCGAAAGTTTTGTTGTTGTTTTTGCGAATGCCAAAAATCCATTTAGAATCTCAGGTAGTTCCTATTTTTGTCTTTTTTTTTGTCCCCGAACACGCAATTAATGTGCACAATATGTGAAGCTCATTATCATGGCATTGAGTTATCGATTCCATCAACGTATTCTTTATAGTACGCATTCTCAGTGTGATCAATCGCCGAGACTTGGGAATCTCGAACACGGTCTACCAAATTATATTTTCTCACTGCGACCTATTGTACTTTATTTACATGTTCAGTAAAATTAGTGTCATTTCGATTCCATGTGCGTTGAAAAATCATTCACCATCATCTTTACAGCATTCCCTCGTAATAAACGGAGTGGGGTAAGTTAAAAGGCCTAAGTTACTTGTTAAGATTCGGATTACAATTGCTAAAAATTACTAAACCATTTTCATTCAACATTTGCACATCTCATTCGAGAAAAAAGGAATCACACTATCCTTGCGATTACCTTTTACGCAAGTGAAAGAAAAACCTTGTATACGAAATTCAAGACTGATACAGGGATTTTTCTTTGTGTATTATTCGTGGCTTCGGTACATTTATATTACATTGAAGGTGGTACAGATTCGTACGTCACACTTCGTTTCTTTACATTTTGAATTCAAATCATTGAACGTTCTACCGCTATAATGCAATTCAGGAATGCTTTACCAACATTAACGTTTAGTATACTTTGCAATACAGCCTATATCTAACATGTGGCGTTCAGATTTGTTAAAATAAAATCAATACTTTATTGTACAATATCGTTGAATAATTTTTTTTTTCTTCAGGTTGTATTTACATTATGTGCACTTTAGTGGATGTCCTCCGGGTTGAACATGCCCTTTAGAAACAAAAAGAATAAAATATTGTTTTAGTAATTGCTGTACAAAGTAATTGGCCCCCATTTACTAAAACTATTGATTCTCCTGAATTTGAAACTCTTTTTCCATATCAAGTGTGCTAGTAATTGATATGCCAACTTATCTTTATTGTCAAAAACTCAAAATATACGAAAATCAAATTTTCTACCCCGAATTCCAGCTAAAGTGAAATATGAAAATCCCTCATGAAGAAAAGTGTAATAATAAAAAAAAATTTACCCTGGCACGTCTGAGGATGGAGTCCTTGCTAGCGTCATAAGGATGATCTTTGCTTGGAATTTCGAGCACCGAAGGGACGGGCTGTGTATGGCTATCGATGACGTGACGGATCATCTCGGCGACCTGAAACGCAAAAGCCATTGATATCCCATAAATTAAAATTAGCAGATTATTCAATCAAAGAAATCTCACATTCTGATTGATCAGGATGATGTCGATATCATCACGTTTAAGGAAACGCTTGAAAGTATCTTCAATCTCACTGACTGGTGTATCTAAAAAAAATAATTATATTGATAATAATTCGCCAAATTCCTGTAGGATCAAGCATTTTTTTTTTCTTCTTTCAATTACTCACTTTTGTCAACAACCATGAAGTTTGGCTGACGATTCTTGTTAATTTCACCAACACCACCCAGAAGAAATCCTACACAGGTATCCTGTGGGAAAGGAAGAATACAATCGTTTCCAGATCATTGAATTTAACGATATTCGAAGAGAGGATTTATCGTGCAGTAAAAAAAATTACCTCATCTCCAATGACGGCGAGAAGCTTTCCCTTTCCTGCGGAATGAAGAGCCATCGTTATTAATATCGTATTTACTTCAAACGAATTCGCGAAATAATTAACGACGAACTGTTTCTGCTGGATTTAGCAGAAATCAGATGACCGATCGTCACGCCTTTTGTCACATGCGCATGCTCGCGGCTCTATCCCCGCTTTATCGGAATATTAATAATTGTTCTTATCAAATTGTCGGCCGCGAAGTACACGCAGGTAGGCACAGATGGCGCCCCTTCGTTGTTTGAATTCTCGCGCCGAAACCACTGAGAGCATGACATTTCCATTTACAAGATCTTTTTCTTCTATTGCTTTTCGGGCTAGCTTGGGCTGTCGCACTCATGCATACAAACCAAGTATATTTTTAAGAACGTTCTTTGCTTGAAATATCAATCGAGACCAGGAGAACAACGGTTTACAGTTTCAGTTACCGACTGAGCAGTAATACGCCTAATCTGAAATTCTTGTTTATTTTTATGAAAAATTCGATCTTACCATCCGATGGTTTTGCTGGTACGCATTAAAAATTACAGACGGTTCCTCTCGGCATTTCCCTCTAGTCGCGCGCTACAAACTACAAACAAAAATTCTCGAGAGTTGCGCAAACGCCATACTAAAGTTTACTCTCCGAATGAGAAACAAAGACCATCGCCAAAATACCATCCAAATATCGTCAACGAGGTCAAACTAATTTGCGACAAAAATTAGCTCCCGGAGGTATCAATGACAATTGTCATGACATGATCGAAATAACTTACGTTCGGGCACTATAGAAGAGTCTTCACGGTGTTTGGCAGCGAGTTTCCTCGGAGCTCTACTTTCCTCGTCTTGGCTCGTCATTCTCACGAAATTTAGGCGGATTCACTCGAAGACCGGGTTAATATTGTGGAGAGGAATTGAATCCGAGAGCTCGTGAGCTCCCGGCGACGTTCGCTTCGATTATCGCCGCAAAACTGTCTAGTCCTGGAGAGTGAGTCGAATTATAGTATTCTCTACCTTTTGCCACTCTTCCTTGACTCGTTAATGCTTTTTGTAACGTCTCGAAACTCGTTAACAGCCTTGAATTCGCGATGTTTAATTTCGCTAATTGGTTCCGCACTCTAGCGTTAAAATGAAATTTTCACCGCAAATCACACTGTTCGTGAGTCAACTGGCCTCTGGATTCATCAAGCGTCCCACGATTGTCACCGGGTCACTTATTTTGCATAACTAGGACGCCTGACAATGCACAAAAAGAAATTAGTAGATAAGTTATCGGATATCGCACGGGGAATGATTATCGTCACTGTTCGTCAATGAGAAATCTTCAATCAGATGCGCTTATCGCTTTGCTGCCATTCACTTAACACTGTTTGGCTAACGCGTCTGCTACACTCGGAGAGATACTATTTTTAAATTTTGTCTAGGAGGGATTTTTGCTCGCAACAAGAACATTCCGTTCTAGAATAACTGGTGGCAGTTGGCACAGTTTGGGAAGTGTGTCTGTTCTACACCGTTGTTGGCAGAGGCCCAATTATTTTAATTGTGTCATAGGTGTTTGACTAGACACTCTGACCTACTAACACAATGCCGAGGATATTCTTAACACGGTCGTTGTACAAGCCTGGTTTCTCCTGTTTTCTTTGTTTGGAGCAATGTGAATTTTTGGATATCGGATAAACAGAAATGTATTTGAGTTATTGAGGTACAATAGAAATCTTGCATTGTTCTCTAGATGGATTAGGAGATAGGAAAAAATGTATTAGTAATGAAAAAATAATGATAAAAATGAGATATGTATATTAAATGGTAATATTGGAGGAAAAATTCAATTTCTTGATTTTTTCGATAGCAGTGACTTTTTGTTTATTGGGTAATCAGTAATTGTTGTTAATTTTTTTTTTTTGGTTTGATTTACAAATCTATCAAAATAGCCAAGTTTTGAAAACATATTGAAATGTCATCTTAAAAACTTGTTCGTCAGCCTTACCATTTTCGAATTATTTGAGATTCAGCCTTAAAAACTTAATAGGATATTCTGGAAAAAGTAAACTTTCAGAAAATGTTAATAAAATTAATTTTTTGCAAATTTTACACCAGCATTGCTTCTGAATAAATACCCTTTTTTTTGTTTTTTACAGTAAGGAACGAAATCGAGCAAGCATGCCAGAACCGGTGCATCACCAGGTGAATGCTGCTCGTAAAACGTTCCAGACACTTTATCAAATATCCAAATTGTTGAACACCAATTTGGACCCCGCTACGCTGGGCATATGCGTCGGACTCTGTGAAAATGGCGTTAATCCACAAGCTCTCGCAACTGTGGTTAAAGAACTTCAAAGAGAAGTAAAAGCGATGGAAGGCGCCGCATCCACGACAAGCAAAGCAAGTTTGACTAAATGAAAGTCGCACCACCAACACAAAGTATTCTTAGATTATAAAATTGGAAATTACAAATTATGATGGAAACAAATTTTTTATTTTTGCCTACATAATAAATCTTATACAATCCATAAAGGAACATGACCTTTATTCATAAAAGCCTGTGGTTCTTATCCATTTATTATTTTTTAACCATGGAGTAGAGCAATAGACATATCTTTATGTACACAATTTCAAAACATTTAGTTCCTTAGGCGCAATTGCAATTTGAAATCGGGAAATATGATCCCTTAATATATTTCTTCTTGAAATTTTTATGGCTTCTTTAGTTAAATGACACGCATTTAGAAATAGCCGAATAAACGAAAATGAGATAATGAACATTTATGAGATTAATTGAAATTAATAATTAATAAACATACTACGTAACAAAAATATGTATAAAAAATTCCTTTATCTTATATTTGTAAGATTGTAGATCCTCAATCTTTGTGCTTGTGGGAATGATTGCAGTAGCAGATGTTCCGTTTCATTCTGTCTATTCCATCAAAAAAGACAACTTTTGATGTTCAGAGCTCAGTTTTGCGAGCTTTTTTGGCAGACTTCTTTTTCTGATTATCATTCTGCAAATGGAAATATTAGTTCAGCTACAATATTTATAAACATAATGCCATAAATGCAAATAATCTTTTTGTACCTGCTGGGAATCTTTAGGATAAAACGTTTGGCCTTCTAATGTAAGATGGGCCAGTTCTGGCTGCTCTAATAAATAATTCTTAGCATCTACAGCCTGAGATCCTTCCCTGAACATGAATATTCCCCTATTTTCGTCAATAGGATACCTAAAAGAATAATCAAGTGCATTTTAGTAATATGTGGAAAAAGCAATATTAGTTGGAAAATTAGAAATATTTCCCACGGACCTTTCTGCAATTATATGATTGTTCTGCAAACTTGTCTGCCATATCTTCATTATAACTTCAGCTTGTTCCGACGAAATTTCTCGCTTAACGTCTACAAACATCATAACACCTTTGCCTTGCTTAGTCATTCTCAGTACACTGTCCGGGTTCTTGGGGTCAATCTAATAAATAAATAAATTGATATTCAATTCTTTATGATGTTTAACTCTTCTAAATAAACTGGCTGAAAAGACGTGATTTTTAAAAAAATTCTATAGATTTTTTCTACTGCAAAATGCTACATTAAAAAATTTAGCACTTATTTCACGAGTGTGAAGCGCTTCTTTTTTAATGCACACACACCTGAGACATATCAATTTTTGGAGCAGGTCGCAAATGTTCCGGAAGCTCGTCCGGTTCCAGAGGATCGTCATTTTCCTTAAACCGAAATTGGTCAAATTTGTGAATAATAATTGAAACAAAGAAGTTTTGCGGCGATTGATCGCTGAGAAATCGGTACTACCTCCCACTGATCCAATAACCTCTCCAAATCGGCATCCGTCATGTCCCTCACATCCTTATCCTTCCAGGATTTCGCTGACTTTGGCGTAGGTTTGTCGGCGTGTACGACTATTATTATTAAGCACGCGAAGACGATGATTTTGAAAATGTTGGGCCGCATTTTCGCAGTTATTTTATGTTAATAAAGCTACTGTAATTCAGGTTACGTTGCCTGTTGTTATCGGCAAGTCAGCAGACGGCCAAAGGCAACCTCCGGAAACTGCTGCTTTACGGCCGTTCTTTTGACATGTGAACTTACAGTTAACTTCCGATTTTTTTGTCTGGGGAAATTAGAAAAATTAGTCATACTATGTATGTTATAAATAACAACATTTATAACATTAAATAACATTTAAGATTTATTCAGGATTTTTCTTTTTAATTGCCGCAGGCATATTTCATTATGTGCCAATTTCGTGCCCCGCTTGACCGTTGATAAAGCTGCTCATCTAATCACGAAATTTGATAGAACGACGATAGATGGCCTATATTGAGAATATCCAAGAGCAATGTTGTCGTCGTAGTCGACGCGTAAATAGCTTTCGTTTGAGGCCCTCCTCAGTGTTTGCTGCTGCGTGAATGGTGTATCATCTGTCATTCTCAGGTACGTGCATCTCTACAATAAAGGAATGAATGTCGATCCCCACTTTAAAAATGCCAATAATCGCAAGAAAAACACTTGCTCATTTAATCGACAATACAAACGCATTGTTCGGACTTTTGGAACACGGCGATTTTTCAAAATTATGAACTTATGTAATGACAGATTCGGATGTCAACATTGGGATATTGTGACAGCGAATATTTTGGTAGCTATTATCTAGCTTCTAGAACCGAGTCTCGTATGTATACGTAGGCAGTGGCCTCGATTGCACTCTCTCCTCCCCATCTCTTCACTTCTCTCTCTCTCTCTCTCTCTCTCGCTCTCTCTCGCTCTCTCTCTCTCTATCTCTCGCATCACAAGATTTTGCATTATTAATTTTCTGCTTATCTCTATTTTCAGACGAGTATGCCGTTTATCGAGAGCTAACTCAAATCCAATTTCCTGCAGGAAAATTGAACAATAATATACAATGCTTTGGGCCTCAGTGGATTCGCTGTGTTTGTTTTTCTAACAAGCTCAATTAATGTAATGTACTCAATTTTAAGCTACTGCGCTTCACGCTCGTTAAATCAGTGCTAGATTTTTTACAATGTTTTTCCAATTTGTGGTAGTTCAATTATAGTTTTCAGGAGAGTAAAATTATTCTTCATATATAAGTACATGCTTAGAATACATTCGCTCCGAAGTTTATATTGTTTTGCCAGTGGAAATAGCAAATGCAATAGACGATTTCCAACTTATCTCTGTTTTTCAGATGAATATGACGTTCAACGGTAGCTAACCCGAATTCAACGGCATAAAAATTGAATAATAATACCTGAATAAAGGTCAGGAGTTGAGCCGAATCGGAGGATCATGTCGTCGAAGGCAAAGAAACTGGACGGGATGCCCAGCATGCCCGAGATTCTGGAGTTGGTGAAAATATTGAGGAAGAACGGCGACAAAGTTTTGACCGGAGCCAGCAAATTGTCCCTCTCCACAAAACTGCTGTTCAACCTCAATTACGCTTTCAGAATAATAGTCGACGATACGCAGGATCTGGAGAACTCGTTTCAAGTTTGCAACAGCTCAAAAATCGATCTCTTTAGAGATCTCAAGTTTTTGCATGATTTTGTACAAAAGACTGTTTGGCTCAAAGTCGCTCAAGGAGTCGGCGATCCCAGATTGAGCCTCGATATATCCAAGTTTAGACACTTGAGGTTTTTGGAACTTCAGAAAGTCTGCATTGATCTTGTCACTGGAATTCAGGGAATCAGAGGACAGCTAGAAAGCATTTCATGCACAGGAGGAGGAGGTGTTGGAAGTGTTGGACGATTGCTAGGTAAATTACAAAAGATCTTTGGTTGTTATTCTATGTTGTTCGGTGTGGAAAATGATTTTTAACACATTTTCGTTACAGTTACTTAACTTTTCATTCTGGAAAAAGCAAAAGAATCGTGAATCAATTAATAATTTACTGTAATCTCGACTAAATCTCTATTTCGTAGCTTCTTGCGGAGGCGATGCTGGCTTCGGTTTCGTCTGGGCCTCCCTAAAGCGCTTGGCATTGCCTTATAACGGTCTCGGACGATTAGACAAATCACTGGAGCTTGCGCCTTGGTTGCAAACGCTAGATCTCAGCCACAATTTACTCGTAAATGTCGGGGAATTGGATTCTTTGGAAAATCTTAAGTACGTTAATTTGGGATACAACAAATTGGAGGCAGCGCCGAAATTCAGCAAAGCGAGTTATCATTTCCTCCAGGTTCTTGTGCTGAAGAATAATTATATTGAAAATTTAAATGGTAAGACGGTTCGTGAAATACGAGCACAAATTTGTTCATTTTATCGTCATGCGTTTTCAGGAGAATTTTCACAGTAAAAAATCATCAATACGTTTCCGTCATTTAACAGGCCTTCAGGGATTGGATTGTCTCATAGAACTCGATTTATCTTACAACTGTTTGACTGAACACTCGGTTTTGTGGCCATTGGAAAGCATGGTGGCTCTCTCATGGATTTTATTGGAAGGAAATCCTCTCTCATATCACGAGGAGCACAGATTTCTTACTATCAAACATCTCCACTGGTTGCTATCGGAGAAAAAAGTAAGTTTCATGTCCCTTTGTATTCAGTATTACTAGTGAATTGTGTAGTGACATTTACGTGTAGATCAATACATTTTACAAGATACGTGTTTAAAAAAATTAAGTACATGATTTTTACAAAAATTAAGGGCGACTGTGGCAGTTTGTTCTAGATCGTCAACCGCTTGACAAAAACGAAAAAGTTCTGGTGTCCCTCAATACCTTGGGCATGTTAAGATCCACTTATTTAAAGCCCAGAGACGATATGGACTCGCTGTCGGATTCCGTATCTGCCATAACTTCCACATCCGTGGAAAATCCGTATCTTAATAATTTAATGGCTAGTCAATCGTCCGAGTTTATGGACAGCACTGGAAGGAATTTAACGCGAACCCGGAGAAAAAAGCAGATCCGCGAAGCGGTTATTGACGACAACACGCCGGAAATCGACGCGGCGTCCAGCATCGTGTCGACTTCTTATCTCGAAATGTCGACTGCGCATTTGGAAACGAAAAAGCAAATGCTCGCACTGAGAGAAAAATTCGGCAATGACAAATGGCTTGTCAGCGACGCTGGATCATACGTGCAGGGTATAATGGGCTTGGAAAAATCTCCCGATCCGGTATTTAATTCAGGATCAAACAACAATTTCGCCCAAGTTCCGAATTCTCAGACCCATCGTTCGCAAGTTCAAATTTCGGCGAGATCGAACAATCCGACGTTGAATTTCGGATCAACCGGTCATTTCGCTGATGTTTCTAATTCTCCGGCTCATTTACCGAATGTTACAAACGAGGAGAGCTTGAACCATCCGATATTGAATTCCGGATCAAGCGGCGATTACGCTGATGTTTCCAATTCGTCAACTGTCAGCGTTGAGTCGACCGACGAATTGAATAAACAGAACGCTCGAGCCAAAGAAACACGTAGGAAATCAGAATCTGGCGTTGGGACGCTCGACCGAAATGAAAATGAAAGTGATGAGATTGCTGAGACTATAGCGGTTCCAGAAATGTCACCGAAAATTGTCGAAAATCCATACGATCCGGAAGAAGGTGGGTAATAAGGGGATATTCGTGGGCGAATTGCTTTACAAAGCAATGAAGATTTTCCTTGTTTTATGAACTTTTCAAAATCTATTTATTTTTATTCTCAGAGGAGGGCGAGCTTTTCTTAGTTCAGAAAAAGTCTAATCAAGACGAAATGGACGAATTGTTCCTTGTTATAACACCAGAGTAAGTGCAGAAAATTTTCATTATCATTTCATATGAATAGTTGATACGTCAAAGAAGATCGTGATGTTTGAAATTTGATCTAGAAATGTCACGGAAAGAGATGGCATAACTGGAAATGTCAGGTTCAGATGGTCAACGAATACCGTTTTGTCATGCGTTATGGGCCGTGGTCAGGAGTCTTCGGTTGACGTGATATTCGACACGACGAGAAACGATCGAAAGAATCGAACGTATTACGTAGAGCAGGAAGAAGCAGTTGTAAGAAACATTTGCTTTGAAAATCCGTCATTTTTCTAAAATACAAGCTTACATTTTCATAAACTTTTCATTTCACAGAAAATTGTAAGAACGATGGGCGAATTGATAAAAGCTCGGCCGATAGTTTTGAAGGTTTTCAAATGCATAAAGTGCTCCACTCATTTTTCTCAAGATCCGGACAATTTAATAGGAGTAACGAAGATTTCCATATCGGGTATTTGATTAAAATTCAATAACGACATTTAATCGATTCATTCAAAAGATATTTGGTAAATATCGCTTATTTTTCTACAGAAATTCAGTCTCCGAAGTGTCCGAGTTGTAGAAGCACTTTGGTTATTGAAACTGACGAATTGCAAACACCGGATGCACAAGACATGAGAAAAATCACAGAAACTGTTGCGGCAAAAAGTTACGCCGACGAAAAGAATAGGGCAACTCGAGATGAGAGTCCCGAAAATAATGTGGACGAAGGAAATTTGCAACACTCCGAATCGCACTCTAGCATAGGTAAGTTTAAGAAATATATAATCTTCGATTTGACTTTAAGAAAACTCTTGGCCTACTGACGATAAAATGGAATAGTTGATGCAACTCTGCTGCTACTATGTATCGCATTTTTCAGCAGTGTGATTTTTCTTCTTTCTTTGATCTGAATGTATCATTGATTAACGAATTTATTAACGATTTACCAAAGTTTTTAAATCTAATAACCGATTCGATTAATTTAACGCTAGTTATACGTAGTTAGATATTTTCATGCCGACTGAGTGCCAGTAAAATCGCAATTCGGTCCATTTCACGGATTGCAATCAGAAGTTCAAAAAACTATAAATTCATTGCATAATTGGAATCATATCGACTCGCGAGAAAAGTCGAGCCTTTCGGTAAAAATTCTATTGTTACAAGTATAATCAATAAAGTAAATATTTTTAGTATTTGTCTCTCATCGCAAATTACTGCAAATCTTAACGTTACTTGACGAATATTTAATGTACTTATAATCAAAGCAGCGCTTCCGAAATAGTCTTAGAAGTGGGACGAGCGATAATAACTTTAACAAAAGCTGCAAGTGTATTCTCCCCCTTCATTTTTTAAAATGAACTATCGAATCGTTAGAGAAAAAGGAACGCGGTTAATGTCTCCATAAGAGTTTATCTCGTTTGATAACGCCTGTGTTTACTTAATGTTTGATTTTCTCGATTGGGCCTGTAACACACTAATCACCGGTGCAGGTGGAATAGAGGGTGGACCTAAGCCCGTCACCACTTCTCTGGTGCACTTCGACTCTCGTCCCCAAGCTCAAATCAGCTGTAAGCTTTAGTCACGATAACTCACACTACAGCACTCATTTCATCCTTTGACTATCACAAACATTCATCAATATCTATTTTAAAAGTTCCTCTTGCACACCGTGAAATTAAATGAATGTCAAAAAAATAAGCACGAGACGAAAAAATGTAACATATGAACAAGAATACACGATTACCGATGCTGCTGTCCCATCGGCAATCCAGTCGAATCAATCAATTTCAGAGTTGTACCATCCGATTACTTGCCAACATAAAAAATCATGCTGACATTATGTTCATGATTATTATTTTAGAATACCAACCCATAGATTGTATCACAAGATATTCACTTTTTTGAATGTCTGCAAAAAAAAATGTTTATTTCAAGTTGAAATTTGAAAGGATGTTGTGTGCTAAATTTCTACTTGAGGTGAACGTATTTTATACTGATTTTCGTAAATTACATATTTTTTTATGCGCCTCCAATGGCGAAATAAATTTGATAACCCGTATTTTATGCAATAAAAACCATCGGTATAAGAAAATTTCTTATAAAATGGCATTATGAAGGTTTACAACTCTGATCAACTCATCAATCTATAAATCTGTTCACCAATCAACAATACCCGACTTATATTACAATCATAGAAAACGGGAAATTCGTCTGATTTCTTAGGTTCGGCAACGAGTCTCGATGAGTCACGAGAATCAACACCGTCGGCTAGCACAATTGCCAAACGATATGAGAGCGATATTGAAGTACTGAGCAATCCGAGTCAAAGCAGTATCGAAGTCTTGGACGATGTATCGAAGTAAGATTCGCGACATGTTGATAGAAGATTTTTTGATTATTATACTAATACAAAGCTTATGCGCGTTGAGTCTCAAGTCATTGGATAATATTCTAATAAAAGTTCTGAATGATTGGATTAGGGCGAGTTCGACGCCGAGTAGAAAACGATCGTCGGAAGAGAGGCGCATCGCCATTGCTCCCACCCTCTTAACAATTCCAGACACAGCTCCTGCTATGGCGGGTTTAACAGAGAGTAGCTCATCAGGTTCGCATCGTCGTCGTCTAATTATTAAACTCTCAATTTGGTTTTTATAAGTGATACAAAAAAACGGATAACATTTCATTTTTCATACTTCCTTCAGGTTCGCTGACTGATAGTATATGCACGACTTACGAGAATAAAATGTCGACGGATTCCGGATCGACCGGTAAGCGGCAAACGAGGAAAAGCAACGAGAGCGAGACACTGGTAAATCTTGGATCTATGAAGGACATGGCAACGACTCCAGTCGGAAATCTTACGTCGATGCTCGGAGGTAGAATTCATTGATTATTGTCATGAAAATTTTTTTTATTTGAAACTCATTAGGAACTGATTTGAAAATAAATGAATTTGTAAACAGTAAAAACCTGAATCGTTATAATTTTGGAATCGTAGGACTATTGCAGAGTATGAAAATCGGGACTAACAAAGACTCCCTACCGAAATCCGAGGAGGGTCCAGAATTTTTAGGAAGTAACATACGATACTCGTACACGGATTTCAGCAGCGTCGACCATAGAATAAAGCTGCATCTGATATTAAACGTCTTCGAGCAGGAGAGTGAAGAGTTGGTTATGCTTCTAAGGGTAATTTTTTCAACCGATATTGTATCTTCCGATGCTCGATGAAATAGTCATTTACAAACTATCGTTTCATCCTTAACTCGGCAGGCGGAAATGGTTATGCAATCTCTTGAGGAACCTTTTCAAGGATGTCTCGTTCTGTCGACGTCGAAAATCTACGTGCTCAAAATAACTGGAACTGAAGGGTAACGTTGAAATACTCCAGCAAAAAGAAACAAAGTATACGAAAGATTCAATCAAACTTCAGTCACCTACTAAAATATTATATAGATAAACAAAAAACTTGAAGTACAAGAAAAATGTCACGTCGCGAATTTCGATCGCATTTTGATGAAAAAACAAAACATTACGAGTTACATTCGTTACAATTTTTACACCTTTACATTACGGTAATTTTTGTTGACTGTCCGAGTTTGCTGGAATAGCTCGGGAATTTATTTTTAGACCGAGTTATGGAGAGTTAATGCCTATCAAAAATTTCTACCGACAGTGAAGATCCTCAGCGTTGGTTGCACAAAGAAGCGAGCTGGACGATGGATCGATTGCGGACGTTTGCGCCACTGCCGTTTAAGCAAGGCGTTTTGGTTGAAGTTCAATTACCTAACAGACTCGCAGAAGAATCCTCAAATACGAGAATCCTGTGCATCTTACAAGACTTTCAGCGAACTTCGAATCTCCTGTTTTATTTAGCTGGTGAGTAAAATTGGTCGATAAGTTTCCTCTGATATCGTAATATTTCGATTTTTCGCTTTCTTAGATTTGCCGTTACCTCCGAGCTGCGAATTGGACTTTACGATACCCGAGCAATGCACCAGCGCACTGCAAAGTTTGATGTTCACGTCGAAAAACCATCGCGATGGCGACACTATAAGAATCCTCGCTCTGTTCTCGTCAGCAACGCTCAAGCACAAAACATGGGAGTTCAATTTCGGCGAAATGGACAAGTTCAAATTTGGAGCATTGATTGTCACGTCTTCGGCGGTTTTATTGACAGAGGGGAAGATCCAATGGGTTCTGCCGAGAAGCAAAGAGAAGCCATTCACACGAATGGATCAGCCTTTGAGCAACTTGATAGAAGTGGCAAGTCGATATCTAATTTTTTTTTTTTTCATTATACTTTGTTGCCATTGTTGTGGCACCCACTCATCATTTTGTACCGAACTTTACCTGTTTACCTGTTCCGTAATTTATTTTTGCGTTTATTATGTTGTTTCCTCGTGTAGAGGAAGCTTTGTTTTCGTGAATTTTTTTTCATGGGAAATGTCAACGCATTGTCGCGAAGTAAACGCAAAAATTGAAAATAATTTTTGCTTCCTCATAGAGGACGCTTAGTTTTAATTCAAACGAATAAATCGAATTTATTTTCTGTTTTCGCAGATACATGACAATTGCTCTTTGGGCTTAAGTTTTTCTGACGAGGTGGCAGACATTCAAGAAATGTGGACGCTGATGTTCGTTTCGTCAGACGCTGCCGAAGCAGTTATCAAAGCAATTCAGCCACCGTGGGAGGAATTATTTTCAGTGCCCTTGCAGATAACGACTAAAACGTCGGATAACAAATTATAGCATAATAATAGCAGACATCAATCGACCGTAACGTTATAATATCTAGATTACTTGTAGCGTAACAAGAGATTTATAACTTTAGACAATTTCGCAATAACGAATGATGACGAGAAGAGAAAATCGCCAATACATCTCTCCTCAAAAGTTACTGCAAAACCATATCGATAATTATCATTCGGTAGATTTTTTCGTGCCCGAAAATCACCAAACGCAATATATCTAGACATTCAATCGAACGATTCCTGGACTGTGATATGTATATTTCGCAACAGTTTTTGCTGCTGTATATATATATATATATATATATATACATACATATATTATATATAAAAATATCTATTAGATAGTGTTAAATAATATTCTTAATACATTATCAATGACTTTATACTGCTAACACATGACAGCGATGTTTCTGCTTTTCATTTGAATGCCCTTCGGGGTTCTTCAGTTAAGTAAATATACGCATAATATTTTTCCGACAAAATAACTCAGCCCAAAATATTTTGAATAAAGAATCTTTATGCCAACAGAACCTATCGTATTTATGTAAGTACGAATGAAAAATTACAAAACGAATGAGTTTCGTACTAAATAGTCGGGGTTGTCAATCCGTACCATTTTCGTTCGTGACCATTAATCCGATAATTAACAAAGTGGTGGATTATTTATTTAATGGACAGTTTACAACCAAATGCCAAAGCGATAGAAATAATAAACGAATTATCACGAGAGCATTTCAAGCACGTATGTCTGTTTTATATCGTAATATTCATGAGCGAGCTATTGTTTCATTCGTTACGTATCGTCTAGGCGTTGCGCAGCTTCCAGCTTCCCGCAATAATCAACTGCCTGAGCTGTGTTAATGGTATTGCTTGCTTAGTGCGTTATGACGATGTATGAAAAATGTGGCATTCGACAAACTCACTGTTTAACAGTTGTTTAGCACCTGTCAGGGCATTTTTTTCGATCGCTTTATTTCGAACAAAATGATGCAGTAGCTATTTGGATTCGCGGTGCGTCGGAGCGCATCTCAAGATAGGTCAAAAAATTATTTGCTACGGTATTCCAAAAGTGATCTCATTATTTCATCGATGGATCTATGGAACATCGTTCTGTGCGTAGACTTGTGGACACAAATCCTACTTATTATAGCGATTGGTAATACAACTTTTACTTGTTCCCCAAGGATTACGATATTTTCTTCAACTAAACTTGATTTTTTACTCAGAGGCAACGGGCGGCGCTTCTTATGGATATGGATACAGTAAACGGTGTAAGCATTCAGAAGTCCTTGAGAACATTAAACGGAAGCACACAACTTTCAAATCGGTCGTTGTATTTGAACCCAAAATTTTCTATACATTTTAAAGTGAATGATTAATTTTAGATTTTTCTTTTCAATTATATTTCTGAAAGTTTCATTGAAAGAAAATTTTTGCTGAATAGAATGAAAATCGGTATTTTCAACATTGACATAATTAGAGAAATAGATGACAATTGATTTGAAAAGAGAATGGATAAATACGAAGAAAAAGTGCCTGTTTTAATATTAATGTTATTACCTTTCGATTGATTTTCGGTCACGTAGCTCAACATATTTGGCCGCAGGAATTTAAGAATTGTGCGGGCAAGCAGCAATCCCCGATTGCGATATCGTCGCCCAAATCTGTAGCTCTTCCGTTGCCTGCCCTTGAAATGAATGGCTATCATGACTATCTCTCTGGACCAATAAAACTGAAAAATAATGGGCATTCAGGTCAGAAAAAAATGTAATAAATACCCATTTTAGCTGTTAATCGCTTAGTAATAAAATGGTATTTTATAGTGACAATAAAAATGAAATTATCGACTGAAATAAACGCTCTTATCCTTTTAAACGTATTTAACATTTCTCTTATGCAACATTTTACAGTGGCATTGGATATAAGTAAAAAGATACCGCGGAAAAGGTTGCCCTACATTTTCGGAGCAATGCTCAATGTTGGTGAAGAGTATGAACTCGAGGGTCTCCACTTTCATTGGGGAATGAAAAACAACCGTGGTTCGGAGCACATATTAAACGGTGTGCGGTATGTGCAACGTTGTAGTGTAATTATTTGTTGTACTCCATAAAACGATAAAGGAAAAAAAAATAATAATACCTATGTCTTAGATATCCAATGGAAATGCACATAATTCATAGAAACATGAAGTACTCTAATATTGGTGAAGCATTGGACCATGAGGATGGTTTAGCTGTTCTGGGAATTTTTTTCCAGGCAAGAAAAATAAATTCAATATCCGTTAATGATTCCATACATTTTTATGTAACTATTTTTGAACGTATTGAAGATTTATCTTATGGAAAAATTCCAACAGCTTCAGGAAGAAAATAACGATAAACTCGGACCAATTATTAAGAGCTTACCGAGCGTTCGATGGTTCGATCTTGAGGAATTTAGTTGTCTGCGGCAGCAGCTATGCGAGACTGCCTTGCTAAAATGCACCATGCCCGAGGTCCGCCATGAGCCTCGCGCACGTGCACGCTTCTCTTTCGATGATGGGAAAATAAATGTGTGTAGGCAGCGAACGATATAAATCTTTATATTAACATGACTCGAATACACTTGCGATGCCAGAGCTGTGGCTTTCTTCGCTGAACAGATAATATTAACTTGGATTAGCAACGATTACAAACTCAGTCTTATTGCACGCGTCTGAAGTGTTCGAAGCGCTTGCCGGAAGAAGATCGAAAAGCTTGGAAGGTTCGAGGCTTGTCGTCGCTTCCGCTTGACGCGGTGCCTTATTGGTTAAAGTGCGCCTTGCTTGGAGCGCATGCTCAGGGCGGAAGCTCTGCGCGCGGGATTAGAATTTGCTTGCGCGGACGGCGCTGGGTTTGGACGGTGCTGCCCGCTGGTGGAGCTTGGTTGACGCTTGGCGGGAGCGCCACAGCTACTCCCCCTCTGGAGGTTGCCTGCTCTGCTGGGAACCCTGGATTTGAGGAGGTTGATGGATCCTCTTGTGATGCTGTTGGAGGAGGCTGGAAGTGGACCGAGCGCCGTGGTTTCGCTTGCTGAGGCGGAGGTTCCGTTGACTCGTCCGCGGTGATGTAACCTGGTACTAGTAGGCTTGTGGAGATGGTTGCTGGACTGCCATTGACGTCGATGACGTAGCGGTGGTCGTCCAGTCTCTGAAGAACTTTGTGTGGGCCAGTGTATGGTGGGGTTAATGGTGGCTTAACTGCTGCTATTCTTTTGAAGACGTGAGAGCATGTCTTTAAGTCTTGGTGCATGAAGAATTTCCCTTTGTTGTGATGGGCTGTCTGTCTAGGCTGGAGCATCCTGAAGTGATTTCGAAGATTGTCTAGGAAGGAGCTGTGCAGCACTGGTTGGTCGTCTGTGACGAAGAATCCTCCTGGCACTCTCAGAGAGGTTCCCAGAAGTAGGTCCGACGGAGATGCTTTGATGTCGGCTTTGTATGTGGTTCTTAATCCCAATAGAACTGTGGGGAGGATGTCGAGCCAGTTTGCTGATTCGTGGCACATTAAGGCAGCTTTGAGCGTTCTGTGCCAGCGCTCGATTATTCCGTTTGAGCTCGGATGGTATGGGGTTGTGCGGATTTTTTCTGCTCCGATCATTTTTGCAAGGCAAGCGAAGAGCGATGCTTCAAATTCTGTTCCTTGGTCGGAGGTGATTGTTAGTGGAGTTCCGAAGAGAGCGATCCAGCCTGAGTAGAAAGCTGCTGCGACGGTTTCTGCCTGTTTGTCCTTGATTGGAATTGCTTGTGGCCATCTGGAGAACCTGTCGATTATTGTGAGACAGTATCTGTAGTTAGCGACTAGTGGCATGACAATGAGGTCGAGATGGACGTGGTTGAATCTTGCTTCCGGAACCTCAATGTGGTTCGGTTGAGTTTTGGTGTGTCTGTTGATTTTTGATTTTTGACACGGAATGCATTCTCGTGCCCAACGAAGTGCGTCTTTCTTGATGCCTGGCCAGATGAATTTCTCTTTGAGTTGCCTGCTGGTTTCTCTGCCGCTTGGATGCGATGGTCCATGTACGACGTCGAACGCGGTTTTTCGGAGAGAAGGAGGAAGGTAGGGCCGGACTACGCCTGATGAGACGTCGCAGAAAATTTCGACTCCCTCGATTTGGAGAGGTTGAAGCTGTAGAGATGAGTTTCGTGCAAGCGAGAGGTCTTCTTCGGCGGAAGATTGCGCTTCGCTGATGGTTTTTGCGTCCAGTTTGGTTGGCATGCTGATGGTGCACACTCGAGACAGGGCATCTGCTACGACGTTCTCTTCGCCAGGGATGTGCACGAAGTTGGTGCTGAATTGGCTGATATAGCTGAGTTGCTGCATTTGGCGGGGAGATGCCTTTTCTGGACGTTGTTGGAAAGCTTTGGTGAGCGGTTTATGATCCGTGCGGATGATGAAATCTTTTCCGTCCACAATGTGAGCGAAATGCTTGAGCGTTGCGAAAACTGCTAGGAGTTCTCGGTCGTAAGGGCTGTATTTTTGCTCTGCCGGAGAGAGTTTTCTGGAGAAGAAGCCGAGGGGGTCGCACTTCCCGTCTACTAGTTGTTCGAGCGAGCCTCCGAGCGCTGTCGAGGAGGCGTCAGCTGAGAGGATGATTTTTGCATCAGGGTGCAGGAAACTTGTTGCTGTGGCGTCTGCTAGCGCCTGTCTGGAGGATTCGAAGGCTTCTACGAGTTCCGGTGTCCAGTTGATTGGTTTCTTGTCTCTTTTCTTCGCGCCTCGGAGTTGGTCGTTGAGAAGTGCTTGGGACTGCGCTGCGTGCTGGATGTGGGCTCGGAAGTAGTTGATAGTTCCTAGGAAGCGTTTGAGGTCCCAGACGGTTTTCGGTCTTGGGTAGGCGAGAATTGCCTCGAGTTTCGCTGGCGGAGGTCTGAATCCGTGCTTGTTTATTGTGAAACCCAAGAAATCGGTTTCTTCTTTGGCGAAGGAGCATTTGTCCCAATTGATGCGTAGTCTGCACTTTAGTAGGATGTCGAGGACGCTGCGTAGGTGAGCCAAGTGTTCCTGAGGATTCGCTGACGAGATGAGAAGATCGTCGAGGTAGATTGTGACGAAATCTAAGTGACCGAGGATGCTGTGCATGTATCGTTGAAAGGTTTGAGTGGCATTCCTTAGTCCTAGGGGCATGCCCAGGAATTCGAAGAGTCCGAACGGTGTTGTTACCGCTGTTTTTGGAATGTCCTCCTCGGCGATAGGGATTTGGAAGTATGCTCTCTTCAAGTCGATGGTGGAGAACACTGACTTTCCATGAAGTTGAAGTAGTTGATCGTTGATACGTGGTATGGGGTACCTGTCCGGTACTGTCTGCGCATTGAGATTTCGATAATCTCCTGTGGTACGCAGTTTTCCGCTTTTTGAAGTGACCATGTGTAATGGACTTGCGTAGCTGCTGCTCGAGGGTCTTACAGCTCCCAGTTGCTGAAGGAGGCTGAAGTCGGCTTTGGCTGCTTTGAGTTTGGCGCCTAAGAGTTGGCGAGGTCTGCTGAAGACTGGAGGACCGGTGGTCACGATGTGATGCTTCACCGTTGCTGTGGGTCCGGTTATGGAACCGTCCATTGCGATGAATCGTTTAAAATAGGCTGCGATGAGTGTTTTTATTTCGTCCTGCTCGTTCGAGTTTGTTGATTGGATTGGCGACAGGGCTGAGATGGAGTGGACAACGGCTTGCTTGACTTCTCCAGGAGCGAAGAAAAGGGTTGTCTCATCTACGAGTCGCTGACGTCTTAGATCTGGAAGTAGACCGTAGTAAGCGAGAAAGTCTGCCCCTAAGATAGGTACCTTGACATCTGCCAGAATAAATGACCAGGAGAAAGGGCGTCGAAGACGGAGGTCTATTCGTGCGACTCTGCGACCAAAGGTGCGGATTGGTGAACCGTTTGCTGCGACCAGTGTCTGCTGACCCTGACTTTTGCTGCCCATGCCGATTGTGTGCGGCAGGATTGAGACAACCGATCCACAGTCGACCAAGAAGCGAGTGCCTGAGATGTGATCGGTGACGTGGAGTCTGTTTTCGGTTGTGCGTCTAGGTTCGGGTGCTGTGAGAGAGGTGCACGAGGACGTCTGGGCTACCGTTTGGCTGCTGCTCTGAGCCCGGCCAGGCAACAGCTCTAGTTGTTTAAATGTTGTTGGTTCTGCTGCGCGTTGAAGCTGCAGGGTAGGTTGCATCGTGTTGCTGCTGATGCGAAGCGGTTGTGGTAGTAACACACTCCATTTGTGTGGGGTCGAGGTCTCGAGGTGGACCGACTTCTCCTTGTGTCCGACTGCTGCGGATTTGGTGTTTGGGCTGCGGATCTGGAATCGACGCGGGCCAAGACTTCTTTTGAGACTGTAATTAGATCAGTTATTAAATTTTTTATTTCGGTGAGTTCGCTCGAGCGGTTTTGGACTGCAGAGACGGAGGGCGGTGCTGCGATGGCGAAGGCGGATGGCAGGATTGGCGAGGAAACTAGTGAGTCCGCTGCGGTGAGGAGTTCCTCTGTGCTACCGGCTTTGAAAATTTTCAGGATATTCCGTACATTTTCAGGAAGCAGCCCGAGCCATTTGACTTTGAGGAGGCCTTCAGTTGCGTTGCTGCCTGCTAGCTCTTTCATCTGCCTGTATAGGTGTGATGGCTTCTTGTCTCCGAGCTCTAAGGATGTGAGCATTTTCTCGAGCTTTTTCTCGGCTGATTCTCCGAAGCGTTGGAGAATGCGATTTTTTATTGCGAGATATTTGTTGTCCTCTGGGGGTTCTCGAATTATGTCAGACACCTCGAAGAGTGCTGTGCTGTCTAGTGCCCGAATGACTAGGTTAAATCTAGAACTGTCTTTTCTTATTCGGCATACCTCGAATTCCGCTTCGACCTTGAAAAACCATAATTGAGGTTCAGAACTCCAGAAGTTGGGTAGCTTACATGCGTTCAGGGCTGCGACGTCTTCCTGGTTTTCCTGCATGATGGCTGCTTCGAATTCAAGCCTGCGTCTGACTTGCTGGGTTTCCTCTGGGTGGATTTCTGTTACTAGCTCCGAGTGGCTGTGAGTAGCAGAGTTGGTGAGATTTTCGACTGAGACGATGGCTCGGTTGCGGATTGTTGCGTTGAGGTCGGGATGCGGCGTGCTGCTGTTGAGCGACTGGTTTTGAACGATGCTCGGTCGCGGGGTGTCCTCGAGCGAGACGTTCGTATTCGAGGGCGAAGTTGGCACTGACATGCCCTATGGGCTTTTGTTCACTTTGGAAATGTTTTTGAACGCGTTTTTCTAGGCGAACATGGCTTTTTAATGTTTCTTTTGTTTTAATGCGCGGCACTTATTGTATGCACGCGGCGAGTGGCGCGTGGTTTTAGGTTAGGCACACATTGTTCGATGACGCGGTGTTGCTGAGCTATTTTTTTTTTTGAACGAAAAGCGTTTTAGCACTGATTTTAAATTCGGGGTCACCACTTTAGTTGTCTGCGGCAGCAGCTATGCGAGACTGCCTTGCTAAAATGCACCATGCCCGAGGTCCGCCATGAGCCTCGCGCACGTGCACGCTTCTCTTTCGATGATGGGAAAATAAATGTGTGTAGGCAGCGAACGATATAAATCTTTATATTAACATGACTCGAATACACTTGCGATGCCAGAGCTGTGGCTTTCTTCGCTGAACAGATAATATTAACTTGGATTAGCAACGATTACAAACTCAGTCTTATTGCACGCGTCTGAAGTGTTCGAAGCGCTTGCCGGAAGAAGATCGAAAAGCTTGGAAGGTTCGAGGCTTGTCGTCGCTTCCGCTTGACGCGGTGCCTTATTGGTTAAAGTGCGCCTTGCTTGGAGCGCATGCTCAGGGCGGAAGCTCTGCGCGCGGGATTAGAATTTGCTTGCGCGGACGGCGCTGGGTTTGGACGGTGCTGCCCGCTGGTGGAGCTTGGTTGACGCTTGGCGGGAGCGCCACAGGAATCCATGAACGTCTCGTTCGTTCTTGCATCTTTGGTCCCCAGGACGACTGACATATACTACACGTACAGAGGATCACTGACTACGCCTCCCTGCAATGAAGTAGTCACGTGGATAATTTTTCCGACTCCTGTGCCAATATCTTTCCGACAAGTACGAAAAATGTTCAGCTTCCGATTACCTTTCCTTTTCCCTTGATAAAGTTGATGCATAATCGATTGTTCAATTTCGCAGATGTCACAATTCCGAACGCTGTCAAATGGCGAAGATATGTTGGCGGATAATTACAGGCATCTTCAGGACATTGGAAATAGAAAAATTTACGTTCGACGATTGGGACAGGATTTTGCGAGTGATCCTGATATGATTGATTTGGATGTAACACTATTGAAGTGGTATTGGCAATAGAAAAATAGTGAAACTGTTGATCATTGCCATTATTAAAATGATTATTATCACATTAATAAAAAAATGTACATCAAAAGTACATCATAAATACCAAACTTTTGTCTAACTTTTATTTTCCAAAATCGAACTTATACCGATGATCTGCGTAAAATAAAAAAAGCAAGGTCTGTGAAATTGGCAAACAGAAAAATGACAATAACGTTGAAGTCGCATGTATTTCACCTCTCCTTCACGATTACAATCAGAAATCGTAAAAAATGTATCAATAAACATTTAATTGGTTTAATTTGATGACGAACTTTGTGTTTCTATTTTTTTCGCGTACTTGACGTCTCCTCGCTTCTTTCTGTTTGTTGAACGCGGCCGAGTTTCCCGCTTAGTTTTTTGGCCCTCGTCCTTTTCCGAATTTTTGGTTTCTTCAATTTTTTTATCACCCTCAGCGCTTTTCTCGAGAGCCTCTTTTTCTGCTGTGCTTCCGAGTTTATCCTCAACCGCTTCTTTATCCTCGGCTTCTTTTTTCACCTCCTGTGGCGAAGCTTCCGTCGATTTTTCTGGTGACTTCGCTGCTTTGGGACTGCTGACCATCGACGATCCATCCGGACAATTATGGCTCATTGGCTGCTGGACATATTGGCCCATTGGCTGAGCCACATATTGGCTCATTGGGTAAGGAGCTCCCAGCATGTAATGCGAAGGTGCTACAGGTGCATATTGCATTCTTGGGGCTCCAACTTGAGGGCTTAAGCTTTCCAGCCGATGACTGAGCGCCTCCAACAATGAATTTTGGTGAGCTAGAACCTGATGCAACATCGAAGCGTTTATCTCACTGGAATCAGGCGTTCGAGCAGCTGGAGCACCAACTAAGTTGGAATTTGGATATGAGTGATGAGAGGAACGCTGGCAATCTGATGTTTGAGAATTCGGTGCACCAACCTGCGCAAAAGTAAAGATAATAGTTTTTATATTCAGTTTTTAATTATAGATGTTAGATATTAAATATGTGCTCCGTAGAAAAAAAAACTATCGTATCAATGATAACTCAATTACCGGAATCCTTTCTACATTGAACATGAATTTTAATAGTCAATTACAAAACTTCATCCCATTTGATTTTGATAATTCCGTGACAAAAATGGACCAGATGATTTGGCGATATTGAGGATATCGATTGCCGTTCATAATATTGTTAAGGTGTTCAGAAATTAATAATTCCATGCCAGAACAAAGAGAAAAAATGCTGTTCTGAATAGAAAAACTGAAATCCATTCGTAAGTGCCATAATATTTTCTAGCAATCAAAAACTGCATCCTAAATTGACAATTAATTATCACCATTATAATTGAAGCGTCGAATCTAAAAGTATTAATCGACGTACCACTTTTTCATGATTATCAGAAGCGTAAGGGGCAACCATTTTATCCAGACGCTGAAGAACACCGTGAGTTCCAGAGGCAAGTGAGGCGAGAATCGGCGAGTGGTGAGAAGCGCCTAAAATTCCTGGATGATGGCTTGGAATTTGAGAAGCTGCTCTCATAGCTGCGTGTGGTATTGCCATCACCATGTGAGGAATTGCACCGAGCATGTGAGGATATAAGCCGGATTGATAAGGTTGATGAGGTGCCCCGATAATCGGAGCATATCCGACGTCGTGACTCGGTATCCAGGAACTCGAGACGATCGGTTGATATTGAGGCGGGGAACAGGCGTGATTCGGTGTTGCGACGACCGGGCTCTTCAGGGTCGGATGATCGACCTCCTTCTCGACTTCCGGTTCTGCAGGACGAGGCTTTGCATTGCTGGGATTAATTGCTCCGGTAACGGGATCTCCCGAAGATGTTGCACAATTGGGGTGACCGAGCAGTGGTATTCCTGTCATCGGACCACCGCTCATAAAATACCTTGCTACCCGATCAGCGTCCCCTGAAAAATTTGCCATTCAGTAACACTCCCTAATAATTTCGAGAACGCTAACCCTGTTCTATTGATTCCAATATTCGCAGTGTCATTATTTTTTTTAACGACCTCAAATACGTAACACTTCTAGACAAGATCCTTAATTTTTCATTTTATTTTTAAATAAGAAAAATGCGTTGATTTTCATGAAATGAATACAAAATTGTTGTCTCACACAGAATATGGATTTTTAACTCCTGTGGATTTTCACAGAATTATTTTTAATTCATTTTTTACTTATGTACTGTGTTTATAATATTAACCTTTTGAGATGCGGCTTCGAGATCCAAGCAAACTACAACGTGCCGAACGTTCCGCAGTCTCGGCATCGGCCGACGGAGATTCCAGCCCGAGATCCTCGACTTCTCGTTGCAAACGCTTCACGCACTCTACACCGTTTTTGTCGTCTTCTCGGACGGAACATCTGCAAATTCCGTTATCAAAAGATCCTCTTCCGTCGCAGCTCGCGCAGAGATCCAGGCAAGTTTGGAGATCGTCGGCCTTGAGAATATTGCCCTGAGCTGGAATTACAATTGGTTTAATCGAAATTGTTAAATTGTAAAAAAGACAAAATAAAGTTCTCATGTTTGTGAGAGATTGGAAAGATAAATTACCTGCAGCAATAAGTAAGGACAAACATAATGAAATCTTAAATGCCCCGGTCATATTGTAAAAAAATGGTTGATATCGTTTGAAGGATCGTCACTTTTACCGCCGTCGACGGAACTCGTTCCACTGAAGTCTCCCAAAAATTCGGACATCATTTATAGGCATTGAGGAATTTGCTGACCGCGGGTCAGTATTCACCAAGAGTACACGTTGCAGCGAATTTAAACAGGGTCAGGTGCAATTAGTGAAATTATGCAATTTTGTATATATTATTTTGTTGGAAAAAAGTAAACACGTGAAACGTCGTAATTGAGCAATCAATCGACGACTCGTAGCGTTTTCATTGCCGCAGAACTTTTTTCCAATTTCACTGACACTGATTTCCGAATTTTTCTCTGATCACGACGAAGGTACGAAAATTTGAATTTGATCAGACTTCGAAATGAAAAAGCTAGTCCCAATAAATACAAATATTTATTATTTAGTAGTGTAGCTAATTTAAAAAAATTTAGAGAATTTATAAATAAAAATAACATTTTAATTGTTATTCAAATGTTGATCGGTTGCAATTCGAAAATATTGTTTATAAATCAAATATCGATTGACAATTTTTGATATATGAGATTTCAGTGATGAATAAATTAATTAAATTAGAAAAAAAATACCTTCACCGTGACAATGTTTTCACATTGCCGTGACCAGGATTCGAACCTGGGTTACTACGGCCACAACGTAGGGTCCTAACCACTAGACGATCACGGCTGTTGAAGGTGATATGAATGTGCTTTCACAATAATGTTGGTCAGCTCCGTAATTCGCCAACTGTAATTGTTTTTCATGCCGGGCTATTATTCATGTCAAATACGATAGAATAATCAACAATGCGCGTTAATTTGTTAGTTATATTTATATGTCGTTGGCCAAACTATTTTATAATAATGATAATTATCACTTAGAGAGAGACAAAAATTATTTCATTATATTCGTATGACATTAATATCTATTAAAGAAACCGTTCGTATGGCAACAACAACAAAAAACCAATCCAAGTAAACAACATTACTCGTATTTTCGGTCGGTAAAGAAGAGCGGATACCGACAGTCGGTAAATTGCGCGTGTGTGCGCGCGGCGTAATTCGCGCTTATGGTAATAGAGCTGAACACCGCAAGATGGCGTTAAGTGATTGTGCACATTATCCGGTTGAAAAAGCGCGCGTTTTAGACGCAGCACTAATTTTGTCGATTTCAATATGCAAATATCGAACTTACAGCCATATCGGCTTTAGTTAAAACGATTAGAGTTTTTGATACCGACTGTACAGATCGTCTGTCTCTCAGGAGATTGCCATAAGTGCGAGTGAGACAACTAAATCTTTCCGAAGTGTTTATTTTTTGCGACGGTTTGATTTTTGGAATAAAAGTCGCGAAGTACTTTAAGAACAACGATTTACAGTTTTTATTACCGACCGAGCAGTGACACTTCGTGTTAAGGCGCGATAAGAAAAAGAAAATGCTACCGGAAGCGCATTTCAATTCTCCGGTCCGTGAGATTATGCTTTTTCCAAAATAACGTTAGTCTCTAAATACCGTCGATTCGAAAAATTGCCGTTATGTCTATGCTTCGTCGCACTCGTATGTCACGTGGTTACATGTTGCACCATCCGTTCAGTTTCGGTAGTTCACGTATCGGGATCACATCGTGTTATTGTTAGTGAAAATATTTTTTGGTTAAATTTAGAGTTGCGATTCTATTTCACAGTTAGAGTTCGGTGGTGATAAATAAGTGGTCGAGTGCGTCGAGTTTAACCAAGTTCTTCCGATAAAGAGGTAATTATTCATAAAATTATATTCACTGAGGCGTATTATAAGAAAATATGCAAAAATGTTCGTCCAAAGATCCTGATTTACGTCGATGTTCTCTTTTTCATTGAAAAACAGAGTATCAATTGCGGCGACTTCTGATACAACCATAACTTCGAGAGTGCTGGCCACTTTGTTGAGGTTATTTGGGCGAACATTTATTTTACCCGAGAATTTGCGTTTATGAAGGGTCAAAGATGGCGTCGATTCAAAAAGACAAAGGAGCAACGAGTTAACGGCTATTTGCCATTTTTGGAAATACAGTCGTAAAAAAAATTGTTGAACTTTCACTTTTTCCCTGTTCTTTGGTATAACAAATTTTTCTATACCACGCAATTTTCGTAAGCATTATTTTTTTAATTGGTTAAATTTGTAATATTATCGTGCGAGTGAAAGTTCGAAACTTTTGCAAACTTTTCGAGCGAATTTCATTTGATCCGCGGAGAGCTTTGATCGCGACGCATCAAAGATAGCGTCGAGTAGCCAAACGAAGACTCAACCGTTTTTTGGCATTCTCGAAAGTGCAGTCGTGAAGAACTCGTTGAAGCTTCGTTTTTCCCCTTTTCTTTCGTAGAAATTTTTTTTCAATACATCGGGATTTTCGTAAGTGTTCCGTTTTTTCAGTTGATAAAAGTGATAGATTAAATTTGTAATATTATCGGGCGAGAGGAAGTTCGAGACTTTTGCAAACTTTTCGGGTGAATTTTTTTTGATCCGTGGAGAGTTTTGATCGCGACTCATTAAATATGGCATCATGAAGGAAAACAAAAACGCAACGGTTTTTTTAGCATTCTCGAAAGTGCAGTCGTGAAGAACTTATTGAAGCTTCATTTTTTCCTTTTCTTTCGTATAAGAAATTTTTCAATACATCGCGATTTTCGTAAGTATTATTTTTAGAATTGGTTAAGTTTGTAATATTATCATGAGAGTGAACGTTCGAAAGTTTCGTAAATCTTTCGGGCGAATTTCTTTTATCCGCGGAGAGCTTTGATCACGACGTATCAAAGATGGCGTCGTGTAGACAAACAAAGACGCAACGGTTTTTTGGCTTTCTCGGAAGTGCAGGCGTGAAGAACTTGTTGAAGCTTCACTTTCTCCCTATTCTTTCATATACAAAACTTCTTTTCACGTCTGTTTCATGTGTCAGAGTTATTCTTTGCGTGTCATCATAAATCGGGAGGCTGCATGTATTGATAAATACGTGATTATTGACTGAAAAATTATTTCGTGACCGATCTTGCTCGAGTGACGACGCACACGGCTGCGAGTGAGATAAAGCGGTTTTTATATTTATTTCTCAATATATCGCAATTTTAGTAAGCACTCTCTATTACTCGATATAAAAGAGAAGTGTGATAGATTAAATTTGTGATATTATCGTGAGGATGGGACGTCGGGATTTTTGGGAATTTCTAGGGCGAATTTTTTTAATCCCCGGAATTTTTTCATCGTGGCCATCAAATATGTCGTCAGGTAGGAAAACAAAGACAGAACCGTTTCATTTTTGCCATTTTCAGGCGTGCATTCCGGAAGAACTTTTCGAAGCGTAATTTGTTGCCCATTTTTTATATATAATACTCGTTTTTACGTTCGTTTTATATGTTAGACCTGTTCTTGGCTTATCATAATAACACAGGTAAGTGGCATGGAATAACAGATGGATAGTTATTGATTGAAAATTTATTTCGTGATTGATGATGTTTGAGTGACGATGTGTATCGCGAGTAAGATAAGTGCGCATTGAGCGCAATATTCTGCTTTTATTCGACGTTATTTCATTTATTAATTATTTCGTAAAATATGTATTTAATTTTTTTTTCATAATTTTTTTTTTTCATTTCATTTCATTGAAAAAAAAAATTTTTTCATAGTTTTTTTTATTTCATTTCATCTTTAAAAAAATTTTCATAAATTTTTAAAAAATTTCATTTCATTACATTTTTTTTTTTTCATAAATTTTTTTATTATTTCATTTCATTTTTTTTTTAAATCTTATTTCTTCTCTCGGCGGTTATTCGGCCTAATATATTTTTATTAGCGGAGAGTCCAGTCATTTTATCGAAGTTATGTATATTCGATTTTCATCGACAAAATACACGATTTTTTATCGAATTTCGGTACATTGATATTGGCAGTAAAATCGTATATGCTATTCCGATAAAAATTTACGTTGTAAAATAAATTCCCGCCGACCGAGGTCGCCATATTTGGGCAACTCGTGCATCCAGAAGCACAGTGTAACGACAAAATGGTCATTAAATTATGCATCGTTTTCAAAATCCTGATCGTCCATTATATATACAGATTGAGTGCCGGGAACAATTCGTGAAGAAATGGATAACGACATTGATGCACGAAGCGAATCATCGGGAGGCCCGAGAAAATCGTCTCCACAGCGAAGTGTCTTCGGAATTCTTCAATCGACCATCGCCACGAAATATCGTTCGGTTTTTCTTCGGGGACGGATTTCGGATGTCGGCATTAAGTGAGTTGCGAAAAATGATTATCAATGCTTTTACAAATTCACAACATAGAAAATTCGAGGAACAGGATTTATTTTTTTCAGACTCCTTGTGAAATCCATTTTTTCGTAAACTTGAATTTAATGAAAATCATTTAAAGTATCCACGGATATAGAGGATTTTAAATTCAATGAAAAAGAAACGCATCTGATGCGAACGCTCCTAAATACATTTGTTCATTGTGCATTTCAACAGATCGGGATTCAACGTTTTAGTGCCAGCAATGCGAGATGCAACATATCCGATAATCCATCGGTTTCGTCGTCAAACATCCTTGTAAATCGCGTATTCGTTTTGCGCGATCAGCAGGAAGGAGGATAAATATTTTTGGCGGAGTCGCCGCCTGGAAACGCGAGAGAGAATGGTCGTGCAGTCGTCTCGCGTTTTGCAGTCAGCGATTTCTTTTGTGTACACAGAGAGCCGCGCCTTATAACCGGGTCAGCCTTTCGTGTATGTACATAGTCGCTCGGCGTCTCCGCTCTCCTTCCGCTACTGGCTGGCTCCTCGGTCGCTTGTGTTCCTGATCACGATGGGCCGACAGCGAACGCCGTTGCTATCGCGCGACCTCTCGCTTTTTCTTCTCGCGACTTTTCTCTCGATGCTTCGGCGGTATTTTGAATAGCTGACAAAACGAGCGAATAAGGACGCCAATTTGCACTGTTCCTCATAGCATGCATCTCTGAAGCTTCTCGGTTCATGAGCTTTGCTCCACGTTTCAATGGAGATGTTCCAAGTCTTACGATAGAAATTGCAGGAAATGTTGGATAGGAGATTAGCTTGAGCAAATTGTAGATTCTGCGATCCTCGGAAATGCAAACCGTCGAATTGTCTGTTGTATGTCTGGCATAGAAATTCAATCGATGTTCAATCGATTGATCGAGAGACTTGTATTTACTTAGCGAGTCACGTTTGGCCATGCACGAGGGCTTCGATGTTCCCCGAAAAGTTTACCTTCATATCGCCTTCTTTTTTAGTTCTGTTGTGTACTTCAATGATGAATCAGAAAGTGTGACATTCGAATTTCCACAAAATTTACAATATAGCCCATAATTATTTAAGAGACTTCGTTTGTGTATTTGTTTATTTAATCGGAATTTTACAATACAGTAAATCGAAAGTTGAGGAAAGAAAAAATGGTTTTTTAACGCAGTTTTTAATAACGTTGTATCGAAAAAAATTATAGTCGTTATAAATGTTCATTAAAAATATATAAAAGAATTAAAGCTCTAAATTGGAAGTCGACTAATAGGCAAACCTCCTTTAATCAACTTTAATTACATTTACCTTCACTTCGATATTACCGTATTAAAATGCAAATACAAATGCACCGAATGGCTCAAGTATTTAGTAAATGGCTTGAACGTCCTGACAGAAAAACAACACGTCTGGGTCAAGTTTTTGCGGAGAGTGATACACCGACCGTAGGATGGAAGATTCGCGCTTGACGTATTTTAAGTCGCGTTCGCGATCAGCTGCGAGAGTGCTCTTCGTCTTCTTGCGACCTCCTACACTCCTGATGCGAGGAGTCTCCGAGAGAGCCTACCCCAACATCGTGAACGAGACGGTACGAGCGCACGCGTTCTGTTTGCTTTTCACGGTCGTCGAGATGGAGGGGCGCGTGAGCCATGACTCGGCGCACCGGGGGCCGCAATACCCAACAAAATATACCACGGTACCTACATATTATTTTCGCATGTTCTCCTTCGCTCCTCGTTCACAGGATCTGCAACTCATCATTTTACCTTGAGAATTTCTCTTACACTCGCAAGTCTTGCTGGCTTAGAAAAAACCTAAATAATGTCGTTTCGGATAAAACTACGAAGTTATTCGCACAAACTTCATATTCTATCACTCTATCCTGCTCGACATCGAAAACAAAAAGGGGGATGTCGCATTTCATATTGAATTTTGAAGAAAAGAGTACGGTAGAATAGTACACAGTATACATTTTTCGCGTAAAGGTTTTTTTTTGTTTATTCATACGAAGCAAAAATGCAAAGTAAAACCTTGCGAATTGTTTCTCCATTATTTGGCCCTTTTTACGAAACTTCATGTATGAAGGGGGAGTCTAAATCGAATTTAGTACGTATCTTGATTTAGTCAAAATAAAAAGCGACTTGATTTTTAAAAGGTAATTGGTATTTTTCAGGGTGTTCAATCGTCTTGAGCTCCTTAGAGGAGGCGCGCGACACGACCAATGGATACCGTTCGCTGTCTACTCTCCTGATGCCCACACTCGATTAATGTAAATTCACGGCGTCTCCTCAGTGCGCAGGCATCTCCCCGATCGCTTTCGTCTCCACTACCCGGAGTTTCCGGTGAATGCAACTCCGTTTTCTTCTAATTTATTCTTACCAGAGAATATTTTATTAATACTTAATTCAGCGATAACGAATATTTTCATCGACTATATTTATCAACGCGATATAATATTGTTGTGAAGTATTCGTTATCTCGAAGTTCCAGCACACGTCTCGAAATCTTTGATGAACTTGTCGATATTCCTTGCATATGCTTCCATGTGCTTGTGATCAACGTCGTACACCTGATACGACAAAAATGCACATTGTGAAATACAAAATAGAAAATTAAACAATAGCTTTTCGTTTTGAACTAATGATAGAAATAAGATTTCTTTTTAACATCACTCGTAGTTTATCGATTTTTTGTTAATTCATTTCTTTGGGAATCAATCGATAACATACATCGATTTTTGATTTTCAGATGTATTGCAATTAAATAACATAAATTGGAGGGATGTAATATGCTAATATTTGGCTGTTCGTCGATTCGGTTCAAATTTTTCTATTATAGTATTTACATTCCATAAATGAGGAATTATTTGAATTATTAATGTAAGTAATTATTGAGTAATTATCCAACCTTTTTGATAAATTCCGACTGTAGTCTTTTTTCAACGAAGAGCATCTTCTCGCTCACACGAAGATTATTGAAAACGTTTTTCCTGAGTGGACCGAACTTCATGGCGAATTTTTTCCGATCGTTTTGACAGCGAGTCTCTAGGCTCTGTATTTCTTTGTGAATTTTTCGTTCCTCTGTTCCAAGAGCGTCCATTTTTTTCGCGAATTCTCTCATGTCGGAGTACGCTTTACGATAGTCTCGTCGCATTTTCTTTCTTATCTCGTTGGAAAGCTGGAAACCCCCGAAATGTTTCCTTAACTTTTGCTCCTAAGATAATCGTTGTTTCAATCTCGTTTTTCTTTGCTTACCTTTTTTCTATCTCAAGTTTATGGATCTATATTTATAATCACCTTTGTTATTCTATTTTTCAGTAAATTTCGGGACTCTTCCGGCGCATTGTGAAATCTTGACAGAGCGACGTCCCACTTATGTTTTTCATTTCCAATCCAGAGATAAACTTTCTGATCGATTCTCTTATCATCGTAGTCCATCAGAAATGTGTCCTCGTTCGTGATATTATCGTCGACTCTCGCTAATACTTCGGAGCTCCAGTGAAGCACCCTGTCTTTCTCCTCTATCAATTCCCGCCAGGTATCCGGCAGACGTCCGATTTGCTGTCCCATTCCACCTCCTCTTTATACACAGTCGTGCCCAGCAGTCCTGCCCAGTCCGCTCATATTTCTAGAAAACAGGGAAATCGGATAACAAACAAAAGTTTGGGTTTATCTCTGGACAAACTTTTTGATGGATGAGAAGAGAGTTTATTTGACGTTTTATTGTCGTACCATATTTGATTAAAAGTCCAATGATAAATAGGTGCGGAAAACTGCAAGCTCCAAAAGTAAAAGCCTGGGACGTGGCGAATCCGGTGGTTACAAGCTTGTGACTCAGTTCGACTAATCTTCGATTTTCTTTCGACTATTCAGAGATCAACTTACCACGACATCTGGTGGATAACTTTCAACTATTCCCTCTCAATCGTCGCGAATGATTTTCGATTTTTGGAACATTTTATCCAATGCGTTGTTAGACAATGTTTACATTGAAAACTGAATTTCTCATAATAATATTTGTTAAAAATATAAAATTGGTAGTTTTTGCGAATTAGAATCTTTTGACCGACTGCGCTTTCGTCACCGTTTTTCTTTCGTGTAGATTCCCAATTTTATCCAAAATACGTTCCCCGTAATTTCGCCAGGCAGACAAACACTTTTTTTCTGTGTATCGCCTCTCGGTTTTTAAACCGTGGACGCATGGCCGGAAGGTTATCCAAATTTTCAGATTTCACCACTTTTCACAATCACACTGACTCAGTCCCTTCCCACAATATTTGCTTGTGAAAATAGTTTGTATCGATATCGCTCGTTTCCATTTCGCTTGCTACGTGCGTCGACTAATCGCTTGAAACTGAGAATGTAAACATTTGGATTAGAGATTTATAAGAATGCCTTGATATTATTATTGTTCAGTTAAATTGTGATCATGAGATTCTATGTCTCGACACATCGTCTTTTATTTCTTTTTTATTTACGTTACCGAAAAAACGTTATTCCAAAACTATTCACTCGTCTACATAACAAAATTTTGAAAATTCATATCGTCACTTTTGCTTGGACAATGGAATTTTATAAAAGTGGGTTAACCGACTTGTACATCCTGTGAACAAGTTTCCTATGGGAAATGATGCCCCGTACGCAATAACGTGAAACTCTGAAAAATAATACGAAATATATTTTCCAGCATGCGAAATTTAACGAGGAAAAGTCTCGTGGAGAGAAGCAGGAATACTATTAAAAAGGAGCGGTGAGGATAGTAAAACCAGTAACGGGAGCGGATATCCGTCCATCCTGACTCCGACGGACTCGATGCTGGCGCTTTCAATCTGACTTCTGGCTCCGTGTTACTAGCATTAGCATCGTATGGTGACAACACAGCACGGCATACGCTAGGACACCCGTCAGGGTGTCAATTCGTAGCAATGTAATCTCCGTTCAGCGCGCACACATTGCGCCAATAATAATCGGCTTATTGATTTCGATTTGAGCTGCATGCGCCATGACGGCACTCTCGTCACCTCGTGATGTACCAGACGGTGTCGTGTGAAGTTTCATACACATGTGATGTACGAATTAATCGCACAGTTCTCGGAGTTGATTTACTGGTATCGGCGATCCTTAAGGGAGATCAGGTGGATTCCAGATCATTAATCGCTCTGCAAGAGCTTTCGCTGAGTTTCTCGCAGCTCTTCCTGCCATAAAATATTCGTTTTACGAATTCGGAACTCTTAAAGTTTCGCATTCGTTCACATCAAGTTCGTTCTCAATTTCTGTGGAATTGAATAAGTTGCTTTTTTTATATACTGCAGCGATGATTTATGGGCATGCTGTCGATTAAACGACCTTAATGATTTTGGGTATATTTAAATTTTGAAAAATCGAACTGTCGGTCTCCTCTTCGGAACCTTCTCCTCTTGTCCTTTTGCCTTGATCGCCCTACATCGCATAATGAAGCACAACGAGCGTTCCCAAATCAATTACGAATGAACGCCCGGTTTTAACTGAAATTTCATTAGCGTCGGACATTCATCCACCCGTATACATCAGTGTATACGTGGACATAATCTGGATCACCGTTTCAGCATCAATTTATCCCTTTGATGAGCATCGACTGCAGAATTTGAGTTGCGTCCGCTCGAATTCAGTCCACAGACTTTACATTTCAAGCATCGGTGAGGTTTTTTTTTACACCGGTTGAATTTCCGTGTCATCTGAAATATAAATATTTAAATTGGCCGGACGTAGAGTACACCGAATTATTGATCTTCTGGGAAAAGAGCAGCGTAATTTTGTGCCGATCGCAATATCGTGTACTATTTCCAAAGCGCAGATGTGGAATGTCGAAAAATCAAAATAAACCCGGCCACGTTAATTCATTTGAGACTGAAGTAATTAATGCTTTGCTGTCATGACTCGGAGATTAAATGCCTTTCGTAAACTGCGTAATTGGATTCCACTGGGGTTCATGTAAAATACAAGCTCATTATTTTTCTTTATTATCTACAATGAAATCCCTCTTCTAAAAAGTTCGTGAGTAAGGGAAAGCATTGTTAGCAGTTTATTCGTGTTGTGATTGGCTGAGTCCCTCAGACCGAGCCGATGTTCATTTGTCCTTATTAACTTTAATTGTTCTGTTTTTTGAAATCCACTAACATAGGTTAGAAGTCGATATTTCCGAAAAATAATTTTCGTGATCCCGTTTTGGGGAGTTTTCGGATTGACGGTCGGATCAAGGATTTCTGACTAACCAAACGACCAACTTTTTTTTTCAAAATCAACTAAAATAGGCTCAAAAGTTTCCAAAAAATAATTTTCTTGACCTCGTTTTAGTCTTATAAGCTTCGTAAGATCACGCAAAAGCGCCGCGGGCACGCGCGCGAGCGCGTGGCATTAACATAGTTTAAACTAGAATGGACGAAAAAATTACTGTGGAGAAAAGTCACGTAAAACAAAACAGAAAACATAAATGATAAGTTACCACGAGGAAAAAATTCCTTTTTTCAATACTTAGTTGCTTCTGTTAATTTTATATGGAACTTACAAAGCGTTAAAGCACAAGCAAATATGCAGAAACATAGAAATATTGGTTCGAATTTCATCGGAAAGGTTATAAAAAGTTTAGGGAAAATACTTTTATCAGCGGTTCAGCACTTGCGGCTAAAAGACAGAAATAAAAATCCTTCCCCACTTTTTATTCCTCTCTTTCTGTTATATACGCATGGTTTCCATTCCGCCGGATATGTATACTTTTCATTTTTTCCTATCGGATATTTATTTCGTCATGTTTTCTTTCCTGCGCATTCTCATTCGAAGGATATCTGTGGCGAACGACGAAATTGCGTTATGGCATAAACTTTTCATCGGTACAATCAAGCATCCCACTTTCTATTACGCGTACTAGCGAACGTTATCGAATGCCACGCTTCACCGGTTACACTCTAACCCACATTATGCATCAACGTGTGGTGCACTTTATGTCCTACAAAATTTACGTAACGTTTAGCCGATAAAATCGAAATTGTTTCCTTTATCGCGGCACTGCTCATCTGAATAGTTGTCTGTAAATAACGTTATTCGGAAATGCCATTGAAAATATACCGCAAACGAAAATTTTATATGTTTATGAATTTTGCGAAATTACGCCTAGCAAAAAAATGTATGTTTCAAACAACAGCACGGTTAAAATGTTCTTCTAATTTTACACAAAGAATATTAATAAATTCGCCGAATTAACGAAATTAACTTGCTATTTTACAGATTCAAAAAATATATATGAATTAAATGAATCCCATAGAATTGTTATCTCCAAAAATCGGAAGGCAAATAATATTACGAAAATATTTTTTTGTGTCTAGTAAAGCAAAATTATCACTTGGCTTGTTGCTAAATTAATGAGAAGAATTTGTTCTTTTTCAGATTGAGGAAAAGTTGGTCGAAAAATAGAGAAAAAAAATTATGACCATTGGCACGCCAATGTCACAAAAGTATATGTTGGTATGCACAGCAACATTATCACTTATCGTGTTTGGTCAGATTATAATCCTAGATACTTCGATAGGATAACTTATCCCTGGATACTGATCAGACCCGATGATCCGGATGGGCACACCATCAGTGGCAGTAGCAGTGGCAATGGCGTAACGTCCGGGAATCCTCGCGCCCTCGTTTTAAACCCCTGCTCTGGTTGCTTGCTGTTCGTTCGCTCGTTCACTGGGCTCGTTCGACTTTGCCCTCGAGGCGACCCGGTGCTCGTTGTATACGATGCGCCATTCCAAGCTTTATGGTTTTATTCGAGCGACAAATTGAACTAAAAATAATCCCCTTTGCGTCCGGTGGGTAGGCGAGCGTTCATGCGTTCGAAGGTGGTCAAGCCTCTCCAACTTCTTCTCGCCCTCCCATCGTTCCCTTTTTTGCCTACTCGTCGATGGGACATTGATAACGAGGATCATCGCCGCGCGCCGAACAATACTGCGCAGTATTTTTCACAAAACGACACAACATGTGAATATTGACCGTATTGAATAATACATAATCCATGCTTTTTATAACTAAGCACCTGAAATCGAGACTATAATAATATTCACGGGGCTACGAACTGAGCTACAGTCTCCATCTCTCATTAAGGATTCATGTGTGACCAATGATTTCAGAAGTAGGACCTTGGGTCGTAGGGCCCATCTTGTATAATCGTGAGCCGGGTAATTGTTAAGTGAAACTTATGATTTGCAGTCCCTTTTCCATTCTGATGTGAATCATTTTCTAAGCACAACATGGTGATAGTGATTTAGGAAGTCAACGCGATTGACGCCATCGAATGCTTCTCATATAAAGGACATTGGTTTTTTTGTAAAACCGTGCAATGTTCTCTTTAAAAGCCAAAAAATATATTCCGTTAAACATCGAATTTTAAGAAATTCAACCTACTTAATTTGTTTGGAATCAATGGTATGTATTTTTCGGTGTACGCGACAAGAAACTGAGCCAGGCCCAAGTCACAAAGAGAAAAGTTTTAGCAAGAAATAGGTTTTTTCGTTGGTGCCTCAGTACTTTGTAGGCAAGAGCCTGCGACCATGAATCACTAAGTGGATAGCCAACAGCTGTATGCTCAACGTGGTGTGCCATCAGCCCGTTAAGCCTTCGGCCATTAGAGGCTAACCTACGAGCAACCTAGTGCTCCGAGAACGAGATCCCTAGGATTAGGAGCTTTTTACCGGGTCCCAACAATTTAATTAGGCTGTTGATGGGACTTGGGGTACCTCGGGAATTTCGAGGTTATCGAAAGAACGTGAAGAGTCTCAAAAGTTCATCGCGTGATATTACCAAACATGCCGATCCCAAAATTCGAGTTCTCCCGCGGGTATATTGTGGGTATAACGCGTTCTCGACGGCTCCTTTGATGCCAGCAGCTCCCGTTTATGCCACGTTATCCGGCTAATACTCCTCAGGCTCATCTAGTCTCTGGAGCTGTGCTAAAGCTCATATGGAGCGTGGTAGCCTTAACGGGACCGGAAGTGATGCCTCTCTTTTGTGGCAGGTGGCCCGTGCATTCGCGAAATACTGCGCAGGGATCGATATTGCTGCTACAGTAGACCCTCAGTTACTGCACCATATTTCTTTGATGCTAAAACATAGCGTTATCGTTAAATGTAACGTCTTATGGCACCGAATTACCCTCATTTCGTTTAATACGCCACCGGTCGGGGCTTCATCTTCTGGCTTGTTTTAATATCAATAATCTCATGAGATTAAATGGAAAATAGTAACACTGTGAGATGCATTGTGTGATCATATGAGGAATCGCTTTGTGGGGATTCCCCGACGTATCCGTGATTCGGATTGATAAATTGGGACGTTTCTTAATATATATTCGGTTGTAATACCCCGAGAGCTTGAAAATTATCGGATATTTCCCGATTGTTTCGTTGCGTAGCGACGATTGAGATAAGTTTTGCTTATAAAAATCACGAGCGCGCAGCGCGAGCTGTATTAGCTGTATTAGCCGGGACATTTTGTTTAATTTTTTTAGAGATGTTCTCAAGAGATTCATCACCGGATTGCTTTCCTTGCTCACTCATATCGACGATCGTGAATAGCACTTTGACTTTTCAAACATTTGCATAGGTTGCGAGTGACAGAAACATTATTATATATCGCCCAGTAACCGTGCCGGGAGATATTCGAAAAATTATCGATATAATTTCGACCTAGTTGTACCACGTGATGTTAAATACCGTGCTCTTATTGGTCGAAATTGAGGTTGAAAAAATAATCAAAAATATAATGTTACCCTCTTCATGAAATGTACCGTGTAACAATTACGTAGATATTAATTATGTACTGCTGCGCAACTTCGAATTTAGCAGTTACATAGCTATGAAGGCAGTTGGTTGAGGTAGTTTGTATTTTCATGTATTGCCACGATATACGTTGTTGTATGTGTACTACGAGGTAGCAAGATGCCACATATACGGTGCATACATGTGTCCTTCCTGTTTCCTCCTCACACACTGGCGTTATCCGCATCTCTCTCTCTCTTCGGTTCTCCCTTTGGTTTTGACCAATCGAGTGGAAGCATTGCAGCATGCTCATAACCCACGAGCCTCAACGTGTAGTTCACTGTGCTATATACCAACTACCTACACGTCGTGCTTACTTATACGTCAACTATGATTGTACCTCCGAAAGCACCCCAAGCGCACTGAAATCCACATGATCGGAAGAGCAAACGAAGGAACGAGGCCACGTCCAAAGAGATGTGCACCCTAGGCTGTATGTCGTTGTCAGAAGTTGAGACTATGAGATAAACATCGGTACTACGCACAGTCCGGACAGATAGTAACAAATCGAAATGAGAGAGGAAGAAGGATGTGCTGCATGATGTTTGGATACAAATACAGATCAACGTTTTAAGTTGAGGATTGGATTTGTCATTCAAAAACGAAATTGTAAACTCTCTACACGTATGCAAAGATGCAATGCATCCAATGCCTGTTATAAAAGTGTATTCACCGATACGCCGATTCAAAGACAAAGGAAAAAGGCAGTTAGTGTTTGTGAGTGGGTTCGTGAGTGTCGTGTCTAAATATACACAGCTGTATTTTATTACCATGCAGATATTATCATCGTAAATGCTAATATGATTATAATATGTGCTCTCATTACACAGCGGGATGCACGCGATAAATCTTCCATGCCGTGTATCAGGGACACTTCAAAGAGTGCTTACTCTAGTAGTTCCTGCGTTATAACTACATATAATGGGGGTACTTCAGTACGTGCTATTAGGCATAATATACAATGACGAGCAGAGATAAGAATTATGAGTGTCAGGTGAAGTGAAAAAAATTGTGCTAAAAATAAATAGTCACTCTAGTAGTGAAAGCTTCGATGATTGCATCTCCAATGCCTTAATTATCTTCAGTTCATTTTATTTTCAAGTTTATCTAACCCACTTTCTCTTCGTATTTTTCACGCGTGGTATTTACATTGTTTTATTTGAATCTGGTAGGTTGTAAAATAGTGATTGTCCTAAGTTGTTGATTATCATTTTAAAAAGTGACGAATAATCTATCTTTACACTGGTACTTACAATCAGTGTTGGAAATTGAAGACAAAAGTTCAGAATTCTTCATTAAGAATTAAAAAATGGGCCAAGTTTATTATAGTATCGTATATTCATATATTTAATGCGCCAATATTCTCGTACATTTTCTTTGTTTCTCGACCCAAAAATAGTGATTTCTTTGGCATTTGAGGTATCATTTGGGACGTTTTTGGTAAACCACGTGGATGGAAAAAAAGTTTTCGCTGCAGAAATTATTGTACGGTTGAATAATTGATTACTGTGCTGCAGCACGTTTTATTACAGCGCTGCGCGATTTTCCGGCGTGCTGAACAGCGAACGCAGAAAAATGACTTACATGTCTTTTTGTAAGTGCAATTAGGGTAAACCGACCATTGAATGAACGCTCCCAATAAGAGGCCGTGCATTGAAAAAACTTTCAATCGTCGGGTTTTCTCGACAGCTTCACCGTTCAGTCATTGGTTCATCCCTAATTATGAACACTAATGGAACATCGCAAACCTTACTTTTTGCAGGCTTTTCATGTGAAGTTGCTGGGAAATTAACGTTCTACGAGGCACTTGGTAGATTGATCGATAGAACGATTACAAAAAGGCGAAACGGGACGAGGAATGAAACGAAGAGGAGCAAAGAACAGCGGAAGAGAGAGCGACGGTTGCTGAGCAGAAAAGTTTTGGGGCCGGGTCATACGACGCGCTCTACTCGCACGCCGCGCCCTCGATCCCCGGTTATATAGCATTCCGAAAGCATTTCGGCAATGCTATTCGCAAGAGCACCATTCCAAGTACGGAGCAGGAGTGGAAGCGGAGTATCAGTCGCGCTCCTCAAGCCCTTCCACTTCTCGGCTCCGCGGCTGCTTCTGTGAACTGGAACGGCTTCACGAGATGTTCTCGGCTTTAAAGTTTATCGCAGCACTGCCGCGACGATATAACGGGCTCTCCCGCTGCCATACTTGTGCTTTAACTCGTACAAATCCTCCCTCAGCTTTTAACACGATATACTGATTAATTTGCGGTAGCTTGTGGTGCGGGCAGATATTTCGCCGGGAAACTTTATCCACTTTTCTTATTATTCTTTTTATTTCAGAGTATCCCGGCTCCACCGAGAATTCGATGGAAACGGCGAACAATACGAGGGAGTGAATTACTTCCATTGCCTCCGACTAGCTGGACTTTTATGCTTATTACGAAATTCTTGAATCGTGGTGAAAATAGATATTTTTTCTTCCGCAACCTTTTCGAATCTGTAGGACGAAAATTTTCTTCGCAAAATATACCAATTTTGAATTTCTCATATTATTATGGAGATACATATATTCTTAAAAAAAAAAAAAAACACATTCTCTCAGCGTGTAATTAGCACCTTCAAAGTCTGATTATATTCCAAATGTGAATTCCTAATTTTCGCCAGCTATGACGCGTATCTGTTGTTTTGATGGTTCAACGTTTGCTATTTTAGAGAAGGCCGATATATTATTGAATTGAAGGGCAGCTCGAAGCTCTCGAGTGAGTAAGGAAACTGACGTTATTCTAGCAATTGTGTGGAGCATCAACTATGGTCCGGAGGGCATTGAGGTATTAAGCAAGCGCAGTGCGAGCCCGTGAATGATAAACGGGAGCAACGAGCCGTTCGTCGAATCAGCATCAAGATGCTGGATGTCCTGAGCTTCTGCTGAGGAAGACAATTCCCCCAGCACTGGCACACAGCAAACGGTCCTATCCGCAAGCTCCACGCAGTCTCTCGCTCGATTCTCTTCGAACGATGGGATTTCCTCTTCATCTCCGTACTACGTACCGTCTCTTCAATCTCCCTGTGCATCTCACTGTCACAGCAATCTCGTCTAGCCCGTCATAAAGGAGACACTCCGAGCCAGGAATCTATTACCCTTCGTACAGACCTACACAGTTGCTTGGTACCTGGCCAGCTATATAGTCATCATTGCAGGACATGCTCGAGATAACAGTACACGCGAACATATGCTGCGCGGCCTATCGCATTCTGAGATCCAATAGACACGTTGGACTTCGTAGGAAACGAGTAGGTAATTCGGTTCAAAGAGGCAGGTATCAGGCCTGTGACCCGACATCGTCTCTGTAAATTGCCCAGCATCTCCTTTCCTTTCCGACACGCGCAAGCCCAACTTACGACAGAATAGACGGCACCTGTTTCACAGTGTAGATTAAATTACTGGGAAATATGATTACGAGATAATTAACGAGCAGAGGAACTTGACAACTTTTGACGAAACAAAAACTTTCAAAAAATACAACTTGCAACTCGACAATATGTCGCAACTAAACGTGATTTTTTTTGCAGATGGAGATGAAGGTTTACCAAGGTGAAGAGGACCGGGACTTCCTTCCCTGAACGTTGAGATAATACTGGCATGCATCGTGATGCATTATTTGTATACAGTCGCCGAGGAGTCTGAGAATCTCGGTGAGATAAAAGGTGAAATTTCGTGGAGAGTGACGCGCGTGCCTTGGCATATCCTTCCAGTGGAGCAGCGTTGGATCTTCTCCTGTGCTTTGGAAAATATTTTAAGAGACGAATCTCCCGAAGTCACGACATTGCAATTCGCGCGACCTTCGAACTTCCCCGAGACGCCGCTTCCTCTCTGATGTCTTGTTCTCATTGTACCAAGCGGGGAGAAAGTGCATCGACTCTTTGGCAATGTTACCGTTTGCTCTATGTCTCTTACTCCTGTCCGCGAAGACGAGAGAGAGAGGGAGAGAGTAATGCAGCAGCAAGTCTTCGAGGTAAGACGGTAAACGTTGATGCTAAACGAAGAGCCCAATGTTATTTTCGATTGGCGACGGTAGCAGTTAGTCCGCGCATTGCCGCCGAGACTCATCGCGGCTCCCCCCCCCCCCCCCCCCTTTCCCGAACCTTCCGCGCTGCACTTGCACCCCGAGAGGAAGCGGCCATTGTGTTCGGGTCCGATCCAAGTTTGGCAGTGATCCCTCTCATCGCTTTTTCTCTCTCTCTCGCCGATGCTCCGCCTCGACGCACCACGAGTTAGGCGCGGGGGCTAATAAAAGCGTGTGCGCTCTTCCAACGAACTGCCTATTCGAATCGACGTTAATCTATGTTTTGGAGGATCGGCTGAAATTTTTCTGAACAACATATGATATCGAGTAGCTACAGCAATTTGATATTTCATTTTTTCTCGTTGATTGTGACATGATTTTGGTTGTTGGTGAAAACAGTAGGATGTAGAGAATTTTATATATTGGGTGAGGATCACAATTATGCTGACCTTTCATTTTGTGCTGTCTCATAGAGGAAGCTCTGTATTCATGGAATTTTTTAAATCGAGATATCGATGTCAGGACGTTGAGAATGTTCGAAAAGTGGTTCAGAATAAATGCCCGTATGTAAAAGTTCTGTCTAAGTATCTAAAAGTTAAATTTTACAGCGTTTACGGTATAAGTCGAGGAGATCTGAGATTCGGTAACGAGAATATGCGTGAAACGCTGTTCCGTTGTTCGAGGAGAAGCATCGAATCGGCCCATCGGAAACTTTGATTTGCTCGCTACAGGTCGGAAGATGTCCGAGCTGCGGTGGCTCATTGCCAAGCAGACACAATCCATACTATAAATACTGTCCCTGCTATCCCACCGGTGGGACGCTGGCTTTATAACCCCCGTACCGCCGTCCCTACCTCGTAAAACCATCCTTTTCGTGCGGAGATTTTCACAATCGCAACTCTTCCTTAACTGAACGGGGAAAATCTCTAGCATACCTGAAGAAATCACGATAATCCTGTGAACGGTTGAATGAGAAAACTTTGACAAACTGACTTATCAGAACAAGTAAATCGTCATAGAAAATGGTACACAATCTATCAGCCACTTATCAGGGGAAAATCGATTAACATATTTACTCGCAGAGGCAGCTTTGTAAAAAGCCCAAAAATAATGAGAAAGCGATTTGCAAAGTCTTACCCCAGTGAAAAACGTAAGTCACTTTCAATGTCAATAAACCAAAAACTCAAACCCGAATAAATAGAGTTTTTGCGAATGTTGGAAGAGAGTGAGGTACAGTGGTATTTAGTAGGACCGTTCGCTTTCACTTTCGAAGAAACGAGAAAAAGATTTTAGCCGATAAAGTGGCAGTGGCAGAGCGAACGGTGATAAAAATCGTGCTTGTTCCGCCCGGGGTGACACGAGTAAGAGCGTTAGGAGACGTTCAGACGCTAGAAGCTCGGTAGTTGTCGGGTTGGAAAAGCGCCGAGCTGGAAAGACCGAAGAGAACCAAGGAAACGTTTATTGGACGTTATTAAATATAATGCCGGGAGGCGCAGCTCCCACTCCTCGAAATATCTTGTCATCTTTCTTCTCTCACTATATATATCTCCTGCTTTTGGTTCTCTCTCATTCCTGCAAAACTTTCCCGATAACTTCGTAATTCTCTAAAAGGATCCTTGCTCGCTTGGCAAAGTCTCCGGGCGTGATGGTGGAACGTACAACGTTTTTACGCCCACCGTCCTCTTCCTCTATACCTCGAGAGTAGATCTTGTCTGTATACTCTGAGGTAAGTACTTATCTACTGCGACCTCCTGTCTCCGAACGAGGAGACTCCTGTTTTGCCTCGAAAGCCCGATAGAGAATCGGGTTGTACTCAATATTATTTTCTCCATTCTTTTTCTTTTTAATCTTCCGGAGGTTTTTTTCCTTCTTCATGTTTTCATGTCTCGTGGTTCGGAAATAAATTGGTAACGTTTATCAATAGTTTATCGTGTTGGAAGAAATTACAGACACAAAGAGAAATGGAGTCGGAAATATATTTTGGAATTTATTTTCAGACATTTGGAAGGAAGAAATTAAACGACCGCGGTAACGATTGCTCCTTTCACGTGATTCAAGAAAATTAGAGAACAAGAGAGCGAAGACGTGCGGTTGGAACGACAAGATACGTTTTATTAACGATACGACGACTCAAATAATGACACAACCTGTGATTGTGTTGCTGCCGATAGGAAAGACTGAGCAAACGGTGAGACAACGCAGAGCAGCAGGTGAGGTGACGTCAATTAGCACGACTAATCCCGATTGCTTCTGGCCGAACCAGTCTGAGCATAACCCCTGCGATACTAACGAACCAATCCACTCTGCCTTCCCTCAGGATCTTCATCAGTCCTGGAGCATCCCCACGTATCATCGTACACAATGCAAACATTGTTCAGCTATTGTCAACGTCATGCGGGCTCGTCAGCGTTGGACAGAGATATGTTCAAGGCACTGCTTCAGAATGAAACATTGATGCCCGACCGTAATAGTCGCAACTTACTTCTAGTTTAAGTGCTTACTTTTTCTAGTTCAAATTTTTCAAGTTGATCAGATGGCCGCCCGAAATGCTAACTTATCGGTTTCGCTGGAATTGAAACTGTTCGAGATCCAAAGATTATTAAACGGGAGAATGGACGAAGTATAAAACACATTCATGTAGTTTGCGTTACCATAAGTCGGTCAAACATTTGCCCCATCATTCCTTTAATTAATAACTTTTCGTGGCGTACACCGAGTGCCTGAAATTTGTGGAGGGCTAATTGCGGTGAGATGTGTGTTGTCTTTGCCTCGTAAATTTATTCGGTCGCTCGTCGCGTCGTTGTTGCGCTGTGAAGCCTCGAGTTAGTTTGTAATTGTTGAAACTAACCTGTCAGTGGATACAGTCTGTGGTGAGGAGTCTGGGCAAAGTGAGTCGGGCGTGTCCATGTTGGAAGTGACTCTGCAGCTGAGCCAGTGTTCTCAGCTAACTCGGAACGATTTCGGATGCTCAGCAATGGCCAAGCCCTTTACGACTGTATTACGAGACCTCACCCTTGAACCCCTCGTACTCGACTTCCGTGACGCAGTCTCCACCACCGCGCGCTATCCTCGCTTCGCTCGCGCTGAGAGCACCGGCATGTTGCTCTAATGGCAGTCTTAACTACAAAGGAAGACAACGCAACAGTGAGACCGTTTGTCCAAGTGGCGCTCTGAAAATCCGTTTACCGGAAACTGCTCTGCTGACTGGTAGACAGAGAGTCTGACTCTTCTGATAAATCATTCTCAGCGTACAATCATCTCAGTTTTCTCTCTGCATCAATTAATCGATTGCCTACACAATTTGGCGGGAAAAACTTGATGACTCAACGAAAAACTTGTCGAAGTGACCCAGTATTAGGCAAATTTTGTTTTTGCTTAAAGAGTTTTTGTTGGTGGCTGTTGTAACAATCTTTTGGTTTCACTTATCATGCTTTCTGTTTTGCAATTAGGTATACAAACATCAATGCTGTATCTCATGTGAATAACTCGTTAAGTAGAATCATATACGTAAGCATCAATGAGCGGCTTGTGATTCTATATTCATGTTACAGATTGAGTTGCAAACTCGATGGAGGAACGTCGACACTGGATCGTTTATCGAGGAATCGATAGAGATGAAATTGGCGCGCGTTCCATTGAAGCAACGAGGAAATCAACGCGAGGGTTGACAGCATAACCGAGCCACTGTGTCGTTATTCTGAATGGAAGAGAGCGCAAGGTAATCGGAGGAAACTTGAAGAGCTCGTCGCCGCCACGAGGTGCGCACCAATACCGCGGGAACAGCAGTCTCTCGTTAGCTTATAGTGGGAATGATTTGGCAATAAGGTCGAGTTGTTCCAGAGTTCTATGCTCCTATATACGGATTATATACGCATATAGGGGTTGAAAGGTACGGCGACGTGTTCGGAGGCTCGGATTGGCGCTGGTTCCCTCAACGGACGAGGGATGCCGAGCGCGCTCGGGCGATTTACGTTCCCATAAACTGCAGCCGTAGGATATTCCAGCGGGGTTAGCTCCCGTGGCAGCGTTCACCCTCTCTGCCTTTTCACCGTGGTACTCCCGTCGCTTTCTCCTCCTTCCTCACTCGCGAACTTCACAACGCGACGCATTTGCATCTACGTGCAGTCACCGAGTCTCAGCTTCTCGAGTATTTAACTCACTCATGTTATATTCAAAGCCGTAACGTATATACTATTTAGAATTCTCGCTATAACCGGCGGAAGTGTTACTTAATGGGATTGACAGCGTTTTCGAGCACAGAATTCGAGCGATAAATCGATAATCAATCACAGAAATGATTGATTATCTTTCTCTACAAATTAATTTTCCTCGGGTCTCAATGATACACGATTATTAAGCTTGATTATAAAGTCCAGTGGAAAGTTTTCGGGACAATATACTCCAGTTGTTTCACGTTTGGATGCCTAGACGGCCACTCATTTACCTATTTATTTCATCGACAATATGATATTAATTATTGTTCATGAAGATCCATCGTTGTAGGACAGATAGTGTGTTAAGATTTTACTGAAGATTTGAAGAAATATTTCTTTATTTCGTTTGCGACAACTGTGAAATTTTTAGCGCATAGAAAACAATTGTTTGCATTTGCATAAAATTTTTAAAAAATAACTAATGAGTAAAATATGAATTATCGTCGAGTCGATAAATCGATATGGATTATTAATGGGAATTCGATATTATTCAAGCAGTCTTTCGATTATCGATGAATTCAACTTTTCTTTTTTTCTGGTCAATCCGATTAGGTTTGAGATTTAAAGGAAATCTCGAAGATGAGCATAGGAGTTAGGTGCAATAGAAGCTGCATCACTAGTCGCAGGAGCGTGAAGGCTGTTAACGGAAAGCACTTGCTGTGGGATAAGGAGAGAGAGAGAGAGAGGAAGAAGCGGAAGAGTCGAGTGACATCTTGGGGATGGTTGGCGGTGCGGATAAGTCTCAGAATGAAATTCCTCTTCCAGGATGAGAATGAAAGAGGAGAAGTGAGGGTATGAGGAGCTTAGTAGTGAGTTCTCGGGTAGTATACCGAGTCTCGTCTTTGTGAAAAGGAAAACCGACAATGACACTATACCAGTTCTACAGCTGCAGAGTATATTTCCCTTGGGAACTACGGATCGGAGATTACGATGCAGTTATCGTCCTTTAATCCGCTCGCAGCGAGAGATCTTTTTGAGGAATTTCGCTTCCCTCTTCATACCCTCTCATATACTTGATATGATCGTCAAAGAGGAATGCTGAAAGTTGAGTACCATGAGCAAGGGGTTGTTTAAATGGCAAGCTGAAGGAACAGAGCCTTACTATATCGACTGCATCAATTTGTCCTGCGAATCGCGCTAAAAGTGCAATAGTCAGTTGAACTGGTTGTTCTCACTGAAATTATATATAAAAATATACTAAATTTAGACGCACTAACGGAATGTTTATTGTTCTAGAATCTGAGTGAACGATTTATCAGCAATTAATCCGAACTATATATGGAATAGCCTGACCACGAGTTCCGCCCTAAACCAGCGATAATTTATCGTCACGACATCGTCTCTTCGTCTTCGTCTTCGGATGGTCTTGTAAACTCGGGAAGGCAGGGAAGCGCGTGCTACCAAATGATCAAACTAAGGAGCTCACGGCAAGCCGTACAAGAGAATAGCTCGCCGATATACAAGCCAACCAATACCTATACACGTGTGTATGTAATACAACTGCAACTTCGTACGTTTGCTTTCGTGCACAATGAGACAAGGTACGCGAAGGTTCGTCGCAGCGTACAACAGAACACAGTCCTCTCTTTCGTCTGTGAGTTCTCTTGTAAAAGGCAGTATGGACTCCACGCTATTAGAATACTCGAGACACAGAGACAGAGCGATAGTTTCTTCGTTCTTCACAGGGCCGGATTTTGAGGCTCGAGCGCCCTAGTTTATAATCAGGAAGAAATAGAACTTTCCACAATACATCTAATGACTTTGTCACGTGTTCCTCTTTTCTGTTCTGTTCTTTTTTGTCCCATGGATATTTTCTACAAATGGACTTTATCATAAATCAGTTTTATCGTTGCCGTGTATGATTAATTCGATTTGATTAACATTCAGTGAAAGATCCATTTGATATCGAAGAAGCATAAAAAAAAACACTTTGTCGTTAACTGCACTTTTCTCTAAGTCTATTAAGGCTCCAAAAACTATCCGCACTAGTTTGTAGCCAGGTCAGTTTACGAAGTTAATCCGCCCCTGGCTTTCTATCGGCCTCTTCGCAGTTAAGTTGACCCTCGTCTCGGCTTTAGCCGCTTTGGCTTCTTCGGTTGGTCGAGACGATTCGCGATCGCGTCGGTTCCGGCTGCACCATTGGTTCCTGAAACTTTGGCACCGTATCCGAAATAATCGTGCACTCACTGTCTTCAGCCTCTGTCTCTTCATCTCTTCCTCTCTCTCTCTCTCTCTCAGCGTTCTCTTCACCTTTTCCTCTTTGCGTTCGCGGCGTGTCTACGCGGAGGGCACGTGCCTTGCGACAATCCCAGTGCGAGGATCTCGCTCTTCCCGGTGCCTCACCGCGTGCCGTGTATTGTATTTGTCTTCGCTGTTTTTTTCCGTTAACGTCACTCAACCGAGCCGCCACTGAGAGTAGAAACAAGAGTTCGGTCCTCGGTGTTCTCTAAACTTAGAAGAGCCGCTACTTTGATGAAACGTCGCTCCCGTCGTCGCACCGCTCTCTCGTTCTCCCTTTATATCCCTCTTCATCTTCCTACCTCGTCATTCGTTTTATCACAACGCGTATTATCAACGCAAACGTCGAGGAGTCTTCGACTGTGTGTTTCCTCCCCTCGCTCTTCTCTCTCTTTCTCTTCGCCTGCCACGACTTTTACTGTACCCGCCTTTTTATTCATCATCGGTTTCTCTTTGTCCCTCCCGACTTTAAGCCAACTTTAGCAACTAGTGCCAAGCTCGATCGCTCCGCGACTCAATGTTCGTTCGTCCTCGTGCCCCGATACTCGCGTCCTGTACCCCGATCTCAATCACGCCCGTCAACGTTCAACGCAAACGATAATAATCAAGTGCAAACCGATTTCCCCGATCCTCGGACCCTCGTCTCGCCTCCCCTTCTCGTGGGCATCGGACCTTCCATCGCGTAACCAAAGACTTTCTTCAACAAGCGGTTCCACGTTCGGGTGTGGAGTTGTTTACGATTTTTTGTTCGATCGTCTTGATTTTCCTGTTGTTGTTGTTTTTTTTTTCATCTTGGTTTTAAAGTCAAATTTTGTTAAGTGACACAGTGCGACTATATTTTACAGGAGCTACGACTCGAAGAGGAAAAGGAAGTCGTTGAGGGATTTGCAGAAATATCGCAGAAGCTTCAAGCTGGAGCTTGCAAAGAGGACTTTCGGCCTGAGGGGGTAAGTTTTTACGACCTTCACAATTGCCTTCGCCCTTTTGAACATTTTTTTATACATTTTTTTTCTGTGAATTGAAACACAGGAATTTTGTTATTTTATTCCGTTTGAACTACAATTGGGTTTTGACGGTTTGTTTGAATGATGAGGCTGCGACTGGGCAAGCGCTTCCGCCGGACGCCGCTCAATCGATTTTACAGTCTCGTAATTAGAGCTATTGTTATGCGAAATGATCGCAACAAAACGATCGCCTGTAAAGGCAGAGATGCACACTCCTTGTTTTTCTTCATCATAAAACCTGTCTTATGCATAAAAATGAACTTTATCATACATTAGCTTCTTCATTTGTTTATCAAAAAGAGCATTTCGAGCAATTTTAATTTAACCCTTAAGCCAATATTCCCGTTTACAGGAATCATCGTTTGTGAAATTTCCAAACAAAAAAAAATGTAACACATCCCGGTGTTACATTTCCCTCGAACATACATACTAAACATTGTACGCGTATATTATATTTCGTGACTTATCTATATTTGAAAAGCAAAGGTTACATGAAAAATCGATATACCTCAATATTTTATATTTCACCGCTGCGAATTTCCGCGACAGCGGATCATCTAATTTATGACTTACACATTTATTTTCATAGGGCTCTTCTTTCCACGAATAAGGAGCGTCTCTCTGATCGTTTCTCTACCGTATTATCACGAGTCTTAAGCGGTCCTCAAATCGAGCTTACGATCGTCATAATCATCATCATCATCGTCACAGCCACCGAACATATCTCTCGTCACAGATCGAATCCTCAAATGCCTTGTCTCTGTTGAATGCGAGCTTAAGTCGATTGGATCTCTCACGGGCGCTTATCGCGACGATTGGATTGGTGATTGATCAATTAGGAGATTCCACGGGCGATTTAGGCGGCCAGACGGATGGACGGAGGTTCGAGCAGCTGAGAGCACGTGCGTGTCCGTTGCAGAACTCGACGTACAGCGAGGCAGAGCCGGAAAGAGAAAGAGAGAGAGAGAGACGTACGTTGAAGGAGTGAGAGATCCGCACACCAATATCCTGTGGAAAGCACTGCATATAATCGGCCTCGACGCTTCGATTGCTTCGAATCAACGGCTAAATCTCCATCTCCCTTTATCTCTGTGTTTCCGTGTCGACGATATCACTGCGTAGTACGCTGTATAACCGTTCTATTCTCTTCAGATTGCTCTCACCCCTTCAGCGAGATACGTACAATATTCCGTGAGGTTTCAACCTCGAATCTGGGTATCGCCGGTCAAACATTTGACGAAAAATCATTATTTCACCTCGATGGCGTGCGGTGCTGCACCAAAAAGGTTTAACATGAATATCTATATATTCAAGTAACAATGTATACAGATTTACGGGAGCGTAGGTTGAAGAATTCCTCGGCAATAACCTCGGGACCGACAGATTGATATTGAAATAAATATAGGATACGAATTGAATTGGATGGGATATAAAAACAATACATTTTATTGCCAATTTTGCCCTCTGCATGCGTTATTTTTCGTGGTGCCTCGCTTTTTTTACTATCTGTTTTCGCAGTTAACTGAATGTACGTGAAAACAATACTAAACAGCTACATTGTACAGTCGGAGATGCCGTATTTCCACAATTTCTGGGTTTTTCAAAATCACTATGACTATGGGCACAATTTTATTAGAAATTCGACTGTACCTGTGAACAGACGTGACGATATCCTAGGTCAACGATTCGCACGCAATAACGGGCTACCGAAATTCGTTTCGAAATAAAAGTGGAACAAAAATCAAACAGTAAAAAAAAAAAAAAAAAGAAAATGTAAAACCATTGGCTTCGTGGTCATAGGAAGTTCACTGCAATTGATGAAACATTTTATTTGCAGACAGCTAAAAAATATCGAAAGAACTGTCAAAATACAATAAGGTGACTGCTGCTCGTTGGGTAGCAGCCAGGCAACTCGACAGCTAATCAGAGTACGAATAACTCGTCAACAATAATACTTATATCGAAAATCCGAGATATTTTACCCACTGATGATTGAAGAGGGATGGTTAAAAAAAAATATATATGTGTTGGAAGTTTTAAACGTGTGTCGTTGGCTGATCTTGTTTAGTGTTAACGTCGAGTAGGCCTCAGCTTTGCTGCTGCCATGACGATTGTAGTACGTAGCTGCCGGTGCTTGATGCACCGCCACTCCAAAAATAAATAGGTCGACGTCGCACGTTGATGCCAAGAATGGTATTTACTATTTAGAGCTTTCTCGCCGACGAGTGGAGGAAAAACGGGAGCGTGAAATAGGGATACAAAGAAGGCAAGAGAAAGAGTGTGTGTGAGAGAGAGAGAGAGAGTGAGGGAGGAAGAAGAAGGAGGGACCGAGAAGTATGGAGAATGGATATGCTGCGACTTTAATCATCGTCTGGCGGGTCTGCCCGCCACCCACCACTCAATCCCACTCGAGTACTTCACTATCGCTTTACGAATAAAAGCGTAGCCCGACAGAGTTATCGAGAAGGGTAACGAGAATATTCCCAGAGAGCGAGGAGACCGCGATACGATGCGGAGGTTGCGATCGCGAGGCAGCAGTGGAACAAGCAACTGAATAAAGAGAGAAGAGGAAATAATTGATTTTAAAAAACGCAATAAAATATGAAAGCAACCGTTGAAATAAGCGGGAAGGAAAGTACGAGACACGCCGTTCGGATCTCCTTGAATGCACGAGAAATGTACAGAAAGCCGCGTCCAATTACGATATTGAGCATTGACTGCTTAAACTAGAGATGCAGCTGGTGGGAACGATTCCCAGTGCTCTATACTCCTTAGGATTTTTCATATCTCTATCCTCTTCCTACTCGTCTCTTATTTCTTTTCACAACTACTTGTTTTCCTCGCATTGTTGGCTCGTTCTACCATCAACGACCGTACCATGTATACTATATACGATATATATGTATACACATAGTGCTGTTTTGTGGAGGGTTGCTATCTCAAGTACTGATAATCGATACGTCGAATTAATTACCGCTTAGTGTGTAGCTGTAATTAGCTGTCCTGTATTAAGAGGCCTCGTGATCGACTCTGTCTCGTTTAATTATGAAAAATGAATTATGCTTTTTAAAATTATAATTACAATTCTCCTTGTCACGAAGTGGAAGTTTCAAATTTTCTACTTTCGATGTTAACCCGAAACATTTATCTGGAACTTGAACAACCGGTTGGGTGAATTACTTCCAATGAAACTCTGATTTTATCCTTGTGAAACTCATGAACACATCTTGACTGCCCTTCGTTGACTCTCATTCCCAGAGATATTGACACGAAACGAAATCTGATATAGTTGCAAGATGGCAGGGATGGTAATTCTTTGGCTTGGGGTAGGTAGGGTGAAAGGTCGTCTCGTTTCTGTATACAAACGCGTTACATTCTGCATGGACCTACTATAGGGTAGGTCTGCCGGAATAGCTCTCACTCGGATGCTGCTCTCGGCTCTGTTCCGCTCTGTTGTGCTGTGCGATCAATACCCCCACGTGATGCCGCCGCGCGTCACATCCCTCTCTTGCTCCCACCCACGAGCCTCTCCATCCTCCTCGCACTTACTTAACTCGTGCACTACCTGATCTCAGATTCTTGCACAGACGGCCTCTCGACCATTGCAAACAGAAATTATTACCGCAAATCAAAACAAAAAAAAAAAACAAGCAAAGTAGAACCTTGCAAATTGCTTCTTCTCATTATTTTTCATTTTTTACAAATTTACCTCTATGAGGATGTACTTTTATTGAATTTGCCTTCCTCATAGAGAAAGCTTTGTAAAATTAAAAAATAACAAGGGAAAGCAATCCGCAAAATTCTACTTAGCAGCGTTGTTTTTGTTGTAATAGTTAAAATTTGAAAAAATTACAAACTCATAATAAAGTACACAGGAACTGGGTATGTTGTTAATAATAATAATAATAATAATAATAATAATAATAATAATAATAATAATAATAATAATAAACTATATTTCCAGTGACATTGTTTGCTGTACTTTCTACCTTGTAATTACACGCTCTACATACGCTACTTCATCCTCGTGTAATAAGGGATTCTCAGGAGAAAGAGAGAGAGAGAGAAGAGAGGAAGAGACAAACATTATCTGTACACATAGTGGTTATGCGTAACATTATACTGGAGAAACAGCAGGAAAAGCAACGTCAGTAGTTAAGGGCGTTGTAGAATCGACCACATATACATCTTCCTGGGCTGCTGGGCGGTACATCCGTTTATGAGAGGTCTATAGCAGCTTCGCAACCGAATTAGGACGAAAGGGTGAGAGAGTGTGCAACACTGTGCAACAACTTAGTTTTGCAACTTACTGACACGACGACCAGACGTGCGCGCAACTTATACTATACAGTATACTGGTCCATTTATACATCACGCGAGGGATGCATTATATAGATATGAATATAGATATATTTCAGTTCTTATATACAGAGACTGTACGTTACAGAGTTGCGGAGCCGTGGAAGCGGGTCGATGCTGCGCTTATCCGGTCATGGTAGGAATGGGAAGTGGAGAATGGCGAGAAAGTTTTCCGATAAAATTTCATTTAAGCAAAGTAACGGATATAGTGAGCCATTTAGTATTAATCCTGGAGAGTCACTGATGCTTGGTCTGGTGTTCCATCGGGAGACACAAAGGTGCGAGAATAAAAAAAAAAACACACACACACGAAAAAGATTCGCACCCGATAGAATGGCCGGCCGGAAGGAGTTTGAATATTCATTCGTTGACACTTGATGAGTCGCCGAGGACGATGCCAATAGAGAAATCCATTTTTTTTCTCCTCCCTCGAAGTTTAGCTTTAAAAATAAAATCAAATATCGATCACGCTACTTAACTGACTAGATGAGCGAATAAAATTGACCGAACGAAACGGGAACTAGAATTAGCTATCAAAATACTCAGTTGACCGTCTAGAAAAGTTCACTTTTCGCAAGCCCACAGGGGAGAGCGTTATCGTAGGATGGAGAATTTTATAATATTTTCATGGGTTAGTTTTAGTTTTGTAATACAATTGATTCACTGTTTTCAGATATATATTTTTTATTGCGTTGTAATTTGTAGATCTTGAAGAAAAGTCAATGCTGAAATTTTTCTAATACGATTGTTCATTTCGATTTTTTAGGGTTTTTCTCCATTAAAGGTCACAACGCACCGGCAGCATCGACTAGACCAAGCGACACGAGAAATCGGGTCAAGTCCCTAGTGTAATTGAATAGAGTGCCTGGGTAACGCGGATGTTCGGCTTGCGAAGGGAGACAGAGAGAGAGAGAGTAAACTGGACGATGGATACTACAAGTTTTGACAGGAGGACGAATGAGCGTAGTTTCAAGCAAAAGTTGACGTTGCATCTGCGACTTCTATAGAGTATATTCTATATAGAATATTCAATACTAATGCCAATAAATTCTCTACTATACGCAGGATGAAGGTGTTCTAAAACCTAATTTAATATCCTACTCGTGCACCACACTCTGACCTTCACCTGAGCAGTGCATTAAAAGTCAGTTATGTATTAGATCCGAGTCTTGGGTCAAGTAAGAAACTTTTCCGTGAAATATTAAAACTTACACTTCAATGAATTTATTGCCCTAATATGGACCTATTGAATTTCGACTCACGAAAACTTAAAATATAATTAATAGCTCCCTATTGCTGAGTGATATGGAAACCCCTTTTATGGTTTTCCCATTAAATCCCTCCGATCGTCTCAAGGCATCCCTGATGATTTTTTTCACGGGAATCTCTTCAAGCATTTTGACAATTAATGTCCACCCCATTCAAGAAAACACTTCATTTCAAGCTAAGAACAATAGACAGGCGGAAGGGCAGCAGAAAATCATCGTTGCCTTATGGAATATAAGCTCGTAACCCAGGAAGAAAGTGCCAGGCATAAATCTACTAGTGGCTGGTGTTACAACCTTGTCGGAGCCTCTTTCACCTCTATCATTCTTCTACCATTGGAGAAAGTACGGGGATTGTGAGTGCCCCTTTCACCCTCCTTCACTACAATTCGATGCCACTTTGAATACATGTTTGTCGAAGCGTGTGTATCGCCCCATAGTTGCGCATACCTTTTCTGAACATCAGACACTTTTACTCTCTCTCTCTCTTTCTTGGTGGTGAGTCGCTGATGCTCCTATGTTCTCTATTGCGAGAGTATTGGATAGCGCATTGGTGGTACCACTGTTACGTACGTACGTCCTGAGATCGATTCGGGGGAATGACGGAGCTGTACGGATTTTCAATACAGCCCGGCCATTCTTCATTCTCCACCGCAATCGCTTTGTATAGCGAAATATGGTATATGCGTTTGCCAGTGCAGTAGTGTAGGTACACGTTTGTTCAGACTTCGCAAGCCAGACAATGGGCTGTGCCAGTAGTAACGGCAGGACGTACGCATACACGGGACTATATTGTTGAGTGTCGCGAAACATATCATCGCGACTGCTGCTCTTCCACGGAATAAAAAGAAATACAGAAAGTAAGCCAATGCGAAAAGAATTCGAGGCGATTTCTACTTTTTCGAAATACGATTTGAAATAAGGATAAGAATAAGACTTTTTTCAAAATTTACTCATCCTAGTTTTTTACCTGCAAGTTATTGTCGTTAACAGCGTGATCAATTGTTTTTTAATTTACGCTTATAGATGTGGAAGATGGGTTCATAATTCCAAAAAAAACGTGTAGTGAAATGAGTACGGGATTAGAAGGATATTGAAAAATTTACTTGTCACTATTATTGAATTTTTTGCAAATGATCATTGCTTTCTTAAGGAGTAGACGATTTTTTTTTTTAGATATTCTATTAGTGAAAAATGGATTTGGAAAGAAATGTTGCATTGGAATGAAAAATAGTGGATTACGTGGAGTCGATTTTTGTTATAAAAGTCATTACAGAATTACTTGATTTGAACGAATTTGACGGAATGTATAGAAGACTGTGCATAAATAATGCCAGTTAATTCACAGATTCCATGAAAAATTCACAGGAGGGATGCGTAATTATTCGCCGTCAGTTATTTTACCATTTACTCGGATCGAGACGACAATTGTCAGCACAATTTTTATAATTCCACAATTGTCGGAATTTATATAATTCCATAAGCTTGACGTCTGGCATTTGTAGCGTTGCATTTCTTTTTGCGAATCGAGCGGTGCAGCTTCAGACGGACGTGCGGTAAAATAGCGAGGCGAAAAATACTCGCGCATTTGTCGTCAAAAGCATATTTTTCTTTGGCTCTTCGTTGTTTCGTCTCGTTGACGAATATTTGTACCAGAACATATTGTACTTCTCGAGCCTTTCTTTCTCGTCTCTCCTCTCTCATTCTTCTCGTTTGGCTTGGTGTGCCTTAACGGGGTTCTCGCGCCTCTCTGACAACTAGGTTAATAACGAGAGAGTGCTGCTGCTGGTTTCATCGGGACTTTCACCGCCCGCTCGTACATCTTCGCGTGGTGCGCACTCCCAGAAAACAGGAGAGATAATTTCGCGGCGTACGTGTCGTCGTTGTTGATATTTTCCTCCTCCTCAGGCTCCTCTTTCTTTGCCCCCATGTCGACACCGCGTGTAAATGCGATAAAACAACCACTGAGCGAGTCTACGTACAGTTGGACAGTTTTCTCTTCCAGCTGTTTCCTGTCCGCTCAACTGTGCGGCTCCACTCATTGTTCGAAATAGTGAAACTTTCTTCCTCGTAGCCGCTGCCAAAAAGAAATTACATCTCCGTGAATAGGTGACTTGTTTCCCGGAGTCTGTGACGAAATTGCATTTTTTTTCTTTGCTCACTATTCCAACGTCCTCGAGTTATAAACGGCTGTGAAAATAAGCCTGAAATAGTCTCTGCATATCAGAGTGTTCTCTTAATTTATGGAAGAACCAACAAGCGAAAATTGGTGACAGAAAATTCAACAAGAAAAAAGCACAATTATTTTTGTCTCCATGCCCGTGTAAACGGAAAATAATTTGACGATGCTTCTCAAAATAAAATTAATCTGGGAATCATATGAGGGGATGCATGAAATAATGATCTTTAGTTTACCTGCAGCTGTGAGCACTAATACAAATGAATCTCGGATGGCTCTTCAAGTGTTGCAAAGGAATATATTGAGAATATGTCAGAAGTATTTTGGTGCTGCGGTTTATTTTATTTAGCGAAGGATTTTTATATGGTCTCAATTTTTGACAATACTGAGAAATTATTTTTCACGTTAAAAAAGTAATGTACATACAAAACCATGCTCCCGAAGTTTTTATCTGTAAATGAAATTCTTTATTTCACTTCATTGTTGGTTTCTCATGGAGCAACTTAAAAAATATATACATATTCTAAGAAACCTTCTCTCCTCCCAACTCCGCGGTAGACTGCGAGTAGAACAAAAAACTCATAGTCTTACCAGAGCTCTGTGAGTCTCTCTCGACGGGGCGAAATAACCCGACGGCTAGTCTACGCGAGTATACAGAGCGGCTTGGACGCAGGAGTCATCGCGTCGTTGTGGGTTCGGTGCACAGAGCGAAAGACGACGGCGACCTGGCCACCCCTATAAAACAGTGAAAGAGCTTTGAATTTTATGAAGCACTAAAGAAGAACGCTTTTGAATGTATATCCCGTCGTGCGTTTCGGTTTCCCTCCGCCTCTTCTTTTTTCTGCACGCCCAATTCTATTGCCATTTCTTTCCTCAACTCTCCAACTTATTTTACCTCCCGAGTTCTTCAGCCCGCGATATGCCGTGTATATTACGATGCTCTATACAAACAGGAAACTATAACAGAATTAGGGACAAAAAACGTATCAATAACAAAAATTCGGTGTGATGATTAAGTGTGAAAAGTGCATGAATGAAACACGTTTTTTCAAATGTTCACATATGGAAGGAATTTATTTCCTGGAGTTGATGATATCTTTTGTCTCGGAGTATACTTGCCAAGAATTTTAGTATTATCTGTTTAATTAAAAGTGCACTTTTGTCTAGTCTCATTGCAGCGTTCAATATCTCCGTGGAAGAAAAATTCAATTTTTCCGTGGGTCACGGATCAACCACCGACGGGGTGGTTTTCCTTGAAGAGGTCCTACGATTTGATCAAGTTTTATTCGAGTCGAGAGTCTAAAGATTGTTCTAGCTCCGATGGAAACTAGGATATCAACACGTTTCCGGTATGAGGGATGGAGCGGTAAAATATCTTTTTGCGCTAGAAAATAGCGGATAATTAGCTGGAAATTGCGGTATAGTTTGTATTTACAAAATTGGAATGTGGATTTTCTAGCTTCTTCGACATATCACCGACGCCCGTACGGAGTGGAATGAAATTCCCAGGATAGTTCGAAGCAAGCGACGAGTGGTTACGCACTTGCGCATGCTTTTCGTTCCTGGTTCGTGAAGAGAGTTTACGGTTTACAGGCGGTACAGTGGCTTCTGCTCGGCGCGACCGCTCACTCATGAAACATTCACGAGGTCTTCCTCACAGAGCCGTTTGTATAGCGCGTCGTTCGCCCTCACGCGCCTCTTTCTTTTTCCGGGACCTCGGTCTGTGAAACGAAAAAATCAGCAACAAAAAGGAAACACTGAATTCGTCGGAGACCGCGTCACCACACGATGCACTGCCAAAAACTTTTTCCATTAAACTCAATTCGTATTCGAAAGAGAGACTTTTAAATACGCAAATTCGCATGGAAATGCTTAAAACCGATGGAATATCGAAGGCGAAAACGTTTTGAAAAAAATTCGCGACTCAATTCTATCGAATGTGTAATGTTTATTAATGAGTCAGGTCTAGCGTTTGAATGTCATTACCGTGGAATGCTAAAAATGTTAGATACCCGAGGGCCGCGAACCTTTGGCTGTATACATAGGTAAATACCTGTAGTCCGAATATTTACATTTGGTGGTCTATGTACATTAGATATTTACGTACTGCGAATCGAAATTGCGACCCTCTGTATCGTTTCAGGTTTTCTGTATTTTTTTTTGTGGTTCAAGAATTATGTGAGATAATGAAGAGGACTTGAAAAATCACACACACACACACAAAATGTAAAAACATGTCTTTCCGAAAATGTAGCACTATCCAGGACAATCTCGTGAAACAAAGCTTCCTGTATGAGGAAGCGAAAGCGAACAGTAGCCTCTCTCCTTTGTTAATTTCCGAATGGATAATGACGATCTACAATCGTGTAACGATTTTAACTCGAACCCGTATTTGAAATTTATCGAGGCGTAATATCTATTCCTCGGTGTTAACGCGGAGGTGTTAACTAACGTACCGAGAGCACAAGAATTAAAGTGTTTAACGTCGTAGAAATTTATCGTGTCGCCTGTAAAATGGTGTGAAAGCTGTCTGCTTGGAGGCATTCGCTCCAATCTAGAAGCGAGCGGAAGTAGTAGTCTGGCCGCCTCGTGGGGATTCCAGAAACGTCACAGTATGCGCTTGATCGAATGCAAAGCAAAGTCTTGGGACGACCAGCAGAAGTACCAACAGCAACATCGCTTGGGGAGAAACTTTCTTCGCGTTCGTTCATCGCTTTTCCGCCCTCACTTTTCCTCATCCTCTCCCTCTTTTCCTCATCCGGAATCTCCGGGGGTTTTCCATCATCGGCACTGCCGGCTGACAACTCACTTTACCGACGCCTCCCCTCTTCCACCTTTCCCTTTGCCTTCTTCAGCATCTCCGCGAATGTTTACCGAAACACCATTTCGAGCGTGATTAACATGCCAACTCTGATGACTATGTATACGTCCAACCCTCCTTCGTGCACGTCTCCCTCGGATTCCCTTCACATTTTCTTCCTTCTGTTTTGTTGCTCTTCAAGCACTCTCCCCATCATTATTCGCCTAGGCTTAACTCTCTCTCAACCTGTTTACCGTGTCTCTGCTTCTTCAGGGCCTCCAATATTATCCCTTTATGTATTTTTCATTGAGAAAACATTTTTAAATAAATCGGAGCCTTGTTTAAGGGTGTACCTAACTAATGGATCTATCATTAAGCCATATTATTTAAACTACATGGCTACTATCGTTATGAAATCGATAGTGACGCTTCTGGCAGATTTTCTTATCAAACTGAGCTAAATTGAAATTCCAATTTTTTTGGCAGTGTTTATTAGGAAAAGAAAAAAAAAACTATATTACGAACCCCGAGACGAAAGTTAGGACATAAGTGAGAGTTCATAAGGACGTGTACTTAATATAGATTTTTTACGTTCGATCCACCTGTCAAATAAATTAATTCGAGTCCACCAATATTCTTGATGTTTTGATAGAAAAATCTTGGAAGTTTGTTTCTTTTCATGAAAACGGAGCTTTCTGCATGAGAAAACAAGCAATTGCGAGGGTTAATGGGGGGGTAATTGAGGGTAAATGATGAGTAACTTCGGGTCAATTAAACTCCGTACAAAAGTGCGTCGTTTCGACACTGGAAAGTCCGTGAGGAAAACTGCTGTACGAAACGAATGGATGCTCACGTAGCCTATTATACTTTGGCCCACATTATCATCTCCTCTGCAATGCTAAAATGAGGAGCGAAATTCCCACGCATTCGCCGTGAAACTTCTTTCCTCCGAGACCGTAAACTACCCGGTAATCATACTCAACACCTACATTTTCAGCGCGGCCACGTTTCAAAATGATGGGTCAACCTTAACATTACGTAACAAACTTATAAACTACGTCCCCGAGCACTTAAATTAATCTCTCGCTCCACTGTTAAACCAGTTGGCTAGCAGGAGAGATGCCAAGCTCGCGTCCTTTGCATTATCTTCAAAATTAGCACTCCAATTCTTAGGACCTGTCCTTTAATGTTCTCTCTGAGGAAAACTTTCCTTTAATATTCTCACTTCTCTCATTTATCCTGTGTGAAGTATGGTAGCGAGATTTCGTGTCTCATTCGTTCGTACAATAATTACAAGGGAGTTAGCTTTGCTGGCATTATCCTTAAAATGTAACCTCGAACTTCCGGCGAAGTGTACGAGGCGTTGAGGTTGTATTTACAAGGCGTGAAATGGATTGTGGGTAGCGTAACCTTTTACCACTGAATATGTAATAAAATCTAACGAAAAACGTTTTTTTTAAATCTACAAACTCGATGTCTATGTAGAAAAAGAACAAAGTAATCAAACAACAATATCGTTACCAAATATTTGACATCCGCGGCGTGTTGCATGAGATATTTCAAGTTACTTAGAGGCAGCTGTAAGTTAAGATAAGAGATGAAGAGAAAAAAGAAAGCGAGGTATTCGTGAGACGGTGAAATTAATTTATTTCAGTACTTGACGTCGTGTGGTTACGGCGTTTCTTTATATTCAAAGCTAAATATTTTCGAATTGGGCATTACAATTAGCGATATTATTTTCTCATACACTCGATGTAGCCAATTATGGTTTTGTGTACCACTGGAGGTAAAACAAATGTGTGTGTATACTTTGGATGTTCACTTCACAGATGCCTAATATTTTACTATATCACTGCTGTTAGCCTTCTGTTTGACTGCCAGGACCAAAGCCGCTGTACAAGCATAACATGCTGTCGGTCCATTGAGGAACGAGCTGCGCAGAATTATGAAGATGAGCTGTATTTGCCAGAATATTGTACACACCAAATTCTGAAAGGCAATGTTCGTTTGTGAGAAGTATAAATAGAAGTCTGTTATGCGAACATATCAACCATTACATATTTGCTTGGATGGATATTGTTATGTATAGTAGGGGGAAAAAGCCCTGCGGGCTTCAGTTGCAAATGTGCCCCTAGGTGGGGTACTCCGGTCGTGATTTCCCAATTGCCAACCGCACAACTTCTCGCGGTTGTATTTCGAGTTAACCTTCCGTTGTCAGTCCCGCAAATACGTTCATGATGCAGGTTGTTACCATTGTAAATCGAGCATGTAAATCACGACTGTATTTTGCATTTGTAGAACGATTTAACGCATCGAAAACAAAAAAATCACCCCGCAAAACTGCCAGGGAAAATGTCACTTTTTGCAACATGCTCGTGTTATAAAAAAACACTCGCAAGGTATGAAAATTGAGATTTTACGGATGCAGGGCGTGCATAAGACCTTCATTTCCGCACCTTGGAAAGTGAAGTACTATTTTATTGAGTCTTACCATAGGATATTCGCAAAGTACTTCGAGATATTTATGGATAACATTTTATTGCCGAATTCCTCTCTTGTGATTTTTACAGCGGAAATCCGAAGAGAGTGCCACTGGTAAGCTTCGTCATTGTCGATGCTCTTTCACTGGATTATCGTTGGAAATGCATAAAAAATTCATGGAAAGTCTTTCAGCTCGGCGATACAGCATCAGGAATAGAATTTCTAAAATAGAATTCAGTGTCCACATCTATCGGCGTTGCGATTTTATTTGAATACAAACGGCAAAAGTTTTTAACGAAAAATAATTATTTATCTATTAGTAATACAAATCTATACAATTCTCTGATAATTATTCGTAACATTTATCATTTTTTTCACGTCCAATAAAATTCAATTTAGCTCATTGTCCAACACAAAAAAATCATTATTTTCGTATGTCAAACCTACGAAAAATTCCGAGTGAATGTGCCCTGGAATGAAAAGAAATTTAGTGGAAAGTCCGGATTGAATATAAGTTCAATGGAAAATTGAATACGTATAAAGGAGGAAAATGTCGTGATACAAGTATTATAGGTAACTGATTTATAGGTAACCGTGTACACGAAGAAGGAGGTAAAGTGCAAGGTGGAATGAGGATTTAATGCCGGGCGTGAGTCGCGGTAGAAGCACGATGAGAATCGGGACGGGTGGATGGGATGAGAGAGGGATCATAAACAGGATAATCGGTGGTATCGGTTCGACGTGTTTGCCATACGAATGGGCTACCTTTCTCCCTTCATGATATATGTATTTCTCCTCTGTCAATTCCACTTTCAGTCTCTCTTAGGTTTTCTTTTATTCTGATTTGCAAATAATAACATCGTTTAGCAGTTAAAACTTTCACTCTCAATCCGCCCATGTTTTCCAACACATCCGGCCATTCAACATTGAGCAATAAAACGCTAATGTTTTTATTTTCTCCCACGTAAAGTTTCTTCTTTTCTGCAATTGCTATTCTATTTCAACAGCTCAATTAAATAGAAAAACGCGTTCGATATGTAAACGGGAAAAGAAATAAGATTAATAATAATAATAAAACAACGGCAACGGTGTGGAGTGTTTGTTGTACGAATAATGTACCTCTTGGTTTCTCTGGTTCAGCTCATATTTCGAATTGATCCATTGTATTGCCTGTTTCTCTAAAGTTTCTGTTGACTTTCAGTTATAAGATTGTGGTTAATTAATAGAAGCAACTCTCGATCACGAATGAATTCCAAATGTGTCAATTGAGATGGAGATCCTTGTTATCACTGATACAAACAACATAAGATCATTTTCTAAATAGCAAAAACTATAGAAATTAGCTTCATGGAAAATACTTTTTTAAAGTCTTGGCCGTTGTACTCGATGATCATGAACAAATAAAATTCAATTAAAGTTTATTTAAAAAAGTTCACACAAATAAAGTAGTGATACTTTAGAACATCGTTACGTCTGGAGTAACAAGAACTAGGAAATGGAAATGCCCTGTTTTGGACCTTAGCCGAAACTAATTAATCCGGGATCCGGGCAAGAACGTACGATGTGACAAAACGATTTTATATATAATCTCAAAGAGCAGGAACTGGAAATTCCTTTTTACAATAGAACTTAAATCTTGGATCGCTAACTGGAATATATTTGGACCACCGACTGCAGGGCCCTTTTGTGTCGTGCAGCGGTGCTCGGAGGTTTGCATATTTTTGGGGTCGGGACGTAACAACATACCCGATAATTAAAACTTTCTCAAAGTCGAAGGATACTCCAGTCTCTTTTCGTAAATAATCTTTGGAAAGTTTGTTAATTAAAGAAACAACAACAGAGACAATTCGTTTATGGAGGTGCGTGATTAAAAAAAAAATGAATGAATTACTAAAAGGCAGGATTATATCCTGGGAGTAAAGTAATAATCTGGGTGTCGTATCACACAGTCGCAGACTTCCATTTCAATGGCATTAGAGCAACAGTCTATGCACTCGTTTTTATGCAGTAGTCTGCGTGTACAGAATCACGCGGTACTGAACGCAGCGAGTATTACTGGCGAGAGCCCCCGTTAGTAACGCTTTTGCCTCTCATTTTATTTTATTTTTTTCACCCCAGTATTCGCTATCTTGTTTTTTTCATCTCTCTGTCTCTCTCTGTCTCTCCAGCAACAAAATCCGAAAGCGGCCGGGACGGGGTGTTCGCGGAATCTCGCGAAAATTAAGGATATTTAATTAAAATTAATGAAACGCTGACGTCAGCCCAGGGTTGGTCGGTGCGGTACGGTTGCGGGACTAACCCGAGTTGGGAACGTAATTGGAGAGGTCTCTCTCGGTCTAGTCGGTTGCCCTTCTGCGCCCTACTTTTTTTTTTTTTTTTAATTTCATATAATTTTTATCATACGCCCGTTTTTTTTTGTTCATCGTGCACAAAACATGCACTGTTATTTCTTTAAGCACGGGTTACCTTAAACAAAGGGGTGCATCATTCCATATCAGAATTTAGCAGGATGTCGTGACCGATCGAGGGACAATAAAAAAAAATTATTTTACATAATTACTATCATACGCGCCTTTTTTATCAAGAGTCGCGGTAGCAACTCGACGCCAAGTTTTTATTCATCGTGTCGAACGTGTGCACAGTTCTTTTTCTAAGCACCTGAGCTTCAAGAAAAGCCGTGCATCATTCCTGATCAGAATTTTGCCGGATTTCGCGACTGGTCGAAGGACTGGTTTTGTTTTGTTTAATTCCACAAACCATGTACAGTTATTTCTCTAAGGTGAGCCACACTAAAGCCGTAAATAATTTTTTATTAGAATATAACCGGAAATGGTGACTGATCGAGGGCCACGAGGCAGTCGAAAAAAAGGAATAAAAACCACGGGAAAGCTATCTCGGTCCGCTCAGATATTCGTTTGCTCGAAACGCGACCCTTTAAGCCAGACGGCTTTTCTATGGTCTCAACCTGCAGCCGTATTGTGTATGGGGTGGAAGCGAGGGTGGCGGCAGTGAGCGAGGAGCAGAAGTAGTAGATGGAAGGAGGAGAGGGAAAGAGCGAGAGTGCACAGGGTGCACAGAGGGTTCCCCTCCATCGACGGTCGAACAAGTTATACACCCACACCCTTAAACAGAGTTCTCTCGCTTCACTCGAGAGAGAGAAAATTTTTTTCTCCGTGCCCCGTTCTCGCTCGGTCTTTAGGGTTATCGCGCTACCTTCTTCTCTCTTTTCTTCTATCTCTCTTTTTACCACGGTATTTTTTTTTTTTTTTTTTTTTTACGAGGCTGCCTACTCACACTGGCAAGTAAGCGCACGGCATTTCACAAAGCCCAGAGCGTTTGCAAACGCTGATGCAGTGCTGTGCACAAACGCAGCAATGGCTGTGGCAAGAGCCGTCGGTGCATGCTGCACAGCGCACACAGTGTGCACTCGCTGATGCTGGGATGGAACGTGTTGCAACGCTTCAGCACCGTATATATAAGTCCATGTATATATGGGCCATTCCACACCCGTTCGAATAGTCTCGCTAACTAACTAACGTACGCTCCGATTTATTTGTTGAGCATTCGACAATGTAGAAATTTGCAAAACGCTTCCTTAATTTTTTTATTTGCTCTTCACAAAGTTCTATAAGGAATGTCTATTGATTTTGGGCCCCTCGTGAAGGCAGCTTTTGTGTTTATGGATGCAACTATGCAACAAAAATAACACATTTATTCCACGCGCTAATTAGGCTTGAAATATTCATATTTGCCTCTAGTATTTTTGAGAATAAATAAAAATAAATAAAAATCACCCCAATTGAATATTGAATTTAGGTTTATTTATCCACAATTTTGAATTAGATCGTTTCATTAATGTACAATATTTTTCGATGTTCGCTGTATCCTAAAAAGAAATATGAACTTTGAAAAATTAATTTTTTTCGTTATCTGTTCACACATAAATACTCGAAAATTTGTGTTATGAGTTATGAAAAAAAAAAAAAAAAAAAAAAAAAATCTGATTGCTTCGTTCACGATGGTAAATATAGGAGGCTGGTCCAATCGGCATAAACATGCCCATATGTATGTATGGAGGACCCGCGTGGCGTTGCGATGCTGGCCGAGAGAAACGTTCGGCCTAGGGAGAGCAGGAAGCAGGGAGGAGTGAAGAGGGCGAGAACGGGAGGGTTGAAACGAAAAGGAGAAGGGGTGCAGACACCCCCGCCCACGCCATGATCAATATTACGCCCTAGAGCCACGACGGCATCCAAACGCCGCCGACCCCGAGACGGACTTCTTCTTCCTCGGCTTGGCTCTCTCGCTATACACTCTCTTCAGCCTCTCTACGGCCTAGCTCGGTGCAGACTCTCGTTTCACGTTTCCAAGTTCCTCTTCTCCTCTCCGCGGCTCGCAACCTCCATTTCCTGAAGCCTCCCCCGCGCCTCCTCCCCTTCTTAGCCCCTGCTTCGTACGACGTTAGACACCGTGGAAACCTCAAACTCTCGTTTCACGAGAAATTACGGTATATCGTGGTTACAGAGCTCGTCCAACACGATTCAACTTCCACCGGGTTATGAAATATTAAAATTATTCAAACGCATTGCTGCGAGTGGAAAGTTCGACGAACATTACTCGCGGCTAATTGATTTTGTATTTAATCATGCACTTTGATGAAATACAATTAAGTACGGTTTGTTGTTTCAACGAAATTACTTATTTTTATATATTTGTTTATTTCCACAGTGAATAAAGAAAAAAAATGACAGAAAAAAGTATTCCATTTATACTGACGTCGCTGTAATCCAAAGTACCTGAATTTCATCTGACTTTGTCTCTCCTGGACAAAAAAAAATCCTGAGAGTGGCTCCAAAACCATCGAGCAGAGAGGCGCAACGGCTTCAAGTGCAGGAAAGCGCGCAACGAAGCGTCCCAAGTGGTAAAAATCGTTTTCCCGAATCGATGAAACAAAAATGAGAGCCTCTGCCTACAGCGGTGCGTAATGACAGAGGGATCGTGAATGGTTCGACTCTTCCGTGGCCCACGTCGGGATATTTGTATTTGTATTTGTGCAAGTAGTAATATTGGGCTTTGGTCTGGCCCTTCGCTGCCAGATATTCCGATTGCACGACCCCTGCTGTTCCCGTTACTACTACGACTGTTGGTACTTTTCAGGAACGAGGGATTCGAGGATATCCAGTAGGCGATGGGGCCGATCGTTCGTGGGATGTATGGGCGAAACGGGACCAACACTGGGCGACCAGCGAGCGAGAGATAGAAAGAGACAGAGAGAGGAAAAGGAAGAGCACAAGATATACATACACGTATTTCCAGTATAATATATACGTTGGAAAATATCTCGTATATCTCGTGACGTGACTGTACCGTCGCGGAGAGTCGTCGAGACTGTACGTCTGCCTCTCCAATCTGCAGGCTATTGTGACACTCCTCCACTTCTGCTGTACTCTACAGCAACTCTTACTCCCTCCCGCTCGTTCTTCTTCCATGCTCCCATCTTTTCCCCTCTCTTCCGTCCCTTTCACTCACTCCTTTACTTTCTCCCTCGTTTTATCTCCATTTCGACAGGAAAAAAAGGAAGAAAGAAAGAAGGAAAGAGCCAAGGCTTTACCCCTTTCTCCGTTGCACTCGAGGGTACACCGTCTGGAACTGCTTCGCCGCGCCTAGAGGGAGAGAGGATACCCTGAAGAACCGAGGAGTGTAGCAGACGACGTTGAGCCCCGAGCGCACCATCTCCGGCGTTCTTTTATTCGGGGAAGAAACGGACGGTGGCACGCGAGTCACTCTCTGTCCCACGTCCCAAGAGGACGTAGTCTCGATCTTGAGGGAACGAGTGACCGAGCCCCCGAGAGGGGATGAAGAATGCTAGAGAGAACGCTCGCCAAGAGAGAGGCAACTTAAGACGGTGCGGAACGTTTATGGGTGCGAGAGAGCCAAAAACTTTTCTTCTTGGCGGCCGTGCAACTGAGAATATCCTTCACATCGTCTTAAAACGCAATCCGTCGAAGGTCGAAGAGGATAACGCAGGCATAAGATTAAGTGCTCTGCACATAAGTGTTCCGCTGAATGAGAATGTGGGGAGAGGGAGAGAGCGTGATTTCTCCAACACTCGAAGTTGCTTATTGGAATTGGCGCGAAAATCGAAAATTCCTATTGTGAAAATAGGGTAGATAGGGTTATTACTCGCATCTTCGAGGAATTTATTGGTATTCTTCTTCGCTATATTCGCAGCTTCACTTTCTGCTTCATTGTCGAAAGAAATATAGTGGCTCGTATGTTCCATATTGCAGAGTATGTCAGTCATATTGGAAAGACAATGTATGGAAATTTTATAGAAGCGAAAGGTTTTTTTGCCAGTAATTATTTCTTGGCTAATACAGAAAAATGATAAAAAGAAAAAAAATGGGCGATGAAAATCACTGGCGTGACACCGAAAATTCCGCGAGATTTCATGGAAAAATTTCACCTCCGACTTTCGCAGGGTTTTGAAAGTTATTAAAAAAATTGTCAAGGCTCATTCGAAATCCGAATATTCCTACGTGTTCTGAAAATGTAGCTTTCCCAGCTGATCTTTCTCAAAATATTTTTTCAAACGTCCGATTGTCTCTCGCAATTTCGGTTTTTTTTTTTATTATGAACATTTTTACGACAGGGGGATGATGTATGGGTTTTTCATGTACCGTATGTACAGTGAAACTCGCGAGTCATACCGTAAGTAATATTGACGTGTATTATTCGCGACAAAAGTACGAGGGACAAGCGCTGGGAATGAAAAATACTATATTATCGGGTGGCTAACACCGGAGCTCACGTGAGTTTAGTACAGTATAGTGATACGTGAACTGAAAGGGTAAATAGAGAGGCAGTTCGGTTTTCGACAAAGTTCACCAATGCTCGGATGACCTCGTCCCGTGAGAATCGAGGAAAAAAATGGACCTGGTGCGACCGTCCGAATTTGCAGCTCACTCGCCTGTCCCTCAGGACTCATTTCGTGAACGATAATATGCGAGCTACGTGCCGCTGAAATTAAACGTTTCGTCAGTAGCAGCAATGCCTCCAGCTATCGCGAGATATTCGTGAAAGAATCGTGTCATAAAATAAAACCGGCTTTCGCCACTTCCGTATCCGGAAATATCCGTGGAATTTTATCAATCGTGCATCACGTGATTGAAAAAATCACGAGGGTTTCAAGGTCGCTGTTCAAAATCCAAATTAATTAGATATGCAAAACCATATGAGATTTACGAATCGAGTATGTGAATGTCATGTTGATATAATTGTATCGTGAATTTGAATGTGGTACAGTAGAACCTCGATTATTCGAAAGTTGAATATTTATCGGTCTTCACAAACTGAAGTATACGTCTTAAAATACTTCGGGTTCGAGGATATAACTCGGTTAAAATGTTCGAGGTCACATTACTAAACAATGGAGGAAGCACTTTGACAAAATTAACTTTATCAGAAATTGTTGAAGTTACGTTGAATTTTCTACACGCGTTTGGGAAAAATTTAATAAGTTGAATTGCTATACCGTACATGAATTTTCCAAATATTTTTAACAGCTGGTTGCAAACGTTCGTGGTTTCAAACGATGATAAATCACTGGGCGAATTCTAAATGGTAACTTACGAGGATAAATTATCAAAGAGCTGACGAATGTAACGAACCCTTGGTTCATTCAGTCGACGCTGCTTCCACTCGATTCGACAAATAAGGACAAACGATCTTATAAATCTTGAGGTTCCTAGCGAACTAGCGGCGCTGATGTACGCTCCTTACCACAGCATTCCTTTAGGAAACTTCACTGGAGGCTGACATCGACCGAAGCTTGTTGTGAGCGCTGAGTACTCGGAGTGAGAGAGCGCGAACCGATCGGGCGGAATTGATTATTAAACTTTCATAGATTCATCATAATTTCATAAATCAGTATGGCGAATGATATTGCACCTCGTGCAATGAATATCAGCTTCGTCTACTTGTCTACGTGCACTTTGTATTTTACTGTAGAGCCTCTCAAAGGTAGTATAAAAGCTTCATGAGCTGCACTCTCGGAGTTTATGTACTTTACGTATATACATTTTATATATGGCGCAATATAATATCAATATTAATAATGATAATAATAATTCACGCGATTGTGATCAATACGGAATTGGTCTACATACGAACAATTGGAAATGTACATCAGATGTGAAACGGTTAAGTTCTCGTTACTAGAAAATGGACCTCGGTCAATGCCGTAAACATTTAAGGGGCTGCATATACCTACAAAACCGAAAAAAAGCAAACATATTTTTTTTCATTTGTTTCTTTGCATTGAATGAAAATTTTTGAAATTTAAATGCATTATTTTATTGAAATTGGTGAAAAAAAAATCATTCTACTATTTTTTTTTGCGTCAATGAAATCGTTTCTCTCGGTGTACAATAGATATGTTTTTTTTTAAATTGAACAGCGGAAGAGTGGTGTTTATTGAATAAAAATTTTTAATGTGTTTATAAAGAAATAATGCGTATACGGTTCATAAAAAGCGTACACTGTTGTAAAAAAAAAGTTAAACGATCAGGAGCATAAAAAAGCTCCGTAGAAATGGTGTAACGCAGCATTGAAGCTTTTAACTGTAAACTCTGTGTTATCAGCGAAGCGTTTCCCTAAGTTGGTGAAACCGCAGGAACGTTTTACCCGCTCAATTCAGAGTCAGGAGGGAGCTTCGTGGGTTAAACAGATTTTAAATCTGCCTCTACAAAAAGAAATTCTCGCTGACTCGGTTTTTCGCCTCGTTATGCTCCCGTTACTTTGCGAATTTCTGTGTGTGTTCCCGTTACTCCCCATCCTCCACGATGCCTCTTAGTTTTTCGGGCACTGTTTGAATCATCCCTCGGATTTATTCATAATTACGAGAGGGAAAAGTGCGAAGTCTGTGCACGCCGTAAAAGAGAAACTCGGGCAGCAATGAGAGAAGGAAGCCCATGAGGACAAGACGAATGGCCTTCTCTCTTTCTCTCTCTCTCTGTCCTCTCCTAATCCTGAGAAAACTAAGTAATCCGAAAGGTGGGAAGAGTTAATTTGAAAACATAATCTGCGTACCACGGAGCACGAGACTGCACTGTAATTTTCTCTCCTTCTCACCGAGCTTTCCTGCTCAATTGCAAGCTCGTGGCTATATCGCTCACGGCTTCGTCAGCTCGAGAAAGCTCGGGTTTCCGGGACATAACGCGATCAACTTATAACGAGACACTCTCAGCCAATCTTGAGTGACTTCTGGCGAAAAATGAACTGCGAAGGTAAGCAGAGAGGGGCTACGAGAAAAAAACTATGAAAAAGTATGACCGCTCGTGAATTCTTAACTTTCGGGCGAAAAAAGTATCGAAAAGCTCGGTGGATACGATGTACGTCACAATACAGCCTCCCTTGAGACGATAAACGCAGGTAAGCTTTTTTGAATGAAGTATTTTCTTTTAATAGGGTTAGAACAACAATGTATTTATTTTACTTCCTTTTCAATGTATTTATAACTATGTATTCAGAAGAGTAATAAAAATCCTTCTTTTATCGCCTTTTCTATTATCTCTCCCTGGGTCGACGCATCAACAGTTTTTTTTTTTCATTGCTTTTCTCTTTCTGCGAACTATTAGTTCTCTGGTTATTATTGCTACCGAGAACTTTTATCAGTGGTGAGTCTCGGTTATATCGGGTATAAATCTAATGTCTTGTTATCAAGCTTGGAGGGCGTTCTCTCCGCGTGGACGCACGATACAGGCTGTTAGTCGAGTGTCAAAGCGAGGCACTCTCAGCCCGGCCTTAATTGCCGTAGACTCGCTGCTAATTAGTTTACATTACACTCTCGGGGTGTCCTCTAGATTCTACAGGAAACCTCTGGCTTTGCATCACCATCAGCATCAGCAGCAGCAGCAGCAGCAGCACTCTGTCTCTGTTCTCTGCCACGTGGATCCTTCTTCGATCCAACTCTCTCACCAACTCTAGCACCTGCTCTTTCCATCGATGATGACTAGTCCAGAGACACACACACGAGCAGAGTATCACTCACCATGTTCCTTGATGTACGTGGGCAAAACACCTTCGATATTTCGACACATATGCATGGCACTTCACGGGAGATCCTGATAGGAGTCAGAAATCTGCATATTCGCACCTGCCAATCACTGTACCGGCCACTTTGCCTCAATAAATCTAGCCCTATTCTCAACTCGTTGTTTCTATATTTTTTAAACATATTTCTGTGAGTGGATTCCATAAAAAATTGTTTTAACCGTATTACTCGATCCTTCGTATAATAATTGGGAATCAAAGCTAGTTGACATTTTTGTTTTTTTTTCAGACACGTGGAAATACTTACAGGGCGTTGCACGCTGCACTATTTACGGCGCATCTCAAGTACTTTGATTCTTCATAAGTATACAGGGAAAACGATTCACGTTGCGAAGCTTGCTATTCGTAGAAAAGCCCATATATGGATGCCACTTTTCCCATCAACGTCTCTGGAAATTCGATTGGACGGGGCATCTCCAGGGTTGCACGAGAGAAATGGGAGATGCTGGAGATAGATACGTCGCGCTCGGTGCATCGAGCACTGTGTCGGTACATTGCCGAGATGAAATTTACCCGTGCTGTCTCCAGCATGGCCCGCCAACGCGAGTTCGCTTCCAAACGATAATCTAATAAAGTCCCGTATGCGAGGACACACCGCACCGCGTCCATACGGCGATGCATCGAAGATTTAACGGCAGTCAATTAAACGCTCCATATCGAATTATTTAGTTCTGACCGGTATATGCGAGGCACACGTCGCGGAAAAAGATTGGCGAGCTTCGTAAATGCAAATTTTATTTAACGCGATGTTCGACGGCCACGAACACGAAGGCTACTTGAGATATACACGAGAATACACCATTTTTGTTCATACACAATTTTTCCAAAAAATGTTTCGACTTAAATTCTGTTCGCAAAAACGTGTTTACCGCATTAAGCGTTTATCAGTTTACAAAATTACTGTAATATCCGCTCTACTTTCTTATCATACGATTTTTCACCCCGTTGATTTGTCCAGTGGTCGAATTCCACTTTGGTATCATTGTTCTCATCAAAATTCAGAGTTTGGACTACGTTGAGAAGAAATTTTTATTCATTTACTTATGCACTTACTTATTTCAACAAGACAGTTCATTAATAGTGCTTATCGATTTTCCTTTTTTCTTTCTTAAAATTCAAAATCACCGCCCTAATCATGGGACTCTGCTGAAAAGTCGATAGTATGCTGAGTAGATAGATCTAAGTGTAAAATACGGCGTCCGTGCGATAAAGTGAAATGAAGAAATTGGAAAATGTGATTGTGGAGTTCGCAGTCGTGTGACCAAGGGGGTTGGATAGTGCATCGAGGATTCAGGTCGAATAGGTCTGTAGGGAAGTTATACGTGCGCGCTCGAGCTGCCAGAGAGCAGGCTCCTCTTATCACCTGTTGCCAGGCTAGTTCTCCGTTGTGAGGAGAGCGTGAGTCGAAAAGAAAAAAACAAATAGAGAAAGAGATTTTTCTCGTTTCATCTAGATGCTGCCACCTCGATCCTCGGTGCCCGTTTTATTGTCCTTCCCACTCTATTAGAGTCCAAGCACCCTCAATGAATGTTGACCAATCTTATTTATCCGTTGACTATATTTTTCAAATCGATTACCCTAAAAACGTGGCAAAGTTGCACAATAATAACATTTTTGTCTGGGTATTACAATAATACTTTACTGCACTCGGTGCGAGAAACGTTTTTTCACGCACGCGAGTCCCATTTTCGCAGTTTGTAAAATAAAATTTTATACGATGCTCAAAAACCTCTTTTTCAACTCTCGTGATTACAAAGAGATTATCGAAAAACGTTCCACTTTAAATAAAATCCGTTTTTTTTTTTTCCAAATGCATATTTCGTAACCGAGAATACAAAATCACCAATTTTACGTGACGCAATTAGAGAAATTTGTCGCTTCAATCCGTCGCCTCAGAGACGGTCTTATTGAATTTCCATAATATACTAGACTCACTAAGTTAATTTGAAATAACTCAGTTACCGTGCGAGTGAATTTACGACAATGCGAAGGATCAATATTGTCCGGGTGGAATGTCTCTGAAATGAAATATTAAATCCCCACGTCATAGACTGAGGACTTTACGATTTTTCTGATAAAAGAGATGCGAAAAGTTCGTGCGGATCCAGGGAGTCTTGGCGAAAAGTAGGCGAGAGTGAGAACATGTTGCTCACGCTCCTGCGGCTGCCGCTGCTCTGACTAGTGTGCTAAGGTTAGGGGTCAGAGTCGTCCTTGTGTACCTGTTGCGAGAGCGCGATTGGACCTATGGCCTCTTCCGGTTCCCCTCGTATTCGGGTTCGAAGTTCGCGGTTACTCGGCACACGTTCCGAGCTCACATCCTTCCGCCCCCTATCTTGCGTTCATTTTGCGAATTAGCCTGTTGCTCACTTTATAACGAAGAAACTCATGGACTTTTTATTCCGACTACCACGTGTACCTTATAACCTTTAACGTGTAGTTCATATAATCCGATGCCCGTGCCTCAAAATTAGTGCATATTTCTTCATGCTTTTTTATGCTTCCTTCTTTCCGTTAGTTTCTTCCACAAATACATTAAAAAATGGTATTCGAAAATAAACTCAGAAGCATCTAATTGAATAATTTGAATACCGTCGTGAGTGTGCATTCCCTGAAACGTCAGGTTAAAGGTCAGCAACCTCATTCTAAAAGCGCTCTCCTTCATCTCCTACATCTAGCATCAAATTCATAGTCCCAAGTTTGAGCTTTATTTCGTACTTGAAATTAATATTGATATGCTATTTAATACTAAATTTTCGTTGGAGTTGAATCTAAGATAGGTAACCTAATCTCAAGTTGATGTTGAACTGAAGATGAACTTGAACTTGAGTTGATGATGAAGCGAAGGTAAATTTCAAATTGAGCTAATTTTGTTTTTTCTTTTTTCTTTCGAATTGTGGAAAATCTTGAACAAGACAATTGTTCAAGGTGCGCACTTATTTTGTCCTTAATGTAAAATCCTCATACCGAGCTTTTTCAAGCGACTTCCGAGACCCGCGAGATTACAGAATCCCTCACTCTAAATTCTATTTCATCCCCTAATATATCCAGACCGATTTCACGATAGCCGGCTATGCGTAAGTTCGACATTAACCCCCAAGTATATTCGTAGACACGGAATATACCGAACAAGAGAAAAGGCATGTGTCCACGAGAGCTTTCGTTCGATCGCTCGGCGTTTCCCTCGACTCTTCGCTCACCCTTTCGCGCCGGTTTCCGGGATTGGCTATATCGGCCGACGATCACGACTCTACCTTTGCGTTACGTGTGTCTGGGTGGCGGATGGATGCGCGCGCCCGTTGCGCGCCGGCCATCGTCACCGGCCGCGTATTCTTCAGTGTCGCGTCAGCCCCCGGCCCCGCTGCACCACGTACATTAACCATCATCCAGGTCCAGCTACCTACTTACCTGCTCTCTATCTCTTTCTCTCCGTAAACTCTCTCAATATACATATTAACCAAACCAACACACCGCATACATATATATATTCCCCCCAATACGTGTTTATACACACACACACACATATCTATATATACATGAGTATAAATACGTACCAAAAAATTAATTGATCCACTAAAATAAAAATCCCTTTCCATATTATACACCTATTTAAAAATTCAATACAGATATAGCATCGGGTGTTGGAAGGAAGAACAAAAAAAAAAACGAAATAAAGAAAGAGAGAGAGAGAGTGAAGGGGAGAAGAAGAATAAGTTTCACGCATTTATAACCGAAAATCCGTTTTCGATAATATTATAAACTATATATTGCGCGATAAAACGGATCGTCGAATCACTATCACCACGACCACCAACCGGGCAACCACCGAGAACCATCACTACTACCACCAGGCTCCGTGCCCCACACCCGAGCTCTATTACTCACCGGTCCCCAGTCGACGATACGATACCAGGGAACATCAGCCACATCATTCCAGTGTCGATTGATCTGCCGTCGCTTTTCTGGATACTTCTCCACCGGCAAGTTCTCCCTCTAATTCTCTCTCTCTCTCTCTGTCACTCTCTCCTTCTCTCTCTCTCTCTCTCTCTCTCTCTTTTATGATCTCGATGTAACTATTTTTTGCAATGCCCTTTTTTTTTAAAATGCAATTAATGGACCCGGGTTCGACAAACCCGCAGTCGTTTTTTTCACGATTTCCACCTTTCGACACCTTTCGGGTCGTATTATTTAATTTTTAATTTTTTTTATCATCACATACGAAGTGTGTTATTGTTGGAATATCTTGCGTAACAATGAAAGGCATCTGTATTTTTTGTTTTGGTTTTTTTTTAAATACATTATGCTGAAGAGAGACAACCTGCTGCTATTTATAAGGAATATTGTGACGCACGTGCTACGATCGATGCCCAGGCAGTAATAGTGCCTAAGCGATCAATTTAATGCAGCACCAATAACGCTTTTTCCTCACCTTTATCGGCTTATCTCACCGATATAATGTACTACAATTTGCCCTTGCAGCGACGACGCTCGAGTGGAAAATCCGGGTTGAGTGTGACAACGCGGATAATCCGTTTTACAACGCTGCGTATGCAACGAATACATGCATACGTGAGGGATATTCTGGCGGGTCTGTCTGTCGCACACCATGATAGGATTTGTAATAGGATCCGCTATCAATGATATCAATGATCGCTTGTGCGACTGAAAAGCTTTTACGTTTTTCCACAAAAAAAAAAAAAGGAAAACGATGAATTGCTGGAGCGCTTTTGAATGTTTAACATATAGATGACATTGGTAATTAATTAGCAGTCCTTTATCTTGAAGAATTACGATCAATTATTCAGCTTACCAACTGCGACGGTTGATGTACCTTTGAACGTCAGAGTTGGATTAATCATGTAGCAGGTGCTCTGCGATATTAACCGGGGACTTGAACACTCGTTCGTTTTTTAAGCAGTGACATAATCAGCCACGAGGGAACTCAAGAAGCTTTGTTCGTTTTTCCTTTTTTTTTTACTAATGCCCTGAAGCTGAATAGAGAAACAAGAGATTTTGATTACTTTGAAATTTGATGAATCTCGGGAAAGCAATTTTCGTCAGTAGCCCTAAAGAAAAAGCAATTCTAGTATTTTTGAAAATACAAAAAAAAAAAATATATATATATGTATTAAAAGAGCAGTGTTTTCTTTGAGTCCAGGAAAATTGGGTCCCGAAAATTTAGGCGCTCAAAAATTGGCTCTTATTTTTCGGTATCTCATTTTACCCTGGTCCTGATTTGAAAAAATGTTAAGTATTTAACGGACATATCCAGGCGAATGGGTTACGGCGTGCCGGTCGATCGTTAGAACGTGCAGCACGAGGCGCCGGAAGAAGAAACCGAGAACTTTAGTAAGCTCTGGTACACGCACCTTTCCCGAAGCGTCCCGTCGATTCGTGATCTAATTTAAAGTTTTGAGCCCTGGGCTTGAGGCGTTACAGTCAGCGGTACAAGGTTTAGTAGCTGCGAACCGTAAAGCCCGCTCTTTGAGGATGAGATCCGAAAAAGTCTCCCTTTCCCTGATAACTTTCGATGTGTGACAGCTTCAAAAAGGTTGGAGAGCACAATGTTTCCCGAGAACTATGTGCCAGACGCGGAATGTGCATTGCCCGGTCATTGCCCATCGATATCCTAACAACAACAAAAATCTTTCAAAGCACACTAACCTAATCCTACCTCAGAAACAGGCTGCCGATCATTCCTCCACTTTCACCATTGCACCCGTGACATTAAAAGTGAAGCTTAATCGAACACTGTTACTTCTTACCTTTTCAGGAACTCCCAAAAAAAAAAGAAAAAAAAAATCGAACGTTCCATATGGAAAGCATCGCAAGTTCGTTGGGTAGGAAAAGCGGAGCTGGGCATCTGGACAGTCATGGGCGAGGGGAGATGCGGAGAAAGAGAAAAAGAAAAAGAAAAAGACTGAAAAATGTCGGTCGGCCCGTTATTGTTAGCTATCTCCCATACGGGGCCATGGTTCTCGCTCGCGCGAAAGATCTACTGTCTATATATATATATATATACTTATATATACCTATATACATATGTGTGTATCCTAGCTTCGCTAGGGCACATAGCGCCCTACATAGCTCCTACTGCACTCCCGGCTATCTACCTCAACATAACTGCTGAATATGTATTACATGGTATATGCTATAGGTAACAAGCCTGTACCAGCAACTTATGTGCATGCTGGTTTGCTGCTCGCTACTCTCTCCGGCGTTCGCGCGAGCCGCGGATACCTGGCCTCTGTGTGTGTGGAGGTATCCAGCGCCAGGAGGGATCGATGGACGAGAGGCAACGCGTTCTCGTATGACCACCTCTCGAGAGCGAGAGAGCGAACGAGCGAGCTCTCCGTCGATAGCGCGCGCTTCAGCCCGCGGCGAAAATTATTCTAGGCATACCTTCGACACATACCTATCCAACCGTATCCACCGACCTACCCTATGCTGTGCTATCACGCTGCTATAGACTGTCGCCGGTCCCGTCGCTACTACTACTACTACTACTATTACTATTACTATTACTACTACTACTGTTGTAACATTTGGTACAGTGTCTATACCGTACCACGAGCCACATAATTCAAATAGTGTTCGACGTTCAGGTGTCGTCGTCCAACCGATCGCGAGTGATCGATCTATTATTGTTCGCCCACCACGAGTTCAGATCGTATTTCTTGCCGCACTGCGAGCTGATAGACTTTTTTCGTTTCTTCCCTCAAACGCATTGTGTCCGAGTCACGTGAAATCACGGAATTTCAACGATATCAATGATTTCCATGACGAATGCAAAACCGGAAGTAGGTTCATTTGTCCTTCGGGAGGAAAACGCTCTGTTTTTGCCCGGCGGGAGTTATGATATGCACTTGCATACGAGTGGAGGTTAAAAATAAGCGATTATTTGCGGACATGGGATATTTCTGGGAGCATGGAATGTTGCAGCGATCAGCGTGTAATGTGTCAACGTCTTTATTGATTTTTGTGGTTTGGGATGTTCGACAGTTTTGTCCCGGCTGAAATTTTTTTTTTGAATTCCCGACATCTCAGTAGCCGGCACACGAACAAAGACAATGAAATTCCAAAGATAATATCCTATGTGCATTTAACGTGTCGTGTTTGAGAAGAAGTGAAAGCGGGAGATTGAGCGGAGAAAGGGCGATAGCAAAGCAGAAACGTCAGAGAAACGGGCGGGAAAATGAGGGGCGGGAGGAAGAGAGAGAGAGAGAGAAGAGCTTGGCACTGTCAGAGAAGAGACTCCGTTGTTGCTACACAGCAAAGCGAGAAAAGCCTTTGCTGTATGGAGAGAATGCTCTATAACGGAGCAAGGGGGCGTAATTCCGGTATCTCCGTCAGTCCGGGAGCGGTACGGCGTCGATTTGTTTGTCCGTTTCTCTGGCGCGCACCGAGCAACGGAATGGAAAACGCGTTTGGCACTAGTGATGCTTGGTGTCTCGCTTAGCGTTGTACAGTTGAGTTACTGTTACGTACTATGGAAGAGCGAGAGAGCGAGAGAGAGAGAGAGAAGTGCAGTCGTCTATCGGCTCGCAGCAGACGCCCACGAAGCTTTGTGGGATCCGCGTGTGTCTGTCCGCACGTCGGAAGAGAGCAAACCGGTGATATATGTATACACGTGCCACTGGACCACTCACGATGTGCTATCTCACTCTATCACGAATTTCCCCACAGACTGGACCTGGATCTGACAGATTCCTCGGTTTTGTATGTTTTGATTTGATTGCGGGCAACGTCATGTCGTGTTAATGAGATCCGTTGAACGGTCCGCAAAGTAGACGCTAGCCTTTTCGACAATTCGCCGATTATTCACTTGGCATGGCTAATGCGAAATAAAGCTTCGATTTTCTTCGAAAGATCCTCTTCGAAATACTTGTCCACAAAAGATTTATTTGCCGTCAATGAGATAGTATAATTGAGTTGATATCTTTGGTTTCTTTTAGTCATTTGTGATTCAATGCAATGTACTGACATGGGAAAATTTAACCCACCCATTTATTTGCAATCAAATCAACCTCTCGTTCGAGACAGTCATTTTAATTGATAAAATACAAAATAACACCATAATTAAAACCTCGACATTGAGAATTGTTGATTCAAATACGTAGAATCCTATGGTATTCAAATTGTCTATTCATATGAATGTTGGGTTGTCATTTTATTGAATCATAGATTATATGCATTCCCAATTTATTTGACGGAAATGTGTTTTTTTTTGTCGGTGCTAAATGCTTATCGGTGATGAAATTGAACACGGCTAGTCTAAATGGTGTTCTAATTATAAATCCATCGTGTTAGGGTCTCGTGGGATAAATTTTAATCGTTACTCTTCGATAGTTGGCCCTCCAATCCACCTAGTAAATTACAAACTCGAGCAATTATCTGTAATTAACGTTGAGCAACGGCACGTGCCGTAAAAACAAACCTTATTTCATGATGTATTAGGGTGGGATGCGCGTGTTCCACGCTAAGAATCGACGAGGTAATTGGGCTCATTGCCAGAAGACGAGAGTTCTCCTGAGAACGACGATATCCATCGCATTTTCACACACTGGAACGTTTTAACGACCACCGAAGTGTCGTTTAATCGTTCTCAATGGGATTAAAGTGTGCTTATCTTTCGGCCTTTGCCTCATCTACTCGTGGCTTAATGATTTATGTCCCGTTGAAGTGTATTCAATTAATATTTTCAATGTCCACTCGACAGAATGAAAATTGCCTTGCACAAATAATAATCACTGAAAAATACAAGAATAATTTTCAATAGTTGATGAGAACAACGAGTGCGATTAATGTCTTTCGTTAATGAATTACAATCTATTCCAATTGAAAAAAAAAAAAGAACCATCGCCTCGAGCGATCTTATCAATAAGCCGGTATCAATAAACAAACGTTTCAAAAGCTTTCTCTCATTTACTTAAATTACGATGCATATTCAAACTTTTAATTAATTCGCATTTTCAGTCTCGTAAGCGGCCAATAAAAAATACAATAAGCAGCAAATTCATTCTGAAGGCTTATTTAAAACAAGAAACAAGTTTGAGTAATCGATAATAAATATTATTTGCGACGAGACACTTTCCCATCGAAGCATCTCTCGAGTTTCTAGTGGTTCCAGTGAATGAATGGTCAGACGAGGGTAGAGAAAGTTCATGAGCCCGCACAGGTTGGTCCTCTCTGGATTCGCGTACCGCGTGGACTCCAGTGACTCTGAGAGCCGAAGAAGGAGAAGATTTGAGGTGGGCGTAGGGAGAATGGCAGGAGGAGAGAGACCGAATGGCTCGAAGAAAGGGTGAGTCGAGAGTTATGACTTGGCTCGATGCTTTTGTCTCTCGACAATGGCCAACTTTGGCCTCTTTTTCGGACTCGGGCTTTCCTCGATTCTCGGTTTCCCGTTGAATCCTTGGCGGGCTGCCTCTTGCCATCGCCCCTCAAGCTGTCTTCCAATTTCTTCGGACTCCGAGCTAGCTGCCTTCTCTTTCTCTCGGATTTCACTCGAATCCGATTGCCGAACGAGAGAGAATCGAGAGAGAACGAAATGCCCGACCTCAAACGACCATCCAAATGCTACTCGGTGGATGAGCTTTCGTAACTTCCCTCTCTGCTCGCCTATTTTCAACTCTAGTGTGATCGATCCTTTCTCCCCGTTCTCTTTCAAATCGGAATACTCACATTCCCTTCCAATACATTGAACACGGAATTCGATAAGAAAAAGAAGTATGTATATATGTATATTTCTTTTTTAGGAATATATATGTGTATTATATATAGAAGATAGAGGGAGAGAGAAGAAATGTATGTACATCTATATTTCTTTGAACTAAATTGTATGCGGTAATCCATGTAAATTTAACGAATCTCCGATCCTGACTATCGTGGATGCGATTCTTTTTTTCATTGCATGTTTCATCGAAACATTCTTTTATCGGCATAAATGGGTGAAAATTTTCATTGAAAATCTAAATAAAATTGAGTACTCTATTGACTCCGGTGAATAATGGAAAAAAATCCGGGTCGGACGTTGTATTGGTATAGATTGCCCCAGATACACTATTGCCCAAGGAATGAATAGGAGGAAGTCGAGAAAAATAGATAAATGGAGATGAGAGAAAATAAGAAACATAGTAAATTGGGTAAAGAATCACAGCATCCGTGTCGGGCGATTTGAGGAGTAAATTAAATTTTTCTCACGTATACCAAAGTGAACGGACGAAATGGGAGCGTGCTCGACACCTAGCACCTGATACCTGGTCAGTCGTGCCACCGGCACATTGCCCAACTACTAGGAAAAATGGCGAGCAGAGATAGAAAGTACGAACGTAGCAAGCGGAAGTATGAAGAATAGTATATTGCACTACAAAGGCAGAAAGTTGGATATTCCTGCACTGCGCGTCATATCGCACAGTTCAGGGCTCTCCAACTTCTGCTCGTGTGGTGTATACTATTTTTCTTCATAGCCAGTCGAAACGACGGAAAAATAAATAATAAAAAATAAATTGCATGTATTCATGCCTGCCTGACATTTGCGGCAGGAGCGAAGCGAGATGCTGCTGGTCGGCGGGGGCAGGCATCAAATAAAAAATAAAGGCAAATACAATTATAGTTAAAGAAAAAAATGTCCCGAAGCTTATTAACATTCTAAAAATTTTAGGTTCTAAATGTTAATTTCGCCTTTGCGAAATTAAATTTCTTAATACTTCGGCCTCGTTCATTGATTCTTCGGATGATGATGTTTCGTTCATTTTTCAGTCTTGCTAATTATTTTACACTTAGTGGTTATGGATAACTTCCTATTCGTAAAAATAACAAAAACAATCGAGTGAGTGACAGCGATTGCTGACTGGCGGCCGCCTCGTGTATGAAAACTATTTTTCTTCGTACCCGGCTCCGCCTCGGGCATCATGACGCGCAGTGCAGGTATGTCAAACGCTCTGCCCTTGTAGTGTAATATACTTTTTTTTTTTTTCTTCATACCCGGTCGAAAGTACGCCCTTTCGGTTTCGATTGTGAAGCAGAAAGCCTAACATTTATGCGTTGCTAGGGACACGCGTGCAGTCTGCTACAGTAGGCAGAAAGAAATTGCTAATGCACAGACACCGATACACGAGACGGCCGCCAATCAGCAATCGCAGTCGGCCACTCGATTGTTTTTGTTATTTTTACGAATAGGAAGTTGTCCACCTCACCTACCTCCAAGTGAGAAATAATTAGTAAGGCAGAAAAATCAACGAAACATCCTCATCAGAAGAAGCAATGGACGAGGAAGAATTATTAGCAGATTTAGATGCAGAGACGAATTTAACATTGAGAACCTAACATTTTTAGAATGTTAATGAGTTTGAAGAAATGTGTTTTCAAAACTACAATTATATTTGCTTTTCTTGTTTAACTAATGCCTGCCCCAACCAGCAGCACTCGTTTCGCTCGTGCCGCAAATGTCGGGACCGGCATGAATACATGCAATTTATTTTTTTCCGTCCTTTCGATCGGCTATAAAGAAAAATAGTATACACTGCACGGGCAGAAGTTTGAAAGCAGCCCCGAACTGTGCGATACGATCGGCTTTGCCCCGGGCATCATGACGCGCACTACTGTCTATTTACACCTAGTTTTTGTTATTTTATTTATTTACTGGCAATATCCGAAATCTCACTTATTTAAATCTAAATAAATTTGTTTTATTTATTTCGCTTTATAAATAAGAATTTTATTTCATTTTTATATTATTTAAAAACGCAGTGAAAGCTCTCACATGTCAGTCCCTTCACTTACTCAACGTTGTCGACACATTGCGTGACATGTGACACTTTCCACTGTGCATATATTTTGTCTCTCAATCTAGCCCTGTTTTTCAACTCATTTGTGGACCTCTCGTTTGTTTCGTGTGTTTGTTGTAAAACTTTTGATAAACTTCAATAATTTCTGAAAAATCCCTCAACAGTAAACGTGAGTAAATATTCCATATTTATAACAAATGATTTTAAGCCACTACTTTGATATAAATCGCAGTTGCAGATTTTTCGCTTCACGTTTAAATACCTTTCATGTTGAATTTTGTCAATCTCGCACGTTTGTCGCTACATAAACAGGCTCGTGTATTTTTGTTTCGCTTTAATCTCACTTTGTTTCAGCTTTCTCTCGCATTTCAGTTACAAGCTGTATGTACAGGAGAGTAATCGAAGGCGTACCTTCTCGTTTTGCGGCCAGGGAAAACAGTGGGGAGCGAGAAGCGAGAGGATAAGGCAACATTGCCGCGAGAATAACCCAGTTTAGTTGAATACGCTAGCGAAGCGTGTATATGCCATCCCCTTACCAGTATCTCGGTAAGATAGGATATCAGGGCGCTTTTACTGCTACGCCAGCTTCTCTCTAGCTTCGCTGTATGAATATTAGTGTTGCCCCGCCAGACGCGAAAGCCCAACTCCCACATTGGCCAACACCTGGGCTCCATCATGGTGCTAAACGCTTATTCTGCCTCTCCGCAAAAACATATTCTTTCCTTCTACCGAGTCGATTATGCAATTCGTGCTAAATCCATATTCCCTGAGCATCAATCAATTATGAACCCGTTAAGCAAACAGTCTTTTTATTCTCTACCGTTTTTTAAAAATCTCCTATTGCGTGGAGTTCAAAAACTAAAATAATCTACACCGTCAAAAATATTTAAAGCCAAATTCTTGTCGGTACATAGATTTTTATGTTTTCCTTTGCAAGAGTAAAAAAAAAAAAAGATTCCTTCATGAGGAAGCAAATAAGCAATTTCTATCCTGGAAAAATGTTGTACACAGGCTATTGGGAAAAGAGTGTGACAAAAGTAATGAAGATCACAATTTTTTCATCGCATGCACGTTTTTCGTTATAAATAAATTAAATTAAACATATTGCGAGTGTGATGGAAAAAAATGAAACTTGAGATATGGCTGCTTTAAAAAGCCTGGTTAAAGATGGCTGATTAAAGGAACCCTGTGTAGTAATAATAAAACGAACGTAAAAAGTGTACCAGTTACGAGCACTAAAGTTAATCTCTCCAATTTCAGCCAGATGCGTAAAAGCCAAAACGGTGCGTTACGCACAGCACTGCACTTTGCCTGTGTGAGCTCGACAGTAAGCCAGAGTGTTCGCCATTTTAGTCTCGCGTTCTAAGTGCCTCAACGGTGACATTGCATTATCTCAAAGGGTCAGGACGTCGAATTGCTCCACTCAAAAAAAATCTACACTTTTCAAAGCGAACTTCCTCGTCAAAAACGACAGCAACAACAAAATCAGATTATACTTACTCTTTAAAAAAAAAAAAGTAATGATACGAGATTTTCCTGGTTTGCATTTCGATCTCTGTGGTACACGTCGACCTACAAACCTTTCATCGCCCGAGAGAAAAACTTTTTTATCTTTGTTCCTCTTCCTCTTTTAAACTAGGAAAAGTTTATCGCTGATTCGACTGCTTAATTCGTTAGTCTACAATCTTTTCCTCTTCCGTCAACTCCACAAAGTCAACGGGCTCCTCGAACTTGATATTTCTTCTCATCCTTCCTTCGATTCTTCCCTCTTGGTGTGTCGAGGAAATATTCTCCATTTTTTAAACGCAAAGTTTCACTCGAACGCTCCGTAAAACTTTTTCTCTGTCCCAGCCATTCTCTTTATTTCTTCCTGGACCAAAGTAACCGTGTGTTGGTCGTGCTCATTTTCTTCCTTGATTTTTTATTTTCCCTCTTTTTCGAAATTAGTCGTCATCGTCGTTCTCTTAGCCAAGGCACAAAGAGGGAATACGTTCAGTGTTTGCTTTTTTCACAGAGGAAGCTTTGTTTTCACGATTTTTTCTTCTTTTAACGTATTTTTATTATTATTATTATACTCAGAAGGGTGGAGAAATGTTGTTTAGAAAAATGAAACACATTACTCCCCCCCCCCCCCCCTTTGTATTTTTCAGAGCGTGAAAATTACTTTGAATCTTCCATTCAAAACCCACCACAAAACTACAAGTTTTATGTGAAGTCATATTTTTTCACTCCACATTTCCGAGACAACTTGAAAAAATTAAGTAAAAACTTTTCTTACTTCGGATGAAAAATCTGAAAAAAAAATCCAGAGTTATAAATTTACTAAATTGTCAGAGTTCATACGCGTTTCAATGAATTCTCCGTTATCCACCAGGAGTACAAAAAATAAAATAAAAACGGCTTGCCAGGTTTTACATAGACTTCCGTTTATTTTGTCATTTCCGAAAACGTTTCTCTACGGATAATCCAAAATTGATACACGTACTTTGCATGGAGATTATTTAACACAACCGCAAAGTTGCAGTTTCCAAAGTTTTCTTGTTTCGTTGTACCGCGCGAGTTCCGCAGTTAATGTTCCTGCGTGTTTGCTTATTCATACTCTTTTCTATGCTGGATTATCTGAGGTATCTGCCGTGGGTTCACGGCGTGAGCGAAATTCCGAGGATTCCGGTGCGAGGATAGTCTCGTGGTGAGTGACGTAGGTCGAGAATGGAGTATATTGCGAAGGCACGCCTTCCCTCCAGGTCACCGCCGTCGTCGTCGTCCTCGTCGTCGTCGTCAGTGGCTTCCCTTCCTTCCCAATGTTGGAAATTCTCGGTGCGGATCCCTGCGCTTACAGTACATAATCTTGCGGGGGTTCGGGAGTCAGTTGACGCCTGACACGTCCTACTACGTCTCGTCTGCACGGATATAACGTAGGAAACGAGGACCTAGTACCACTATCATAGCACGGAAAGCTAGCCCTTTAACCCAACGCCAAACCCGCACACAATATACGGTACACGGGTTTACTCTCTCTCTGGGTCTTGTTGGGTTATTTCGTCCACGTAGTCAATTTAGTTTGCGAAATTGCTCTACCTTCTATGTAACCGGTGGCTACGATGCTTTCACTCGCGTGATGGATTTTGCTGGAAAATCCATTGGAACTGTTACTGGCCATTCGACTAGTCGTGTTGCATGTATTTCGGAGTATCCTTTTCATGTTGTGCTATTTCAGGGATAATTGAGTATATATGCACTTTGACTAAAAGATTTCCCTCAATGTTATAGATTTTATGGTTGAATAGAGTGTGTTAATTATTGCAAATAAAATGTTCACAGTTTATCGTTGGACCAAAGCGCACCTTAATTATCCGTAACAGCTGAGAACTTTTCGAGATTGAACAATAGGACATATCTCCACTCTGAGCTTGTAACATTGTACAAGGTTGCAACCTTTAGAGATTTAACAATGGGTCACATCGCCACCAGCTCGAAAAGCTATTTGTAACTCTCCCATATTCAAAGTTTATCGGAATATCGGCCGTCCGCAACATTTTTGCTGTATTGTAATTCTACCCTGTTGCAAGTCTATCGTATTACAGTTAACCCAGAATAAATATTTCCTGACAATAGACTCACTCAAAACAATAATGGGTATCTAATAGAATTTCTTCGACTAAATTCACATCAGGTACAATAATTTCGCTAAATAATGAAACATTTACTGCATCGGGCATTCGAATAACATTTTTAGGTACAAACTTTTAATTGTATTTTGCAGTCCTTTTTTACAGTGTATGAGAAAAGATGCAAAGAAATTAGAAAGATCGCACAGGAGGGGAGCTGAAGAATATGTCCATTAGGTATATTTTAACACGTTTACTAATCCACAGATAAATGCAGAGTCCCTTGAGGTATTGGGCGGAGGGGCATTGGACTTATACACGCGCGGTTAAGGTTGGCCTAAACTGGACGTAAATTACAGCCCGAACGAGCCACCTGCTGAGCCGCCTCTTGTTTGTACCGTGGTCGGGCACCGGTAGGTAGGAGTTACTACCAAGAGACGCCAGTAGAAGCTGCAGGGAGTAGTACGGCAAAGTGGAGAAGGCCAGAACCTCGCCTCTGGCAAATTGAAGAGGGATCGTGGCGACCCCTAGGAGCTGAGCCGAACGTGACGTGATGACGGATACTCTCTCGTTTTCCCCTTCGCCTCTCTTTCTCTCTCCACCGGCGTTAACATTGCCGGCCGTGCAGATTTCAGAAAAGTGATCGCTGCTATTTTTCCGCTCTAGGGCTCGAATATAAATCTTGTAATGTTCACCAATGAACAACGGAAACATATTTTACGGGTTACCGGTGCCGTGAACGCGTGACAAGTGCTGAGCTCTCAATTTTTCTTCCTTCCCCAAAAATCGGGAATTTTTATCAAGTGCTCTGCTAACTACATCTATCAATCTTTTCGACCATTTGTTCATATCGCGCTAGGTATTTTTATTCATTTCGCTGGGTCATAGAGGAAGATTTGTTCTCATGAAATTTAGTTTAGTTTTCTTCGAGATTTTCATGCTTAGATTAAAATGTTCCTTTAAATTCCGGGTTTGGGTTTATTAGTTACGATGGAATAGCTCGTAGTTGAAGTTACGTGGATAGGAGGGTAGGTTCACCCTCGCGAGCCGAACTCCCTGTACCAGCGAGGGCTTCTCCTTATTGGATGATACCATAGCGCTGTCCCTAATTGTCAAATCGATTTAAGCTCTCGTGACTAACCTCAGGCCTCGAGCGTTTGACTTCCTCTGCTTCATTTTAGACAACCGCAACGATTTATCCGGAATGCTTATTTATAGTCAAAGCTTTGAAGAAGATTATGACACCTTTTTGTATGGTGACACAATCTCATCCAAAATACTCGTTCAATTTTTGTAAGCTTTCGTTTTATCAATTGCTGCCTCGTTTATAATTATTCCGCCGGAAATATTTCCACAAGTAATGGGTCGTATGATAAATGGGTCGATGATCCTTCGAAACCACTTCGAATAAACAGGAAACCGATTGAGCACGAGGTGAGATTTTTTAAGTGTGCAAGAAATGGGGATGCCACGAAGCAAAATTCGCTTTTTCGCCGACGCGACTCGGTGCTGCGAAGGATCGATCAGGGACGTTCCAGCAGCAGCCGCAGCATGTACCGTTACGTGGAGGTAATAGGTATAGGTAATCCAGGCTTTCATGTCGTCCTCGATAGCTAAGTTGACGTTTTCTTCGACGTACTCGGCGCCCTCATTCCACTTCTATGCTTGCCTGTTCCTCCTCGTGCTCCTCCTCCTTCGCAGCCCTGCTTTCACCCCCGGAAATCTTAAAAGTTTCGCTGTCGAGCACGCAACAAAGTCCCACGTCTTGGTCGTGCTCTCGAAACAATCTTTCGGGGAGGTGGGCAGCCGAGCTTTTCAACAATTTTCACAGGGTCGACAAACAGGCCAAAGCGCTGAAGAGCTGGTGGATGAGGCACGATACTCAAGTGAGAGAATACGAAGTCAATGTCATGTTCTCAAGGAGATTACTTTGCCAGGATATTACTAGTCAAAGAATATACACGTTATGTGTAATACCAACAAGGAACTACGAGACTTGGTGCGCTTTGAGTTCATCCCGAAGAGTCTTGAAGTAACAAAGTCATCACCGAGTGAGAGGAAAAACGACGAAGAGCGAGGTCTCTTCGTGACACTCGTCTCGACATTGCGAGCCCCACAGCCGCATCTTATACACCAACTACACCCCATAACAGCTTTCCAGGAAATTTACCTGAAGACAAGAGAGATTGCCGAGGAGAAGAGGGTGTGTGGACGGGGAAATCGCGGCAATATCGCACGAGGGATTTGCCTGGCGGTCGGTTAAACTATCAGAATTCGGATTTACATAAAACCCGACAGGATTTTCCAAGCAAGTCTTGTATGAACTTCATAGAATAATGAAATTAGTGTACAATCGTTTGGCCTGGATATCGAACGGTATTTTACATTCAGCTGAACTGCATAATACTTCTTCCTTCAAAATTCTTCTATCAATGCTTCAAGTTAACTTCTCACAAGTGAAATGTAACGTGTTTATCTAAATATATAATCTTTCAGATGTGATCCGATTCCATGAAAATACACCGATATCACATGGTGCATCGTCAGCTAACATTTACAGACCAGTGTGCAAGGTATTCATGCGCACGTAAATGCATAGGTGGCGGGAAGTTTCTGTAACAGGCGTCTGGGGATAGTCCGCACCTGTAGAGAAGAGAGTGGCGGGCGACGGGGTCAACCTCGGTGGATCTAGATGCTCCTGTGGAAGCTCACACACGCACGGACGGTTAAGCACAGCTGGTGGTCCCATATCGAAGGCTATCGCTGTTCAACGTTGCGCACCGACGCTATGCACATGGGTACAGCCTGGTCTCCGAGTTCTCTTGCTCACTCACCGGGCTCCATGGCACCAGGGGTCCTTTTACAGCCGGAACAATCATCCCCCAGTAGCGTGTTGCTGCAGTGCCAACGGGAAAATTGCGGACACGAAAACCGACCCTCAACGGATGCCTCTTGGCCATTTTCTTTCCATATCCACTGTGGCCTAGCTGTGTATACTCTTTCCCTCGTGACATACCGTGTTGGGAGAGAACGAGGGAATGAGAAAGGGTCCAAAGCGGCTCTTCTAATACCTACTACTGTTACTTTGGATATAGATAAGTAGTCGTGTGGCTGTATCCAAGTGGCATTATCTACTGCTTTCGATATCGATATTGAATGTAGAGCTGACTTAACATAGTTGTATTGGCTATACTTTGCAAAAATTGTCCGGTGAAATAATCGTTTTTGTTTCACATTAAGAGGACAAAAATGTTTTCAAAGGAAAAATATAGCGAGATGGTGGTAATTTAGTTGCGCTTGGAATATAAAACGTGTAGTTGCTGAGGGATTTATTAAACTTTTGAATAGCTGAGCTGGTGGTCGCGTGTCGAAGGCTACCGCGGTTCAGCGATGCGCAGTGTTGAGATGCCGTGTTGAGAGAGAACAAGGGAATGAGGAAGGGTCCAAAGCGTCTCTTCTAATACCTACTACTGTTACTTTGGATATAGATAAGTAGTAGTGTGGCTGTATCCAAGTGGCATTATCTACTACTTTCAATATCGATATTGAATGTAGAGCTGACTTAACATAGTTGTATTGGCTATACTTTGCAAAAATTGTCCGGTGAAATAATCGTTTTTGTTTCACATTAAGAGGACAAAAATGTTTTCAAAGGAAAAATATAGCGAGATGGTGGTAATTTAGTTGCGCTTGGAATATAAAACGTGTAGTTGCTGAGGGATTTATTAAACTTTTGAATAGCTGAGCTGGTGGTCGCGTGTCGAAGGCTACCGCGGTTCAGCGATGCGCAGTGTTGAGATGCCGTGTTGAGAGAGAACAAGGGAATGAGGAAGGGTCCAAAGCGTCTCTTCTAATACCTACTACTGTTACTTTGGATATAGATAAGTAGTAGTGTGGCTGTATCCAAGTGGCATTATCTACTACTTTCGATATCGATATTGAATGTAGAGCTGACTTAACATAGTTGTATTGGCTATACTTTGCAAAAATTGTCCGGTGAAATAATTGTTTTTGTTTCACATTAAGAGGACAAAAATGTTTTCAAAGGAAAAATATAGCGAGATGGTGGTAATTTAATTGCGCTTGGAATATAAAACGTGCAGTTGCTGAGGGATTTATTAAACTTTTGAATAGCTGAGCTGGTGGTCGCGTATCGAAGGCTACCGCGGTTCAGCGATGCGCAGTGTTGAGATGCCGTGTTGGAAGAGAACAAGGGAATGAGGAAGAGTCCAAAGCGTCTCTCCCACATCGAAAGCGCTCGCGTCCTCGAACCAACCATTCAGCAACTCGATAACCGTAGTCGTTCAGTGCCAATTACAGCTAATTGAAGCGGAATGACAATCGAGGAAAATTTTAGTTTCAACGTCAACGCACACTTATCGTTTCTTCACGTTCATCCATTTTCATCGTTCATTCGCTTTTCACTGTGATGAAAAGCGTTTTACTGACTTTTTCACTGTCGAGTGGAAATATTTTTCTGGAATTTTGACAATTTACGATTCCGACGAGTTTATCGTAGTTGAAAAAAGGCCAAAGCGTGTCAAGGGTTTGGGACTTTGTGACTGATGACAAATTTGGATGCTCAACTTTACGGCTTCGGCGGTTAAAAGGATTTGCACTAGTCCAAACTGCTCTACATATCTTTTAACCTTTCACCGTGTTAACATTTCCCGAGTGGAAATTCGTACCGTTACATCAGGGCACGATTTTTTCTCTGTTTCGCTTTTTACAGCCGGACAGGGAAAAATGTGGTTATTAAAAAAATTAATCTCACTGTTCCATTTTACGGAACCGACGTGTCCGTTTATGAGGCTGATGGAACGTGGTACCGTGATTTACGGTCCGAACGGGCTACAAACGACTTCGGTAGCACCCACGACATTTTGATTATACACTTCCGCTTGGATCATATTCGGTAGGGGGTGGAAAAGCTCGAGCAGACTGGTATGAATGTTGCAGGGTGAAGGGAGAAGGGTGAAAGCTCCACTATATTCTTGATGCGTCCAACGATTTTATAGACAGCCATAAATTTTGGTTACTCGTTAAAGGCAGAACCGAAGCTCGATAAATTTGGGACTGGAACTGAAATATCCAGTTGAATTGTGCACATCGACGTTCGCAGTATCGATGTACACCCAGAGAAGCTGGCATACACATTGTTACCGGCAAAGAAACGAACCATACATTATGTAGTAAACAACGGCAACCGGAAGGGCGAACGAGACTGGGTTACGAGAAAATATTCCTGTTGTCTACAAGAAGCATTTCAAGTCAAATCGTAAATAAAAAAAAAGCTCACAGAATCAAACAGTGTTTTTATCTCTAATCACTTTCGCTTGTAATAACATGGAAACTTCATTGAATGACTTTAAAAAAAATTTATCTGAGAGCTTACCATTTTACCATTTTATTTGAAACGAGTATATATATATATACATATATATACACATATATATATACATATACATTTATTTGAATATCGAATATAAATATCATTTATTTGGTATTTGAATAAATTGGCTTGAGTTATTAAAACTAGATACAACGTAATAAATATGAAAATATTTGTTATTCAAATAATCAGAATTCCAATGCGCTGTTTTTTCGTTATGCTTCTAAAATTAATTAACGACTTTTCCGTGGGTAGTTTTATTAGATTGGCTTCATATTTGTATGGCGAATTTTGTTATTATCTCGTATTGAGCAAATTTCAAAATATCTCAACGTTTTCGTATTCGCTTGCAAAAGTGAGAAAGCGAAAAAACGTGGTAAATCTACACGGTGGAATGCTGCGCTGTTGTAAAATCTATGAAAGCATACCGAAGGATCATCTGTAGGGTGGATAGCAAGTATTATTACTGGCTGGATAACGGAGGGGCGGACGCGACGGCTGACTGCGCTGGAAGTTGGCAATTAGGACGATAACGAGTTTTCTCTCTGGGCTATCCGAACGGAAGTGGCGTCGCGACGCGCCTTCGCCTCTCATTCCAAGCCTGCCATCCCAGTCCGCTTTCCTCGCAAGTCTCGTTGCTTCTACCCTTCGCAGAGCCTCCGGCGACGAGGGACGTTGCGAACTTCCCGAGACACACAAGTTTCCTCGGATTCTGTCGAATGGTATTGATGGAAAATCGCCGATTCGCGTTCAAGAACCTTATATCAGATTCGATAGTTACCTCAGAAATATTATAATATCCGTCTCCTCAATTCGAGACTAAATTGCAGTTAAAAAAAAAAAACGGCGCTTATCGGACTTTAGTTTCTTTTGAAATTATGCGGCATTTCATTGTACCGAAAGAATTTTTTTCTTCAAATTTTTATTAATAAATTAATTAATTTAAAAAATTAATTTTTATTAATAAAAACAGAAACTAATTAAAAGTCTTCCATTGAAATGAAAGACTAACATTTGTTCACATCGGCTGAATATGTAATACTGCTGACATTCAACGTCGTCGCGCATTTATGTTTGTAGTCTGAACTAGTTTTCGGTGTCATCTCTTAATTTAAAAGCGTTCTATGAGCTTTTTAAAAATTACATTCAACAAACTCTTCAAGTTTCTGTTTTTTTTTTTTCTTTCGCCGCTCTTTCACATATTTTACTTTTTTTCGAGCATGTCAGTTGAGCATTAAAAGCCGCGAGGACGTATGAAAACCCGTCGGGTACGGTTGACGAGGTGAGCAGGTCAGACGAAACGCGTCGAAGCTGACGACGGACGAGGTACGATATTAAAATATCCCGATCTAAAAAGGTCTCCAATTTTCTCCGTTTCAAACGCTTAAAATGTAATTTCAAGTCAACCCTTTGACATTCGCGATGAATAATTACAGCGTTTAACGCCATTCCGTAGAAATTTTATTTTTAATTCTTGACTAAACGACAATGGATTATTGAACCTACTAACGATAATCGAATAAAAAATTTTCTATGCATCTGACCGATGGCTGCCTCATGTCGAAAGTCAAAGGGAGGGAGAAAGGGTTGTAAGGGCAAGCGGGGCAAATTGCAATGACGCAAGTAATGCGCAAAATAACGTGACCCGGGTACGGAAAAGCGAATTGGCATTAAAAGCTTTGATGGCCTCGGTGTGCTTCGAGTTCGAGCACTTGGAGATTGGGAGGGTAGTGTGCCTGGGACATTGCTTTCTCTCTCTCTCTCTTTCGCTGACGCACGTTCACCATGTGCAAGTATTACAAACGTTCTACGTACGTCGGTAGAGGCGAGGGATGGTGTTAACGCAGTTAGTTACCGGACGTTATTCTATTCCATCCTTTATGAGGTAGTAGAAGGTAGTAGGATATTGCGACCGATCCTCGGATGCTGACCAACCCCAACATAGTTCCATTCCCTGTACTCTGCAAAAAATCCCCGGGAACTAATCGTTTTTTTTCTATCAGGGCGAAAAAAAAAAAAAAAAAAATGTTCAAAGTAAAAGTATGGCCCGATAGTGGAAATTTAATTGCGCTTCGAATATAACACGCACATCTGGTGGGGCTTGCAGAAAAAAAAGTTACATTCCGAGATTTTCTCTAGGATGTCACACAATAAAATCGCACATTACAGATTTTCATTCGCGTTTATACGATCCTCTATAAACTGTAATGTAGCAAATAATGCATTGCGGTATATGCACTTTGCGAAAATTGTTAATTTAAACATGCGACTGATGTTCTATTTGGCTGAATTAACGTGATTCTGAAAATTAACGTATAAGTAGAAGCAAACGAACAGAGCACGTAAACGTTGTGCACGATGAAATTATTATCCGAAATCTTCGACAAAAAGTTCAGGGCGACACCTGTTGCCGAGACGTGGACGGTTTATAACAAATCGGGGTATTTCATTCGTGACTTTGTATTTTCCTTTTCTGTACATATTTCCCAAAGCGCTTCCCTTTTTTTTTATTAAGCGTAATATTATAATAGTTGTCACTTACTGTACTATTACGATTTTATGTCGAAGATACTAGGACATCCACATTCGAATTTTTAAATAAAAACTATACGGGAATTTTCAGCTAATTATCTACTATTTTCCAGGGCGAGAAGATATTTTCTTGCTCTATTCCTTGTACCGGAAACGCTTTGCGGGAAGCTACGACATCCTCAACTGGAAAAAGGGAAAAGAAAGGGGGCACCGAATTAAAAAGTATATGTGATTCGCCAGCTGTTTATCGGCTCTCGAATAAAACTAGTTTCGATGAAATCGCGCGACTCCTTCGAGAAAAACCACACGGTTTTTCTGAGCGTCGCTTTGAAGATTAAAGTGACGACGGTGGATTATCCGAAACCGTGAAACTTCCTCCCAGCGTTTCGTGCGGGATTTATTGGCGGCGAACGTAAATATATGTTTAGGATGGTACGAACAGATATGTATACGAAACGGATTCCCGGAGAATTTTCGGACCTGATCGGTACAGTGTTTGTCGACGATCGCCGAGCGCGAGGAGAGCCTCTTCAAGAACGCAAGAGGTTGGGAAAGACCGCGGCGCCAAGATGGGGGATAATTCTGTTGATCCTCTCTCAGTTCCTCTAATCTGAGATGCTTGGTCATCTGCTTCTCTCAAGGATTGCCTTCATCACTTTTTCATAATTTATCTCAACTTTTTTCACCCACTAAAATATCGTCTGAAATTCTGTGACCTTTTAGAGCGATTATTTTCATCATATCCTTCAGGCCGTCTTTAAGATTCTAACGAAAATTAATAAACCGACTGCTTCTCTCGCGCCCGAGCTTTTTTTTTTTTCGCAATATAATACCAAGAGTTAATAAACCCATTTATTTTCTAGGCCAATTAATGAGCTGGTTCTGACTGCTTTTCCGGTGCGCGAGCTTTTTTTCAATATACACATATTTTTTTCTAAGTGTCACGAAAAATAAAAAAAATAACGAATATCCGAAATCGGATTATAAGCTTTTATAGTAATTGGAATGAATATTTATTTGTATGATGTTCAGTCGTGTCGCTTATTGATAAGGTGCAAAGGAAAGCTGTTCGGTGACGATAATTGCATTCATCGTGCTTCCGCATCAGTCTCTTCGATTATTCTCGCGCCCGAGCTTTTTTTTTTTCGCAATATAATACCAAGAGTTAATAAACCCATTTATTTTCTAGGCCAATTAATGAGCTGGTTCTGACTGCTTTTCCGGTGCGCGAGCTTTTTTTCAATATACATATATTTTTTTCTAAGTGTCACGAAAAATTAAAAAAATAACGAACATCCGGAATCGTATTATTAGCTTTTATAGTAATTTGAATGAATATTTATTTGTATGATGTTGAGTCGTGTCGCTTATTGATAAGGTGTAAAGGAAAGCTGTTGGGTGACGATAATTGCATTCATCGTGCTTCCGCATCAGTCTCTTCGATTATTCCTCCATTCGAGATAAAAGGAGACTTCGGTTGCAGTAAATCGAGGAAATTCCAGAGACAGGAACATACTACAGTTAACTAATCTAAACCTCCCGTCGTCCCTCCTGCTCGTCCGGAGTGAGTAAGCATAAGTGAGACGGAGTAGTGGAGGAGACTAGCAGACGATAAGGGGTTAAGGGGGAGGTTTCCTCCCGCATCAGGTGCGCCCTTCCGTAAACCGAGAAGCGGTTAGCAAGCAACCAACTCCTGGATTTATGCGGGAGCATTAATATGCGGCGTCGGGAATCTCAATGGAAACTCGCTATACTCGACGTATACTCCCGTTCTTCCTCCCGCCTTTCCCTTCCGGCGGCGCGTTCGGTGCTGTATATATACATAGTGCACACTCGACGCGTCGCCTCGCGCGTCGAACGGTGATCAATACTTTTGTCTCCTCTGCCGTGCTCTCCATCGCTAATAGGATTGCCTATAGCCAACAAGAAGTATCCCGGTCGAGTGAATAAAAAAGCATAGAGGAAAAAATTCCTGCTTCGTCCGCAGCCCTTTGTCCAATTTTGACCGTTGCGAAAAATATTTTAGCTCGACATTTAATTCCAATCAATAGTAGATTCTCTTTGCAGTATTGAATGAATTAATACAAGACTCAGAGCCGATAGTTAGCTGCAATTCAAAACACTCCAATGGCCGGCCTCATTTTTGGATGAAAAAATCTTTTTTTTTTAAATTCAAATGACATAATTCTCTTCCGGCGTTATGGAAACGGGAATATTTTCCGTCGTCATTTTATCAGAATCAGTTATCACCTTTTTCTTACGATGTGCAGTTATATCTTCATAAAACGCTTTAGCGATGTTGAATTATTTATTATTCAATACGAAAAATTTTCCATGCTCTTGAAACGTTATTCTAACGAGTCGAAAAATTGTTTTACTCAACTTACGCTATACACATTTTTTATGGAGGGATATAAAAGAGGCTCGCTAATAAATATCAGGCATTAAGGGTCATTATGGCTACTTCGGTTACCGAGTCTTCCTTTATGCACATTTACGTATTCCAGAGTCTCCTCCAGTATCATGAGTAAGGAAAAAAAAAATTCTTTCCGCTGAATCGACGGTCGCCATCGCTACGAATATACTGACTCGTTTTTGCCGGTGCTAAACGTGAAATATGACTTTCCTCGGAGACTCCTCGCTCCCGTACCAGATGAAAATATACATGGATGCACATATGTGTCCGTGTATTACCTACGTATACAATATACATGCGCAATTTATGAGTATCCCGAGTAATACTCGTAGTGCACGTTATTTGCGCGTCATACATGGTTATACGTTGACGATGCTGCGGCGCTAATCAAGCTTTTCCACGTCAACGAATTATCTCTGGTCCCGCGTTAACTTCAGAGCCAGATTAATATTTTACAGAATTTTTTTCGGCAGGGTAGAGAAGATTACGAAAATGCGGACAATCTCGACGATTTTGCGGGCTCTACGTTGGACCACGGTATAATGTGATGTGGTTTTATGTTCCGGATGTCCATGGGCGTTTCATATCGCCTCTAGTATCTTTTCAACCGTTTCCGCTAATACCATTATGCGTGCCAATTGTTGTCGATAAGTTAACCAGGTACCACTACAAAAATCACTAAAATTTCGTATCGCTAAAGAGAGAAATTTAATTTATTCATATTATATACGAATTACAGAATTCGATTTATAACACTTACTTTAGCAAATACTGGCAATGGATTTATTTTTATTTTTCCATGTTAATCGGAGTCAAATCCGTTTCCTAGAATTGAAGAAATCGTTTCTTTGAATGAGGAAACATTTTTTTTTTAATTAAGGGAAATCGTTCAAATCCAATGTTTTTTTGACATCAATTAAAACGATTCTGTCCGCCCATTTCTTTGGGAGCAATAAACAATATGTTCTCCCTGGAAATAAAATTTCCCTGCATCCAGTTTTTCTGCATCGAATGATAAATGTGCACCACTTTTCTCCGAGGGTTTGTCGGTACAACGATAACATTGTACATCCGTGTTCAGTCGGAATATGGAGAAGGGATTGTCGGGAAATCGGATAAAACGAAATGTCCTCGACGAGAAGTCGAACTTCTCGATAGACGAGCGAGAACATTTCTGATAACTCCGGGGTCAATTGCGATGCTCTTCAGGGTCGAGTGACGGAGGATGCGGCAATCGTCGTGTATACGACGTTGATATTTCCGGGAGAAGTGTCTGAAGGGCTCTCGATAGGGCCTCGAGTGTCTTGATCCTTGAGATAGGTCAAGATTGATCGAGAGAATGAAGAATAATGTACAGAAGGGATTTCGACCAATGAACTCGCCCCTACGATTCGCTCCGTTTCATGGTAAAACGACACCACAATCCCTTACTGTACTTAAGGACCTATTCCGTGCTCCACTTCTACAAGCAATCGGATTATGTCCCCCTTTCCGTGTTTTTCCGATTTATTCTGAAATTACTGAGGGACAAACGACTTCAGTATCTCTTGCATCTTCGTAAATAAAAGACGTAAAAATCCATCGTCCACTTATTTGCCAAAATAGTTGTTACCCTCGTGCTGCCCAATTTTCATTGAATGAAATTATTTTTCACATTTGAGAGAGAGCGTATAAAAAAATGAGCCAGCAATGTGCAAGTTTTTGCCTAGCATTCGTTTTTTTAAGAAATTACATCGTAGAAACCGAAATATCAGCTGTTATCAAATAGGTGTAACGTTAAACAGATCTCTTATCGAACGTAGAAGTCGTTGTATCAATGATCGAAACTAGTTTCACTCGCGAACTGATTAATCACTGGAAAATCACATATGCTTATTAATCCAGTGCTCCTTCCCTTTTATCCAGCTTCTTTGACATGATTAAAGAATCGAGCGATCATTCGACGAAGCCACGTAGTAATATCAATATGCGATGAGACAGAGTGAAAATTTACGTTAATTTAACGGAGCTTGGAGATTCATCATGGAAATGCAGGGAAGGCATGAAACGCGAACGTCTATGGGGAAATTGTATAGAGCAACAGTGATAACGAGTGTACGTGAATGTGTGAACATGCGTTCCATTGAACGCTCGAATAGTTGCCATCATCGTGCCACCAGGCTGGGCTCGTGTTGCTGCAGTTGGACAGATAACAACGCTCAACGCTAATACACACGAGAATCAGCCACTCTCGTATCAAGCTCGAACGGTGGTGCACTCCACGGTACACAAGTGCCGCATTGAATCCTGTTAATTGTTCATTAATATCCCGTGCTCCACGCGGGTGTTCGCCATCAGCCATAGAAATATTGTTCCGTATGAAATGGAGACAGATAAAGAGCCCCACTCGTTCTCAGCGAACGTAAACTCATCATTCTCGTCGACAATTAACATACGTCACACGTGTGGTTGTTAGCCCACCAGGAATGTCCATGAGCCGGCCCTCTAACGAGGTCAACGAGTATTCTCTATCAACCGTAGATTTCTTCGACATCTGTTTCCAAATGGATGACATTATTCCCAAAGATTTATGTTCGACACATTGTCACGATTATAACGATTATAGGGAATACGATTATGATACACGGTATGACATTGGATAAAGACAAAGAGAGGACAATGTTGACCATGAAGTTCGTCCCAATCGAACCTCGAAGACCGACGTTGACAAAACCTGCAGTATCAAAGTTATCAACTGCAAAGTTATCAACTTTTGCTGTTTAGACGATTATTGGAATTTCTGAAAACTTTTTCAATAAGTTGGGATGGAAAAACCGAAAAAAAAAGATTTCATTGACGCTGAAGAAATGGGTGGACCGTTTTTAATTTTTGTGTGCGTTTAATTCATTTCGACTAAATGCTTCTTTGGTTTCAGTTGAAACAGTGCATTTGAATTTCACGGAGAACTTCATTGATTGTAATGAAACAGTTTCACTTTTTCAGGGACTTTTTAGTAAAAAATATAAATAACCCACGCGGAATACTGTAAAGTGGTGAAATATGAATGTTTTCATGCTGGTTATTTTCAATGCAGAGTTACTGTTATTTTTGCATCGCATGACAATTCTTTGCCATCACATAGTACCTGCCAGTATTTAGTCCGGAATTCAATGGAAATACTTTTTTCATCGAATGGTACCCACCCTTCGTGTTAAGTATTAATCCGTAACGGGGATGTGACGTTGTGGATATAATCCGAAGAATGGAGAATGTGGAAACATTGGCTTATGCACCCTCGTCCCGCTGGCATGAAGATACAACAGTATGGCGTTCGAAAAGAGACATATACGGATATTTCAATATATTTGCCCGTCAAATATCGTGAAAGTGCGTTCAATCCAAACGAGTGCTTGCTGAGGATGAGGATCGAAAGAGCGTAAGAAGAACGGAACGGAAAGAAGAGAAAGACAATTTTTGATCTCATTCTTCTATCTCCGAAAAGCAAGCGCAATTTTTATTAATTCTTTTTTCAAAGAATTTATGTACCTATGATTATTTATAACGAATATACTGAACGCCATTTTTGCAAAAATCAAAAACAAAATTATCGATTCTTCCAATTTTTGTTTCTAACAAAAGATATTCGTGAAAAAATAGGAAGGCGGCTAAGAATATTGATGCATATGATACAGGATTTATGAGAACGTTTTTTTCAAATTTTGCAAAAATCTAATTCAGTATTTACAAATAATCGTAAATATATGAATTGATATTTAAATAATCTAAAATCTTATGAAATCCAAGGGGTGGAGAGTTGAGTTGGTATGGAATGCCTTGTAGATGAAGCGTCATTCGCGTGAAGGGGAGTCACGTGATCTAACGTTGAAGAGTGCCTTTCGATCTCGAATATCGCTGTACATACATAGACTCGTTTACAATAGTAAACCAGTCCGTACCCACGAGTTTGTTCGTAGTCTTTCAGTGACACTGCGCTGTATTGAAATTGGTTCGGAATGGTACTACGACGAAATTCTCGAGAGGAAGTGATAGTTCGGAATGAAAATCGGAAATATCGATGCGATTGATCGATTCACCGCTGTCCTCTGGTCGTCTCCGTTTATCTATGCGCCCCGATATCCGCATAGTTGACTAACTCAGAATCTATATCGATTTCCAGTTCGGTATGGAAGGTCCGACCGCCTCACCTCACTGATTTCCGACGTATCTCCCGTACACGAAGACCAACGACTGCCAAGACCAAATTCAAGGTGATCTGATATTCCGGAAATCGTCGTATTCCGTGATTGCTCAATCCACCCTCGGAACTCTGGACTTGTGCAGCTTCCACACATTTCCCGATAAACTTATTCGTTATGCATCACCTCCAAACTGTTCGTCGATTTCAACTCAAACATGGGACCAAGATTCGATATATTTAGTGCACGTCCATTATTGATGCAACCATTTCAAATCAAGCGTTAAACGTTGATTAAATGCTCCTTATCCACCCGAGAATTTTTTTTTTTTTTCATAGCCTCCAAAGAAATGGGTCGATTGCACCGTAAAAAATGTTGTGAAACTTGCAACACATTCAACACGAGACATTATATTGAATATCCGAACCAAGTACATCATATTAGACTATGATTAGTAACGGAAACAAAGCAAAAAAAAAGCCTGACAAATTTTTCATTCGTATACCAAGGATCTTTCAACTTTCATAAAATTCTTGACACCTCTGACTCTCTCACTCTACAGTGAGTGTTATTAATTGCATATCTTACATCCATAAAACTTGGTGTCAATAAAAAAATGAATCTTACATCACTCTGTGGGAAATATTAATTTGTGAAGCCGAGTATGACGCACAAAACGCCGTAGACAGCAATAATAATGCAGAACGACTGTATATGCATACGCGTATATATATATATATATTTATGTGTATAGAGAGAACGTGGCCGCTTGAGAGTGAGAAGTCCTCAGCGATTCAATTTTCACTAACTGGAGCGTGGACTAATTAACCCGCGGGGTGTGGGAAGTAGAAGCGCTCGTTGAATAGCCGCTCGACGTGAACAATGCTAGGAGTACAGGGAGAGGGTGGGGATGTTGAGCTGGAGCGAGTGAGAGTGAGATGAAATTCACGATGCAGCTGGGTTGCATAGAGCGAAGGGGATTGGAAGGTCTGTCGAGGTCGCGTGGTGATGGAGCCGAGAGCCGAGCCACTAACCCTGCGTCCGGAGTCTGTCGGCTCTCGCGAAAGGGTCGATGATGCTTTGCTGCTTCTAGCTATCGTGTACTACACTGCAAAACAGAAAAAAAAAACAAAAAAGAAAAAGAAAAATTGATCGAAGCTCCTCTCCACTCGACACGATTCTTCGGCAGTTCTCATATTCCTCCTAAATATATTCTTTATCTGTGGCGAGCGCGCAGATGAAGCCTGCCAAAGTATTTGTTCATCCCTTTCTTGTTATCTCTCTATATTATACAAAAATTTCGCCACCCCCTCTGTGTCGAGAATTGTGGGAGTTGAAAACATTCAGGAGGGTCTGTGAGACCCCGAGACCCCCGGGTTATTCTAAGTCTCTCAATGGATCCCCGAAATATTGTTTATTGTAACGGTTGGGCCGAGAATTCGGGGATGTGTGTAGGATGATAGTGTGGATGCATTGCCGAAGTATCGAAGAGAGAAAAGATATGGTGATCTCCGCGGATCGAACCCGGAACGTTCATTCCTAAGTCAGAGCGCTAACCACTGCGCTAATGTCACCTATGCTTCTCTCTCATTCGAATCGTCTTCTTGTATGCAATGCTACCCCGTTACATTATCATGAGAAAGTCAAAAGATGATTTTGCGACGAAAGAGAAATAAAAATGAAAATAAATGTGGCAAAGTTAATAAAGTGGAGGCAGCGCAGAGTCGGTGGAGTGGATTCCAAAAAGCTTTTTCGTTGAGCTTAGACGGTAAAACGAAGAGGCAAGTGTTTGTACAGACGAGCTTTTGGTTTTGTTATGATGCTGCATGCAGTACCTGCTCTGCTGCGTGTGTACGGGGGTCAGGTCAGGTCTTCGGTGGCTGTGTGTGTGTGTGTACGACACACAGATATGTATGCATACAAGGAAAGTACAATCTACTCGGAAACTGTGAAGTAAAGTGGCCCACCAAGTCCTCGGTCTAAGACAGAACAGACTGTTCAGGAAGCCAAGTTAGCTGGACCGATCCAACGCTGAAATATCGTTTTTGGGGGTGGCCTGTGCGTATAGACCTTCGCCCGGTAACATTCACGTGGCGAACTTTGAAGCTCTGAGCCGCTTTGAGACACCCTAAGGGCTCAATCAATCGTCCCCCGAGACTCGTTTTCCGTAAACACACCAACCAACTTAGTCCCACAATCGAAAGTATTGCAAACAAGGGAGCTTAGTGAGATCACACGAAAATTCACCCTTCGATACTTGAGTCAGTAGCATCAGACACTTTTAGAACGGAAGCTTCGCGAAAGGAAAGCTTGGAAAATTTTTTGAAAATTTTATAAGTAACGCAATTACCATATTCCTATTTCCCATTTTGTTAATTCGCGGACGATCGAATATTTTGTTTTAACGGATGCCATTTTTCCGAACTTAAGACAAAACTCTTTATTTTGCATTGCAATTTGAATGACTTATCATTATAATAAATAAATGATGTAATAAAATTTAACAGTGTACGGCCATGATTCGTGGGAGTTATAGTTGAGACCGTGAGTCCGACCATGCTGAAAAGAGGAAGTCTGACTTCCGGTTGAGTGGGTATACGACTCGAGTATATACACGGTCTTTCCTGCATGGCTACGAGACTCTGTTCCTTTACCCGGAAGAGCCCATGTCGTCATCACCACGTTACCTGAAAAGCTCCGGTGCTCTTGCAGTTCCGTAATGAACGTCCCCTTTTCTCCTTCCTTTTGTTCCACTGTCCTCGAGAAAAGTTTTGTTTCTTTCTTCGCGTAATTCGCGTCCCGACTTCGTTCGTCTTTCTTCTTTGACCCCACACTCGCTTGCGCTCGTTCTTCCACTTTTATTTTCCCTCCTCGTTTTTATTCGTTTTGTCCAGGAAGTAAAGAAGCAGAAAACTGTGCCCGACGCCCTTTCTAATTGCCAGATCGTCTAGCAGCCACCGAAGACGAGCAGACGAGCCCTTAATCACTTTTCACTTTCGTTTACGATACCAAAGGAGGCCTTCCGGCGAAGCGGAACAGGCGCTCGTACTTTCGTACTCAGCGAATGGTCCAAGTTTTCGTCTTCCCAAGTAGCAATCGAAATCCTTGTCAAGACATCTGATCCTTCCACGTCTGATGAATATCAAGAATCTGACAGAACATTTGAATGTAAAATTTGCCGCTCCTCCTCCAACCTAAAATCGTTACAAGCCTGTTACATAATCTGATATATGATTTTTTTTTGGGTACATTATACCAAATAAAACAGTTCAACAGGAATACCAAAACCACATGTTACAGTTACATTACCCATGCATAAAAATTGCTGGGTTACACGTTACAACCATATTACATAATTTCACATATCATGAGTAGATTGTTACAAGGCTGTTACACCGCCTCGTGTAACTTCCATGATGTGCTGCCATAAATTACCATACCTACTGGGCATATTGGTCCACATATATTTGTGACGTCACAATGTACATATGTCGGAAAAAGGGATGAACGGGAATGGACGAAGATACAAGGGCTTACCATTACACACCCACACATTCATATGTTCCATTCTCTTTCGTACAAGAGATTCTCGTTTGGTGTTTATGTGTGTGAATACAGTGACGCTGAGAGAGATTGGCCGTTGCGTAATGGTGCATGCAGCAGATCTGACACATATCAATCAGCCGGATGGAAACCTTGTGGGCGTTTCGATGCTTCTCTCTGTGCTTTGCTATGCGCCTTTCTCCTCGTGGCGTTGATGCTATGGTGAACTGCATCTGCCTCTGCCTCTATTGCTGTTGCTGGTGGTCGTATAGTCATGCACGTTACCCACAGCTCGTTGCCACCACCTGCCACTATATGTATATATGTACATAGATATACATACACATACAGAGATACCACTCAAAATCCAGTCAGAAACACGTCGCACGTGGCTCACCTCTATTCACTTGTCGACTAACCACTATATTCTCTTCTCATTCTATCTAATACCCTTCCACAATCGGGACCTTCATTATCCATATTCTCCACGCTCAATGTACTCCGTAATTTACACAGTTTACATCTGTTAACGAGATTAGGGTTGTCAAAATGAAATTGCAATCTTTTTTGTTAACTAATAAGTTTTGTTCAATAAGAAATGTAATTCTAATGATGATTCTCACAATTTCGTGCCACATTGTGAAAATATGGAAGAGGTTACTTCATTGGTATAATTTCGTGTGAAATTTTCAGAATTGCATATGGAGGTAAAATAACGAAGCTTACGCGTTTTTATCAAGTGGATTTGTGTTGTGAACGTATTATTCATTTTCGCGGAATTCGCTTTTTGAAGTGGAATGCAACCAACGCTAATTTCTGTAAATCTGATTAATTTACATCTTTCCATCAGAATAATCAGCACTTGAGGGATAATCAACAGTCTACACATTTAACAAAGTGAATGTGCTGTTTACTTTGCGATTCGCGAGACAAATAAACAATAAAAAAGCTCCGTCATTTTATTGCGCTATAAAGGTATTAAAAAAAATTAAACTCATTCGTGTTTGGGGAAATATCGTACAACTGTTCGTGAGCCAGTCTTGAGGTTTGAGATTTATCGCGGGAAACGTAACAGAGGTTTTCTTGCGGTTTACTTTACTCTCTTGGCTGCTGAAGAGGATGTTAGTTGTGGATAGGTACGAGAGAGAGAAAGAGAGAGAGAGAGAGGGAGGAGCTTTCGTGATAGCGTAAAGCACTCTAATGGCCAAGAAACGCTCGTTCCATCGCTTATACCACCGTGAGTCGGTGAGGTCGAGCCTGGTGGGTTAACGGAAGTAAATGCGAGCTTCCACTCCTTGCTGAAGCACCGACGGATCGTACGGAAAGCTCGAACGGAGCCGTAGGAGGCCAGGGGCCGAGGTAGAGTAAAGAGGACGGCGAGTGCTAGTATTTACAGAGCGTAAGTATTTGCCCGCTAAACGAAACAAGAAAAGTGTACGTGGCTGTTCCCTCGGGGCAGAGAGCGGGACGAGAAGACTCGACGCGATGCGCCCTTGGGAAAGCTCGGGGAAAGCGAGCGGAACCAAACTCCATCGGAAAATTCGCGCAGGTTGCCTCTCGCAAAAGCAGAGACGCACCTCACTCACCTCCGACGGCTCCGTGATTTTGTTTACCTGCCAATTCAATTCGTTCGGATTCTGTTGCGTGGTTGATTTTGTTTTTTATTTCTCTTCTTTTTTTTTCTTCTTCTTCAGTGTTTTCACCAACCGAGAAGAGCTCGCTTTTTACACGAAGCTGCATCGGGATGTTTTTTAAATTTCTATTTTCAGAAGGCTCCAATGAATTTGCTGACGGAATCACAAAATCAACATCCTTCGTGTATCTTTTTTTTTTTTTTTTTTTTGTTTTTTTAAGACATATGTGGCACATGATGTTGCCCGAATATTGCAGGAATCTTTTGAATGCTTTGTTGCACTATTACCAAGTTAATGTTCGATAATATTGTTAAGAGTTGAAAAAAATGGGTCTAATTGAAAAAAATGTTTTCCCACATTATATGGAAAACAAATATCCTATTTCTTTAACAGTATTTGACAAAGCTTCGAGCGAAAGATTCCAAATTAGATATTGCAATGTGTATTCCGGTAATTCGAAGCATGCAGCATTCGGTCGCTTCTGCACCTCGAGACTGTGAACGCGACTTAACACGACTTTCTCATTAGTCGGGATCTCTGAGGCTGGCATAATTGATCATCACCGTTACATCTCGAGAGAGACTGCGACGCGCTTTGTTTGCAATCACGATTCGCACTTAGCTCGGATTATTCTTGACTACGTCATATTTCATGCACTTTATATCCTAATTTGAGAATTTTCATTTTCATGTTTTTCGGTGGTTGACACTTCAAATAATTACAGGCATTTTTTCTCGTGGACAATATCCTTGAAGTTATCGAGGTTCGCGATTAATTTTGGAACCATTCACCGACACCATTCGTAACAACAACTCAAGCTGATTTGGAATAAAATGGGAGATCTTACATTTTTACTGATATTCGACAAATTTTGCTTTTCAGGGGTTAAAATTAGTTCAACTTCTTGGTTATCATCCCCAAGATCTCTTTTTTTCACGTTGGACCAAACTCAATTTAAGTCAGTGTCTGGTACAAAATAAAACCATTATTTATGAACCTGCAACATACCAGAAAATCCAAGTGGCTCACTGGGTCCTGTGTCACATTGTATCCGAAATTACTCTAAAACATTTTCCCTTGAGTGGTAGACGCAATTTTCATTCCATGGCAATTGCTTTTTCACGGACTCGGTTGTAGATGGAGTTAGAAAACAATGAAACCATTTTATTTTTCTAGTTCTACCAAGTCGACTTGTCCCGCAACGCCCCACATGTCATTACTATATAGCACTTGCATCTTGCAGTTGAAAATCGTGAATTTTACGAGCGTCTTATTCCGCTTGTACTTTACACAGCGCTTTCCTGGTTGGAGTCGAATTCCCCCTTTCCATTTCGTTTCTCTCAAAGGTTTACTCGCTGGAATTACCTGCCGGAAACAGACTTCCCTTCCATGGCTGGTGTTTCCTGCAGAGCCACTTTCCTTCCGACACTTTCCGAAACCTGGGAGAGAGGGGCAACGTTTGTATCAAGACTTTCGGAGTTTTTCAACCAGGAAAAAGCAAAAAAAAAAACGTGGATAACAGTGGAATAGAATGCTTCGGGAAACAAATCAACTTTCCTCGTTGCATGGAATATTACAAAGCTCGCTACCACAACAGATGACTGACACACGTATGAAAAATTCTCTGTGGGGTCAGACACTTTATTTTTTGGGCATCTCAAATCTGCCCCACAATTGGTCATATCACCGATAAAATCGCTAGTTGCAATTTTTTTCTCAGATTTCTCAATTCGTTATTCTTAAGAAAACGAGATTGTGAGATTAAGTTAAGGTGTCTCGAAAATTTGAAGTTACTGGAGAAAAATGTGTCCATTTAAAAGTTCTAACACAACAGACGAGTGACACACACGTGAAAAATTCTCTGTGGGGTCAGACACTTTATTTTTTGGGCATCTCAAATCTACCCCACAATTGGTCATATCACCGATAAAATCGATAGTTGCAATTTTTTTCTCAGATTTCTCAATTCGTTATTTGAAGAAAACGAGATTGTGAGTTCAAGTTTAAGTAGCTCCGAAACTTGAAGTTACTGGGGAAAAACGTGTCTACATAAAAGTTGGAGTTTTGTGTTAGCTTCGGAATAGAACCATTTTCGGGTTCAGATGATGTTGATTTATAACCGGAAAACGGGAAAATAAATTTTTCTATCAAAAACCGTATGTCTCATTTTTGGCTGAATAAAATAGTTCGTGTACTGATTATTCTTTTTATGTTTCAGGTGAGTTGGATATTCCGGAGTGTAGAAAAATTGAAGGAGACGAACGCAAGTATTGAATATGTTAACACAGAGCCTTATGCCTGAACGAGTAGGAATAACCTACTTGAATCTCAGTTATTAGAAATTCAAAACATTTTTAAGAACGCATTTTAGGGACTCAGGCTTGAAACTTGAAAGCAAATTAAGAAAAAACATCAATGTGTATTTTATCTCAATCTTCACTCAGTTGGAATATTTCGGAAAAGATTCGGTAATGGAAATGGTAGAAAGATAAGTAAAGATGAAAAGATTTTTTCTTGGAACAGACTCCCGGTAAATTTTCATATAAATCTACGCCCCGACTTCGAATACCCGTGTAATTACGAGCCACGCTCACCACTCCACCTACTTTCGTTTAGCCCCGCATCCCTGCACAATTTTATTCCTGGAGCCGCCATCGCGTCGCCATTTCGCGTTTCCGTAACCCTTTCCAGAGGATCCGGGATGCTCGAGGCAGGGTGCGATGGTCGTCACAAGTTCCACGGTTTCTCGGAGGGCACGTACATCGCCCCATCACCCCCTTCCCCTCATCCTTTCCTATTAATTCATTTGGCGCAAACACAAATTTTATTCAAAAGCTTTTCCGGGTTTGTAGCCAGTGCAATGAGAGTGGAATAAAACAATTTCCTTTTCCCTCGTTCCGCACTTTCACGCTCATGATTTTTTGAAACCCATTCGCCATGGAGCTTGCACCAGGAATTCCATTATTAATTTTTAACTTTACAATTTGTTTCTCAATAATTAAAATTTCATCCAATTAAAATAACGTTCACCTTTGATTAATGTTACTTTTATAATAAGCTCGTTAATAATATCCAGCGGTATAAATATTTTCCTCTTTTTTTTCCTGTATTGGAATATTAATTTACTTTTTTTAAATTCAATTTGTAGATTTTCACTTTCTCTACATTTTTATTTCTCGGATTTTTCATCGTCCAAGATGTTATTCGTCTTCGTTACAATGATTATTAAATTCTTACTGAAAATACATCAGCACTTCAAAATAATTAAATGCATTTAATTTGTAACTTCAGTGATTTCGAGTTCCATGACGAATAAAATAAATCGCCAAGTAGGAAAGTTAACTACGCAATTAGCATGAACTCAGAATCATAGTTCAGTGGAGAGTATCTACACTGAGCTTTGAACTCCCTGAAAATTACCACTGCAGTGGTAATTTCCCTCGGGTCGTTTTTCAAAGGGCATTTCATAAAACATGTTAGGAACCCGGGAAACTTCAATTTTACACATGCAAATCAGAATTAACCCCGACGGAAAAAATGTTGACCCTTGAAAAAATAGAAATGTCGGAGTTGTAGAAATCCCTGGTACAGTTGGCGAACATGAATATATATACTAGGGTTTTCCTGGCTGCGGAAGAGATTTTTTTTTCAACCTGTGAAATTATTTAATATTCTTTCGTGAATTAACAATCAGTTAGGTGTTGTTTCCCAGAAGCTCGATTCCATTATCAATTTATTCGCTCCTATTTTTTTCCCCAATATATCCTCATTTCGCGGAAAATTTTCAACTGACCCCATTCAGTCTGTGATTTCAATGAAAAAGAGTATTAAATATTTGACAAAATTTCCATTATTCATTCATATTAATAATTCATAATCAATTATAATTCATTTCACAATCACGAGTCGTACAAACAACGTACATGAAATTCAGATTAATCCACAATCCATTGACAATACACACGTTGTCGCCAATTGGAATCCATCATTGAATTCCCTATAAATACCATAAACATCCAATAAACCCGTGTACTAAATTACCTTTGGATTCAAAAATCCTCACTTTTTCGCATTTCAATATAATATCCCTAAGATATTTGACAATTAAACTATCAAAAATTACATTCAACGCTGTTATCAATTTTTCAGTACGTTTACAACGTTTGTATTAAATATCCAAAAGCCCAGTCTTGCATTTAAAAGCAAAAATCGACATTCACTCTGAGCTTTGAGTGTTGCTCTTAAATAGTTGATTGCTAATTTAGGGATTGCACAATTGCTTATTTCGCCCTCCCCTCCCGAGACTCTACCTCACCACCGTTACGTAATGCGCCTGTTCGCATAGCCATAGACAGTCCCGTAAAGTCAACCCTCGGTACGCCCTGGGCTTTAATAATGAAATGACAAATATCCTGAGCGGTGCGTGCGTGGGAGGATGGAGGGCGAAGGGAGTATCGTAAATCCGATGCCAGCGAGGGTTGAATGGGTGCGGTGCGCTAACGCTCGCATTGTGAATAGGCGACCCCTCCCCAGGTTCTTGTACTCCTCGGCTGCTGATATGCCGCTTGCTACGAGGTGCTTTCTCCATTCAGCTGGTGCGCACCGGGAGTACACACACACACACGCGCGTATACACATACGAAGGCGAAGAAGAGAACTGCGACGAATCTATTCAGAAACGTTGGCTCTGCCACATGCGCTGAAGAAGAGGGAGTGCGAACGATATTTTGGCTAGAGAATACACACAGGGAGTGTCATGCAGACAAGCCGCGGAGAAAGATACGCGGGGGTTAGTTGTAAAAGAGAGACGAGAGGGAAAGCTTTCGGGGTGCAGGTGCGCCCCGCGACTACGAAGTACAGCGTACTCTTTGTTCTTCAACGTCGCGTTGTCGCGTCTATTCCGAGCTTCTCGTTTTTCGTCTCCATGCGCCTGCTGCTTCCCCCTTCCGCCTCCTCTCTATCAGCCGCGAACAAAGTTCCTGGCTTTCGTGGTTCATTACCCACCGGCGTTCATCTCTCCTTTTCACGGCCTCTTGTGCTCCGTGCTTTCGTTAAATTAATCGACAAATAACGGAGAACAGAGTTTCTAGGATGGGTTATGTGGGTATCGGGGATGGGCCGACCCCTGGGTGCTTTGTGGTATCGGTTCATGTAAAGTGGAAGTGATGGGAACGGTACAAAAATCCTCTGGGGTTAAGTGATGGAATAAGAATAGTACTTTGCTATACAAGTGCTCGAAGGCGGTTGCTACACGCAGGCGGAAGTTGAGTGCGGCAAACGGGATCAACTCCATTCCGCGTATAACAACTGCCTTCGAGCACAAGCGACGCATACTATTTTTTGTAACAAATTGCAGGTGAAGTGCAATCGAGTGCATTCGTGAAAATCGGAATTCACACAATTACCGAAGGGGTCCAGGGGCGAAACCCTCCCAAAGAATTGCGGATAAACAATATTATAATTGAAGCTGGGGAGAATCAGGGATTATCTAAATATGATTCAATAGATGTGTTAAAAAAATCAGTAATTTTTATTCAAAATCAATATTTTTAATTGAATAAAATGCGATGGTCGAATATTTTTTTGGAACTATCGAGAGAGTATTAGCTATTTTTGAATAATATCCAACACGTAATTTGTCCTACTTAGCCGCACGAATGATTATTGATTTGATTTGGTACAATGTACCATCTGTCATTTATCTAAACCACAGGTGACATTTTGGTTTGGAACATGGATGTATATTGATGTATCAAAGCGGAATGGTTATTGGCAAATTTCTGTTAAAATGCCTATCGTAGAAACGACAGTGCACGTGTAGACACAAATTACTCTTCGTGGATCCTATTTATTTAAAAAAACCCAAATAAACATATTGCATTTTCCAAAATGGCGTGATGGATCAGAATTGAACGAGTTCACTAAACGATGGAAAAACATTGGAGTAAAAACGGTATTGAAGTTCCATAATCGTCATGTGTATGATTGAATGTGGTAATTCAGTTGATGGATGGAAACGCTCGTGCAATGGGTGGCGAGCGTTGAGCAAATGCATGGAGGAAGATAGTAAATGGAACGGACGAATGAATCGCCCGAGTGCCCATTACGTTGATCAGACCAATGGTATCACATTGCACAACGATTTTCCAATGAGAGGGCGTCATTTCCACGTGGTCTCTTCTGCATTCAAGCATCGAAACGAAATGCTTTGAATAATATATCCGAAATATATATTTCATTTGAAAATCCACTATTTTAAAGAGTGAAGAACTTCGCTGATGGTCTGGCACTCAATATTCATAACCCATCGACATTCTGCATGAGAATATATAAAAACGCGCTTGGAAATCGAAGGCAATGAAGTTAAAACATTCGTAGCATGTTGAACCTAATTTCGCTCGGTTTTCAATATTTCAAACAAACTTCTGACAATAACCAATGAGTTACATTATTTAGGGAAAGGAAAATTGCCGGAATAATCTTAATCTTCGGCAAAAATCACGTTCCCGGCCTTGGGGCGTAATACACTATTTTTTCCTCACTGTCGAAAGGCACTATTTTCACCACGTGATAATATATCAAAGCGTTGGGGGGAAAAAATGAAGGCAAACGAGATAGACGTTTTGGATTGTCGAGTGTTCCGTCGCACTGGAGAGAATATTATTTTCTTCGGAAGTAGGAAATGTCGACGGGGAAATGCTAAACTCTGAGACAGCGAGGAAAAGCTCGACGTCAAAGCGACATAAAAATTGAATTTTCTCGCAGACACCGCCGACGATTAAGTACTTTAACCCTCGAGTCCTTTGTGCGATGGAGTATTCTCGTCGTTCTCTATCCTTTCTCCTCCCCCCCCCCCCCCCCCCCCCCCGCCCCTCTCGATGGTCTCGTTTCTGGCCTTACATCGTGGAACAAAATCCTCGCGATCTTTCGGCGAAGAGCGGTACGAGAGTTCAGAGCTCGAGCCAACGTTGATATTACATCGGTATAAAGAAGAGAGATGTGAAACGAAAGGAATAACTCAGGGTCGAGAGGGCTATCCGCCTACTTATTTTTCAAAGAAGAGCCACCGGTTCTGGTGCACCTGCAGTTCGCTTGGCACAAGCGAAAAGGGTTCTCCTGATTCCCACTATTTCATGTCTTCCGCCCTTTTACTCGAAATCCTTGCTCCACTCGAGAGAAGAAAAAAGAAAAAAAAAAAATCTGACTATCTTCTCAACGAGGAATTATTCAAATTGAAAAACCGCTTGACTAAATTGATTTTTGATGTACGTGTGTACATGGCATCTGTGTATCTGTGCATAGTAAATATAATTGGAAGATCGTCAGTCGAGAGGACGAACACAAGTGTATTTACTGTACAGATCTTTACTGTTTCAGATCCGTGCACTTTTAATCCTGTCGTTGTGCTAGCTAACGGTATGAAATAGCTGAGCCATTCACAATGGAAGCCCGGAAAGTTCTGGAGGATTATCGTATTCATTTACAGACTGAATGCACTAGGCTACTCATATTTAATCGTCTTCACCGTAATGCAATTTCGGTTAAAGGCTGTAACCCATTTACGAACTTACCGCGATACCATTTTATGAAATCGCAACCTACAATTGATGCTCGGAGGGCTTTCAAGGGTTGCTGCGTTTATTCAAGAACCGGAAAGACTGATCCACGAAAAAACATTTTTTAATGCCGACTCCAATGCCATTTTATTCATATAAACGTCGTATTTACAGCTTTGTCATTATATGATACATTACACGAACTTCTTCAGATCATCTATTATCGGCATATATTATCATACAGAAACCTTGTCTCGCACGAAATTTTCTTCCGTTAAAACGAAGTAAATCCTCCAAGAGCAAAAAAAAAAACTATTGTCATTTGTATAATTTTCATGATTACAAAAAAATGTCAATTTTTAAGACGCTTTAAATTATTATGAGGCACGCACTGAATTTTACGTGACTTTTTGTGAGGTTAATTACCTACTGAATTATTTAAATGGTTGTCATTACTATCACCATGATTTTTCCCTTTGACGTTACATTTCATTTCATTCTTGCCTCATTACAAAAATGGAATACATTTTACAAAAAAAGTTAAAAAAAAAATTACTGTGTTCAATATGACCAATAAATACAAAAGTCAGAAGGCTAGAGCCGCTCGTTTTTTATGCTATGTGAAATACCATGAAATAGTCTATTATATATATATATATACCCATAGATTTATTTGTCGACCCTCCTTAGTAGATGACGCTTCGTTGAATAATCTTGAACATTGTACGGTTCGACTTGACTCCCCCAAAAACTGTTGGACCGTACAACAAAAGCGAATTGATCGGTTCTCCATTGAATGCCTGGATGTTGTAGTCGAGGTCATGCAGTCTGGCCGAAGGGTTTGCGACGTGCGCCATGCTCCCACATTTCGAGCTGAAGAGATGTTACCCAGGCACCCGTCAACCTACCCCCTTTTTTTTAAGGGATGGAAGGTAATCTCCTGAAATTCCAGTCAGGAATCAATACGAGTGTTGCTTTACCGCCTCATACTCGACAATGTTGAACGAGGGACGCAATGTAGTGTTGGAACAACGTTGCGTGTAGTCGGGGCATAACTATATATGTTACGTACGTAGATATATACCAAATACGACCCTCATGGATTCCTCGAGCACCAAACGAGAGTTCAGAGTACGCGACCGACTGCACCGCGTTGTACATACTGCTACACCCTCCAAATCTTCGCCTACGTCTCCACCATTCGATTCTTTACATTGCCTCTACTGTATATATTGCATTCCATAGCAACTCAACCCGGGACCTCTTGGATTTCATCCCCGATTTTTTATGTTGTTTTTCTGCCTTCAAACACCAACCACAATTCTTATTTATTAAAAAAAAAAAAAAAACATTTTACATACTTATCATTATTTATAACGAAATGTGTGAAGGGCATAATCAAAAAATCTGAAAAAATTCGGAAAAATCGTGTTTTGCAAATAGGGCATTTCGAGTCGTTTTCCATAAGAACGCAATTCGTATTCTATTTTTTCTTTTTTATGAGTCATTGAAAAATCCCGGAGAGTCTGCAGTAAAATAATTGCCAAAGAGACACAAAGTCCAAACTACTTTCGATCTAAGCTTAAAAATTTTTATACCTGGGACAGAATTTATGACAAATTTTCTCACATAAATAACAAATGCCCTTCCGGCATATAAATATATTTTTTTAAATGTAATAAATATTGTGAAGGCTCTTTGGAGATCGAAAAAGTAAGATTTAAAAAAATTGGGGATGAAATCCAAAAGGTCGAGGGTCAGACCGAGATCCGGTTGGCTTGGAATGCCCCATATGGATGTATACATATATCTGCCATGGTGGGGCTTCCCGCCTCGACCAGAACTCACCCCGCTATTGCGGATGGATACCTTCCTACCGCGGATTATTATATACCGCAGACGCGGGTTTTGGTCGAGCCGAAAGCTACCGATTTGATACATAACGTTGATGTTGTCATTTTCTACCTTCGTGAGGATATATCCCGCTAATAGTACACAGGATTACTTCCGGATGCGTAGATTCGAGTTGTACTCGGTTATGTAGAACAAATAATCTTTTGAATAAGCCATTTAGCGAACGTTTCAGTTTCTTTGGTTAATTTTGTGTTGAAATTTCCAGCTAATAATACGATATTTTCCAGCGCGATAATATTTTTTTCCGCTTCATTCACAACTTAAAAAAAGGATGCAAAGTAGAACCTTGCACATTGCTTCCTCATTAAATTTTGCTCCTTACAAAGTAACCTCTACGACTAAACCTTAAGGGAAAAAAGAAGGAGAGCCGAATTAAAAAGTATATGTGATTTTCAACCTATTTATCAGCTCTCGTATAAAACTAATTTCGATCGAATCGTACGACCCCTTCGGGAGAAACCCCCCACTGGTCTAAAAAAATACAGATTTTCAAGTATTTCGACGTAAGAGAATGGAGCGGATTTTTCTGAGTACGAATAGGTAACGACGCTTTTTGCCGTTCGGAAATACGTCTGAGACTTAGTCGCACTGTTTTAAAACCTTTTTCTCCGCCCAGTCGACAATAGGGCTCTTTAGCTCAATTCCTCCGCTGCATTCGTCGGACTTGTTAGGAGGATTTGCGATCGAATACTCCAAGGCCTGCGGAAAAGAAGGTGACCGCGAAACGCTGGGCGAACTCTCGACTTCGACAAAAGATTTCTCTTCCTCCTCTTCATGCTTCTCGTATATCTCCTGAAAATCCGTACATATTACGAGACCCTCGGGACGAATAGACGGACGATAATCTGGATCGAAATAGACTGGATGGCACTCCGCCCCCACGAAATCTCGTTGTATCCTTTTCCATTCCGCTTCATCCCTCGAGAATTTCTGTGGAACCTTAAAGCCAAAACTTCGTGAAATGTACACCATTTTTGTATGTTTATCAAAAATGTGGTTGATATTTTAAAGCCTCTTAATTAAGCGATATTTATTCCAAACTAATTACATATAACGACTGGAATTATTGACACAACAAAACGAATAAAATGAACGTTCGAATAAATATCGCGTGCATCAGCTGTGAAATCCACAGCAAATTAAATGACAATTCGCCAGTCAGTTATGCGTACGGTAAAGTGAAAAAATATCGATATTCATACAATCCCCAGCATTTCTCTGGGCCGCGTGTCGAAACTTGCACACGGAGGGTAATCAGAAGAAAAAATGCGGAAAATAAACCTCTAACCTTACGCTCTATAACAACACATGACAGATAGAATAATTAATATAATAAAATGATTAAACGTTCGATTAAATTCCGTGTGCATCGGCCACGAATTCCACTGCAAATTAAATGACTATTCGATAGCCAGTTACGCGTAAGGTAAAGTGAAAAATTTCGATATTCAACCAACCCTCAGCATTTCTCCGGGTCTCGTACCGAAGCGCTCCACACGTATGGTAAACAGAAAGAAAAAATACGGAAAATAAACCCCTGATATTACGCTCTATGAAATTACAAATTACTCTCGCGGTTTTCTGCATGGAATGGATCCGAGTGCATGCTTTTCCATTCATTCGCACGTTTTTTGCCGCTACACTTTATGAATGCCGGGGTAGCAGCAAAGCTACCGGAAGGAGAGACATTTTCGTCTCGTTCGACTTTGTTCCTTCGAGTCCCGAAGGGTCTGAGGGAACGAGACGGAAGTGAAAGGAAAGAGGAAGGCAAGGCAGCCTAGAATTTAATAACTCAAGTTTGAGCAGTAGATGCAGACCGTAGTGGGTGGCAGTGGCGCTGGGTGGGATATATCCAGGGATATGAGATGAGATAGGAGGGCTCTCTCGCTTCGGCATCGCCATTTACCGAAGTGTGTTTGCCTTCGCGCATTTCAGGTCTGCATGCGTGTGAGGAATTTTTTTCCGCATATGAGAAGGTTGCGAATGGAGGAGCGTGAAGGAGATGAGATATTTCTCCTAGGAATATATCCATGTCACTGAAACGAGGCCGGAACCTGGCGGTGGACACCTGGCGGGATGCGAAAACGTGATTTACGTTTTCCGAGGCTTTTAAAAGTGAATTCTGCGATGGTGATCGGGTGATAGTCGGGTGACATTCCACAGAAAATGTTCATTACATTTTCATAAAATTTTATTGTGGTTAATAAATTTTCTTACTCGGGAGCCTGGTAATATTTTCTTTTTATTAAATGTATATTTCTATTTCACCTTTGATTCGACTATGACAAATATTTGAATTAAAGAAATTTTTAATTGGAACGTTGATTTTAAGATTTCTGCGTTGGTACACATGAAAAAGTCTGAAACTGCAGAAAGTTCGTACTTGCGTAACGTAACTTGTTTTGCAAAATCAACCGAGAATCTCCGTCGGCTAGAGATATTTTTTTAAATAATAAAAAGTTTGGAGTCTATCAATCTACGGGTACTTTTGATTGATTTATCCATTTACTCATACACGGTTGTACAAATTCCTAGCGAACCTCTCAATAAATGTTGAAATATACTACATTCCAAAATATTCAGGTTAATTAAAGAAAAGATATACAAAATATTCATACTGTTAATTTTAAACGATTGCATCTGTGAATATCACAACTATTTTAATCAATATGAGAGGAAGGCAATATTTTTTTCAGAGAAACCTCTACCGGTCCCGTTTTTTTTTTTAATCCCCGTATCGCCCGTATAAATTCAGAGGAATGTACGCAATAACTCGCTTTACAAAATCAACATTACGAGCATTTCTCCCGACTGGGAATTTCCACCCTCCCGAAACGATGGGGTCAAGGATTAAATGGTAAAGATCCACCGTTGATGACCGTGATGCAAAGTTAGCATGGAAATGTATACACGTAATACATTATATACCTGGTACGTAAGATATTTGATTCGTCGCTTCGAATCCCGTCGACCCGTAGCCTCACTGATTTCATTATGAAGTTGACTAATCAAAGTTAAAGCCAACGGGTGAGTGGGAGAGAGAGGCTCGCAGTGGTAACGCCGCGGGCTAACGTTAACGCCAGAATCTCCGTGGATGCCAACCGGGCTAATTCGATTTGTGAATGGAGGTGACTGAGCAACGACTGTGGATGAAGAGGGAGAAGTGGAGGTGGCAAATTGAATCGCCTAAATCCGGCAGGATGTGCGAGTCTGATAGACAGAGTGCACACGCACTGAATTTTTCCGGCATCAAGATAAAATAAACGCACCCTCAAAATTGTGAAACTCTGTTATACGATAAATTTTCAAGAATGAAGTTTAAAAGTTTCGGAAAGGTTAGAATTTTTTTAATTATATATACACACACACATATATATATATATTACCTGTTTAATATACGTGAATTAATTTTTTCAGCATTCACGTTGGTATTGAAAGTCATTGGATTTAACAAAAAGTGTCATTGATTCGCGGAAAGTGTTGGGGATTAAATGAAATACTTGATACTGTATTTTTTAATGAACGCCGGTACTTTTTACCGAGTTTACGGTAATCGAAGAAAAGTCAGTATCAAAACTTGATTCGACATTTCCGTGATTTAGTGAAACATTTTTTTTTTCGGTGCATCGAACGTCATGTGGAAAAAGCTTGAGCTCGCGGATGTTAATGAACATATGCAGAGAAGATCGATTGCGTAGCAGCTGAGACGACGAGCTGGAAGAGCGCGCCCGGCAACTTCGACATTTGCAATTAAAACGGTGGCATAAGTCGCGAGGCAAACTAGCGGCTCTTGCGAAGAGAGACGGAAAGGGGTGAGAATCCGATAGCGTGCAATGACGAGAAGATATAGAGCGGGAACGGTTGCGGTCGGATCGAAGGGTTGCGACGGAAGCGAAAGATGAAGAGGGACTACCATGCTGAAGAAGAGAGAGAGAGAGAGAGAGAGTGAGAAGACGAGCCGAGAAAACGGAGAAGGGAGGAAGAGATGAGGGCGCTCATAGTCACTCGGGCGAGAAGTTCCCCGTAAACACGGTGATGCGCCGATGCTAATTACCGTCATCCACCCGAGCTTGACAACGGGAATTAACTTCAGTTTAATTAGGAGAAGCGAGAAAGCGAACGAGTGTCGAGTTTCTCTACACACAGACACACAGACATGTGATTTTTCCGCGCAAGTATAACTGGATATCCTCATGAATGATAATCCGCAACGCCGTAAAGTGTGTATTCTCATGTACGTACACGCAACAAACCGTAAAACAATCTGCACCAACATTTGATACGGCTCGACGAATCAACGCAATTGTAAATACGTTAAAGGACCCCGGGCTCCAGATTTTATACCGTCACTGCTTCGATAAGCCGCGTGCGTCATCGCGGCGAGGGCATAGATTAATCGCGGCCGGGTTAATGAAAATTTATGAGAGAAATTTCACTTGGTCATTGAATTGGCAATTGGTCCAACGAAAACGCGACCCTCCGTCGATTCGGAACCACTTCGGTCTTCCATCAGATTTCCCTCAAATCTGTGACATCAAAGTACCGTTCAAAAGCAGGCCATGTAAATTTGTTCCAATTTTTCTAGACATTTTCTTTTCTTCTTTGTTCAAGTAAAATTTTTAGTTACTGGGAAAAATGTCTTCGCATAAATGTTGCCGTTTTGTGGTAGTTTTCGAATGGAAGATTTCAAATAATTTTCACGTTCTGATAACAGTGATTTTTTACCGAAGAAAAGGGTGGAATCATTTTTTTTTTTTCCACAAAGACGCATGGTTTTTTTTACTGGAAGAATGTTTTACCGTCTGTGAAAATGAAATTTCTCTCGACGGTACGACACATATTCGTGTCGTTTTTTACCGGTGTCCCGTATTATAATTTTTTTATCACGATAATTTTTCCAAAAAGTTAATTGAATATACTAAAAAGAACCGGATAAACCGTTAACATTACATTCCCTTCTCCACTTTTGTGTAATCGAGGTTGATAAGACGATGAAGAATATTTTCAGGCAATTTAATCGCGAAGTAAATAGCACCGCCGAAAAGCCCTGAAGAGCGATTGACGCACTCGTCACAGGGGTTACTCTATTTCCGTATTTTCAATTTTCTATATCATCGAGTCGTGCAGCAATTAATTTATTCTCATATCTATCCACTAGTCATGAGGCGCTGTCACTCCGAGTGCTATTCACGAGTTCCCCATTGCCCGATGCTGTGCTGCGTATAACTAATAACGCGAGGGCGTTGTTAATTATTCGCGGGTGCTCAGTCTCGACAGTAGAACGGACGGGTGATGGGCCAGCGAGAGAAAGCCCGGCCCATACGCGTCACTTTAATTCGGCGCGCGATTTCCGTCTATCGGTCTGTATAATCTCGTCCGGACGCCAATTTCCTCGCGCACATGCACACAAACGTCCAACACGCGGAGCATCGGGAGAGCTAGACGTCATTTCACTTATGCACAACTGCAATGCGATCACTCGACTGACGTCAGCCGAGAAAATCCGCGCGCCGGCGGCCAATCCGCCTCTTCTATGTCCTTGTACAAAAATCCACCGATGAATGAAGACCCGCGATTCTTCGTTATAAAGCTAGCTTTTTTATTTTGTCGTTTGCCTCGAAAAAATGTGACCGTTATATATGATATTTATCGGGCTTCAGTCGGATTAATATGAATGCAAATAAAAAATTGGCACATCTGTCAACCGCTGAAATTGATGTCAAAGAAGCTGGGACATCCACATTCGATTTTTTAAATAAAAACTATACTCAAATTATCGGCTAATTATCGGCTATTTATCGGCGCAAAAAGATATTTTCCAGCTCCATCCCTTATACCGGAAACGTGTGGATGTCCTAGCTTCCAGCGAAGCTAGGACATCCACAACTCAAAAAAAAAGAACCAAAAGGCGCACCGACAAAAACTTTATACGAGAATTATCGGCCATTTATCGGCTCTCGAAAAAACTTAGGTTCGAACAAATCGCACGAGCCTTTCAGGAGAAACCACCCCCTTAGCTTCTATACAATCATTGCCGAATATCTCGCCTAAAAAGAAAGCTAAGACATCCTAAATCATCTTAAAATGCATCTTGATTTATCGGCTCGACGTTTTCATAACGACCGATTTTCCAGCTTGACCCCTTACTATGATAGAAACCACCCCCTTAAGCTATAAGCTTATAACTTCGCGTACAATGTCATCCACATGAAATTTTTTCGATAAAAACTATACCAAAATTATCGGCGAATTTCAAGCTATTTATAGGTGCATAAAGATATTTTCCAGCTCCACCCCTTATACTGGAAACATCCCTTATACCGGCGTCAACAATTGAACAAAAAAAAATGATAGGCGCGCCGGAAAGAAAAGGACATGTGATTTATCGGCTATTTATCGGCTCTCGAATGAACCTAGTTTCGATCGAATCGAACAACCCCTTCGCCAAGTACTTGATGGGCACCAAGTACTTGATGGGCACCAAGTACTTGATGGGTACCAAGTACTTGATGGGCACCAAGTACTTGATGGGCACCAAGTACTTGATGGGTACCAAGTACTTGATGGGCACCAAGTACTTGATGGGCACCAAGTACTTGATGGGCACCAAGTACTTGATGGGCACCAAGTACTTGATGGGCACCAAGTACTTGATGGGCACCAAGTACTTGATGGGCACCAAGTACTTGATGGGTACCAAGTACTTGATGGGCACCAAGTACTTGATGGGCACCAAGTACTTGATGGGCACCAAGTACTTGATGGGTACCAAGTACTTGATGGGTACCAAGTACTTGATGGGTACCAAGTACTTGATGGGTACCAAGTACTTGATGGGTACCAAGTACTTGATGGGTACCAAGTACTTGATGGGTACCAAGTACTTGATGGGTACCAAGTACTTGATGGGTACCAAGTACTTGATGGGTACCAAGTACTTGATGGGTACCAAGTACTTGATGGGTACCAAGTACTTGATGGGTACCAAGTACTTGATGGGTACCAAGTACTTGATGGGTACCAAGTACTTGATGGGTACCAAGTACTTGATGGGTACCAAGTACTTGATGGGTACCAAGTACTTGATGGGTACCAAGTACTTGATGGGTACCAAGTACTTGATGGGTACCAAGTACTTGATGGGTACCAAGTACTTGATGGGTACCAAGTACTTGATGGGTACCAAGTACTTGATGGGTACCAAGTACTTGATGGGTACCAAGTACTTGATGGGTACCAAGTACTTGATGGGTACCAAGTACTTGATGGGTACCAAGTACTTGATGGGTACCAAGTACTTGATGGGTACCAAGTACTTGATGGGTACCAAGTACTTGATGGGTACCAAGTACTTGATGGGTACCAAGTACTTGATGGGTACCAAGTACTTGATGGGTACCAAGTACTTGATGGGTACCAAGTACTTGATGGGTACCAAGTACTTGATGGGTACCAAGTACTTGATGGGTACCAAGTACTTGATGGGTACCAAGTACTTGATGGGTACCAAGTACTTGATGGGTACCAAGTACTTGATGGGTACCAAGTACTTGATGGGTACCAAGTACTTGATGGGTACCAAGTACTTGATGGGTACCAAGTACTTGATGGGTACCAAGTACTTGATGGGTACCAAGTACTTGATGGGTACCAAGTACTTGATGGGTACCAAGTACTTGATGGGTACCAAGTACTTGATGGGTACCAAGTACTTGATGGGTACCAAGTACTTGATGGGTACCAAGTACTTGATGGGTACCAAGTACTTGATGGGTACCAAGTACTTGATGGGTACCAAGTACTTGATGGGTACCAAGTACTTGATGGGTACCAAGTACTTGATGGGTACCAAGTACTTGATGGGTACCAAGTACTTGATGGGTACCAAGTACTTGATGGGTACCAAGTACTTGATGGGTACCAAGTACTTGATGGGTACCAAGTACTTGATGGGTACCAAGTACTTGATGGGTACCAAGTACTTGATGGGTACCAAGTACTTGATGGGTACCAAGTACTTGATGGGTACCAAGTACTTGATGGGTACCAAGTACTTGATGGGTACCAAGTACTTGATGGGTACCAAGTACTTGATGGGTACCAAGTACTTGATGGGTACCAAGTACTTGATGGGTACCAAGTACTTGATGGGTACCAAGTACTTGATGGGTACCAAGTACTTGATGGGTACCAAGTACTTGATGGGTACCAAGTACTTGATGGGTACCAAGTACTTGATGGGTACCAAGTACTTGATGGGTACCAAGTACTTGATGGGTACCAAGTACTTGATGGGTACCAAGTACTTGATGGGTACCAAGTACTTGATGGGTACCAAGTACTTGATGGGTACCAAGTACTTGATGGGTACCAAGTACTTGATGGGTACCAAGTACTTGATGGGTACCAAGTACTTGATGGGTACCAAGTACTTGATGGGTACCAAGTACTTGATGGGTACCAAGTACTTGATGGGTACCAAGTACTTGATGGGTACCAAGTACTTGATGGGTACCAAGTACTTGATGGGTACCAAGTACTTGATGGGTACCAAGTACTTGATGGGTACCAAGTACTTGATGGGTACCAAGTACTTGATGGGTACCAAGTACTTGATGGGTACCAAGTACTTGATGGGTACCAAGTACTTGATGGGTACCAAGTACTTGATGGGTACCAAGTACTTGATGGGTACCAAGTACTTGATGGGTACCAAGTACTTGATGGGTACCAAGTACTTGATGGGTACCAAGTACTTGATGGGTACCAAGTACTTGATGGGTACCAAGTACTTGATGGGTACCAAGTACTTGATGGGTACCAAGTACTTGATGGGTACCAAGTACTTGATGGGTACCAAGTACTTGATGGGTACCAAGTACTTGATGGGTACCAAGTACTTGATGGGTACCAAGTACTTGATGGGTACCAAGTACTTGATGGGTACCAAGTACTTGATGGGTACCAAGTACTTGATGGGTACCAAGTACTTGATGGGTACCAAGTACTTGATGGGTACCAAGTACTTGATGGGTACCAAGTACTTGATGGGTACCAAGTACTTGATGGGTACCAAGTACTTGATGGGTACCAAGTACTTGATGGGTACCAAGTACTTGATGGGTACCAAGTACTTGATGGGTACCAAGTACTTGATGGGTACCAAGTACTTGATGGGTACCAAGTACTTGATGGGTACCAAGTACTTGATGGGTACCAAGTACTTGATGGGTACCAAGTACTTGATGGGTACCAAGTACTTGATGGGTACCAAGTACTTGATGGGTACCAAGTACTTGATGGGTACCAAGTACTTGATGGGTACCAAGTACTTGATGGGTACCAAGTACTTGATGGGTACCAAGTACTTGATGGGTACCAAGTACTTGATGGGTACCAAGTACTTGATGGGTACCAAGTACTTGATGGGTACCAAGTACTTGATGGGTACCAAGTACTTGATGGGTACCAAGTACTTGATGGGTACCAAGTACTTGATGGGTACCAAGTACTTGATGGGTACCAAGTACTTGATGGGTACCAAGTACTTGATGGGTACCAAGTACTTGATGGGTACCAAGTACTTGATGGGTACCAAGTACTTGATGGGTACCAAGTACTTGATGGGTACCAAGTACTTGATGGGTACCAAGTACTTGATGGGTACCAAGTACTTGATGGGTACCAAGTACTTGATGGGTACCAAGTACTTGATGGGTACCAAGTACTTGATGGGTACCAAGTACTTGATGGGTACCAAGTACTTGATGGGTACCAAGTACTTGATGGGTACCAAGTACTTGATGGGTACCAAGTACTTGATGGGTACCAAGTACTTGATGGGTACCAAGTACTTGATGGGTACCAAGTACTTGATGGGTACCAAGTACTTGATGGGTACCAAGTACTTGATGGGTACCAAGTACTTGATGGGTACCAAGTACTTGATGGGTACCAAGTACTTGATGGGTACCAAGTACTTGATGGGTACCAAGTACTTGATGGGTACCAAGTACTTGATGGGTACCAAGTACTTGATGGGTACCAAGTACTTGATGGGTACCAAGTACTTGATGGGTACCAAGTACTTGATGGGTACCAAGTACTTGATGGGTACCAAGTACTTGATGGGTACCAAGTACTTGATGGGTACCAAGTACTTGATGGGTACCAAGTACTTGATGGGTACCAAGTACTTGATGGGTACCAAGTACTTGATGGGTACCAAGTACTTGATGGGTACCAAGTACTTGATGGGTACCAAGTACTTGATGGGTACCAAGTACTTGATGGGTACCAAGTACTTGATGGGTACCAAGTACTTGATGGGTACCAAGTACTTGATGGGTACCAAGTACTTGATGGGTACCAAGTACTTGATGGGTACCAAGTACTTGATGGGTACCAAGTACTTGATGGGTACCAAGTACTTGATGGGTACCAAGTACTTGATGGGTACCAAGTACTTGATGGGTACCAAGTACTTGATGGGTACCAAGTACTTGATGGGTACCAAGTACTTGATGGGTACCAAGTACTTGATGGGTACCAAGTACTTGATGGGTACCAAGTACTTGATGGGTACCAAGTACTTGATGGGTACCAAGTACTTGATGGGTACCAAGTACTTGATGGGTACCAAGTACTTGATGGGTACCAAGTACTTGATGGGTACCAAGTACTTGATGGGTACCAAGTACTTGATGGGTACCAAGTACTTGATGGGTACCAAGTACTTGATGGGTACCAAGTACTTGATGGGTACCAAGTACTTGATGGGTACCAAGTACTTGATGGGTACCAAGTACTTGATGGGTACCAAGTACTTGATGGGTACCAAGTACTTGATGGGTACCAAGTACTTGATGGGTACCAAGTACTTGATGGGTACCAAGTACTTGATGGGTACCAAGTACTTGATGGGTACCAAGTACTTGATGGGTACCAAGTACTTGATGGGTACCAAGTACTTGATGGGTACCAAGTACTTGATGGGTACCAAGTACTTGATGGGTACCAAGTACTTGATGGGTACCAAGTACTTGATGGGTACCAAGTACTTGATGGGTACCAAGTACTTGATGGGTACCAAGTACTTGATGGGTACCAAGTACTTGATGGGTACCAAGTACTTGATGGGTACCAAGTACTTGATGGGTACCAAGTACTTGATGGGTACCAAGTACTTGATGGGTACCAAGTACTTGATGGGTACCAAGTACTTGATGGGTACCAAGTACTTGATGGGTACCAAGTACTTGATGGGTACCAAGTACTTGATGGGTACCAAGTACTTGATGGGTACCAAGTACTTGATGGGTACCAAGTACTTGATGGGTACCAAGTACTTGATGGGTACCAAGTACTTGATGGGTACCAAGTACTTGATGGGTACCAAGTACTTGATGGGTACCAAGTACTTGATGGGTACCAAGTACTTGATGGGTACCAAGTACTTGATGGGTACCAAGTACTTGATGGGTACCAAGTACTTGATGGGTACCAAGTACTTGATGGGTACCAAGTACTTGATGGGTACCAAGTACTTGATGGGTACCAAGTACTTGATGGGTACCAAGTACTTGATGGGTACCAAGTACTTGATGGGTACCAAGTACTTGATGGGTACCAAGTACTTGATGGGTACCAAGTACTTGATGGGTACCAAGTACTTGATGGGTACCAAGTACTTGATGGGTACCAAGTACTTGATGGGTACCAAGTACTTGATGGGTACCAAGTACTTGATGGGTACCAAGTACTTGATGGGTACCAAGTACTTGATGGGTACCAAGTACTTGATGGGTACCAAGTACTTGATGGGTACCAAGTACTTGATGGGTACCAAGTACTTGATGGGTACCAAGTACTTGATGGGTACCAAGTACTTGATTGGTACCAAGTACTTGATGGGTACCAAGTACTTGATGGGTACCAAGTACTTGATGGGTGCCAAGTACTTGATTGGTACCAAGTACTTGATGGGTACCAAGTACTTGATTGGTACCAAGTACTTGATGGGTACCAAGTACTTGATTGGTACCAAGTACTTGATGGGTACCAAGTACTTGATTGGTACCAAGTACTTGATGGGTACCAAGTACTTGATTGGTACCAAGTACTTGATGGGTACCAAGTACTTGATTGGTACCAAGTACTTGATTGGTACCAAGTACTTGATTGGTACCAAGTACTTGATTGGTACCAAGTACTTGATTGGTACCAAGTACTTGATTGGTACCAAGTACTTGATTGGTACCAAGTACTTGATTGGTACCAAGTACTTGATTGGTACCAAGTACTTGATTGGTACCAAGTACTTGATTGGTACCAAGTACTTGATTGGTACCAAGTACTTGATTGGTACCAAGTACTTGATGGGTACCAAGTACTTGATTGGTACCAAGTACTTGATGGGTACCAAGTACTTGATTGGTACCAAGTACTTGATTGGTACCAAGTACTTGATTGGTACCAAGTACTTGATGGGTACCAAGTACTTGATTGGTACCAAGTACTTGATTGGTACCAAGTACTTGATTGGTACCAAGTACTTGATGGGTACCCAAGTACTTGCTACGTACATCCACAAGTGACTAAAAATGGAACAAAAAGGAGCACTGGAAAAAAAAGTACATGTGATTTATCGGCTATTTATCGGCTCTCAAATGAACCTAGTTTCGATCGAATCGACCAACCCCTTCGCAGAAATCCACCCGCTGGGTTCAGTGAAATCCGTTATTTCAAGCAGGGGGTGGTTTCTGCTGTCGGAATCGTACGATTTTATCGAAATTAATTTTAATCGAGAGCCGATAAATAGCCGATAAATCACATGTACTTTTTTTTCCGGCGCGCCTATAATTTTTTTTGTTCAGTTGTTGACACCGGTATAAGGGATGTTTCCAGTATAAGGGGTGGAGCTGGAAAATATCTTTTTGCACCTATAAATAGCTTGTAATTCGCCGATAATTTTGGTATAGTTTTTATCGCAAAAATTTCATGTGGATGATATTGTACGCGAAGTTATAAGCCTATAGCTTAAGGGGGTGCTTTCTATCATGATAAGGGGTTGAGCTGGAAAATCGGTCTTTATGAATATGTCGAGCCGATAAATCAAGATGAATTTTAAGATGATTTAGGATGTCCTAGCTTTCTTTTTAGGCGACATATTCGGCAATGACTGTATAGAAGCTCAGGGGGTGGTTTCTCCTTAACGGGTCGTGCGATTTAATCGAACATGCATTTTCTCGAGAGCCGATAAATAGATGATAATTCTCGCATAAAGTTTTTTCCGGTGCGCCTATTATTTTATTTTTTGTCCAGCTGTTGACTCCGGTATAAGGGATGTTTCCAGTATAAGGGATGGAGCTGGAAAATATATTTTTGCACCCTTAAATAGCTTGTAATTCGCCGATAATTTTGGTATAGTTTTTATCGAAAAAGTTTCATGTGGATGACATTGTACGCGAAGTTATAAGCATATAGCTTAAGGGGGTGGTTTCTATAATAACAAGGGGTTGAGCTGGAAAATCGGTCTTTATGAATATGTCGAGCCGATAAATCAAGATGAATTTTAAGATGATTTAGGATGTCCTAGCTTTGTTTTTAGCCGAGATATTCGGCAATGACTGTATAGAAGCTCAGGGGGTGGTTTCTCCTGAACGGCTCGTGCGATTTGTTCGAACCTAAGTTTTTTCGAGAGCCGATAAATAGCCGATCATTCTCGTATAAAGTTTTTGTCTGTGCACCTTTTGGTTCTTTTTTTTTTGAGTTGTGGATGTCCTAGCTTCCAGCGAAGCTAGGACATCCACACGTTTCCGGTATAAGGGATGGAGCTGGAAAATATCTTTTTGCGCCGATAAATAGCCGATAATTAGCCGATAATTTGAGTATAGTTTTTATTTAAAAAATCGAATGTGGATGTCCCAGCTTCTTTGACGTCTGAAATTGACTGCAATTCCAAATCCGTAAGAATATTTATTTATTTATCTTTGAAATATTCTCCGTGTCATTTGAGGAAGAAATTGAGTTAACATTGACACGCTCGATCGTGGGTTCGATATCTCCTTCGAATTTGGAGTATTGGAATACTCGGGGCGTTTCTTCAGCCGAGAATTTATCGTGAAGATGGTCGGACGATCGCAGAATTCGGGGATCGATTTGTGATCCGCATAGCCCCAACACTGTGTTTCCCTAAATTCCAATTTATCCCGAAGTCTACAGGAATATATTGAACCGAGAAATGGTGGGTCTGTGGGGCCTCGGTGGAAGGACGAAACGTTGAGTCTCGCGTTCTATTCCGTTGCGTTTCTCCACGGAGAACTCGGACAATGGTTGGCTACAGAGGCGGTGGTTCGCAGAGACAGAGAGATAATAGAAGCGAGTGTCTGACCGAGCGATCGATTTGTTTGCCGAACAGCTATATGCCCCTCGAATACCTTCTGGCGGCCTCAAACGATTCGTCCACCAGCGCCAGGAAACTGTAACCACAAAACCGCGTCCTCTATCCGATCGTGCGTGGTCAATATCTCATTCTATCAAACCCTTTCGTTCCTAAACTTATATCCACCAGTCACGAATTAATGTTAATTGGCTTAATCGGTTTTGAGCGATTTACTTAGAAATTGTGCAAACCTACATCGCCAGCACATTTTTCCACAGATTTAGATTCACCGAGTCACCAACTCTACACCGTCAACTTCGCATGTGGCCAACTCTACATAATCAGCTCAATATGTGACCTACTCTACACCATCAACTTCATATGTGATCAACTCTACATAATTAATTTCATATGTGATCAACTTTACATCATCATCAACCATATCTTATATATATATATATTGTCAACCATAAATGTCTTTATTTTTGGACAAAGTAGCGAGAAATATTCTTATGTCTGTTGAAGCTCAACTTTTCGACGCACTGCACAAGAGTAACGAGTCCTGATTAAACGAGGCTGTGTGTCTCCTCTGTCTTTCGCGAAAATTCACGAAAATGGATGAAAGCGAGAAGGGCGGAGAGGGACAAGAGTGCCGCGAGAAAAGGAAGAAAGAGGGTACGAGGAAAAGACTCGACGAGAACAATAAGAGTTCCCAGATGAAAGAGTTTTCAGGCCCCGGGCCACTCCGCCTTGTTCCTCTTCTTTTTTTTTTTTTTACTTCTCATACTCTACAATGCGCCCTCGGTCGGCCTGCAGGCAGATAAGGTCTGTGCATAAACTATATATCACCGGTATAGTTGTAACATAAGTACTCTGCTCGCTACTGGCCAATTAGTGCCTCGTACGTCGCTAACAGCAAACAGCAAAGAATTTTTCATTATTTTACTTTATAATAAATAACAATTTATTTAAATTGAATCAACGCCAAGTACAATTAATAACAAGCATTCTAATCACCAAAGGAACATGTTTCCTGCGTTGAAGGAATTTTTCCTTATTTTACATTATAATAAATAACAATTGATTTTAATTGAATCAACGCCAAGTATAATTATTAACAAACACTCTAATGTCTATTAACAAACTCTCTAATCACCAAAGAAACATGTTTCCTGCTTTCAAGCAATGTCGAATTTGTTCTTAATATAAAAATAAGTTTCATCATCTGAAAAGGCTCAACAGTATATATTAATGTATATATTACCTGTAGCTAAAGAAGTGAGATATACATGAATGAATCTTACTGATGTATCATGACTATTTTCCGTCTATAATTTATATAATCCCAATCATATTATTGTAAGAATGATTTTTAAAAATATTAAGATTAATCAAAAGCAGGAATATTTTAATCCATTGAATAACAAAAAATCTTGGCTCTACATCGAACAATGCAAATATTTTTTACGGAGAAGACATTTATTTTTCGCTCGTTAATATGGACGTTAATCTCGCGCATTATCATTTTCAACAGCCGAGTCGCCGAAAAAGCCCGCACAAGTGTGGAAAAAAAGGCGTTTTACCGGGACATTGTGGGATTCTCAGTTGCCGGTCAGCCGACCATGCCAAAATCCTCGCAAGCATTTTAATCGTGCAGCATTTAAATCGGCTTCGTTCTCACTCTTCCGCATGTTTTATTTCTTTTTCGTTTGAGCACCGGATATACATATCCGCGCGAGCAGAATATATCCCCGGAATGGAGAAAGAAAACGGCCGAGTTTTCCGCTAAATATACCCAAAAACGCACGTGCATTCGTATTTTTAACGCGTACCTGGAATGAACAAGATATATGTAAAAAAGAAAGCGAAAAAAAGAAGAAAAAAAAAAATACTGAAAGTGGATACTCGTCGCGAGCTTTTCGACGAGCTTTCAGCGCGCCAGATCTGTCAGTCAGTACTTTTCATAATCCGCTACGTCGCGTTTTAGTTCATGAAAACTTTCATAAGCTTTTCGTCTCTCGTGTGCAATGAGAACGCAAACAAATAAAACGTTGTTTTCCTGTATATCTCGATTTTATTTTTCACCGAATGTCACTCGCATCTACATACGCGTCCTCTATTGTCCAAAGATCCATGAATTAATGAATTTCGCGAAGAAAATTCTTACCAAGTGTGTTTTTCAACCAAACAGTTTCCCAATAATTGTTTTAAACAAAATCTTCACAACTCGACAATCCCTCTTCTCAGCAGAAACCAACATTGAGCTTGCGTTCTCCTGTGTCACCGTCATGTTTTTCAAAGTTGGACGTTTCGCCCCTAGAATCTCAATAAAATCCACGGGTAGAGGCAACAATTTCTCCTTCGAACGTTGTGATGGACGTTCACAATGATCAATTAATCGAGTTTGTCGCGGTCCCAAACTTCCATTTAAACACCTGTGAACGTATTAAACTCTCGGGGGCAAAAATTGAATACACCGGGCGCCCTCTATGCAGCAAAGTTTGACGGGTTCGAAAATCACGGCGAGAAATTGTATGCCGGTAACGAACGGGAAAATATAACGCCTTGTGCTCTCCTCTATGGGTCGCTACTGAACCATCCATCCATTCGCAAGTTTAAACTCGACAACGCGCGGTTATAAGCACAAACTGCGATATTTTCCATAACATCTCTTCGTGCGCATACTGGACGAGCTTCCGAGTAATACTGTAGAGGGCGCTCGCGTTCTCCTGTACCAAACCCCAGGGCCGAAGCTCGAAGTGGTTCCGCTGACCATCGCAAACTGAATTTCCGATAATTGCTTTCCGCGCCGCCTAAAATGATAATTAAATTCCTGGCTGGGAGTCCTCCGTTTCTCTCCTCGGGTTCGCCCTCGCCGAACGGCAGCGCCAACCTCGCACAAACCCTGCACTCCCTCCTCTCCGCTCCCTCGACAATATACACCAACTATTGTTGATATAATAGCTCACTACGTGGATTAAAAAAACACGACAAATTCATTTATGAGCTCGTGCGTCGAACGCTTCACTCGCCCACGAAATTCATTATCGTCCAATGACGTTTTTCGTGCCTTTTACGAGTCATGTCGATCGATGAGCTTTTCGAGGCACCTGAAAATATTAAAGCACGCTGTAATTCAATTATTTTCACATGGTCGGAAATTCAAAAAGGTCGAGAACCGTAATAATAGTTCTTTTCACGTGCTCAGGCCATGATTGACAAATAGTTTTTTTTTTTTTCGGGAATAGAGGACAATTTTAATTGGCGGGAATGTGGAATATAGTCAATCATAGTTTTACCTTAATTGTGGTTGGTATTTTTTGACATATATCTTGACAGTGCTCAATGGTTTTCTGATCACGCTAACAAAAAATTAGCCTCGAAAATACACAATTTTAGGTATCTTAGGTTTCATCTGGGAATTTGTTTACACGCTCCGAGCACCATTACGAGTATCCGAGCGTAAGAGATTTTTTGCATGTTATCCGTACGAGGTATTTCGATGTTTTTATGTTATGATAAATTTTTTATTTTATCTGCTTTTTTTCAACAATAAGCCAGTTGCTTCCCTGGAGATGGGCGTAACCTATCACGAAATGGAATAATAATATAGTTCTGACTTATTCCGCAAATTAATTTGAAAAAATGGGACCTTTGTTGTAAAATCCCACAGAACATTAACGAAATAGACCTGCATCCATGTCCAATTTTGACACAGATGTGTAGTGAAGCATTACGAAGAAAAATGAAACAGTAATCCTGACGTGCCCTCGTAAAATCAGTCCAGAAATATTCATCCAGAGGATAAACCCGGGGTACGAGGGCAACCCCGCTTCCACTCGAGAAACGAAGAGCGAGGATCGCGTCCCCGTATTACTTCCGTGGTAGTTACTCGCATTACCGGTAAAATCCATGGGCCGATGGTGCAGGTCCAGCGGGTTTCGCGGTTGTTCATCCGTAGGAAGGATCGCGCGGTCGAGCGGACACAGGACGGTCCAACGACGACGAGAACGACGATTCACTCGCTCGTTTCGCGATTCCCGTGGAGAGTCCACGGAGGAGGGAAGAAAAAACAGAGCGAAAAAGAATTGGAAGGGCAGGCGAGCGTACCGCGAACCCCGGAAGCGGAGGGTGCGAGACCTCGGTGAGCTACCGGTAGTCAACCATCGGCTTATCGATTCCCAACTCGTCCGCCCACATTCTCTCCACGATACTCGATGGTAGAGTTATTGGCCAACACTTCGGTTATCGGCCCGATAAACCTTCCCGACGGAATGGAATGTTGGGGTGCCAATGGCTGGCAGTTCATCCACCTATCGTCATACGCTTGTTTAGGCTCTGTCTCTTTCTACTTCTCCTTCGTTGAACGCGTCATATCTCGGGTAATAGCAAAACTTTGCTCCCTCTCCTTCTGCGGTTAACTGATGATGCTTGCACGTACGTAGTTTCCCTCCAACCAGCAGTAATACTACTTGAGCTCTATTGGGCTTATAAATATGGTCGGAATATATTTTTCGGAGGATTAGTTCGGGTTTAAAAAGTACATGGCACATTGAAACTCGAAATATCGAAAGCTGAAGTATCTGAGCGTTCTGATTGGTCGTCGATGGCTGTAACCCAACGCCAACTTCAGACTGGTATCGCCGCTATCATGAAACCCGCGCATTTAAAATGACTTTGGATAGCTGCGGAACAGAATATTTATTTTCACACATCTAAAATAATTTTTTTTCTTTTTTCTTTTTTCAATTCATCCTTCCGAAAAGGTGAAGAGATGAGGTTATAATGTTTTGGCGCACAAAGGAAACTTCTGGAGCTCAAAAGCATAAACAATCGTTGCGTACAGCTTGGCAATGAGTCCATCTAATTGAGTTTAATAGGTTGAACATTTATCCGAACGTTCTTGTCGCAGTGGGAAAAGTTGAATTGAAGCCGGAACGAGTTTCGAAACGTGTTAATCGAGTTTTCAATGTTTCCCGAACAAAATCAAGGACCCGGAGGAGCTCTGCGCCACCGACACTCCCACCGCTGCTGTACAATCCTACGATTGTCCTGCCGTGAGCATAATTATTCGGAGATGAAATAGAGAAGACGAAGAAACTTGGAAATCCCTCCACAAATCGTCCATCTCTACTCTGTCTTAATTTGTCGTTGTCAAAGAGTGAAACGCAATCTTAATTATAAATAACTAACACGCTTCAGCTTCAACACAGTTGTTCAGCTGTAACGTAGTAAAATCATTTTCGACGTGGTTATTTGAAAATCATTATTGGAAATCCAAATAATCCTGAATGGAAAATAATTGGAAGTTTTGCGTTTCAAAATAATTGTTTAAAAAATCGGAAATAACATTCACAATTTGTGTGTGTTTTTTTTCTCTAAATACATTTTTGCTATTCTCGAAGTATTGTGGTTGTTTTGATTTCCGTCGTAAAATCAAGAACAATCGTTATTGCATTTAAGCCTCGGTGAATCGAAAAATTTCAAACATCCTTGATTTTGCCGCGCCGCGAGTCGTTCCCGCATCTGACTCCGGCAGTGGCCGGACACGTTGTAGCTTCCGCCAATGAGATTGCGCGTAGTTGCTCGCCCGGTGTCTACGGTGGCGTCGCGCTGCGTCGGCGTACAGGCAACACTTTAGGAATAGAGCGCCGCGCGTCGCCCCACCGAGTCGAGAGGAGCGACGTTCAGAGACGGTTTGTGTCTGTCGTAACGGCGTTACGTTCCCCGGACGGTGTGTCGCAGTTTTCTTCCCGTGTAACAACGTTGCCCGCCCCGTAGTGTAGTAGAGTCAACCAGTGAATCCAAATAATCGAAATACATATAGACCCGCATATTTTTCATAAAAAAAGGTAATATATTAAGAAGAAAAGATAAAACGCGGATATTGATATCGCCGATCGAAGTACCAAAACCACCGACAGTTAAACGTGAACCAAGCAGTTTTAGCACCGCCGGTGAAACAGTCCGCGTTTCAAGTTCGCGAAGCCCCGCGGAGCACAGAGGCACGTATTTATACACGCGAACGTTTCGCTCGTCGTTCGACACCAAAGTAATACGCGTATACGCGCACCTTTCGACACCGGCTATTGTGCACAAGTGTCGATGAGGCGAGACGCCCAACTTTGCGGATGACCACGCAGTAGTAGCCCAGTGAATTTAGGTAATTAAACGCTATCCGAGCCATTTCGATTACGTTTCGTCAGTTTAAATAGTGATAACCACGCCCGTGACGATACATCGAGGATATTAATCACGATATTGAGTACGGGGATCGTGCTGCTGTGTCTCGTGTGCTTATATACCGTGCTGCATGTAATATCGAACGAGCTCCACGAGTCTCTCCCTCTCTCTTATCTCTCTTTCTCTCTCTCTGAGAGCCACCATAACCGCCACCGTCGCCGCGTTCCGCATGCACCCGGCGCACCGAACGCGCGCGCGTCCTATCCTTCCTTTCTTCCTCTCCGATTCTCGTGGCTCTCCTCGAGATTATTCCCACCGAAAATCCCTCCATTCGCAACCGCCACTCGCCCACCCAAGCTTTTTCCATTTCCACGCTATTTTCTCGTTCGATGAATACGAGGATCGATCTCCGGTTGCTGAGCTTCACCACCGGGAATTAATAAGTACATACGACGTTGCCGCTACCAATCGCGAATATACTTACCGCGTATGTGTGTGCCTTCTTTTTTTTTGCTGCTCTGGCTCTCGTCGTGCGGGCGACGAGCTGTGGTTAGTTGATAACGTGATACGCGTCGTTTTATTCATTCGCATATATATATATATACTTTATGCTAATTCGTTGAGGAAACTTTTTTTTGTTTGGATTTTTATTTCGGGTGATTTCACTCTACAAAATTTGAGAAAAGTGCGTAGGGCAATTTACTGCAAATGTGTGGGTGTGTGTGTGGCTTGTAAAATTAAAGTCACCGAATTTTGAAGGTTTTAACGATGAAGTTATAAGTTGTCAGGCAGGTGAGATAGCAACCTACTCTGTGTTGCATTTGAAAGAATTAAGTATCTTACCAGATTTTATGGGACTCTGAAATTTTTGGAAAAAGGCTGTTCATGCTTTAGCAGCTGCAGTTTTGCAGTTGATGAGCTGAATAGTTGTTCAAAAATAAATTAATATTGAGGAACAATTGGTATTTGATACAAATCTGTAAATTGGTTTGCGTTATATGGTATTTTCAATTTTCAAATAATCAGTGTTGTTATTCAAGTTAATTTTGAGCAATTGAGACGATATTTTCTTAACAACAATCGAGTTGGATATTGAATTTGGTCTAAACTAAAGTTTAAATAACAGAATTCCGAATCACGAGTGGCATAATTCTTGAACTACTTTCTCAAATCAGTTGAAAATATATTGCTGTGTAGAGTACCGGTCAATCTTCACTTGCTATAAATTTTATAAAAATCACTTGACGGATTTCGTTTCCATGATATTCTTGAGATTTGAAACAATAGCCGTCAAAACTAACTCAAACAAATTTTAAGTTACCAGACTGCAAGTTGGTATAAAAATAAAACAAAGTGGCCAAAATCAGAAAAATATTTTGGGATCTATGAAGTTGCAAAGTATTCCAAAATCAATATTGTCGCATTAACTTTGCTTAAATTTTATCCAAATACAAAAGTTCCACATAAACAAAATAATCAGTTCAGTGATAGCGCATATTTAAGTTATTGAATACGATCCCCACACTAATTCCAGGTTTATAGGCATATTATTTTGTCTTTCTCTATCCTTAGCGATGCAAATTACTCTGTTATTCAGATTTTTATTCATTTATTTAAAGCAATAATGCGAAGCATTTATTTTCCTATTATCGTGTGTATTTATTTTCTTTTGCATTTTTATCAGGTTGAGGTTGTGGGCTGAAAACCGCGCCGTGTCCTGGGTTCGATTTATCGGTCACTTTGCGAACCGAACGTTGTTATATCGTCGGCTTCGCAGTTGAGAGAAGCAAGGAAGCTTCGACGAAACTGCGCCACGGGTCTGCTGCTTTTTATCTGCATATTGTTATCGGCGCAAACATTCGTTCGAGCGAGCGTATGAACGTTTGTGCTGCGGAGAGTAAAGCCACTCCGGCTACTATACGAACCGGCTCTCGAGGGAACACGAGACTGGCGATAAAAAAAAACGAGCTTTATTCTCTCTGCCACGAAGAGCCACGGACGAACCGGCGAAACAAGGGACTTGCAATCTTTCGCCACTGCTCGTCTCGCGGAAATCGCGAGACATCCATATAATCGTTACCCCGATAAGATTCTTTTCACGGCTCTTTCTCGCTTCGGGGTGAACTTGTCCAGCAGAAAAGTACGAGATTTACTGAAGTCAACGTCTTACCAGTTCGCTGCTACTTTTTTCCAGGATTTTCTTCTTTCGCGTAGTTTTTGAGAGACTACGTCAAGGAAGACGCCCGAAAAAGGTCGAAATGTGTGTGTGTGTGTTTTTCAAAAGTATTGGTCGAACTGAAACAATTTTTTAAACTGATAACAAACTAAAAACGTTTAATTTCGGTCACAATTAGTTACTAATATATTTGTAGAATCGACAGTCGACCAAAAAGCCACATTGATTTTTTTTTGCATTCATCTTTGAAATAATCTACCATCATTTACAACAGATTTTGGCTCGGAAAATATTGTGATCACATAAATAAACAACGGAATTGGGTTTCGTTAGAACAGTGGGATTTTTTTTGACTGCTGTATTTGCTGTCAAGCACACGTACTATTATTCGACAAGACTATAATCGCGGGAATAAACATTTATTCAGTCGCCTCTCGATCGCTGAGCCTCGACAACTTCTGTCGCTTTTGTGTATGTATGCGCGTTCTTCGCGGAAAAGCATTTTTCTCTCTCGCTCCCTCTTCGTTCCCACTCTTATCCCTCTTATTGCCGAACGCGAGGGAGATTCTCTGTATAGAGAGAGCCGTCACACTGCATCACAGCAAACACTGCAATTCGTCCGCCTGACTATGTCAGTCGTCAGAATCTTTTCATCCCAAGTGGATGCTCTATAACACCGCAATGCTTGCGGTCAGTTTTCCTTGCATTCCACAGAGTCAACGAGTCTCCTTATCGCGACTCAACCAAACTATACGTGTTGAATATTATATAGCGCGAGAAGAGAGGAAAGTGATTGACTTTTGCCGAGGGTTTTCCCCGATTTCGATAAAAAATAACCACTAGCCTTGCAACAGGGACAATCGCTCGTTTTTTAGCCATGTGAACTCCGTTTCGAAAAATCTTTTTTTTTTCGGTAATGCTTTAAATTCTGCCTTATCGTTGATTGTAGTAACGATTTATTCGTTTGTAGTAAAACTCAAAAAACAACGTTATGGGATTTTCAAAAACGCCCGACACTTGAGGACATTTTATTCGAATCGAAAATAAGTAGCCAATCTCGATTTATATTTATTTTTATTTTTCTCAAATTGAGGATAATTTTTTAGGCTTATTGTAATAAAAGGAATAACCAAAATTATTATTATTATTATTATTTTAGAGTCAACCGTTTTTTAAAATGAAGAATAATTTTCTTGGATTTAAATCATTGTCATAAACAGTTGAGAAAAGAATTATTCTATCCATGATTTGAAAGTAAACTGCCCAATTATTTTGTAGAATTGTATTACTTCCGAAATATCTTAACCCGAGTCTGTCAGCAGAAACTTACGAATTATCTTATTGGCTTTTCAAATCCCACCGCATCTTCCACTGGAAACAAAAAAATCATGGACTAAAAGTAGTAAAGAATGCGGGACAAAGCAAACAACGCTACCCAGTCGTTTACGCGATCGAGGACTACTTTACTTTTACCGTCTCCTCGGTCACTTCTCGAAATACCTCATTCCCACTTCTTTCTAGGACTGTTTTTCTTTGCTATTTCGCGAATGGCGATACCAATGGTCTTCGCCGTCAAACTCCCGCAATCCAATTTCCTTCGAGATAAGAATCTCGATGTCCCTCTTCTCCCATCCCTTGGACTGTCCCGACTTTCGCTGCGAGAAAATTTCATCGTCTCGCAAGGGCGGGCAGACAGCGATGAGCATCGCGAAAATCTATTTCGGCGACAAACTATGTGTCCACGACACTCTATTTTCTCTCTCCCCTTTGGTGTATCTGGCCTGCAGCGTCACATTCCATTCTATTATACGTCTTAGTAGTGGTAGTTGCTGCGTTTTACACTCCGCGAATCGGCCATTAAATTTAAGAACCTTTTCGCAACATTTGGTTGTTTAATTGAACATTTTTAGGATTTACTCACGTAGACGAATTACTCAATTAAATAAAGAAGTACAATCACAGCCGAGATTCGAGCAGAAAATCGACTTGTGCTCATATTAAATGTCATGTTTTTTCATATATTTTTTCAAAATAACATTTTAATTATTAGGAAACCCTTGATTGAATGACTATCTAATTTTTAAATAATATTAATCACTCGGTATTATTTATTTAATATTAGACACACCAGTGACTTTTGTTCAACTGATATTTCAAAAAAATCTGGACGGTCATAATGTATCAAGGATATTTCAAAAATCAAAACAAATACATCAAAAACATGACATTGAATATTTGCATATATCAGGTGTTTTCTTTGATTCCTATCGCAACTGCGAAGGTTTTTTTACGTCAAGGGCAATTAATCAACCTACTGGAAATTGGAAAAACGTATGTAACCGAGCATCGATTTGACTGATTACTGTAAAGCTTTTGCTACCTTGAAAAAAATTCTGTCATGGTCGCCAGAATTCAACAAGGAGATTAAGATTTAAATGCAAGATTGAACGAAGTTTGGTAGAGTTAACCTGATTTTTTCATTGACTGTTATTACAGCTTTTCCTCGGTGTATTTGTGTATAATATTTACGTGCAATCGCTTCGTCGTGCACAGCGCTGCAACGTTTAGTTGCTGCTGGACACTCGTTTTGCTTGTTCACGAAGGAGCGAGTATCGCGTGGCCGGTTTTCAGCTAGCACATACGCAGAGAAGGCAAGAGCACCAACGGCGAACATATTCCTCGGTTCCAACCGTCGTCGCTCTCTTCGTAACGGACTGAGCGACTGAGAGAACCCGTCCGCCCCTCTTGCTCTCCTCGTACACGGGACCGGCAATCCCCTCTCTCTCTCTCTCTCTTTCTTTCTCTTTGCTCCCTCAGACACCACAGACTTGGCCACTGAGAAACACTGGTAAAGCGGGTGTCCGAAGTTTAGCCACATTCCCTTGAGCCGTTGATTTGCCAAGCGGTCGTATGAGCCACTGGCACTCGTTAGAGTCTTTGTCCCAGCAGCAATTAACATTATCGGAAAGAAGAAATATGCCCCTTTTCGTCCACTTTAAAAAATTTTTTTTTTTTTTGAGATTGGAATAAACACAAAATATGGTCTGAAAAATTGAGACCAGGTGTTTTGGAAAAATTGTCGAGATGTGTCCCAAAATTTGCACTACCATAACTCGTGAACTTTCTGTTCGACCAAATCAACTCAAGTTTCACCGCCACGCAGATTACTGGCCAATCAGTATTTGCAATAAGTTTTATTGAAATCACTATTCGCATTCTGTTTTTATGGGGATCAAAAAATGTTGAATAATGACCGTCAACGCTCTAAGTACTTTTATTTCTATCATTGAATCCAGCTCAACTATAAAGACATATTTGTTTGTACATGCAAACTATCATATATTTTTTAACATTAACATTAAAATGTTTAAATCTTAAAAATAAAAATAACCTTACATACTCACTAGCCAACTTTAAGTGAGATGAAAAATCGTGTTTGTCGGACGAGAATCAAAGAGCACGTTGGGCAATTTAATTTTTTTACCTGTACTTATGACTTAAAGCATATTTAGTTTGCGACAACTCTATAAACTGTATAAAATCAGAGTTAAATGGACCTTCTCCTAGTCTCCCTCTCTCTGTGGAGTAGTAATCGATAGAGAAGTGATTGAACTATGCGGTTGCACGCACCCGTTGCGCAGTTGCGTCAGAAAATAAATGTCTAATGGTAAACACGTGTTGTTTTGATATTTTTCAGTGCGAAGACCGAGCCTACCTGGGAACGCTTAAGAAGCACGTCCCCCGAGACCCCCCCAGCCAAAATCACACGCCTCACCTCGCCCCTATCCTCCTTATCCTCCTCCGTTCCCTTGTCCCCCATTAACGCCGTAAAGACAACCGCAGCCTCCTCCCGTGCCATCGGTAATAATCACATTCGCGATCTCGCTAACGGATCATCATCATCAGCAGCAGCAGCCATGGACGGTATGGACAACAAGCCCGTGCTCAACGACGATCCGTCGGTCACGCTCACCATTCGGTTAATAATGCAGGGCAAGGTAATATATCTTTTCGTTTTTCTTCACCAAAAGAAAATATTTCATTGACGTCAAAGAAGTGGATTGATTATTTTATTTATTTTTTTCATTCATTTCAGTGAAATAGTGCATTCAATTGGTTGTTATGTGAGAATCGTTGTTTATTTCGTTTTCGATTTTTTTTGTAGTCGGGGTAAATAGTGTAAACATGCACTCGGCATGGACTTGAAAAGGGTTCAATTTGTTGATAATATTTCGTTAATCTTTTAAATGATTTTTGTACATTATTATCAATGACGTTTTGTATTTTTTTTTTTTTTTTTTTCCATTTTTTAAGGTACTGACATAAAGATCTTATTAAATTTTTGGTCAGGAATTAATGTGTAGAAGATCATTGGCATAGTTTTAGAGGAGCCGATCTGGTTCTCTAAGAACATCAGCTGTAAGCTCCAGTAATAAGGGAAAAAATGTATGGGTTTATATATTAAAGTCGAATCACCGACAGCAGTGGTCGCGCAGTCGGTGTATGGCTTCGTCGGTCTCCCAAGTTAAGCAGCTTCTCTCGCGGGCAGTACTTGGATGGGTGACCGCTTAGCTATGCACCAACTTGCGCGTTAACTTTTGAGCGGGAGGCAGTTTTTCTGACTTTCTGATGTATTCTGATACAGCAGAAAGTCAGTAAAATATAGCCGCCTGTATCGGCGCAGGTTTTCCGCAGTTTCCCTGTGTCCTCGTGCAAATGAGATATAGTAGTGCATTAGGAAAGAGTGGCTGCTGGTAACACTCTGGGGGGAACGCAATAAATAGAAGGGGATTGAAGGGAAGTGGGGAAATCGTAAAAACCTAAAGAAGCTATACGAAGGAATACAAATAAAAAAATATATATAGGAATACAAAAAATATTAAAGTCACATCATATTCTCAGTGATTCTTACCCATGCCGCCGAAGAGCGTCATTACTGCCATCGACGCCAGTTCCCATGCATATTCCAGTTCACCTAAAATATACGCATTAGCCTTCCATTAATCCTCTATGAATAATTCTTCGATAGCTAATAACTAGGTCGTTGTTCATCGAATCTCGTTATTAATACAGCGAAAAGGTAAAACGCTTGCATTTATCCTGAGAAATAAAATATTCGCACTTTGGTTAAAGCTGAATAATATACAATAATTAATTTTCAAACCCTTCGAGTTCAAACCATAGCTAGAACAATAAAATTCTTATGCAATTTCTGTAATTTTCTTTGCAGTCATATCAAAAAGCTTAAATGTTTCTGCGACATTTTTTTATAGCAAAAAAAAATGATAATGCCTTATTTCATCCTCAGAAAAAACATCCGTTGACCTGCTTGACGGTAAATGAAATACAGCAGCTACAAGTCTTTAAACGGACAGTCCAAGAATCGACCAAGTAATAATAGGAGAAACTAAATTGAATTCCGAAGATACTGTCTTTCACTCCCGGAAGAACCCTCCGCGGATGAAACAACTTGGCGCACTCAAACCCCAGACCCACTGTTTCTTTTCCGTAGCTCCCATTCTCTCAAAGGGTCGAGGGAGTTGCATCTTCGTTACTGCGCTCTGTGCTTAGCGAGCTCACTCGCTCTTACCCTCGCGATATAGTGGAATTTTCAATTTCATTATACCTGATCAAAGAAGCGCATAAATTTAGCATCGAGGCCAAACGGAATCTGTTTCGGCCGCTTGCCGAGAGACTCTTTCTGCAGAGAATTTTTTTTTTTTCACTGTCTTATAAATTATATATACACATAGCCATTATACTTGCACTTGGTTTTTATACGTCACAAATATTCGCAGTTGGGTTATGAAGTATATTAATTCACGAAATGTCGGCGTAACTATTATCCAGTGCAGTATTTAATTTCCTTGACAAGCACCCTTGCTATTTTAGGGCCCTGACCCTTCGCAATATTAGAATTATGATTATTCTCGAGACTCACGCTTGGTTTTGTTACAGAGAATGTACTGATGAATTTTATTGGGAGTCGCGTGTAAACGCCAGGAAGAAACAATGTAATTCCGTTCACGAAGTTGCCCGACGCCGGGGAACGTAAAAATAAGCAGCAGTCTACGCTCGCCCGGTGAATCAGAGCCTGCAGCACGCCACACGCGCGACACTCGTCGTCTCTTGGCACGCTTCGTCGTTTCTCAAAGCGATTTTATTATTGACTCGGGTCATGGATGTTAAGTAGTCGAGCAGACGCTTACGCATCGCCAATCTCTTCTTCCTCCCTTCACGCCACTTGTATACCTAATGTGCGTCTCTTGTATCCTGCTACACATTTTCGGGCTTCCTGAAAACCTGATCAACGGCAAAATGTCTGCAAAATATTTTCATTTTTTCTCTTCTGAAATTATCTTCATTTGATTGATTAGCGAAAACTTTGCTAAACCGTATTTATTTGGCAAAAAATATATTTGTCGTATAATGTCTTATGGACGTATTCCTTAAAAATTGGCATTGAGTTTTTCATCATCTTCTCAGCAGAATCCAAAATCCTGGGTCCATCGAAGCAATGCATTATGAAAATTGGCATTAGAGCCAAAAAATGAGGGAAAGAATTTCCCTAAATCAGAACCAATTTCCCAAGTCAAGATAACCTCGCCCTCCCCAATAAACTCCACGTCATTTTTATAGGCGGAATTCATAAAAAATTGGCACCGAGATTGTCATCTTCTTCTCAGCAGTAAACGTAGTGCAAAACAATGCATCATCGGATAGCGGGAGTTTGCACTTGCAATCGGAGCGGTGCCAAGGGATTTCCACGGAGGTTGGCGAGAGGCAAGCGTCTCTCCTCTGCCTCTGTCCTCCCTCCTCCCTTCTCGACCGCGTCATCGATCTCTTCCCCATCTTCTTTTTTTCCATTCTCTCCAACCCCTTTTACCGCTGGCTCCCTCGTCTCACTTGCTCCTCGACGTTTGTTAGAGTGTGCGTCTCCTCCCTTCCCCCATTTCTCTCTGGGCTCTCGTATACGAATTACGAAGAGCAGTGTCTCCTCCCGCTCGCGTATTCCACGACACGTTTTCCGTCTATCCTCTGTCCACAGCAGCCGATGTGAAAGAGAGCCATGGATGTGTTGTGTTTCATATCCTTGTAAGTGTTGGGCTTAGATGGATTCTACATGGAGGAGGCTACGTTTACCCGAGGACTGCATTCTCCCATGCTATCGACGTTAAACACTGCGAGTGGTAGTCCCTCTTCACCCCGAAGAGGGAGATACTCGCATACACACACACACACAAACGTACAAGTTCAGAACGTGTCACTGTCCATGCTTCGCTCACTCATGCATAATACAAGTGTCCCTGTCCCCTTGTGTTGCTGCAACCAGACGTGTTCACACGTCTACTACCCACGTGCCCTCATCTCTCGCTTCCCCTTCTCCCGTAGCCTTACTGCAAGAACTTTCCTTCTGTTCCTCGTGTGAGTGCAAGTGCATTATGTGCACATGCGTGCATTGTCCTCTCCCTTTCCTTCCGCTTTTTTTTTTTTTTCTTCTTTTTTTTCTCCTCGTCGCCAACGAACTCGAACACATTGTTGTACACCCCATCGACTCGACGTTGGGATGTCCGCGAACCTGTCCGCTGCTGCTTATCTGCACCTACCACCACCACGGCCAAGAGACTTCTATAGGATCGTGCTAAAGTGCGCCACGGAAATTATTGCACGTTTCTGCATATCTGAATGACGCTCTTGTCGCTGCTGCTGCTGCTGCTGCTGCTGCTGCTACTACGCGTCGCGTCATAAAACACCCCATCTCGAAATCTCTCGCAGCACGTACCCTCTCCTTCTATACTTATTCTTTTGCACTTCATTCCCCTTTCCGCTTCCGACGCGGGAACGCTTTTTTAAGGAGCGCTTTGGAAGCACCGAAACGGGATAGAAACGTTGACAGACCCTTACTCGGATGGGGAGCACTTCTTCGCACATGCTGTGCAATTTCTCACGCTTGAAAAAAAGCAGCTTGGCTACTATTCGGTGACAACTATTCCAACTAATTTCCGGCTCAAGATTAAACTTTTATTTATTTTTCTACTTCATTAATAATACATCATTTGATAATAATAATATCTAGTAGCATCAATTCACAATGAAATTCAACGGTCTTTTAATTATGGGAAAATATATGTTCGATAGATTGAGAAAATAATCGAGAGCTTTTCAAGTTTTTCCGCAATTTTTCGTATTACACAAACGTGTCCCAATGGTCGATCAATAAGATTGCCGTATTATTGTCACTCTAAGGTTTTCGGCTATTGGCATATTTAGCTTTGACAGAAAAACTCCGGAAATGTATTTTACTATTTTCTGTGGCCTCCAGGAGCACGTGACGGTCCGAGACATCTTGACTATGGTTGTTGCTCTTATTGCTGCTTTTCCTGATCCCGAAATCTTCGTTTTTCTCGTCCACTTGCAGTTCCTCGGTGCATGCTGCGGCCTCTGAGAGTTGGAAGTTTACGTACGCCAAGACCGAAGTGCTTCCACGTCAAATCTCGTTACAGCCGAGGGTTTTTACGGCCCAACGACCGCGGCGGAAAGTCGTGGGGCTTCTCTCGAGACTGCGGAGCGTCTTCTTCGGAGTATTCCGTGTCTTCTGCTTTACATTTCTCCTTCCGGCACAAGTGTCAAGACTGCAAAGGACCACAACGGCAAATCCGAGATCCGGATATGCAGCTTTTTATTTCTCTTTTTATGGATCCCATTTGACTTGGTAAAGAAATATTAAAAATTTAGTTCATGATGTGGATATTCCTCACATTCCATATTAGGTATTGTTATTGATTCGCAAAGTTAGGTCGGCGATTGCTATTCGTAATTCAATATTTTGCTTAAAACTTTTATTACCGATTGTCAAAGCACATCATAATCAACTAAGACTCTGCATAAAATTCATCACGAACCAATGACAGAATTCTGTACCGGTGTTTTCTATTTTATCTCAGAAATAAAAATATCAATTAGAAACTTAAGTACCCGTGAGTACCTCGAGTATTACTGGTCACTTTGACTCATCGTAGGAAGAAGCCAAGTAAAATGTACGCATCATGACCAACTCTGTGCGCATAGGAAACGAAGGTCGTGTCGAAAGTGTCCAAACGTTTCCAAGAGGAGAGAATAATTCCGGTTGACAATCGAGCTTTCTGTTTTGCAGAAAAGTAGAGTGAGCCAAAAATCATCAGGCCCTGGTAGAAGAGCACAACTGTGTGCGTTGCCGTTGCTTCTGTCTCCAACACTCGTGCAGGGTGTGACCCGGATATTTCTCCTCTCTCGCGCATTCGTTCCTCTTTGTTTCTTCAAGCGCACAGTACACAACCACGGGACGTACCTCCTCTTCCTAGTGGCTACATATCGCATAACCGGAGTAGAGCACAAAGTGGAGTTGTCGCGAGTCTAGTGGTGAGCCCGGTGACCTAATTGCACCTGGGGAAATTCTTGGCATCGCACGATCGCACCGGGTCTCCACAAAATATTCACCAGGCTTTGGACTTTGCACTTTGCCGCACGAAAATCCAAAAGAAGAGACATTCCACTGATTTTCAATTGAGTGACAAACCGAGACTGAAACGCCACGTGGACTCGCGTGTTTGCCAACTCCTTGACGTTCCAATGGCATCTCGTTTAGCGGGACTGATAAATCTGCAACGCCTCTTCGCACAGTCTGCAATCCTCTTTCTCAGTAAACCAAGTGACAATATTTCGGTCGTCGATACAAAAAGTAAAACTAGTGCTTCAGCTTCTTGATAATTTGTCCAGCATGCAAATAAAGACAGCGAAAACATTCACCTAGGTAAATAACATTCGTTTTCGGGATGTGGAACGTCCACACCAATTCAAAATCAACGTTCGAATTTCTGAAATTACAAGGCTGACCGAAAATTTTTCATCCGCTTTCAATATTTTCATTCCTAAGGCACATGAACATTAACATACGTCTTGGCAATTTCGTGGGCATGTATTTGTTTTGTTTTGGTTTTTTTTATATTTTTTCCCTATAGAAATACAAAAATCCTGCAGATGAATTTATATAAATCAGTGTACTTAAATTAAATTTTACAATTCTACTGTAACTTGTCACAGTGAATTTACAAGCATTTTCAACAGTGTGGTCTCTTTCTAGGGTGAGGATTTGCGTGCACGTCACTCCGTGAGCTCATACTCAGCACGCTCAGTGATTCTCGCATCTATGTATGTAGAAGGACTGCGAAAGACTGGACAGTAGCCAGGGCTACCAGCCAATCGACTAGACGAAGTATCTCATCCCCCGCCCAGCATTACACTTGTGTCGTTTCGATTATTCTCCAAATCCAGCCGATATGGCCTCTTTTACGGTGCTGAAAAAGCTCCCGGTCGTTCGAGCTTCTCTGAGCATGACATTTTTCAGCATGAAAACGATTGAAGGTCGTATCTTCCGGATGGAGTTCCGTGTAATGGAATCCCTCTGGTCTTCTACTCTGCTCCATTGCTCCACCGATACTACACTTCGAGTTCTTCTGGCACCAAGTGCAAAACTCATTTCAAGACTCTCGTTTCTCTATCCGCAATATTACATACGAGCTATTCCCCTTTGTCGTCTCGAAGCTCGAAGCCTCGTAGTGACATGACCTCGTCCCTCCCCTTCGCCCATCGTTGTCTGCTCGATCGAACCAGAAAGTTCACTTTGTGCCAACTGGCAAGAGATTTTATCGGACATCGGGCGTATCGATTAGCATCAATCCCTCTTATCAATATCAACAGACTAAATTGTGTCGCTTTAATAAAAAGTTGCAGAGAAAATAATCGTGCGTTTTCTGGAAGAATGGAATTTATAGCACATACAACCCAATGGAAAGTCTGCTTGAGAGAAATCCAAAAATTCGTAATGTTTCATAAGAGAAGTTAATACATTTTTTTAAATTCATATTTTTATTTTCACCCTACTTTTACATTTTCATTATCCATTTATAGTTTTCCAAATTTTGGGTAATCGGTTAACCAAATCATAAATTCCGTGCAGCCGAATGTATTTGCCATTTAAAAAAAAAACATTTTCCTACTTTTTTCGCTCCAAGCTTGGACGAAACCGATACGAAAACACGACGTTAAAAGCGACCATTCGAATAGCAGTTCCGATCAATTTCCCTCCTCGTCGTTCTCTTCTACACGACACGGTTATCCCTGCTTTCCTGGGTCCCATGCAACTGGAAGAAGGAGCAGTCTGGCCGGAGTGTAGATTCCAGCGAGCTGGACCAAAGCCAGGGCCATCAGCCAAGTGACTGGGCAACTGGGAATCTCCCTCTCGACTTTACGCCTTTTTTTTTTTTTTTTAATAACGAGTGTCAACAATTTTGCGAATATAAAACTCCTCGTTCATTCGTCGCTATCATTAAATGCGAACAACAAGCGAAACTCTAGTTCACACCACACACAAATTTTCTGTAGGATAATATACTAATAAAATGTCTTGCGTTTTTTTTTTACTCCGAATTCAACGAGGAAAAAAAAAACAACAAAATTCACCGCTAGTAGGAGCGTAAATTTTCCGCGGCGAAGGCCGGATGCTCTGTAGAGTCGTAGGTATAGCTCGCTCCCGATAATTGGCATCCTTCCAGAGCGGACTCCGCGCGATGCTCTTCTTTCCTTATAGCGGCTGGCGGGCTTTTGCTCTCTCGGTAAGAGACGCGCGCGAGCAGCGGCATCGCCTTCTTCTTCCTCCAGCTATATTTGTTCCACTCACGGTTTTGCTTATGGGCGTTCCTTGTCCGACGATCCTTGTCCGCGTCGCGGCTCTTTTCCCAGCCAAGCGGACGAGTACACGCGGTCATGGTACGGAGTTTCTCGGCTAAGCAACGCACAGCGATATCGCCCCGACGAAAATAGGATTATTCGCGAGAGCCGTCACCGAGGAAAAGGGATTTCCTACGTCTGGCCAGAAATAGGTATGGCCTTCCTGGAAAATCCAGAGCCACTCTAAAGCCACTGATTTGCTTAAACATAGTGCTCGAAAAGGTAGTTTCGTTGTCCGAAAAAACATGGGGACGATAGACTGCAATGAACAATTAAAATAAACATTTTCTTTGCTGCTGTCAATTGGCTGAAGGATTTTCCTATTTTTAGGTACACTGTTTTAAAAAAAAACGCAAAATTACTTCTGAAGAACCTACAAATTGTTGTAAAGTATTCTATTCGAATAACTCGCAGTGTCCTCTTAAATTGTTTCGCAATTATACGTTTATATACTTACGGCTCTCCGTATTGTATTGTATTGGACTTGGAAATCTCCCCTCGCATCTTCACGAGGAGTTCAACGCCGAGCACTCTATCGCTGGCACCTTAATTGGCTCTTGCGTAGCAGCTTCTCTGCAAGCTCCCATACAGTTAGTACGTAAACGCTCAGTGTACTGAACTACTAAAGTGCTACGTGGTACAACTAAGTGAACGCTCTTGGGCGATAGATAATGCACCGATGATGAGAATTATTTGATATAAAATCAAGTCTTTTCTAACGATTCACATTTTAATCATGGATCAAAATAATTCCACAAAAGAACTCATTAAAAAGAACCATTTGAAATCTGTTATCTTTTGATAAGATGACTTTAATATGGTAAAGTTGTAGCAAACTGGTACAATTATCGCTATGTAGTTCAAATATATTCAATAAAATCAAACCATTATTATTTAAATTCTGTCCAAGTACTAATTTTATTAAGTGATTTATTTCTTAATTATAACAATCCTACAAAAGTTCAATAAAATGATTCACAGGAAGTGGAAAAAGAAATAGTAAAAAAATATCATAAAAATATTCAACGCGCATAGTAGCCTGAATATCTTATTAACCCTACACTTAATTTTCCCGAAAGAAATTCTGGATATTTTTATTTTATTTTTCAGTAGCATCTCTGTGTGACGCCTTGAAAGTCAGAAATGTTGGCAATATCACAAATTCACATGGCCAGCAAATCAAGACAAATACATTCGCTCTCGCATGCTATTTACCGGAGGTTTACCTACCCTACTAAAAGCTCGAAGTGCACCAACACATGGAGGCTGTCATGTGGCCCGTGCGTTGTCCGTGATCAACAGCATCAGCATCAGCATCATCATCTAAGTTTAGAGATAGAAGGCATACCTGGGGGTAGCTTGAGTGCTTCGGCTGACATTATCGGACTGGGAGAGAGGTCAGGGCGTGTCAAGCTGAGAGCCAGATACGAAGCTCGTGCGAGACAAGCCAGAGGTGCTTCTACCTGCGACTGGACATCGCTCCCAGAGACACTATAGATGGGCTACCTAATTATAGTTTGCAGCGCTATACGCGGGGTCACGCTTCGCCGTCTCCCTCCTCGCAATTCCCGTATATCATCAACATTGTGGCGAAACATTGATTCAACAGCGTCCCCGCGGTCTGCAGAACGCGACAGCGTATTCCTGTGGGCCAATCGGACAACTTTTAATTGCGACATACTTCTCAGTTTCACTTTGAAAATTACTCCTTAGCTTATCCGTGAACCAAGTTAGTCACCTGCTCGAACTATTCTTTTTAATCTCCAGATAGGATGAAAAGTTTTTAATTATGTGCTGAATGAGTGATGAATGAACTCTTCGATCCTTTGATGTGTGCTTAGGTGGATACTACATACTTTGTTGTGGTTAGAAGAAATGGTCTTGTATATCTAGTGAAAGTGTATTCGAAAGAAAGAGGAAAATATTTGTAAAGCGCATTTTTATGCCAGGAATGTGAAAATCGATTTTGTATTTGTATTTACTCGCTGTGAGGTTGTTCACTAATGTATTCATTATTTTTTCTGTTGCAGGAAGTGGGAAGCATTATTGGCAAGAAAGGAGAGATCGTCACGAGGTTCCGTGAAGAGGTGGGTATTTTCAAGCAATATGTATTTTAATATTTCCTCTACGTTTTACAATTTCATTAGTAAAACCACTCATTCCGTCGCCATTAAATTGCAATTAACATTTTTTTTTATCAACAAAAAACCGTACGAAACTGCATGAATTAAATTTCATAAATTGACAATCTTGAAATTCTTGAATCGTCTGAATAACGTGCCAAACTAATTGTGAAAAATAAGAATAATAATAATAATTGCTAAATAAAATTGCATAATGCACCTGCGTATTGTTGTGATTAGCGAGAACCGTTAGGAGCGTACGGTACAGGCAATTCGTCCGCGTAATTGAAGCGTTAAATCGTAGTAATTATCGGCGTATATTGTATCTACCGTCGCGACGTTTCCGGAACATCCGTTTCAGACAATTACGCGTTTCGTGCTCAGCAAAGAGATAGCCTCGTGAGTGATTGACCGCTCCAGTCACACTTGAACGAAATCGATGTTTGACAAGTTTCTATTGCATTAGAGTTACGATATCTCTCTACCGGTATCTTCCTCACTGATGCATGAAGCGTCATGAATACGCGTGAGACAAATGTGTGTCGAGTATTCGTAGGCTTTTCCTTGTCTCACTTTCTCAAGTTAGTGCAAACTCATCGGTGCTTTAATCTTACGTTGCAGTCCGGTGCCAAGATCAACATATCCGACGGCTCCTGTCCCGAGAGAATCGTAACCGTCACCGGACCAACGAACTCGATCTTCAAGGCGTTCACGCTAATATGCAAAAAATTCGAGGAATGGTGCTCGCAGTTTCACGACGTGCAAGGCGGCGGTGCGGGCGGCGGTGGTGGCGCCACGAGGACCCCGATTACGCTGAGGCTTATCGTGCCCGCCTCTCAGTGTGGCTCCCTCATCGGCAAGGGTGGCTCCAAGATCAAGGAAATTCGAGAAGTCACGGGAGCTCTTATTCAGGTAGCATCTGAGATGCTGCCGAGCTCGACGGAACGCACCGTCACCATTTCCGGGACGAGCGAGGCTATCACCCAGTGCATATATCACATCTGCTGTGTCATGCTAGAGGTACGAAAACACAACGATCCTCACGAATATCACTTGGATGAAATTCACGAGTCATTATTATATCATGGTTGCAATGCACATGAAAAATCGAGAAGACTGGCAATTTTTATGAATATCAAAAATCTGCACAAGGATATTGAAAAATACACTAAAAATAATTGATAATTCACAGAAAGTAGACATAAACAGAATTAAAAAAAAATCGAAAAAATATTAAACGTGTAAATTCTCGTTATTCAGAAACAGTACATTCTATCAATTATGCAAATGACTAAATATTACACCTGTATAGTCGAGAGCGTGACAGTGTCTCCGGTAAACAGATAGAAAACAACACGCAATATCTTTACCTAACGATTCAACATTACGCAACGATCTATTTTAAATTACTGTCACGCCGGACTTACGAAGCGTTACCTGAGAACGTTGTTTTTTTTTTTTTTTTTTATAAAGAAGGTGTAGACTTTTTAGCGACATTGGTCGGTAAAAAGTCTACTAAAAAAAGTACAAAATTCAATGAAAATATTCCTGATTAAATTCGTTCTCAGGCAGCGCAACGACCTGTCAAATACTAATAATGCGCACGAATACGCGCAAACCTTTTTTTCTGTTTTTATTCTGTTTCAGTCCCCTCCCAAAGGTGCCACGATCCCTTATCGCCCCAAACCCCAAGTTGGTGGGCCAGTGATCCTGGCTGGTGGGCAAGCCTACACCATCCAGGGTAATTACGCGGTGCCCGCCCACTCGGACGTAAGTACAGTATTGCCATTGCCCGCAAGCGCTGCTGCCGGGCCCGCCCCACCCTCGCTCAACGCCCAAACTCTTACCGCCTCGCCCTTCGCGGCCCACCCTTCCTCGCCCTTCGCTTCACACCACGGCCATCCGCTGCTCCCGGCCCACCTCACCGGACCCCATCATCCGCTACACCCGAGCTCCTTACACGCCAGCGTGGCAGGCCTCGCCGACCCCCTGCTGAAGAGTGGACACTTGCAGGCAGCCCTCCCGCCCGCACACCTCGTGGCAGACGCCGTAAGTCTTTTGTTTTTCGTGATCCGACGAGAAAATCCCCCGCCCCGAGCCCCCGAACCCTTCTTCACCCTCAGAGAAAGTCGCCAAAACATAATAATCATCAAAGACAAACAAAAACATACCTTCCGCCACTGTCTTCACCGACCCACCAGCAGCAAAATCACCCCCTGTTTACCTCTAATTTCCGCTGCAATTCACCGGTACACACGTGTTCCCCGCCTCCTCACACATACACACATACACACTTATTGCGCGGTCGTTAATCTGCTCCAAGCGACCCGCAACACACCCCAAAAAAACCTTAGAATCCAACACGCAGGTGAAACCTGCTGGATATAAATACGATGCCTGGGTAAACGACACCCCGGACTTCGGAAGAGAAGCCCTGCGAAACTCGGTGGAGGGTGTATGTCTCGTTAGGAATTACGGCAAGTCGAGAACGGTGCAACTTTGAGCGTGGAAATGATATTTGGGTTAATTGATATACTCTTAAAGAAACATTTTTACCGCTGTTTCTATAAAAGTATATTCATTTCTCATATACTTTCCACAAGATTAATCGCATCGACCAAACGGGTGTATTTTTCAAATTTTTCCCCAAAATTTCCAGGGTTAAATTCCTTCAAATTAAGGGTGCCAAGTTCTGGATAATTTTGTAGCACAATAAATAATGCGACATAGTGCACATTCAAATGATTGCAACGTTACACTTGTCGACCGCTTTATATGCTGTTAAACTAAATACATTACAGAAGCTCAGTAAAAAAGCGAGTCTTTATTGAAAAATTGTCGAAAAAGTTGCAAACAATATTGAAAACGTAGCCCTCATTTTTCTATCAAACGTCAATTCACCGTCCGATAATATTCTTACATCCGGAAAGTTTTCCATATCCTTGAAAGAAAAAAAACATAGGAGAACTACTTTGTCGGAGATAATATGACCGAAAATTCTCATTCTCTGAATACGGAAATTACATATGTCCCTTTTAACGACGCTTCGTCAGACTCAAAGAATTTACTTAATTTTAATAATGATTTCATAAAATCTTCTTTAGGAACGACGTTAGTAAAATGAATAATGCCTTAATATTCAGTCTCAGCATCCCTCAAATTCAGCGTCGAGTTCCGCGCCGAGTTTTCGTCGCTTTGGCCTGGTTTTGTCGCGATAACGTGATAACGACGTGCTTTAGGAGCTCATTGTGTTCCGGGTTGTCGCACCTTTACGAGGCTATTTCATTTGCCCCTGGGTAATTTCCTCTTCGCTCTGGTATTTCGTTCAATCCACCAGCGAGACTTTGTCGGCTTACATAGCGAACGTTTAACGACGCTGAGATGGGCTTCCACCGAACGAACTTTCATCCGTGAACTCGGAGACGAAGAGAGCATACACCCGACACTGTAGCCGCAATTCAACTCGTATACACTAGTAGGATGTCTGCCCACGTGTTACACAGGAATGAGCCTCCGCCACCGATTAAGACACCCGCTATTCCCGCCCTCTGTGTGTCGACGCCTCTTGAACATTCTGCCACCGAAATCTTCCAACTTTCTTCGCTCCCGTATGCTTACATCTAAGTCACAACTTCCCATGGCTTACGCTCAAATCCGGCTGAAATATTTCCTCTCCAGCGTGACAATGGTTTGGCGCGACTTGATAGTAAATACTCGTCAATCGAGCATCAAGAAGACTTCGTAGAATTTTAAAAGCTTCAGGTGGTGAAAAGTCCTAAATCACGTATCACACGCATAGTCCCAAGTAAAAGTGTCATTCGATCAAAATGTTGAGCGAAAGTTCTTGATAAATCATTCATTAACTATGAGAACATTATTCCTCAATGAATATAACAACGATGCTCAAAAAAGGTCAATAACTTTATCCTTCTTTATACGAAATGGTTTTTTGAAACTAAATTTACTATTTGTTTGTTCCCTAATTGCTCTTGGCAAAACTGTTTATTTAATTATTCTTAAACTGCTCGTGATAATTAAAACCTTTGTAGAAAATCATTTTGAAAATTGTTGACTTTTCGTTGGAAAATTTGTTGAAAAATACGCCAGATGAGAGCGAATTTTGAGTTATAAATGCCGGTGTGATAAATACTTGAAGATTTGTCTGCGGGCTTCGGGTAGAACCGTTTACACGAGACATTTGCGGTCCACAGTGATAAATAATCGCTAGCTGAGTCGTCCAATTCGTCGCGACTCGCCTACGTGTTTGTTTATTTTCCGAACGGACGCGAAGTCTGCCACGAATCTCGGATGCAAAAACGAAGTATTACAGGGTCGGTGGGTGGGAGACCAAACCGATGTCGCGCTGGACGACGAGCTTTCGCTTTTCGCTCTTCCTTTTATTCTCTGTTTCCTATTGTACTCCGCACGCATGCACAACACACACACACATACAAACATCACCCGCCTGCACAACGAAAAACTCCACGACAAGAATCACCTGTGTTTTATCGCTGCTATCTACACTCGATGCTCTCTTTCTCTATCTCTGTTTCTCACTGTGTCTATTTCTGTTTTGTATCTCACTCTGTATCTCACCGAACTTTCGTGAATGTGTGTTTGACTTCTAATGCTCTAGACATAAATAACCATAACTATTTTCCATATCGGAGCTTTCATCCTCGATGTATTTCACTGGACAAAAAAGGACTTCCTAGGTCTCGGATAAATATCAAAGACTTCATCTTCATTAAATTTCTCAAACACATTAAAGAAGTGTTTATTTGAAAAATCAAAGCAATTGTTTACATTTACTCGAAATCCATATCACAAATGGTCAAGAATTCTTCACATAATAAAATCAGGATAATAAAGAAGGATAAAGAATTACCTTTTTCTTTCATCAAAAGAATATGTATCACCCATTTTGCTCGATTCTCTTTTCTCTCTCCGATTTTATAAATCCACACAAACGAGTCCCAGTAAGTCCTGCTCGGTGCCATGCCACGATTATTAATAAAGCCCTGGACGAAAGCTCTAACTCATTAGGCAACGAAAATATTATCTCGGTTCGCGCAAACAAAACTAGCGGCAACCGCGATCGGGTTTTTAAAGTCACAGACCTTTTGCTCTTAATTGCGATATGCATTTACGCGCAGACGCTAACAAACATGATTATCCCGCGGGAGAGGGCAAAGCGCAGGGAGAGTTCTTTCTCGCGAAGCCCTGTACGTTTACCCCGGTTGTAAATTAGTCACTCTCTTTTTGTACGCTAACCAGGGGCATGGAATTTTGCCGGTCTGCTGCGGGACAGACGCGCAAATACGCCGCGTACAGTAGAGCGACTCTGCTGAGCTCGTTGAGGGCTCCTGTATTGACGCTTTGAATTATTAAAAAGGGCAACGATCGAAGCCCTCCGACTTGTCTCTAATTCCCAACATAAATTCACGCCAAGTGCAGAACTAGCGATTTGCCTTTTGCGTGAATGCTTCAAAAGACACACACGTACTTTAGCGAGCGTACGGCGTGTAGACTGGGACTATACGGGCGCGATTGCCATACGAATTGAAAAGTTTTGCCATGACGGGCGAGGATCATCAAAGGCTGCCGCTAGGCTCCTGTGAACTGCCAGGCTAAACACACGATGAAAGGGGATGAAAGTCAGCGCCAGAGCGGACAGCGTGTGCGGTCGGCGACGGCTGGTCGATGAGCTTTCGCTATTTCAAACTCGTTGACCATCCTCGCTAAATTAGCTTGCGTATGGCCAACTATTTATCCTAAGATTTGCATGCACCGAGAAAAAATGTTTCATCGATTCCAACGAAATGAGTAGATTTTTTTTATTTTTTTCATTGTTTTTAGAGTCTCAAAATAAAATTTTGTAAATTAATGAAAAACAATTCATCGGTTTAAAGAAAATGGGCCTTAATTAAATGTGTTTCTATTCATCGACCTGAAGGAAATTAATCGTAGACCAAAATTTGTGAGGGGTTTCGTTGAAACAAGGAAACTCTTTCTCTCGGTGTGCTCGGCACGGGAATGCAGAGATATTCTTTAGGAACCAGTAGTTGTAGTGATAACAAGATTCTCACGCCTTCACTTTCTTCGTGGCAATAATATAGGCTTCGACTCTTGTAACGCTTTGTAGAGAAATTTCACACGACTTGCGTATGTAGACTTTACAGATTCTTTCGTTTATTTTTCTATCCTTACACATAGCTACTATTTTTATTTATTTTATTTTATTTTATTTATTTATTTTTTTTTCATTTTTATTATGAGACAGCGTAGACTTAGTTTGCAAAGTATCTCAGCGATAATTATTGCTATGACAATACAAAAACCGCAATATTTCATACAATTAACGACATTATCTATTCTAGACGCAATAAATTTAATCCGCAAACGCTTCTGACATTTTTCTTTCAATTTTTCTCCTCATTGAACTCGAACTCTTTGCTGTCTCATCCGCAAAAAACAAAAACGTCATGACAAAAAAAATTTTTTCTAAAACGAAAATATTGTACGGAATCATAAGCTTGAATACTCTTGGCATTTACTCATGAAAATGTCGCTCAATGCACGTCTAGAAAGTCATGTACAGCTATTACGCTCGAGGGAAAGCAAATCTCGGCTTTATGTCGGTATTTGACTTTGTGCGAATAGAAGAACTGGCGTCAGAGAAGGCGGAGTTAATCGGTATTACGGTCTGTACGAGGCATTTGTTGTGTGCTCGTAGGAAACCGGATGTACGAGTTGCTCTTGCCATTTGCTCGTGCGGTTCGCATTTTGCCGTGGCGATCTGCTCGAGTCTCGTTGCGGTTACAAAGTTTCAGGGCATCGTAAATCGTCTGCGGGAACGAGACTGTTCATCAGCAGTAGAAAGAGTCGCCAGCGAAAGACTGTTCGTTCGGCGACGGTAATTTCGTTCCATAATTATTCCACCTACAATCCATTTTCTCGGATCATTAAATCCCCCGTTTAATAAAACACACAGCTGCCAAAAAAAATAATTCGGAACTACTTCAGTTTAAGCGTAAATTTCCTGGCGTTCTACAGCTTCTGCTTAAATAGATTTTTTTAAACGATCTTATCACGTACACTATCAACAAAGTGTTTGATTCTATCAAACAATTTGAGTAATCTTCGACGAGAGAAAAAAATCCATGTCAGATAAGGGTTATTGATTTTTAATAACTTGGTTTTTTTAAAAGATCTCTCTCTCGTCGAGAATATTCAAATTCTAATCGAATCAAAGTTTTTGTTTTGAATGTATATCAGATTAATCTACAGGTATGGATTATTGGCTTGTAAATTTGCACACTAAAAGCAGCAAAAGGTTTTGCATAGAATTTTCTTCCCGCTATTACTAGTGCGCTTGTTTTACCTCTTCCTGCTTTTTATTTCTCTTTTTGTCTCTCTCTCTCTTTCTCTCTCTGTCCACACTTCACATTCTCGATCCATCATCTTCCACTTTCATCACTTAGAGGAATTTTTACCGTGACATCTTAGATACCACGTGCTGTATCTATCTTCTGTCCTAGAAAAAAAAAAAAAACAGACTTGGCATGGCTTTCAGCACATATAGCTAAAGCGACTAGCGAGGAGTTTGAGCGCGAGGGTGGGCTGCCCTTTAATATTACAACACGTTTGTTATGTTAATTTTTTTAAATCATATATATTTATTAGAGAGTCCAATGATGAGAATTCACTGTGACAATAATGAATGTGTGTGTGTGTTTTTGTGTGTGCTATGTGAGAATCAACCTAGGAGAAAGTAGTTTAAACAGCGGCTTTTCTTATTTTTTCATTAAAATATTCTTTTTTTGTTTAAGAAAAAGAAACTATTTCTATCTCGCAAACTCTGGGAGAAACTCTGACATTTCCTTCAAGTTTTCTCAATAGCATAGCTCCAAAAAAGGTTCTGACGTTTAAAGTAGTCCAAAGTATTAAAGTTACGCATTCGGGGTTAATTTGACGATGAAAATATTTCCATTGTTAGCAATATAGATAATAGAAAGAGTTTTAACTTCATTACAAAGAAATTCCTTCAATTGCAATAAATTTCATTCGAATCTAATACGGAATTGTTTAAATCCAAATTTCATTTGGATTTGTTACGGATTTCGATTAATTGAAATGAATTCCCTCTGAATGAAATTCGGGTTTCCTGTCATTCGGATGTAATTTTGTCGAATGCAAATGTATCTCGTATTTGATTCAAATTTAGCTATTTCACTGGATGTGGGTACTACATAACCACCGAAGTGCTGCACGAAACAGCCACTGGAGGCTATTCGAAAGCTCATACAACAGTTATAGCCCATAGCTAGGACAATTGCCAGATTCCTGAGGCGTCGAGTATTGTCACAAGATCTATACATCGAGCGACCCTCGATATTGCGCCTTGCCATTATTGTTCCTCGTCCCTTCTCAGATCAAGATATCGGCCAATTGGTACTAAATCGGTTTAGCAAAGCTCGATAGATGGGTAGAGGCTATAGATTCGTTCAATCAAACCGAGGGCATAGTATCATAGATAAAGGATGATGGGAATAACCAGGAGAGAACGGAACCCGAGAATAGAGAATTTCCACGAGTTAAATCGATTTTCCGTCATATCGAATCGGTTGCCAAGAGCCCATGTCTCTTCCAGCGACTCGTCGAGGTTTCTCGATAAATGTCAAGAACCCGCGTTTGGCTTCAACTTTGAAATAACTTGTCTCTTCTCGCAAATCATTCGGAAAGTCAGAAAATAAATTCGCGACTTCACATTATCGGTTACGACGTCAATAATCGCATCATTGGGACCACGTGTAACACTCGGATCAACTGTGCGTAAAAAGATACTTTGGGTACAAAGTGACAGAGGCGCACAGTCCCAAATATTACCGAGTTCACTCGCGAAACTTGCAGGGAAGCACAGAAAAAGGAACATAAGTATAAGACGAAGAACAAGAGTCGGGGAGCAGAACAAACCACTCGTAACCAGCCCGCGGGTAAAAGAACGTAGCGAGTTCGCGAACGAGAATCGGGACACGAACTCCGGGCGCGAGGGAACGAGGCCGCCCTGCTTTATTAATGACGAGATGTCTCTCTTTCTCTCTATCTCTTTCGTTCTCTTACACTCAGATTCCACGTCTTTCTCGCTCTCCTTTTGCCCCGCTACTGCAGTCGTCCAACAACCAAGAATAGACAATGCTCGTTTCGCGCGTCGGTTGTAAAATCGATCCGCGCGTTTTCCGCACCGTTTCGTCGTCTTATGTACGTGCCATTTTTACCGTCGGAATTTCTTTTTTTCTCTCTCTCCCTGATGACGTTCGTTGACGCGAAAATATTAGAGACGATAGCAACGTTAAAGTATGAGAATGCCCCCCGTTTTCTCTCTCATTTCCAACTGTTTTTTTTTCACGTGTGATTAACCGTTTTCATTTTATTCGCGCGAGGATTTAAAGAGCATCGTGTTTGCTGAGCCGAGGATCTCTTCGTCGTTGTTTCAGATGGGTAAACTGGGCAGCAATCCCCTTGCTGGACTCGCCGCACTTGGACTCGGCGGACTCGCGACCCCTGCTAACACCGGGGGCCTTAATCCTGCGGGTAAGTTGACGCTGATGATCAATTACGTTTCATCAATTATGATTTAACCTTATAGCCGGATTGCAGTGAAAATCGAATGGTTAGTTTTTGTTTTCAGTTCTCAATTTCAAGTCTGTTAGATTTTCTTCAGGGCAGGAGTTGATAGTTGAATTTAGAAATTCAAAATCATCTATATCCTAACGTGAATTCACAAAAAACTAAAATCTTGCACATTGCTTCCTCATTAAAAACGAAGCTTTGAATCACAATCTCAAAAAGCCCCATTTCTGTCACCCACGAAAACAATGCGCCAGAAAAATTCTTGTGAAAAATATCTTGACAACGTATTTCATCGTAAAAATTGTAAAACCCCTTAATGAATACTCGAAAGAAAAATGGCCAACTAAAAGTTCCATGGAATTTCGGTAGGAGAAGCCGTAACAGATGTGCAAAGTTAGAGGAACAAGTCCAATAACCGTGTCTCTGGTTCGACTGAATAAAAACGAGTAATCTTGAGTCTCACGCCGAGTTCGAGTCCGTTTGGTGAAGCGCATGGCCACCCAGATGTTCATTATCGTCCTGGGATACATTGTTTTTACGTGAGACGAACGATAGTTCTTCTCTCACATCCCCCCGACGGCGCGAGACTTACCAACAGACCGAAAGTTTCTTCAGTGGCTCTGTTTTTGCTCACCTTCCAGACATAGCGCGACTCTCGCCTCAGCATCCAGCTTTGTTTTACCACAATTCACGTCATGCGAAAGTTCGAGACGTTATCGAGAGAAAACTAATATACAAAAGAGTACAGGCGAGTTGTTGCGGGGAAAACTGATGACGTTCGCTTCTCGTTTTGCGTTGGGAGCTCTCGCGAGTAATAAACTAGCTTGTACGAAAACTTACAAATTTATCACCTTTTTTAAGTACAAAGTGCTTACTAAAGTGCTATTTTATAGCTCTTTTAATTCAGTATAGTTTACAGTGAATTTTCAAAAATATCTATTCAATTTTTCTAAGATACAAACACGTACACATGAAAACGAAAAATTGTTTATCAGGACACACGATGAATTGCTGCAACTTATTGTCATTCAATAAAACCTGCACTTCAATAGCAAAGACTTTATTGCACTGTGACTTCATAGGATAATTTAAACTCATGACGTTCGCTTTTTGTTTAGCGCTGGCAGCCCTCGCGGGTAGCCAACTACGTACGAGCCACACGAACCGACAGCAACCCGCCGCGAACAATCAGACCCACGAGATGACTGTACCCAACGAGCTTATCGGCTGTATCATCGGCAAAGGTGGCACCAAGATCGCTGAGATTCGTCAGATCTCCGGCGCAATGATAAGGATCAGTAATTGCGAGGAGAGGGAGGGCGGCGCTACGGATCGAACGATTACGATCACCGGGAATCCGGACGCTGTCGCTCTCGCACAGTATCTCATCAACATGAGGTGAGTTTTCGTCGGAAAATCCTTGTCTAGACCTGAAAAAAGCCAACATTATCTACTATAATATCGTAGAGTATTAATGTCAAGTACAAGCTGCTGCTGCTGCTGCTCTTGCTGATTTTATTATAGATATATGAATTGTATATGTATCGGCAAATGCAATAGTTTTTACGTACCGAGCGGTGGATGAACCTCCTCTCGATGACCGGTTTATTTTTTTATTTATTTTTTTTCATTGCTGCGGTTCCTTACGAGAGAATGTGTGGATGATTATTTGTCGTCGAATTTCGGGACGCGTTCCTTATCTTCCCAGGCGAGCGGATCGCCCTCGAAGAGCCGACGAGAAATCTGAGACTGGATTGTTTTATTGACTCGTATTCAAATATCGACTGGCATTTACCTTTTTTCAATTTTTATCTTTCTGCGGAATGCATTTGAGCTACTCATTAAATTTTATACCTTTTTGAGGACATCTTGAGAAGACATAATTTCTTCAGCTGTCAGAAATATCTATAAAGATATAGAAGAATATTAAAACAGAAAACACATAACATTTTTCGTTTTAATGGTCTATAATATGTTTTCATACTTTCAGTTCGCATCACTTTATTTTGTGGCGTATGCAAAAAATAATCACCGAACTATTGTCAGTGAGCTGTGAATCTTTTTTTTTTTTGTGGTTATCTGGTTATGCTGGTTATCAATTTATTGGTAAAATGATTCGAAACAAGAGCGATCCGCTCGCCTGTACAAACGAGAGTTTGATCCTTTTCTTCTATCAATGACCGTATTTTTTCTATCGTTTGCGTTCTTTTCCACACACACTTTGATATATATATATATATATATATGTTATCGATAATTACTATACCGAAAACAAAATATATGTACGTCATTGAAGCAGGAAGAAAAAAAATGCGTGCCTTAGTTGAGTTAGAGGCGCGTCGAGTCTCATAAGTTTGATTTATCAATTTCTTTGGATCCAATAGGAAAAAAAGAGGTTGTCTGTGTATATTGATATATATATATATAAACGCTAACATTTAGAGAGCTAGCGGTGATTTTTGCCGTGTGTGGTTGTGCGGAATACAGGCGAGAGAGGAGAGAAATCGATTTGTTTGATTTTCCGCGTTTCATCGTCTGTTTGGCTGTTGTTCGAACGGCAATTGATGGCTCGTCGTCGCCGAAACGAGAGAATGCGGTTTACTTCGCCGCAAACGAAAACTATTCTCGACTAATACTCGATACCCGATTACCAGGTAAAAACCGGATTTTTGTTCTCTCCGCACTCTCCGCCCACGTCGCCCTCACAAACGGTGACTATCAATTACAATTATCATGATACTGCCCGTTTGCGACGCCTGACGAAATGGAAAGAGCACGTTGATTTTAATGTCACAGATTATACAAATATTTTCTCTCGTGATAACTCTAACGTAAGCTCAATACGGAGTGAATAAAATGGCATTAAAATCTCACCTTTTACGATCATTCGAGTTACTCCTAAGAAAATAATAAATAAACTTTTGCTGTTTACGGTTATTATATTAAATTCTTACTTCTCTGACGTCTAATCGCTACTACACGTCTTGATATTGCATAACGTGCGCTCCGGAACTCGGAGAATTTCTTTCGAAAGATCTCTCTCGAATAGCGGGAATCGCTTCGTTCCTTGAAGATGCACAAATTCCAGAATATATATCGCGGAATACTTCGACGCTGAGCAGAAGTCGAAGAAAACGTTTGCGGATAATTAAACAGGTGCTTCTTTCCATCTCGCTCTGCCTCCTGAACGTCAAGGGTTATCCAAGAGGCTTCGATGTCACGCGGAAAACGGTATTTCTCATGATAACCCGCGTGACGTTGGAGCCAGGATCATGAGCAACCAGAAAAGAGATCCTCTCTGTCAGACGAGCGGATTACCTTCGAAAAAAAAGCCGTGGAAATTCAAAAGAAATGTCAGCTACTTTTGTTTACAAATTCGATTTTATGTCCAATCTCTACACTGATTTTATTTATTAAAATCACAAAGTAAACAAAATATTGAAAATAATTGTCAAAAAACTGTTCAAAAACACCTTATTTAGTATTATTCAAATAATAAAAAAAAATGAAAGCTCCAATTGTGTCTCCCTTAGTAAGACACAATGAAGTATGAATAATTGAAAACGAAAAATTAATTGTCAGGGAAAAACGCAATTTGACTGTAAGTACAGAGGTCATCCGCTCGTCTATTTAGTCGTAAAGTCGGGTCTCCAGGACAAAAAGACCTTTGCTAACAGTGCCTAAACGAGTGTAGGTGTGAGAATGAGCGCGAGCGTGTGGAGAACGTGTGTGTTTGAAATAAAGGAGGACCGAGGAGCGTGACAACGGAGGACACCGCAAAAGTGGGAACGCGAATGACAATTCCAGGAAGACAACAATCTCGTCGCATTTACCGCGACGAGGCAAAAATCGGAAGAAGAACGACGGTTCATAATCCATTCTTTCCAGGTCCTGCCTTCCAGGTCCAGTACCTTGAGTATCCTGCAGAATTCAACTCCGAAACTCAACATCTGTTCCTAATGTCGCTGGCTGTCCTTTTTTTTGTTGTAAATCTAGTCAATGATGGGATTTGAGAGCGAGTGGGTGACGGAAATATAAAGAATTAATAAAACGAAATAAAGAGAGCGAACGGTACGTGCGTTCGTCACGTCGCGATTACAATCCTCTCGGTCCCGAGCAATCGTCTTCACGTAGCTCCCGTTTCCCAAATCAATTCTTAACGAAAATTTGTCCAGTTAAAGGTCTTTCGGTCAGCTTATTATGCAATTTTTTCTTCGACATGCATCTTGAATTTTTCTTGCTTCAAATATTCGTGTTAAAAACAAACAAAAAATATTATTCTCTACTAAAAAACTTTATTTTCATTTATATATGTCAAAAAAAGGTACGAAAATGTCGATTTGTTGGCTTTTAAATAAGTATAAACCCTCCCCTGTATTTTAACCGATTCTGACCGAATCTCCTTGACTGTCGCAACCCTTAGTCCGCAGCGCTTTCGTTGGCCGAGAGAGCCTCCCTTGCTTTTTACACAGCGTATATACATTTTCCGATTCTACATGCTTCCTCGCTGCTTGAATATCGCTTGATCAGATTAATATCGAAGTAAAGGTTTGGTCGCTTGAGAAATAATCACAGTAATCGTAACAATAATAGTCGTAATAAGCGTAAACACCCACGTGGAATTTTATGATCTCGCTAGATTTGGTTAATGGTACTAACGCGTCAACCGCTCGTTAATGTTTTCGTAGCGTAACGCCGCAAGCTTGTTTAATCACGCATATATAGTATATATTCGATCACGAGCCTCTTAATATAATTCAGTATAATTTAATTCGCGACCCCGCGTATCGCTGTGGCATTAATTAATTGATAGAATTCGTGTCAATTATATACGCGAAATGTACTCGAGAAAATTGCGTGAATTTCGTATTGTTGCTTTTAAACCGTGGAAATCGGCGTATTTCAACAGGGCGGTGTCCCTCCAGTTAAATGAACCGTGTCGGGTTTATACTACAATTTTCCGCGCGGTTATGTCACTCGATTTGGCCGAGAGGTTTTGCGCGCTCTCCACCCCTTCGTCATCGCCCTCGATGGGTCTCTCTTCACCCTCCACTCTTATAATTATAATCCATTTTATACTATATTTTATTCCAGATTGTCACATACCCCATTTGTATATCTATTATAATTGCCATAATAATTGCGGAATCGTGTGCCATGGTTACTTCTGAGAAATACTTAATATTTCGCCATATAATCTTTGTCGTCGTGTTATTTACATATCTCGTGATAAACGACCCAGCACTCCTTCGTCGCATGATTTGCACTCTGTTGGTGTTTTCGTTTCGTTCTTTGTTATCCAATAATACGGTTCACAGCGTCGTCTCGAAGAGCTTTTCGCACCGCAATAATAGCATACCAGAGACATTTATTTCTATCGGATATACACTTCGTGATCGATAACATTAAGTGGCATAAAAATAATATTTGTGCAAGCATGTGTTAATCATTATTGTCAATAATTTTTTAGTGGCAGAGTGCAAATCGTGCTGTGAAATATTACTTTAATTTTTCGCCTCGAAGTGACAGGGATGAAGTGGTCATTCGATACTCCAAAATGATAAACAGATGAATACATTTTTTTTTTTAAATATGGAGACGAAAAATAATAATTACGATTTATTCTCGATCGCGAAAAACTTATCTAAGTATCCAGAGCTGTATTAAATCGTCCACCACATCCCTGTCGTCTCATTGGTCCTCCGACCGCGAGACATCCTCTTTTTTTTTTGTTTTGAGGCCCGTTGCGCATCGATAACTCGCCGCGCAAGCCCGATTAACCCTCTGCTCGAGTGCGCTCTCACGATCACAAACTTTTTAACCCAGTATACTAAAAAATAAAATAAATAAACAGCTGCTTATGAAAATAATAAACAAAAACTGATCGTTTTCTTTTTTTCTTTTTTCGAGCGTAACGGGAGTGTCGATCCGCGACGGGCGTCAGCTTCGTCATCTCGACGTTGGGTGGTCTCGCGGTTAAATCGTCTTTTCCCCAGTCGATGAAAAGCTTGCACAAACGAATAATCATCAGAATATCTCCTGGACGATATCGAGACCACCGAAAGTCGAGATAAAAAAAATCTATGATTTTCCTCAGAATTAATTATAATTTCTGTACGTTTTTTTTTTTTTTTTGTTTCAAACCCATTAATTACTCTCCGTTGACTCGCTCTTCTCACACCGAGATGTATATACTGTTGTATATAATTTTATTTTCATTTTTTATTATCTTTTCGTAAATTACTATCACACGACGTATGTGAGGGGGAGAGGATGGAACAGAATGAAAAGAGAACGAACGATATTAAGAAAAAACAAAAAAATTTAAGTACGTTCCCGCCCTCACCTTTTTTACATTTGTGTCTTTTCCTCAGTGTCGAACTGCAGAAAGCTAATCTAGAGGCCCAAAATACCCAAAACCCTGGCAGCGGCACCACTCCCGGGGCATCCGGGGCCAGTGCTTCCCCTTCTACCACTACTACCACTGCCTCTCCTTTGGCCAGCGCAATCCCCTTGGCTCAGCTGCTAAGCAAGCCAGGCGCCCTCAACGCCCTATCTAGCCTCTCCGCCCTCGGCGGGCTCACGGAATTGCTCGGCGGTGCGGCAGGCGCCGCCGCAACGACACTTCCGGTCCAGACGACCGGTGTGCATCGCTCGCACAAGGCTTTCACACCTAGGCTACGCAGTCCGGGCGCGCCGGGCCCAACCGACAGCGGAAAGTTCAAGTCGGAGCGCACCAAGTACAACCCGTACTGAGCCACCGTAATCAGGCCGATACGAGAAGACGATATCGTTGAAACTCGGGCCGCCACCGATCGTACAGACGTATGGAGAGGAGAGCCGATACAGGAGGTCTTTTGAGATAATGCGACACACGTGAGAGAGGGAGGAATTAATATTAGTTAACGGATCAACGTGAAAAACCGTAAATATGGGGGGGATTGTGCGAAGGGTAAAAAGGGCAAAAATACGTTCCCTCCGAGTTTCCCGCTCTTCGAACTTTCCGCTACTGACGATTGTTGCAAAAAACATTTTTTTAATACAAAAATGTCATTGAATTTACGCGAATTCAACGTCAACGCGCTTGTTGGCTGATATTCTCTTGGCTTCCGCGCAAGGAATTATCAAGATTATGCCGATTTTTGACGATCGATGAAATTGTTTTTGATTTTTCATTTTTCAGCTTATTTTTTTTATAGATTATTTTTTCTTGTCTCTACAACAATGTATTCGTGGCCCTTTCCGTGCCTGAACTCTTTTTTTTTTTTTCTTCTTTTTTTTCGACCGGGAACAATGCCTACACCTATTAATCACTCTATATCGCGTTGTTTTGTATCGATCTGTCGATTCTTCCGCGTAGAATTTTAAGGAATCTTTTTTTTTATTACTATTATCATTACTATTATTCTTATTAATCATCATTGTTGTCCATAACTTTATTGGAAGATACTTTTGTTGATTTACTATAGTCGCGCTGGCTGTTTCGCTCTTGGGGAACTCGGAGCGAGAACGCATTGTCGCGAGACACTTTTTTTCTACGTATATATGTATGTAGTTACATATATATATATATATATATATATATATATGTGTATAAACTCTACATATTTATCAGTATGACTACTGTGCGATTAATGAGATATCCACGTAAACGCGGTGTATGTCAAAACCGCCACCATTCGGACCTTAATAACAGATTTTTCCCGTCAAGCGCTTAATAAAACGTAGACCTATTTCGTTTGAATTATTTGTCAAACACTACGAGTGGAGCGCGAGTGTAAAAAAGCGCTAAAAGTTTGCGAGCGCGTAACCAAATCTGCCAAGACTTATTTCGTCGTCGTGTATTTTACATCTAAAGAAAAATCTGAAGAACCAATAATAATAACAAAAATGAAATCTACATTGCGGAAATAAAAATTGTAAAAAAATCAGGCCGTATTTTAAAGCGTGCGGGAGTGAAGGACTCTATCGGCATTTCGCAAATTATGCTCATATTCTGAAAAATCAGCGAATTATCGCAAATTATTGTCCGTTTTGTTTGTTTTTTTTTTTTTCTTCTTCTTTTTTTTTCTTTTTCTTTCGAGCAAGATTCGCCTGACGTTCGAAATGTCCCGTCACTCCCAAAAAAAGAAACAAAAATCGGAGAGCTTATCACACGTCGTCGAGCATCGCTACACGAAATAATCTATCGATATATAAATATATATATATATATATATGCATATGTGTATATATGTATATATATGTGTGTGTGTATATAGTGTCGTATTATTATAATTAAACGATAGAGTTAATGGTAAACGCGTCCGAGGCATTCCCAGGCCGTATTTTTCGCCTCGATTTTAGCCTGCCTCGGCGTTTTGTAAGTTTGGCGCACGCATTATCTACATTAATACGTAAAAACAGAAAAAAACTACAAGCCTGTACACAAACATGAAACCCACACATCCACTCCCACAGAACACACGAAAAACCTTGATTAAAAAAAAGCTGCGAGCCCATGAAACTCGCGGCTTTCATAACGCAAAGTTCCGTTCTCGAAATCGATTGAAAATCAATTTTTCCTCTTCGTTTTTCGCTGGAAATATTGGCGACTTAATCGGGCAAATAATCGATCGGACAGGAGACGGAACTTTGTTAAGCGTATAGTGTTAATTGCGTGCTCAATCTTAGTTTGTAGAGGGATTTAATCGTGTAGGAAGAATTGCATTAGCTGCATTATTTTGATTGGCCACTCGGGAAAGTCACCGTTTAAAAGAAGAGAACAAATAAGTTTTCAAATGTCATTCGAATGGACGTTACTCGAGTTAGCGACTCATTCGCGATCAACTCCTCTCTCCGTGTTTACTCGGATATCTTCTTTGTATTCTCGGAATTAGTTCGTGCGAAATAATATGGATTAATCGTGTGTAAGAAAAAAAGGAGGCGAGGAACGCCTGCGAAGTCGTCGAGAGTCCGGAGCGACTCGTGCGCTCCGGTCTCGATACGAAGATTATTGCGGATAAGGAATGAGAGGGAAGAGAAAGACATTCACAGGATTCAGTAGGTTTATAGTCTTCTAATGTTGTACATCAGTCTCTATAATGACGTCAAAAAAGAATACAAACAAATAATAATAAATAATAAAGAATAAAATACGAGCTATACGCATTGTGTGCTTAGCGGACACTTGGCTAACATGTATCACTTTGTTGAATAAAGCTAGGCGTGTTTAATACAGAAAAGGATTAACAAGATATTACTCTGGCCTACCTTCGTGCTACGGGCTTGCAAAGGAACGGATTTATATTTTTCTCTCGCATTGCTTCGAAATAATAATAACCGTTTGTACTTTCAGCTATCGACGATATCGAGTCCTTTGCAGGTCCGAAATTTGTGCTTTTGGATTTAAGATTTCCTATCGGCAAACATTCAATGTCATTTCTAATTTTCCATTATTTTTATCAGAGTTTTCAGCCCCCGTTACTTTGTCATCTGAATATTTGCTCCATTAGCTAATTTTATAACCTACGCTAAGAGAAAATAACAAGTGCATGTACCAAATAATCTATTTCAAATATACATTATTGACTCCAGTGACACACTGAAACGACGATCTATCGCGTTTAGTTTATTATAAAAGAGCCAAATTATTTGAGCAAAAACCAGTACAATTTAACAATGAATGAATGAATGGTAAAAATGATGAAGGATGTTTTCAACTCTGATTCATATTCTCCGAAACTCTTCGACTTAGCGAATAAAATAAAATATGAATAAATGACATTGGAATTTTGCCAGATAAACGATAGATCTAAGCGACAAATCGTGTGAGCGTTGCTCACCTAAACGCTTCGAGGATTATGTTAAATCACCGAACGAAAGTACAACGAAAATTTCGTCGATTCCACTCTTAATTATTGTGACTCAAACCTAGTTTTCATTACACAGTAACGAAAAAAAAAAGTGAGAAAACACAAATATTCGCAAATAATCAGCATACATGGACACACAGACACGCACAGAGGTTTGATGTTTTTTATACGAGAGTATAAAAAAACATATACGCCGAAGAGACGCGGGGAGAGATGTAGAGAGAGCGAAAGAAAGAGAGAAAAAAGAAAGAGTGAGAGAAGATGTATCCATCCAACCAACTTGACCCAGGCTCCTGCCCATCTTCGGTAAGCACCATCCGATCCTCCGTAGTCCTCTTAATCTACTTGTCCCGTTTAACCGATTTTTACTTCGACCTTTTGCTCATATTTTCGTTGCCTTATTATTATTCTTTTTTTTTAAATTCTACGTGTACAATACGTAATATCGAGAATCCAGTAATCCATCGACTCTTCGTATTTCTGTCAATTTCCTCGGCCTTTATTTTCTTATATTATCGTTTTGTCTAGCAATAAACGACGTACCTTTGCCTTCGACCATTATTGCCTAAACCACTTTTGCCTCTTCGAATTTATTTGTCGTGCCGATGTAACGCAAAACGTTCCTCACAAGTAACGTACTTTGAACGTTTCTTCCATTTACTTTTTTTATTAATATTTTTTTATTATTATCAAATTAACCAAGTCCCGGTTTTTCCTGAGGCAATCCCGCGCGGAGTGTCGATAATACGAGAAAGCCTTTCTCTTGTCACTTTTCTCGAATGTCGCGTCTATTTATCTACTTTTTCTTGAATATATACGTATATATTTACTACATATTTATTATAGTGTCAAGTTTGTTTCGTATATAATAAATGAAATAAAAATACACCTCGGTGTATTTTACTAGCTATGTGATTTACTGACCCCTCTCGCATTCTGTTTCAGGATATCGATGGAGACCGCTGGTATGGCGATTCCAGCGTATCACTACATCGCTCCGAATCACATTGTGAAATCTTCGATCCATTAGAGAGGAGATAACACGTTTTGCGGCGAGACGTCGAAGGAGGCGCGAGCGCTTTGGGCGCGGGGCGTCGCGACGCGCACGCGACGCAAAGTTGTCAATGGCATCTGGGGCTGGGTAACACGATAATCACTGTGTTTCAACCAGCATGCTGTAACGACACGCTAAGAATTGTAATTCACATTTCACACAGACACTACAAACACACGAACAGAAACAATCCACGCGAAAAACAGTACAACGCAAACACACTTAAAAACGGGATTTTCATAACACGGAACCTTCGCTCTCGCACATCTGTAAAACGAGACGAGAGAAGATAGAAAACAAAACAAACAAACACACAACAAACAAAACCGAACAAAGAAAAGCAAAGCACGCGCGTACACGGTACACGATTCGAGGTGTATAAAAATCTGTACAAAAAAAAGTAAATCGACGAGACAGGAGGTTTTTGAGGAAACAAATACGAGAGAGAGAGATAAGAGTTTAGTGAGAGAAGATTAGCTGTGCTGAGGGAAAGGCCAAGCCAAGAGACAAAGACATTGGCGGGAAGAAGAGACAAAACATACAAAAAAAAAAAAATACTGAAAACAAAAAATAAACAAAAAATGGACGCCTCAGCCCAAAGCTGTCGCCGATTGGTAAAGGGAACAAGCCAAAGATACGTTAGTTTTCATTTTTATATTTAACGAGGGAAAAAAATGCGTAAAAGAGTAATTGTTATTATTATTATATTAATTGCTAACGATGCTAATACTCTAGGCGGCTCGTTGGCGTTATTCCGGCGCTGGTTCTTCTCCGGTGCGGATTTATCCGAGGGGGGCGCCGCGGACGCGCGCTCGCCAAGATGAAAGGGTGAAGAGAACATAATTACAAAAAAACAAAAAAAAAACGTCAAAAACTATGATAATAAAATTTTGAAAAGGACGAAAAATTCTAGCGAATCAAATTCGCTACGATCCGCGAGTCCGGACAGACAGGGTTACTGAGAAGGACCGATCGCTCCGGTTCCTCGGCGATAATACGCGTGCGGGATGCTCTCCCCTTTCAGAATCTTCCCTCGCGGTCAGCGCGCGCGCTCGCATTTTTCGTGCGCCCTCCGCGCGCCCAGCGAACGCGACCGGAACGGCCGAGCGACGGACAGCCCGGATATATAAGCGCGATTAATAAAGAAGCGAATAAAAAGATGAAAATAAAAGATATATTATAGCGAGAAAAAAAAAAGAAAAAAAAAGTGAAAAAGAAAACAACAAAATAATAATGAAGAAACACACAAAGTGAACGGGCGAGCGAAATCGACGCTCGCGCGGATTATTAATGGCGTAGTTTTGAGTAGCTTTTGCATGCGGACTCGATACAAAATTAATTAAACGTCGACAATTAACGCGCGTCGTGCGAGCGCGTCACCAGCGTTGCGGATTATCGCCTTGAAAAAAAAAAAAAAAAAACTCTTCTCGAAGTAAAGGCATTTCCGGACGCGCGTGTCGCGGTCTGTGTGTCCGACTTCCACGTGCGGAGAACGCGAGAAGGCAGAATTCGAGGCGGTGTGGAGTCACAGCGATCGCGAATATTGAAAAGATAAAAATAAGAATTAAAAAAAAAATAGTCGACGTAGAATGATCGCGAGAGGTCGACGGGCCGGGCGCGACACTTTTGTTGATGAAACAAATGAATTATTACGTGGAATATAAAATAACGATATATTATATATACATATATATATTATACATATATATATATATTTATTATACGATAAACAAATTAATTAGTGGAGGTATAGTTATAAAAGGTGCGAGTTCAAAGTCGGGCTTTGAATCGGGAGGTGTCCTCTTTTATTTCGTCCCAAATGGAAGTATTTAAAAGAAGTGACTGATATTTAAACAAACTTGAAGAGTCGCATCCGTTCGCATTTGGTTCGCTGCCCCCTCTTGCTCTTTTACGCTTGAGACAACATTTTTTTGCTCAAAATTTGCCTGATGTGGGAATCCGGCGAGCTTTTTATTAATATATTAAGCCGAGCGATCGGGCGCGCGAACGTAAAACGATCGCGCGAAAAATGCGAGCTACACGGACTCGACATCGAGACTGAATCCTCGCTGCAGTCGCACAACGCTTTTGCGCTACGTTGTTTATGAGTGAGAGCGGCAGGAATAATTCCGTCCTCTCACGAGATTTAATTGAAAATTCCAATTGCAACGGTTTTCCATCAGAAAATATGTTTGGCAATTTTTAAGAGCCTCCTTTTTTCAATACCAGAGTAGCCGAAGCGTTGCATTTAAAACGTCGATCGATAAGCCCTCGATCACATTTATTAGAGAGATTTATCAGAGGCTTTCGATGATACAATAAAAGACTTTGTAGCGATTACGAATCAGTTCTGTAATAGCGATGACAGTCCCCTGACAGATGCACATATCGTTACTGCAAAATAAGGACTTTCTCATTTTTACTGTTATTTATTTATTATTGTGGATTTAGTTTGAAAAATGATTTATTGGACGTGAACTATCCACAACTATTCGTTAATTAACAATTAATTCTTGTTGCCATTGTTGCCTTTTTAGAAACGAATTTAATGCAGAAATGATAATTGTAAGGAACTGAGTAACGATCACTGCTTTTGATGTTACTTGTTATTTGTTTTATTTATTTCTCACTATTTTTATTAAGGAGAAATACGTTTCTCAAGGGCCTTATGTCAACTTAAAATTTACAATTGTATACCAATACTTTTATCATATATTTTACCGTAAATTGATGACGAAGCCTATTTTTAAAAAGTACATATCTATCCCATCGTGATACCCGATGAGCATTTTTAACGATTTCTTCTTTGATCCTGAGAGGAGGGGAAAAATTGTGTTTACCGATACGTAAATTGTCGCTTATTCAAAATGCAGGATTGCATTCCCGTGTACGTAGCACTTACTGCATAACGATGAAAAATTTGCACACTTGTTAAAAAAAACTGTCGTCAAGGAGATTGTCATGCATATTTCAAAGCCGCGTTTCTCAGTCTCCGGAAAGTCCTTAATGTCGAAATTCTCAATTTTCTCTAAACAACAAAAAATCTATGGAGGACCTGTAATTTTATTTGTGGCTCGATCGTTTTGCTTTTCCAATATTAATCGCGGGCGCAAAAGCGCTGGACTTGACAATGAGGATCCAGGATAACGCGACAAGAAAGATTAGCAATAAAAAGGCGGCGATTATCGGGCGTCACTTGTTCATATCTTTATCGAAATTAGGACAAAGAGGGATTATTTGAAACATTGAAAAGATACATATCCCCGCAATCATAAATCTTGAGCGCTTGCGGCGCGTGCCAAAAACGCATCAGAGAGAGAATAACAAAACGCAGATATTACAGAGCACAGAAATCGCGTATCCTTGCGCTTCCTTTTTCCTCATCACACTCAAAGAGATCCCAACTCGTTACTCGTCTTAGCGTGGAGCGTTTCACCTCGGTTATATCGATACTTCATTAGCCACATATTATCAAATATTTTTTCGTTTTTTTTTCCTCTGTTTCTTCCTACTTTGTGTCAAGTCGTTAATCGTTATAATTGTGGAAAAAAAATCGACGAAGGAGGAGACACCCTGGTTCTTATTCTCGAAACCCTTACGAGAGATTGAGGAGAGAGAATCCACGACTGTCGATATCGCAAACGCCTCCCGAGTCAAAACATTTAATTTTCGTCTTGTAAATACGTACATATTACATTTTTGCCGCGTCGCGTCGTTGTAAATATTCGTTGTAGCATTTATTTATATACGTTTTTTCTACAAATAAACGCGTTGCCGTCGCACGATTATCCAGAAATCGTGCGCAATATTATCGTCCTTGATTAATCAATGGTCTCGTTAAAAAAAAAAAACAAATTCGAATTGCGCCAAAACTCAACTACCCCCTCGGCTCTATTTATTTATTTATCTATTTATTTATTTATTGTCACTTAGAACCGTGTCGTCGATCTTAGCACTCTGTTTTTTTCCTCTTCTTTTTCGTTTTTCGTTATCGATAAGCCGCTGCCGCTTGAGACTGCTAGGTAAAATTGTATTAAGTAGATTCTTTTTATCGATAAATCGCGCGTAAATAGAAGTAAACCGAGGTTCAACGTCTCGCGCCTCTTAAGCCTTTTTTTTTATACGAGTTTCGAGACTGAGTCTTCCTCTCCCATTCGCGGCGCGTCGCCACCCTCGACCTCTACATTTATCTACTTTACGTTCCTGTGCATTACTCGAGAATATTAATCCCATCGCCAATCTCCTATCCGCTGTCGAGGAAAAGAAAAATTGGCGGTCCTTCGCTCCAAAGTTCATGTCACGATCGTCCACTGATTTATTTATACATAATCAGCCGTGTGCGCTTTGATTATAACAAAATTTACAATCAACTTTGTGCAAGAAAGGTTTTTCCATGAAATTTTCAGACAATCGTCGCATTTCTTGCTCATTTTATATCGTGAGAATGTTACGTATAAAAAAAATGAAAATATAGGCAAAGATTTTTGAATATCAGAAGTAAAACGCTAAATACATAAAACCCTCGTTACTTCTGTCAGCGACTTAATTAGCGATATTCGAACAAGAATCTATTTTAAATACCGCTTAATTTTAATGATCGAGTCATTTTCGAGAGCGATCGAATATGCAATCTTCTCAAACGAAGATGACAAATTTGCACGTTATTAATCACAAGAGAATGTTATAAATACTGTTATTTAAACGTCAGATTTTTCGAATATAACTTCATTAAAAAGCCGCATTTTTCTGACATTATCGCTGCAATTTTACATATTCTTAGCCGAGACCGTTTACTTCCATAAAACAGTCTATAAAATATTTTCACGTCTTGATTTATTACACAGAGCGAATAATTCAACTGTTGAAAAGTGATATATTCGTGGACGATTAGGACATCCACTTTGCACGTTCTCCGCGTAATCCCCTCGTTCCCCGCCGACTTCCAACCGCGTGAAAAATCTTTCTTTCAATCACAGAGAGTAACCGAAAAAACCAACATATGAAACCCACACGATTAAAGAAAATAAACGTTCAATGAGAGTAGCCTCTATGGGAAAAAAAGAAAAAAAAAACGTAAAAATGGTAATATAAAAAACAGTTAGTGAGAGACGCTGTATAATTGTGTATATCAACAATAAATATTGCTGTGATTAGAATCGGTTTATAGTAAGTAGTTAAGGACAATTTTTAAGACATGTCGGAGAATAAAAAGAAACGCGATTTGAAGATATTATAAAACGGTGAGCCAAATTGTGGCGAATGCGAGAGAGAGAGAGAGAGAGAGAGTGGATCGAGTGAATAGAGGTCGTAAAGTGCACTGAAATTCCCTCGGACGTCAAAAATACTAAAAAAAGAAATTGTGAGACGAAACATCTCTGGAGAAAAAGGAAATTACTACCTGTGAGAAACGACCCGATGGGCATTCATTTTTATTCCCCGTTATCCACGGGTACGCCCTCATCACCGAGCAAATATATATATATATCCTCTATCAGTTTATAATCCACAAGCATATCCGGTTTAAACATATGATTAGTCTATACGATTGTATATCAATATTCTTCCTCCGCGAAACAAATAAGACAAAACAAAAAAAACAAACAAACAAGCAAACGTGTGTAATACCAAGCTCATAAACGTTTATATGATTTAAAAAACCAGCGTGTGAAACGGCCAAGCGTGAATCGTTATTTCGCGTTTACCCAGAAGAAGAAAAAGTATAATAAAACGAAGAGAAAAAGCAACACAATGTAATACAACAAGAACAAAATATCTTAACCGCTATAGCGAACACTAGAAACTATATCCGATTCTTAAAGGGGGATCGTCTTGTAGCCGCTAAGTGTCGTCAAGTTATTTGTGAATCAATTATGATGAATTAATTATATATATATTTCAATATATATACAATTATATACATTAATATATCGTCGCCGCGTATTTTCAAAGGCGCGTCGTGGCGATGACGTATTATATTCAGAGGTGCCAAATGCGATGTCGTTATTCGTTATTCGGTTCGGGGAGTAAACCACAGTCGAGGAATACAATCGAGAGAGAGAGAGAGAGAGAGAGAGAGAAGAAGGAAAAAAGGAGAAAGCACACCACAGGCTCGAGGCACTGGAAGATAACTCGTGCGCCTCTTAATAATTCGAGGGTGATTGAAACGAGACTCTCCACGACTCGTGCGAATCGTTAACGTGCCTCCAATTTCCGTTTTTATTTTTATTTTTTAATGTCGCAAGAATTGTTGAAGAAGCGCGCTGTCGTGCTTATTCAATCAGGCGTAAAGGATTGAAAGATAATAAAAATTAACAAAAATTTTTAAAATGAAAAAATTAAAATAACTTTAACGCAAGCTCGACGCCTGAGAGAGTCTCGAGGCTGCACGACGAATCCTCCTATCTTATGAGATTCGTATACCCACTCCCACAGGCAAGATACACACACACAGACACAAGTCGTTAGCTAGATGCATGTTGAGAGTCGCAAGGGTCGCGAGGGGAAGAAACGAGCGCCGAGGAAAATCCAATAGATTATCCAACTAACGCTTCCGCTCCTCTCGGCCTCTTCGCCATCTCCGAATCCGATTCAAAGAAGATTTTAAATGATTAGGTGACGTTTTGCTTCAACGTCGGCTGGAATCTGAGCAATTTATTGTGGCGTAGAGCAATCTGTTAGTGCAGGGGCCTTATCCTTACTGCGCGGGTCAAGTCCAGCTCCGGTAGCGCATTTCCGTTCGGATAACGAGCTGCAGCTATTGGAAAATAATCCCGTACAGAGGAAAGGGAATTCCGAGTCGAAATTTAAAACTTTCCTAATTCTTCTCGCTGTAATCTTTCAAAATTGCCAGACGTTAATCAGTTTCACTTCAAGGGAGAGCCATCGAAAGTGGCCCTTCGGAGAATTGTCGATTGCTTAAAAGACAAAACGATTCCTCGTGAGGGTAAAAAAGACAGATTATATCCATTTGCCTTCACAAGTGCAAAAAATCGTTTTGAATTTCGATTCGGTGAAGGAATGGGAGAATAGGGGATGAAGGAGAGTTTAAGAAAAACGAAGAAATGGTACTTTTTCTCGAAACCGTAGCTGGACTCACTCCCCAACCTTACCGTAACGCAGGGCAATCAGCTAAGAAATAACTTAGTTTTTATAGGATATTTGAGCGGCACCGCGCGTCTATATTAATCGTGGTAATAACGCGCTCGCACGCGCGCGCTGCGTACTCGAGTTTAAAAGACAAACATGATACGGAAGGGAAGAAAATGAGATGAAGTTAATAATTATAAAGGAGAATAATAAACATTTAAACGCGGCGTGCCGGCGCTATATTTTTTGTATGGCGTTAACGCTTTAGGACGTTATTGAGATGCCGTGTGGAGACGTAGAGTGCCAAAACCATAAATAGGGAAGAGATAACTGTGGATCGCGTTGAGGGTGCGATGAGGGAAATAATAAATGAATTTCAAAAGATCGGCGCTTGATTAACGGATGGGATATCGAAGGGGGATTTAGTGTTTGCGACTAAACACGATCGACGATAAGCGGCTCAAGCCTCGTGCCAAGTATTCATGTTTTTTTAACGTTAAGCGAAGAAACGTAAATGATTATTATTATAAAACGCGTGCCAAATTTTTGGGTTCGATCTAAAATAGGGCGATCAAAGGCTTCCTCGTCGGTGAAATTCGAACAGCGGTGATTCAGTGAGATTCGTATTTAAAATTATAGAAAAAACAAAAATTAATAATAAAACGGAGCGGAAAAGAAAAATCGAAAAAAGCCTCGTCGACTACCTTAAATCCGGTACGAAAAAGCAATGTTTAATAACGACGAATTTTATTCCGATTCATTGAAATTCCTCGTAAATCTCGTTGGCTCTCGAATTTGACAACTGAGGTTTAAAAATCGTTTTGAGATTTAATGCATCGTGCACAGTTTTTAGGGGCTGCGCTGAATATTATGTGCCAAGGGCATCCTTGAAAACTCTGGAGACTGCATTTATTTTCTTTGGGAATATTTTTACCGGCCAGGAATGGCGATTAAAATTTTCTTCTTGCGATGCGAAATTAATCATGAAGTTGAACCTAACGAGAATCTTCTCCCGTGCTTTATCTGTATATTTCTATTGCTTTTCATAAGCTTCGTCGAAATCTTTCTTATGAACACTCCGATCATCCTAAACTTTTACTACTTCTCCTTCTTCACCTTCAGTCGCCAGAATTTCTTTCCCCACTCGTCGACCCTCAAAACTTCCTCGACCATTTTCCACTTCCGCTCCCACGAGCCGAGCTATCGCTGTCGGAATAGTTCTCCAGGTTTTAATCGCTGCCAAACGAAGATAACGCCTCTTTTCTCTCATGACTTTACCGAAGAGAATTCCTGCGGAGTGCCAAGCCAAAAAGCTTTTCTTGGTGGCTGGTGATAACGAGCAGACCCGAGACTGCGGATTATCCCTTCGGATTAAGGCTCGATCATTTGAATCGGTATATCGGTTTGGCTATGTTGCGAAATTCCCTCAAGTCCATTTTTAAGCTAATTTCGACACATTTGTCTCGGTAAATAACCAGCGTTGTTGTTAAAATCTAAATTACTCGGTCTCATTACGTTATCTGGTTACCGGGATTTTGGGACAGTGGAGATAAAAGTAAATTTGCAATAAATTGAAAAAGATTCTGCACGATATTTTGCCTCGGCTAAATGTCATTCAATTGAATAATTCTTAAGGCAGATTCATTGATTTTCTTTTTCCTCATTAAATTCTTTGTGAAAATGATTTTTCAATTATTTCCCATATCGAGCAGCTAAAGTCTTGAGAATAATGCCGAAGCTTTGGTTCCTCGAACAAAACATCATATCGTAACGCACTTTGTCTTCACCCTCACGACTCGAGCCTCTTCGTCTCACCCTTTCGCGTCTTCGTCCTCTCATCCTTCAGCTTATTCTTCTTCATCACGCCATCGTCTCGTTCTTCGGCTGCTTTGTCGCCCAGTTCTTCCGTTAAACCATTCGTCTTCTTTGGCCAAAACCAACTTACGTTACGAAGCCTTTACGAAACAGGGTCATAAATACTTACGAGTAATTAAATTATTAAAGAAAAACAAAAAAAAAAGAGAGAAAGAGAGTGAAAGAGGTAAAGAAAGTGTCGATGCGTCGGATCTGAAGGTATTTTGCTGCTGAGGGTGTGCGTAACAGTCGGGACGAAACATGAATACGAGTAACTCTCGTGAAAATATCGAGCGAAACAAAAAGAACTTGGGTCTCGCCCCATGCAGGAAAGAAAGGGAGAGAGAGAGAGAGAGAGAGAAAAGATAAAATCGCTAGGAGTGCATCGCGACTATATCGTAAAAACGTGGCACAGCTTCCGCTGATCCGCGATCGAGCATAGAGTCGATAGCGCACGGCAAAAAAGTACATTATTCCAGGGTAAAGATTTTTTGTAAAATTGTCTGGTACGCAATATTTATGTAAAAACAAGAAAAACAAAGAAGACAACACAATTGTATAAGAAACAAACAACAACAACAAAAAATAATAATAATAAATGAATAAATAAATAAATGAATAAAAATACAGAGAAGAAATGTGTGAATGAGATATATACGGTGTGTGACAATGAGTAACGTTTTAATAGTGCAAGACGCTGCTGCGACACAGAGGGGCATACGAGGGAGTTAAAAAAAGTAAAAACGGAGTAATACAAAAGTGTATGAGCTAACTGCGATTCAATTTGCAGGTACTTTTCGGAGGTATACATATTAGATATGGTTATTACATTATTATCATTATCATTACGATAAGCGTATAAGAAGTAATTTACGATTAAGAGTAACAAGAATAATAATTACTATAATTATATAATAATAATAATAATAATAATAATGATATTAATAATAACAATACACAGCTGTATATCGTCATCATTACGTATAGACAGGCTTGCGAATGTAAACGTGATAATCGGCTGACGTGTAAGAGTGCTTTACGTTACTAAAATAGGGGAGTGTGTGTGTCGATGTGAGGTATATTTTCAAAAAATGTGTACCCTTACTCTGGCTATAATAGTTGGACGCGTCATATCTCAGACTCTCGTAAGTTTCTACTCGGATGCTGCGCTTCTCGTTTTTTCTTCTTTTTTTTCTTCTGTTTTTTTTTTTCTCTCTTTTTTTATGCTCGAGCGGCACGTGCGGCGACGACATACGACAGATTAATTCTATACGTGCTATCAATTTTAGGTGCGCCACAGATAAATTTACACACAGCACAGACACACACACATGTACACAATTAAGGGTGATTTTGAACCCTTGAAGGAGAAAAATCTATCTACATATCGAATTATAAAAGACCATCCCTCCCTCGATTACTTTCGTCACGATTATCCAACGATAATTCCCGATAACGATACTTCCCGATTTCCTCGGCCTTAACACCCAACACCCCGGCCAATAATCCTCCCTCGCCAATTTGTGAACCATGAGGAATATCACGTTACGAATAAACGCAGAAAATGAAAAATACAGATAGAGATACAGATGAGGAAAATAGTCACGTTTGAGTGAAAAAAAAATACAAAAAAAATACAAAAAAAAAACGGAAACAGAGTTTTATCCCCCCGTATAAAGGATCCTAGAGTCTAGAAAGTTATATTTATAGCCTATCTATTATCACTATTAATACCGATAATTATTATTATCTACGGCTACTATTACCGCTACTAACTAATTATACGAGTGATACCATCATCTGATCCTTCCGGTACCGCGCACCATTAATATTACACGATATCCACGTATTCTCACATCCAATACACTCGATACAGACACACAGATGCCAATTTCGCGTAATTACCGATTATTCGGTTTATCGATCTTTGATTTAAAATCCCTTGAAAATTTAAGTGAATGCATTTGGCGGGCTGATCAATTAATGATATCCTGAGAACTTTCGACGGTGCATAACGATATTATCTCTCCATTCACCTCCCCTCCAACCGCAACTCTAATTCTTCTTCCACCACGACACAGTCCCAAAAATCTTCTTCCTCGTTAATCGACCTCATTCGACTCGACTTCCGTTTACCGTTTTTATTTCTCGCGAAAGAAATAAAAAAGAACCAAAAAGAAAGCGACTAAAAAAAACTGAGAACAAAAAATCATTGTGATAATTAATGAATTCTGGTGGAATGATATACGAGCGACGCGCATTATCATCATCATTATCATCCTCATCAGCGAAAGAAGAGAGGGCCCATCGCCTGGGGCCCTCGTACAAATCATTTTTATTATTGTAATACGTTTCGGATGCGTCGCGTAACCGAGCATCTTAAATATTTCGAAACGCGGATAATTGTTATGTATTTATATTGATTGTATTTTACGTAAGGTACGTTGTTAATTAGTTGTCGTAGGGGCGGTAAATATAATTGCGTTCGGTGAATCTTGGGTCGAAAGTGATGCGAATGTTGATATCGATCCTTCCTACCAAGATCTACGATTTATTCAACGATAAACATTTCTTTTCGTCCTCTCAAGTGTTTTCTTTTTTATAAGCTTTTCTTTTTCATTTCGTTTGCTCAAAGTTCTTCTCGCGGTGGGAACACGAGAAGAGAAGTGGAATCGCACGTGCGAGGGAGGTGTTTTTTGCCAAGGTCCTCGTCCAGTTGCACTTTGTTATTAAAGTGAGCTGATCGAGTGACGAAATAACCGTATTACTAATCTCTATCAATCTTATATACGTGCCACACCGATCGTTTTATAGCTTACACCTATTCATTTATTTGCGTATATATTTCGATTGATAACTGTACATAGATACCTTACACACGCGTCGCGATTCATAAATCAACTATCCGATCGAGTGCCAGAGGCAGGAAAAAATGAAAATAAAAATAAAACGACAAATTGAATTCCGAGGCGAGAGCTCATTGAACAATTGAAGGAGGAGAAGGAAGAGATTTTACTCCTCCTGAGAAGATTGGTGCCGATCGAACGCATCGAATATTTAAAAAAATTAATCGAATGATTGACAAAACAAAAAACTAAAAATAGCAAAAATAAAGAGTCGAGATCTCACGAAGCAGGCACTTTGCCCGACTCCAACCGGGAACAACCACTTTATTATTTATCAACATAATGAAATTATGCACTCGACGTTTTTGGAGGCGTACCTTAAATATTTTACCGGTCAAGGAAATAAACAAAAATTTTTAAAAAGAACTTAATAATGAGAAGAAGAACAAAATCACACACAGAAATAAAGATAAAAGAAAAATCACGAATTTACTACCGCTCGATAGTAACTTCATGTTTGTAAGGGCAATAATATTGTAAATTTCGAGTACACTGTATTTGAATGTGTAAGATGCATAAAAAAGACAGATTTTTTAGATATTGCACTATGATATTTATTATTGTAAGGTAATGACACAGCCACGAACGACTGCATTCTCGTGGCTCGCGTTGTAATTTTTAAAAAATGAGGAAACGTTGTGCGTAACGAGAAACGCGTCTCTCGAGTTAAACTCGAAGTCGTCAGCCTCGTCGATATGACAATTCATTGGATTCGCAAAAACCTCCGTGTATTATTCATCAAAATAACCGTAAACCCGTGAACCACGAGTATGCAAATGTCAGTAATAATTCTGAATTAATATTATTAATAAAGAGGAAAATGGATAAACTGTTCTTTCCATAAACAAATAAAAAAGAAAATAAACTAAAAAAAAAGAAGAAGAAGAAGCGAAGCAAGATTTTTAGTGTTTACACTACAATTGATAAACAATTCTATTATTACATAATATTATATTAATAACAATATTATTATTGTAATGTTTGTTTTTCGTTATTAAAGTGTGTATATAGCAATACATCTCCAACTGTAATCTTTTTCTCTCATTTACCACTGCGCTGTCCTTCATAGGCCAATGATAAAGGATTAATAAATGAGTGACAAAACGAACATTTCTATCGCCTTCCTTTTATTCAGGTCGTCGACCTCTCGAGTATCTTTTAATTTCACAATCTTCAGAGCAGCGACTCTGAAGAATTTTAACACCTGCTAAAAATTCACATTTACCGAAAATCACTTAAATATCTGCCAAAGGCACTTAAAAAGAATAGAACCTTGCAAATTGAGTCCTCATTAATTTAGTTTATGATACGTACCATTAATAAATAAGCTTAGTCATGAAAGAAACTGTGGAAAATGGAAATGGAAATTAATAACGAAGCAATGTGCAAAGTGCTCCTCTGCAACTTTTTTTTTGCCGTTTTTGCATCTAATTCACTATTTTTTCAATTACGACAGCGTAACGAAGATTTTTAATGATCAAGGATTAATTAATGACTCACGAATGTAGGTTTTTTTTCATTATTCTCCTATAAAAATGAAACACATAATAGTTATATGCAGTAAGGGCCAATCATCACATAAATAGCTTCCGGCTAAATATTATAAATAGCCGCGATTAATATCCGGCTATTTACCGCTATCGCGTCACTATTCCTCAGTGCAACGCGTGACCGAAGTGAACTCGCTTGTTGACAATACTTAGCACGTGTTAATCATTTTTAGGAGCACAACAATAAATAAATCATGTCATCGGACGAGGATATGCAAGTAGAAGAGGAGACAGAGGAGAAGCCCAAAAGTTTTCATGAATTAGAAATTGACGACAGAATTCTAAAGGTAAAAAGCATTAGATTTAACCTCATTTTTAGGTTATCTTCTGTTATTCATTTTGAAACACTATAATTCTACTTCTTTTCATATATAATTCTCTTCAGAGACCGACACTTTCAATTTTAGAAATGTGCTTCATTCTGTTTTTAATGAATTTCCAGAAAATTTTCATTAATTCGAGAAAACAAAATTCGTAGGTTAGGAAATTGCATTTCCATTTCTCATATCAAATCGAATAAAATACGTATTCCTGATTTGTTCGTTTTTGGGATAATGAATTACAAAAATCCGACCACTGACAAACTTTCTTATCCAGAGGGTTACAAATAAAAATCAATTTTTTATATTTTAAGAGGATATTTATTCATTTTCAAACAATATGAAGGGCGTCAACCTCAAAATTCGTTTGGATCATAAGGCTACCCCAATGAGCACATTGGATCCCATTAAAATGACAGAATGATCAAATGTTTACTTCTATTAACATTAAAAAATTGATTTGAATTATACAGGCTATCGCTAAACTTGGCTGGCTAGAACCGACATTGATACAAGAAAAGACGATACCTCTGTTATTGGAAGGCAAAGATGTGCTGATAAGAGCGAGAACTGGTTCAGGAAAAACAGCGGCATTTGCCATACCTCTGGTGCAAAAAATATTATCGGGAAAACAGTCGCAGTCGCAGCAGGAGACAAAAGGCCTTATACTGGCACCAAGCAAAGAGCTGTGCAAACAGATTCATCAAGTGCTTCTCAGTTTGACAATAAAGTGCTGCAGAGAAGTAAAATGTGTGGATGTCAGCCCTCAGCTTGATTTGAATACGCAGAAGCCTCTTTTGGCGGAAAAGCCAGACATAGTCGTCGGCACACCTGGTCGTGTTTTGCATCACTTGAAAGCTGGAAATATGAAATTAAAACAGAGTCTTGATACTTTGATCATAGACGAGGCAGATTTGGTAAGAAAATGATTTATCAATCGAAACAATTTGATGACTACTTTACTTCCGTTGAATACATAATTCAAGACAAATTGCCCTCCATTATGTTTATAATAATTGGGCTTATCGATTTAATTGAGATAATGTTGAATTTCTTAATGAGTTCCCTTTCAATTTCTTAGATTTTCTCATTTGGCTACGAAGAAGAGGTCAAGGCTGTGTTAAATTACTTGCCAACGGTCTATCAAGCAGCCTTGGCGTCCGCGACCTTGTCGGAAGACGTGCTATCGTTGAAAAAACTTGTGCTGCACAATCCAGCTGTTCTGAAGCTCGAAGAGCCGCCGCTCGCTCCGCCCTCGCAATTGGCACATTACAGCTTAGCTGCCGAAGAAAACGATAAGGCTGCCATACTGTATGCTCTTTTAAAATTACATCTAATCAGGTAAATAACATACTGCTCAATAAAATTAAACCTTAAGGGGCTGCCGAGCAGAATTTTGCGTAATCATAACAGTCTGTAGTTGACTTTGGCGTCAAAGCCAACGACCATTCGGAATGCTCGAAAATTGGCTTCAGTTTTCGAAATTTCGACTTTCCATATGGCATGTCTTTTTTAAGCTGCCCCTTGATACCGTTGAATTATTATCGAATTACATTAGATTTAACATTCTTCAGAGGTAAGAGTATTATATTTGTCAACACTGTGGATCGTTGCTACAAGCTGAAGCTCTTCCTCGAACAATTTGGAATTCCGACGTGTGTCCTGAACTCAGAATTGCCAGCATCTTCGAGATGTCGAGCGGTAACGCAATTCAATACCGGAACTTACGATATAATAATAGCATCCGACGAAAAAGCGCTCGAAGAGGTAAACGAGATTTTTTACAGCATTTTCATTCCCGACATCACAAATTCTATCAATCATACGAGTCGTTTTATTTCTTCAATCGCAGCCACACTTGGTAAAGCAGAAGAAGGGCAAGCGTCGGAAGGATAAAGAATCGGGCGTGGCGCGTGGAATCGATTTTCAATTTGTCGCTAACGTGATAAATTTCGATTTTCCTCTCGACGTAAATTCTTACGTTCATCGAGCTGGCCGCACTGCCCGGGGAAAAAATCAAGGCACGGCTCTCAGTTTCATCGCCATGAGAGAAAGACCCCTTCTCGATGACGTCGAGAATCAATTAAAACAGAGCTACGGAAGATCAACTCTCTTCAAAACCTATCAATTCAAGCTCGAAGAAGTTGAAGGCTTCCGGTAAGTTATCATGTTTGCTTCGTCTATACGTTGTGACGATAGTGACTTGATAATATTGGACAACCTTTTATAATTTTTTTTATATCATAAATATAGACGAATCGTTTTTATTTTTTAATCCCTATTTTCAAATCCATTTTTCAGATACCGAGCGAAGGACGCTTGGAAAGCGGTCACTAGGATAGCCGTGCGAGAAGCGCGACTCAAAGAAATAAAGCAGGAAGTGCTGACCTGCGAAAAGCTCAAGAGCTACTTTGAGGACAATCCCCGAGACTTGCAGTCGTTGCGTCAGGACAAAGCTCTGCACACGGTGCGATTGCAGCCGCATTTGAAGGACGTTCCAGAATACATAGTTCCGCCTTCCCTAAAACGTCTCGTGAATTTCGGACGAAAGAAGCGAAAGTTCAACCGGGAATCCGCAAGCTCGGGATCCAGCGCGACAAAATCAAAGCACCAAGCCCGAGCTTCCAATCCTTTGATAAGTCTCAGTATCGGAAAGAAGAAGAAGTAATAAATATCGCACTCGCAAATCTGTATAATAGCGTTTTTTTATTGAATTAAAAAAAATCTTCCGCAAACACGTGACACATAAAAAGGACTTTAAGATTTTTTCGCCATAGGTTTCGGCTTGTATAACTCCCGAACCTCGTCGTTGAGGCCTTCCCTGTTGCGAGCTATTTCGATCGCGTAGAATTGAATTCTCGAGGTGAGGATACTATTTTCTTCGGAATATTCTCCTTTGCAATCGCCTCTCAGTAGAGTACCGAAGCTGTAGTCTTCCACGATGTCCTTAAATTGTTCACAGTAAGGCCTCCACTTCTGCTTTCCCTCTGGAGACTTCAACTCGTCTTCGATGATCTTGTCGACTTTTAGATCGGGAAAGAATTCTCTGAAAGTTTTGTATATTTGGTCGTCGTGCGGCGTTAATCGCAAGAGTTTCGGATCGACGGAGCAAATAATCTGCAAAAGATTATAAAATTGTGAGAAAACCTTTTTTTTTTGTTCCTGCATCATCCTGTAGTATTTTACAAAACATAGTTTACGCCTTCCTAATCATTGGAACAAGAACTCATGATAATATAACAAAAATTTGATCGTTTCCAATAAATTTCAGGCCCGGAAGCAATGACAGTAAGCAAGCAAATTACAATTGCCATTGCATCTATCATAAGCTTTGGATTTATGATTTCTGACCATGTACGAGGCTAAAATGATTCATTTACTCTACGAAACTCACATTGAAATATATTTCTGCATGCTCGTAGGCCTTTATGGCCCACATACTTTCGATGGTTGCCTAAAAAATAATAAATATTTGAATAACATGGCGCATATATTAGTGGTTTTTGTGAAAGTTTATTGTTATTTTGGGACTCACATCATTTTCAAATTCTTCAGCAGGCCTGGACAAAATACTGGAACCAGCGATCAGCTGATCCGCCGACTGAAAGCACCAGTTTTAGTGTTTAACCAATAAAGCAGTTTTTTCAATATGCTCGTGACAATTGTAGAAAAAATTGCAAACAATCGCTACTCACCACGTCACCAATCTGTGCCATGATAAGATCTGTTGCTTCTGTTCTTTGCTTTCCTTCGATTAAAGATCTCGAATGATTTTATGAGACGTCGCACATGTTATTCGTGCCCAAACATAAATGCACGTGAGTTCAACGCGGGATTTGCGTGAAGCGTGAGATGAGACAAGTTTGTCGAAATCACGGAGAATTTGAAATGAAGCTCTTTACAGAGATCTCTTTAGTTACGTATAACTATATTGACGACTACTCGAACCTACCTGTTGTCAAAGTTTTCTACCCTCTAATTACGCCAGAAACCTTAATTACACTTGTTGTCGCGCTCGACAACTTACAATATGCAATAATAACTAAGTACACCAAACGCAAACTTTCAAAAATTGTGTGTAAAAGTTTGTCGCACTTTTACCGATAAATCATTATTCCTCTGACTGTGCCATAGATCTCATGAACATCTGTGAATTTGCATCTTTGATATACATAAAATTAATGCTGCTCAAAATATAACCGATTTTGATCATTGACTCAAATCTGCGCATGATCCTGACTTAAAGCTATGTGAATTATTGATGCCAATAATGAATTGGAAACAAACCTTTTCAATTTGTACTAATGGTATTTATATTTTTTTGTACAAGCAGCTGTAAATGTATGTTTGTGAAAGAATGAAAGGAGTAGTGTTTCAAACGTAATATACTTTATTTTCTGCAATGATTCTATCTCCTTCCTTTGCCCTTTCCCTTCTTGGCAGAGGTGGACGATTGTTGGGACGATTGCTCGCCGGAAGACTGCTTCCCTTGACGAGTCTTGAGGTTCGGAATGGTTGTGCCCAGGTGAAGAAGCAGCGAATCCCTCGTCGGAAATGAAGAATGCACGGGTGTGCCGTCGTCTTTTTTCAGGTGAACTCGTATGCGTCCTCTGTACAAAAGCTCCTTGCTCCTTTCCTTAGGATGCAATTTGTTCTCCACTCCGACTTCCAGACCAGCGGCTATCAGAACATCACGAATTTCCTGGTGCGTCGGATTTTCCACGCATTTGTCCTTTGCCAACTTTCTACCCTCCGCTAGAGTTCTCTTACTGTTCAGGTAGATAGGATAAATGCATACCCATCTGCAAGAAGAAAATTAGCCTGTTACTTTGAGTGTCAACAGCAAGAAATAGAATCCATTTTAATTGAAAATATTTATTCAACTTAGAAATTTTTATCATCAATCATAAAAGAACATTCATCCAAATTGTTGATATCGATTACAAAAATATAGAAAATGGTACGTCTATACATCAATCGATCGGAATTATTCCTCTAGAATAATATTATGTATATGTTTTGCAGGCTTCTCTTATGCGCATATTAATTTTTCACTGCAGTTAGCATCTTTCTTCAAAACATTTGAGAATCAATTTCTAATCACATGTTTGCAATCTTTCTGTCAAATTTTCTAAGAACACAAGCATAGGAATAAACAGAGTGAAAGTGAGGTTAAAAACCATACGGACGGTAAAAATAAGTGAGAGGTTTGCCCAATAGTTAAGATAATTCGTCGATGAAACGAGCGACTGGAAATAGACTTGGATGTTTTAAATGAAATAATGGTATTGAAATGGCACGATAAATCGGACCTTTCTCTGTCACTGTGCTTCTTTGACGGATTCCACGGGAGCGCCATGATTACACGAGTCACCACGATTCAAAATTTACTGTATTGCTTACGAGTGCAATTGCGAATCTCGCCGAATCGGCGAGTTCATTGAGTTCCCTTTTTTCTCTCAGTCATTCGATTTTCTCAAGTATTCTTATGCTTATTTTATAATTATGAATTCGTCAGATCATTGGACTAATTTTATAGCGATGATTTTTCATTCGAGATAGAAGAAAAAAAATAAAGAGCTTGGGCTCGTCCGGGATTTGAACCCGGGACCTCTCGCACCCGAAGCGAGAATCATACCCCTAGACCAACGAGCCATATAATTGTGATCGTGTACATTATTCTCAAATTGCAACTCGTACATACAAATTCAAAATAATTGTAGTTGAGGGTTTATTGTGGAATTATCGAAATTAAAAAATGTATTGTCTTCAAATTGGGATAAAGTTGCGGAAATTGTCACGCTTTTATCGACAGTTTTACGTATAAATACTAATTAAGAGGGTGTAATTGTACATGGTTTTGACTGACGACGAACAATGTTACGATAATCTTAATGTAAACTGATTCAATCGACTTAAAATAGGTCATCAACTGGCCGTTTAGTTTTATCATTCCCGTGACAGTGCCTTAAAGTTTGCGATACGATAAGATAGTTTCTACGGCTAAACGAAGTGACTATTAATTAGCACTCACTCTTTATCTGTTTGTAGAGTAATTTCGAAAAAGGTAATCTCACACCTACTTATAATGTTTATCGTGGATGATCATTTTGTGTTTCAGTGTAAATTAGAAATTTGAAGACAAAAAATTCTTTATATCTTATTAGATGCAATAAATATGTTAATAAAAAATAGGTTTAAGAATTTCTATCTGCTCCGATCGATTTTGCATTTTTGTTCAAAGGAAATTCCGTAGGGAGGTATTTTATTTACTGACGTTGCTAAAATAACATAAATTTATAAATAAATATTAAATAAATTGTGGAATGCAGAGATGAATAAACAAACTTTTGCCGGTCACCGCAATAAAAAATCTATTAATTCGTTGCAATCGGCACTATCTTACTATTTTTGCATGAGAATTCGTTGCAATGCCTTCGTGAAATGTGCCCAAATTTTCCGGTCCGTTGATCCCGCAAATGTTATCGTCATATAAATGAGGCTTTTTGGCTTATAAATTACAATTTATTTTTACTTTTTCCTTGTTGCATATACGAATGTTAGATTTTGCTGCATTTCACGAGTTCCTCTTTAGTGCCCTAAAGATACATTTAATTTCCTTCTTCATAGTCTGCTTGTGACATTAGCAAGATAACTTTACGAAATTGGGAGGAATTCCGATTATTTTCAACTTTCGAAAGTAGTATAAATATATGGACGAGTGCACGTCTATATTCATTCATCAACGCTACGAATACGTGCGCTTCGAAAAATCCTCATTCAGAAATAACGAAAAAAAAAAAATTGGTAATTGAAAAAACTTTTCTTACATTATTCTTTCATACTTATTCTTTTATGATTATTATTGGAAAGTACGAAAACTCCTCTGTTTTATGATACGTATTGTCCAAAATGCTACTTTGCGTAATTGGAGGAAATAAAATAGAACTTCGAACTAATCAATAGGACCAATCCAATTGATATCCTTTTTTAATAAAACGATTCAGAGCCTAGGAAGTGAGACGTCGTTACTTTTCTTTGACTTCGAAGGTATCAATTTCAACGCTATCTACCTCAACACCTTAGATGTTTTTGAGAAACGGAAATTGATCTAATTGCGTTGAATTTCCATGACATTGCTTCGTATCTTATCTTCTTAAATGCACTCAAGTGCATAAAAACTCTGACATTGTTGCTTGAATATTCTTTGAAACTGTTTGCTTACAGAGTGATCGAGGACGATCAACTTTTTCGTTATGTCGGCTATTTTGAAAATCCTCTTCTTCTTCTTCCTGGTGAAGAAAATCGATTGTGCCAAATTTGATTACAAAAATCCAGGCGAATGGAGCTTAGACTTTCCTACTTGTGGAGGTTCGAGACAATCGCCCATTAATCTGAGGCTTGACGAAATGGTTCGCCTCGCGGTACCTTCAAAATTACAGTGGAGAGGCTACGATGCCAAGCCTTTAAACATGTCTCTTCGAAATAATGGTCATTCAGGTATTTCTCGAAGTCCGAGAAGTGAAGAAATTTATGACTAAGGTCGTGTAATTCATTTGTAATATTTCTCTCTCTCTGTTGTAGTTGAATTATCTGGAACCTGGAACGATAACGAGGTTCCATACATTTTTGGTGGTGTTTTGGATGGCGAGTATGCGTTTGCCCAGTTGCATTTTCACTGGGGACCTCGAAACAAAGTTGGCAGCGAACACACGATCAATAATCGTAGTCTTCCTCTCGAGATGCACATGGTCCACTATAAAAAGGATTATGGGTCAATAGGCGAGGCTATGAACTACGAGGATGGCTTGGCTGTTGTGGGATTTTTGTTCGCAGTAATAATAAGCCTTAAAATATTAAGTATCTGGTACATGGTGGTTTTTTTTAATCTCTTTTTTTAATTGGTTTGGACTCGAAACTTCACCTCGTCCTCCGCTTATTTCTTCAATAGTTTACTTATTTCACATAGTCTTAATGGCTTCGTTAACGTACTCAATTTTTCAGACGGTAAGTCAGCGTAACAAAGGAATTTTTCAGTTGGAAAGTCGGCAGAATGATGTAAAATTACCCGGCTCGAAAGTGGACATTGAGCCTTTCCCGTTGGACGAATTTGGAATCTATTTCAACAACGATTACCTCTCTTATTCAGGCTCGTTAACGACTCCACCTTGCAGCGAAATCGTCACATGGATTTTGTCAGCGTTACCGCGGCTCGTCGCACGTAAACAGGTAATTTTACACGTCAATTCTTAATTTCATTGCTCATTGATAATAAAAATGAGAGTTTTCGAAAAATGATGACTTGAATGATAAATTCTCGTCAAGTGTTTGCAAAATTGGAAAAATACGATGAAATATTGTGATTGAATAAAGTTTTCACTCAAACTTCACATTCTCGAAAAATATCGTCATTAATGATCGCAATTTTTACGCAGGATTTAATTATGTAATTTACATTCATTATTTGTTATTTCAGATGAAGTTCTTTCGAAGTATCGAGCTATCCCATGGCGACGATCACAATTACAGGCCGACGATGCCTCTCAACGGACGTGTGATTAATTATATTTTATAAAAAGTTATTACGAACCTTTACGAAGCTCGCGATTAACGATAAACGCAACAGGAAAGCATTGGACGAGTCTCAAGGACAAAGGATTTTGTAACTCTCATTTCTGACATTCGGGAAAAATAAATAAAAAGCTTCATATTGTTGTTTTTTCCACGCACTTCTGTAATCTTTAATATTAATAACGTAATTCTGCAGCAGCGGTGTAACAGTTTCACTGTAATTATATTTATTATAATACATTGCGCTTCTAGCGTCTGGTAGAAATGTTTTTTCGCTCCTTTTTATTCCGCTTTCTCTCATTCCATTCTTCTTACTTTCTTCATTATGTGTGTGTGTTTTTTTCTGTTCTTTCTTTTGGCTTATCGATTGTTTATGAAATAACGAGTATCTTGATTCACTGCGATTGTTATCGGTAAGATACATACGGTGCCGCGAGCTCATCACGAACGAATTGATTAAAATGTACAAGTTTTACACTATCATTATCATCGTCATCATCATCACCGTCGTCGTCGTTTCTCGTTTAAGTCTCGTGCTGAATTGCATACAGTTTAATACGCTTGAGATTGTTATCTCAAGTACTTTCGGATAAAAATTGAAATATAAAAAGTCCACTGCCCGCCTCGGTTCGGTATCTTCTGTTTTGTATTTAATAGTTTTGTTTTGTTTTGTTTTTGTCTTAAATATTGAGTGAATATCGTAGCAAAGATTGAGACATAAAGTAGTAGAATGCTTCGCTATTTAGATACGCTAATTAATGACGTCTAATGAACATCTTTATCTTCCTTGACTGGCCGTTTCTCCACAAGCACACACATTGCGCCCTCGCAGCTTCTCGAAATACTGGCTCGATTCTTTTCTCCTTTCTAATTAACCGTTTCTGTGAAGCTCGTGTTCTCTCCGGGCTTTCGCCTCTTTACTTTATCAAATGTGGTGTCTTTCGCAATCGTAACGGCGCTTCGGAACTTAGAATGCGAGACCAGCCTCGGAATATGTAGTGAAGATCTTCTCGATGGAGTTTGCGTACGCGGCAGTCCTCAGGTCGAGTCCTAAGTTGAATTTCATGGCAGTTTTCATTATGGCCTGTAATATACAAATAAAGTATTTAGACTGAAGAATGAAAAACGAAACAGTTTAAAGAACTCGCAGCAGCTACTAAAAATAAATGTTTTTTTGGTTTTGCGTGTTACAATAATATTAGAAAAGTAAGCTCACCCTGGCGGATCGTTCCATCGTATAGTCGAGACCAGAGTGTACGATATCCTTCTCGGATGCTCCTGAAATTCTCTTCTGGAAGGCTTCGGACGCCGTAACCGGGATACGACCACCGACGCGGCCAAACCTGCGCTCCAAAGACTCCTGAACGGACTCCAAGAGATGGTAGTTGGATTCTCTCTCGTACTTGAAAGTGAGACGTCCGTAGGACACGTGGTTGAGGTTCTTGAGCCACTCGAAGAACGAGACGGTCACACCACCGGCGTTGATGTACAGATCCGGAATAACGAGGATATTTCGCTCGATAAGAATTTTATCGGCGGCGGGCGTGGTCGGACCGTTAGCAGCCTCGGCGATGATCTTAGCCTATTTTTTTCAGTTCCGTTAACACGAGATGTAAAAAAAAAATTATAAAAATTTCACATGAGCTGCGCGTACGTAAAACTTTACGAGTAAATTTTACCTGAATACGTCCGGCGTTTTCCTTGTTGATGACCTTCTCGATGGCAGCGGGTATGAAAATGTCGCACGGTTCGTACATGAGGTTTTCACCGGTGTACGGCTGAGCACCCGGAAATCCGACAATCGTACCGTTCTCGATGCGGTAATCCTCCAATTGCTTCGGGTCGATACCTTCAGGGTTGACGATGGAACCGTCATGCTCAATTACTCCCACACAGGTGGCACCGGCGCGATGAAGGTAACGCATTGAGTGGAGACCGACGTTACCGAAGCCTTGAACGATGAAAGTCTTGCCACCCCAGCCGGGAGTCGTTCCTACGAGAGAAAAAAAAACTCATAAACTTGCGGATCGAAAGACAAAAGACAAAATCGCGCACATGTTTTTTCGAGAACTGCAATATTCTGTTAAATCTATACGTGTGAATAATTTTTATAATAAATGACAGTAATACAAGAGCAGCTAATATCCCACTTTGATATAAAATTGTACCATTCGAAAATTACGGCCAATTGATTTTTTATACTATGGGCATTAAAAATGTTCGAAAAACACATACAAAATGTGGGGTTACTTATCAATGAATTATCGTAAGATTAAGAAATTTCAGACGTAATGGACTGATAAGTGAACGCAGCGTTTTCCCGCACGTGGCAGTCTGCTAAAAGGTCAGAGAGAATTATCGATTCCCGACTGTTTCACACACCGATCATGCTCATGTAATTGGCCTCGTTGATGAAGTTCTCAAGTCCGTGGAAAACACCGCGACCGGTTGCGGATATACGTCCGTGAATTCCGCCCTGATTGATAGGCTTTCCGGTTACGCAAGCGTGAGCGTTTATGTCCAAGTGACCGATCGTCTTGGCGTAGGTGTCGGCGATCCAAGACATCTCGCGCTCTCCAGTTCCCATATCGGGAGCAGGTACATCAACACCCGGTCCTTAAAAAAAGTATCGAAGCAAAGAAAAAATCAAAACACTGGTAAATTCGAAAGATGGCCTCTTCGATTATAAATCATTGGATTGACATTAAGAAGTCTTCAATGTGTCTTTAAAAATAGCGGTCCTTTACTATAGCCAACAGGTGATATTGAGAGTTAAAGGATTAACGTCATCCCAAGAACATTCTTACAAGTGTCGCTAAGATAACATTCGAAAGATGAGCGGAAGTGATTTGATTTTTTTTTAAATGGCATTCAAGCCTCAGGTACCATTTTGTGTACCAAATGAAAAAAATGTTGAAAATCATCACAATTTCTTGCCCGGATTATAGGAAAGATGCGATGCTTATTACCGATAAAGCCTTTCTTGGCGAGTTCGAGAGTGAACCTCCTGGTTATCTTTTCGAGTTCATGCTCCGAGTACGTTTTCGGATTGATCTTGATGCCGGCTTTAGCACCACCGAAGGGAACATCGACGCAGGCGCACTTGAATGTCATCAGGGCGGACAAAGCCTTCACCTCGTCCCGGCAAACGTCCATCGAGAAACGGATACCTGCAAACATACAAGAAATCCTATTGAGCAACTCCGATCATGCGAGAACACCTTTTTTCTCGTTCTCTATTCACAACAAGGTGTGTCTCGTGTTTTCGCCAACGTAACTCGCTCGCGCAGACCTCCTGACTTTCGACTAACTATTTTAAGATTTCGCGTGCTGGTCGGCTGACTAAGTAGCAAACGCTGACGAACGAGTCCCAAGTTTGAAGGAATATATCAAATACTGATGTACACCCGCTATTTTACTTGCTCCAATAGTTATTGAAAATTCATTTAATTCGTTAAATGAAATTAGTTCAGCTGAATTTATTAATTTACAATTAGCAAAACTAAATAACGTCTTCAGACGTTTTTGGAATTAATTGAAGCGAAATTCGACAAACCGAAATAATGAAGTGGCGGATCTTAGTGTACAAATTATAACTCTGTACATGCGCGTCGATCTAAATCGGTAAGGGGATAGTCGATTAGTAAACTCTTGGCATCGATCATCCCGGGGACGCAGAAAGGACAGACTGCACGGCACCGATATGTCGTGCGTAATCTGTTGGCAACGCGCCCCGCATTATTACCGACCCCGGAATTTTTTAATCGGACGATTAACTCTTCATGATTATCGCTCCAGTCAGACTTGAGGTCAAGAGTCGTCAGAACTTTTTCAAAATTTTTCATCGACGTATCTCATGTATTGCTTTGCATCCTCATGGAGGAAGCTTTGATATCCTGAAAAAAAATCAAGATATTTATACCAGGACATTCAGAATAGTTGAAAATATTCACAAAAGTAATTTCTATTAATTCATCATTTCTTTAATTTAAAAAAATCTTATATTATTTACTATTTGCAGCATTTCAAAGCTGGTACTGGAATATAAATGTATCGTTTAAAAACTCCTTCCATGTGTGTCCTCCTAGCGCCCTCGCATTACGTGATTCGTGTTCGAGCTTAAACCTCTTACGATGCTGGGATTCTGTTCGACCTCGTTGCCGACTCAGCTGATGATTCGAGTTACAGGCACTGGTAACGCCTTCGGGGTCTTCGCTCGTTTCGATCTGAGCATTCTAGACCGAGACTGAGCGACCCGCATTCGCGTAGTGAAAAGTCTTGGCAAAGTTTAACGCTTCGTTCACGTGGATTTTTCTCTGATCACCCAGAAGCAAATAAAATTGGATACTATTAGAGTTCATTTGTATCCCGAATTGTGCATTACATTATTTATTCCACAAATTAGAAAAAAAAAAGTCTGGAAACTCGAACTGCGCTCATTACTTCCTCACTTTGCACCTCTTGCAGAAAAATGTGCTGACGACATTTGAATTCCCCACAGAGAAAGCTTTGAGAAAGGTGCTAAAGGAGGACGATTTTTTTGACATTTTCGCAAACTATAAAAAACAATTATTTGAACAATTCAATGTTCCACAAAATTTCAACGTCTTAGTTGTTTTTTTTTTTTTACCAAAATGAGGGAATTGATTCATGAAAATGATTTTGTCACATGCGTCAAAAGTAAAAATTATATATAAACTTTGTGCAATTAAGATTGCTACAAAATCTTAAGTCCTTTACGGATGTTCACAAATTTGCAATATCGAATCGCTAGCATTATTGAATATTACTGGCAGTCTCGTAGAGACAAGAAGTTGATTATGAAGAGGACGTTATTAATTCAGAGTGATTTAGAAAAAACCCGCCTGTAGCGGGTTTGCCTTCTCCAATTGCACGTGACCCCGTGAAGTGAATAAACAAATCATATCCCGATCTTCCATTGCATCGTCTCGTCCTCGTCGTGATTAGATTTAATGAATTTCTACTCGTGACTTCTCGCCGGCCACTGAAACTTAAATCAAGAATTATTATGTGATCACGTGCTGTATGTATCGACTCGTGAATTTTCTGATAAAATATGACGCTCGTGTTGGCGTTGTATTTGTCAATTCGATCGCGCGATAACAAAGAGTGTCGTAATAATCGTCATGGAGTGAAGGTCTTTGAGAGTAGCGAAGGAAAAACTATTTGAAGTGGCTAGTGGGCTCAGCACACTAAGAGAAATATATAATTAAATAATTAATTATTTGCTCGTCGTAGTCGGAACATTATTATGGTTTTTTAATTTTCAAAAGCGTCACGAAAAAAGATGACGTCGAACATTTGCATATGTTAGTCGATTTTCTATTCGAATGACGACTGTGAATGTACTCACATATTATAAACTGATTCTGCTACGTGAGTTAATTTTTGGAAGCGTTTATTGAACACCCGGGAATCAGGAAAACTTTTTAAAACATTTTTTCACTGATTTTACCAGGGGAGTCTTTGAAGAACTTAAATATTTGCTCGTCAAACTGGAACTTTGCTGCAGCATCAACCCAGTTGCAAGGTTTCTTATTTTTTTCCTGCATACAGTAGCCAAACAAAACGTTTAGCTGGGGATGCGTTCCAGATCAACGAGTAAACATCTTAATCGTCGCGAAACATCCTGTGCCAAGCGCGACTCTGGAGGCTCTAATCAGTGAAAACATACAAATCCGTGAGAGTGTCGCTAGCTGTGCGTTTCACAAGTGCTAAGAATAGCGAGGAAAACAGAGTTTTTGTGACGGCATGGAATGGAAAAAAAAAAAATGTGCATGAACCGGTGGACGCAAACGAAGTCCAACGCGAAGCCCAAAATAGACTCTTCTGAAAAATAAAAAAAGAACAGTTTACTCAAATGATATGAAGTCCCTGGGGAAATATCTATCGCAACTTGCACTTCTGGCCTGAATAACGGATTTGTTTTCAGCGGTTCTCTGAACGTCTATTTATATTTTTGCTGTGAATGATATTTCTTTTTCGATAAATTGACAATGTATAGTTACCATTCATTGAAAAGTTGCTGTTTATAAATTATTTGTCACAAACTCTTTTTTTGGCCTTGACATTTTTGAATTATTAGTGATTATCTTTCTTGACGATCTTCCAATGGATTATGGAATGTAATCCCTGATGCCTTTGTCAACATCTCCATAAATTGAATGTCAAGACTTTGAATTTATTTTCTTATTTGCCATTTTTTATCGTATGGTTTCCCGTCTTAATGTGGCCAGGTTCAAATATAAACATGCAGACGGATAAGCGCCTGATCCCTATTTATTTCCCACATATTTAGAGAAAAAAAATGCAACGCCGATTAAACGAAATTCATAAAACGGCTTTTCCTTCAGTTTACTGGATTAAGTATCTTTATCGCGGCGTACCGAAATAAGTACAAATTATTACAACGAAAAGCCGGCTTACTAGCTTTGCACATATTTATTCCCAGACTCAGCACTGCCGACGAGTCGACGCTGATTAGATAATATAGAAATAACGCGAATAAGCCCCACAAGCTTAATAACAACAATAGTAACGCCGAGAGCGTGTGACGAGCGGGAAGAAGATGCTAATTGGAACAAACATCGTCGCGTATCTTGCGAATTGTAGGTGTGTACGTGCCGACCGAGAGATATTATGACCCATTGCGGATTCGGTAGGAGAAGAGCCCGCGGGGAATGCATGACGCACCGACGATCGTCGTGGCAAGCATTACGTACTTCCATTAGACCAAAATAAATGCATTAGTGCGAAAAACAAAAGTTCCTACGCCAATATGTCAATTTACATGTATAAAAAATAAAAAATAATACAAAACTCCCAATACTGGGACATTGAAATTCAAGTAGATTTTATTAGTGTCTATCGCTGTCCCCTCTACGTTATTTTGAAGATGTCTGATATGCCGAGACTCCCATTGAACCGGAGATCATTGAAGCCGCGGAATTCTTTGTGCAACGGTACACGCGCTAATCTAATATCCGATAACGTGAGGAATTCGTCACGTGGCGGGAAGCAGAGAGCGACGACCGACGACCGACGGCGCCGCTCAGGCGATATTCCAACGATTTTCAACGAAAATAATGAGCCTTTCTCACCCTCGTAACCCTTTAAATATAGAGACTCGTGTGCTCTCTACGAAGATATTACGTAAATCGCCGCAGCCGGCAAAACCAACGCCGCTCGTTGCCCACATCGCTGCTTTCTCGGCTATTTCGCGCTGTGGATGGACGAAATTTATACTTTATCGTCGTTTGGAATTTTCGTTACACGTATACCCGACAATAAGTGCGCTGAGCATTTTTTTGTGTCAGTATATATCACCGGTGAAATTTTACGAAAATTTTTCGTAATCAATGACGATAAAATTTACGTTTTATTCTGAAAAATGTTCTCCGTGATTACAAGGAAATGAAGATATTTTAGGAGAGCTGCAAATGGAATTGTTCCACAACATAACTACCAAGTCAACAATATTGAAGGCTTGCAATCCTAATGCGGGCAAGAAGTACACGAAAAAAAAAAAACAAAAAATATCACAGAGGTCGCGGAAGGATACTGACCTCCCGCACAATGGGTCGTGTACTTACCCATCCGGAAATTAATATACGTAAAATATATTTAAAAATAATTTTGACATATATGCAGCGAATGCAGAACCTATGAAAATGTGTACCAAGATAAAATCATTTAAATGAAATTTAATAAGAAAATTTGCGACAAAAATCCATTTCCTCTTCAGTTTCAGTAAACGTTTACACGTAAAATTTGGTAGAATCTTCTTATGCTTGATCATTAAAAGAAAAATATATACAGATATATCGACAATACTAAACTCTTATCATCCCGACAAGTCGAGAAATTCACAAATAAAAGCGAAACGACAAAAAAATAAAAAACGCGGGCATAGAGGTCACGAAGGATACCGACCTCCTTTGCAGGGTGTTCGATGGGTCGAGTGTTGAGCCCGATATCCGGTGATCATCTCGTAGTCGCCGGAATCGCGTCTGAGGGGGAAGCACGTCTCGAGGATGTGATCGCAGGGTTCCATCAGCATGAGAATGCCCTTGACCTTTTTCTTCCGCTCCTCGAGTGTCATTCGCGAGCGATAGCCTACGTCCTCGACGAGCTTATCCTCGACGACCTGACAGGCGCGATGGAAGAAGTACTCGACCATGTTGAAGAACTTGGGATTCTCGGAGGTTGGGATGTCCTTGAGCCTGTCGGGAATCTGGTGATCGGCATAGTTTCGATTTGTCTGGACGCTCGTTGTTGTCGCGGGAACCGCGCGTGTAAGGACACCCTGAAGATCGGCGGCCGCTCCTGCCGGTCGCGCTAATCTCTTCAAGTGGAACATGGCGATGTGTGTTTTATTTATTTATTATCTTCTCTTTGAAACGATAAAACCCGATCTCCCGACGCACTTTCCGATCGCTTCTTTATTTTATACAAGGCGGAACAACCGGATATCGAGAGACAATCCAAAGTCGGCACTTCTCCCGTGGCCAAAGGACCAAACCAACGACGACGACGACGACGAGGCAAACGTTCGCGATCCCCGTTCCCTACTAACGCTCACCGATCGAAGACACCTCGCGTTTATTACACTATCGCGATTGCCGCGCCATCTGATTCCGGGGCTGCGCACTGAAATTCAATGGCAAAAGCCGGAAATTGTAGGAGTGGGAAAAGTGGAAAGCGGAAAACATGGCAAAAATGTCCGGAATCCACGGACGCACCTGTTGTCGGCTAAACTTCATTTTATTGAGCTCCGTGTGAGAAACGCGGCTTTTCGCACGCTTCGTGCGCTTGAATGCTCGTCTTCACAGCTTGTTAAATAAAATTTCGTACCATGGAAATTCGTGATATCGAAAGCTCAAGTCACTTTTCGAGCATTCTCATTGGTCGTCGGTGGGTTTGACGTGAAGCCAACTTCAGACTGTTGCAATCGCTCCAGGTCGATCTTCGCGCGCTTTTTGAATTTCTGTATTTTTCGTGAGTATCGGAATATAAATAATCGTACAAAAATACTAATATCATAAAGACAGATGAAAAAAAGCGAACACGTTCGGCCAGTATCTCATGGTTGTCATTCTGACAGCAGTGCTTCTTCGGTATCTTAATTCAGTGGACACACGTTGATATGCGTCTAACCACCACCTCGGTTACACGATTGCAGCCACTAAACCAGACTAAACAGCCAAAGGAAACCAAACCAAACCCTACGTCGAGTAATCGCCAGAAAAAGCTTCGCATCGTCGCTAGCATATATAGCACACATACATTCGAAAGAGAGAGAGAGAGGGGGAGAGAGAGAGAGAGAGACATTGGATAGCAACGTGGGATCATGACGAGTTGTGCGTGCGTAACGCGAGTCAATAAATAATAAAGTATCCGCTATTAAAACCGAGAAACGAATTTGAATTTTCAAGTGTCAGTTCGTTAAAACGTCCCTCTATAGTTTTTCACAAGAAAGAATCAATCGTGAGGACTGTCACGGATATTCCCCCCTCCATCGTCACCTACACGGCAAAAGTGCACATATCCTCACTCTCCTCGCACAGCTGGCATTGCCAATATGTCCGTTGTGGATAGAATTCAGCATTATCAGCGAAGTTTAGAAAGATGCACCGACAACGAGCTCAGGGTGTGTAAAAAGTTCGGGTTCGCTTAAGAAAATTAATATCTCGTACGATTAAACAAATTTGGTGCCTTGACGGAGCTTCGCTTGGTTATCGAGCTCGATAACCTCAAATTTAACGTACGAACGGAAAATTGTCGGACCAGAAATTACTTCAAAATATCCGCTCGTCGGTAACCGAAAATCGTGGGACTTTCAATAAAATGAATATTTTGGAGGGATTTTTCGGTTCTCAACGATTATCGTTATCTATGGGATTTATAAGATTAATACCATCTGTTAGAGCCTTGGATCTTAACCCCTGTTAGAGGGTGGTTTTTTATTTCTCATTTAAAATTCCATTCTTTCTGGGTCAAGAATACTTGAGAACTTTTTTTTCCGAGGCATTGATTCATCTAGCGTCTCAGGGTTTTGGATCACGTTAACATCACTTTCAAGGCAATTTTTATGTTTGTTTTTGATAATCTTGGTTTCACAAACTGTTGCTGTTGGAATTGTTGGAAAGCAAATCTTTGAAATATGCAGGAACGAGGAGGTCAGGATTTATGGAAAGATTCGTCTGCAGCGTCACTGAACACATTTCTTCAATAGAATTGAAAATTTGTTACTTCTAGAAGGCCACTAAGTGGAAACTATCGTCTGATGATGATGCATGGTAACCTCCAATTCTGTATATGAATTATGATTTTTGTCCAAGAAGCTAAGATTTGATAACGATTTTACAATTTTGCATTATCATATCCGAAGAAAATTGCAATGTTTGTTTTTGGTAATTAAATTCTCTTGATTCCAGGAACAACAGTTTGTGGTAACATGATTTTTTTGTTAGAATTTCAAATTGAACATGGCAGAGCTTTGAAAAGTGCTGAAAAAATGAGACGAGGATATATGAATAATCGATAGTGACCTGTGATTATTACGTGTCATTATATGTAGAATTATTCACTAAATCGGCAAGCAGCTATTTCCGTAACTTTTAACTTTGATTTTGTAGACCCTACACTGCATAGACAAGCTGTACAAATTACCAGTGACTGTCCAGCATCTGAAGGTAACTGGGGTAGGAAGAACGGTAAATGCGCTCCGAAAATTCGATGGTAGCGTGGGTGATGCTGCGAAGGCCTTGGTAGCCAAATGGAAAACGATGGTGGTAGATGACGAGACGAGCGAAGAGGAGGACGAAGCTTGTGTGCCTGACGCTCCGGAGGGATACAGCGATCGTTCGAACTCGCCAAAATTCGACAGGGATAACGGAGACGACAGGAACTCTTCAAAGTAAAAATCATTTACCTAAAAATTAGGCCCGAATAATTTAATACCAAAATTGTGAAACTCCGAATACTAAAATCATTGATATTTCAGCTACAAATCAAGCGAATCCCGGGAGAAAGAAAATCGCAGTACCGACAAGCACGAATCCTCGCGTCACGGAACTAAAAATTCTTCATCCTCTTCGGAGAATTCGAAGCCCCGAGAAAACGAGATCAAATCCTCAAGGGAATCGAGCGGCGATAAATACAAATGTTCGAAGAACGGAATAGACAAACGACACACAAAGAGCGAGACGAAGAACGAGTCTAAATACGATACGAAGAGCACGAAAAAATCAAAAAGCTCGAGGGACTCGAAGAGCGAAAGCAGAAAAGATTCCAGCAACGAACCTTCGACGAGCGCCAAGGGCAGGGTCAAGATAGAGGACTCGAGAAAAGATTCTAGTCGAGTATCCAGCAGCAGCAATAGTAGCAACGGCGGAACGAGCAAAAATTCTAACAACAACCACGATTCTCACAGAAAACGAAAACTGGACTCCCCGTCGAACGAGAGGGAGTCGAGCAAGCGACGGAAGAGCTTAGAATCACCGGTTCAAGATGAATACGACGATCCCGACGAAATAGCCACTCAAGTATTGTCCAGAGACTCCGATGAAGAAACGGAAAAAATTCTTCCCGACACGTCTATCGAATCTGACGAAGAAGAAGAAACGACAAAGACGAAGATTAAACACGAGAATCACGGCTCACCACTGCCACAATGTGAACGTGGTAGCTCTTCTTCGAGACATTCTTCGAGTAAAACAGATAAATCGTCGAAATCTAAATCGCGAGAAAGTTCGGGGAAAGCCACGAGCAGTAGCTCGGTTAAATCGCGACGGGAAAGCGACAAGAGTGAAAAATCAAAGAGCGAGAAGACGAACGCCGATCACAGAAAAAACGAGAAACGAAAAGACCGAAGTCCGAGCAAAGAATCGTCCTCCAAGTCCAGAAACCACAGCAGCAGTTCCTCAAGTTCTAAGGGTCACGCGTCGAGCAAAGAAAGGAATGAGTACAGCGATATCCACAAGGGAAAGAGAGACAAGTCAGACTGTGATAGTAAGGATTCCAAGGAAAAGTTTAAAGAGCCCAAGGACAAAAAGGTGAAGAAGAAAAAGATCAGTAAGGACGATGGTATCGACTGCAATTCTGGTAAGAAAATGATCTTTGATACGTCGATAAGTATCGTAAAAATAACAGAAATTACCGTAAAAAGAAAGGGAAACCCAAAATTTCTTACCGATTCTAGCGCTTTAAAAATTTATTCATGAAATCATATTGTTTGGTGTAGGAGCAAGTTTTGCAGAGGCTCTTGGAATGTGCACGGATCGACCGGTGGCTCGAAAGAAGACCAATCCAGTTTCTCCGACATCGCCGGTTAAAAGTGTGAAAACCGAGCCGGGCATTTCGACGCCCTCGTCATCGTCGAGTTCGGGCAGTAGAAGCTCTGTTAAAGTCAAGTCCGAGCCTCAAGCTTGCAGCGAACCCGAAGTAATTTTTTTTTTGTGATACTCCAAAATATTCTTTCAGCAATTTCGAAAGATTTGTATTTTATTAACAAACTAAAAATGTTGTCTTTCAGCCGCTTTCCCTTTTAGCACCGAACGTTAAACTCGAACCGCTCAACGTTGATTTAGCCTCGACGTTACCTGAAATCAGTCCCAACTACAAACCACTGCCTGCTCACTACTTGAATCCAGTTCATCGCAAACAAGAGGAATCCAAAGCCTTGAGCGACGTGATCTACGCCAAGACTCAAAGGTACCAATTCCAAATCTCTCGCATTATATTCATCGATTGTGGAATATTTGTAAAAATTCCTTATAGCCGAACTTGAAATTGATAATTAACTTCTGATTATGATCGATTTATTCTACAATTTCGATTTCAGAACAAAAGTATATTCTGGAATGAAATCTGGCTACACGAGCGTTCCGACACTCTGCGAAGAAGCTGTCAGAGTTCTCATCGAAAATATACACGGTAGGATTCGATTTTATGCTTTCCATTCAACTTATTTCTATTTATTCTTCTCTTGCTCGGACAAAAGTCTCGTTTTTGTGATTACCGAGTTTATGCTTTCATTTTCCTCTCATACGAACGAATTATTTAACTGCTTACAGAACTTGGATTCACGGGCGGTATTCCATACGACATTTTAAAACCCGTTTTGGAGCGAGCGACGCCCGATCAATTGTTCACAGTGGAAAATTATAATCCATACTTAATCGAGGACACCGATCAGCTGTGGCAGTTTCATTGCAATCGGGAGTTCCGCACAAAGAAACGCGAGGAAATGGAGTCTTGGCGTGATATGTATCTGGTAGAATAATTTTTCTTTACATAGAATTTAATACTTTTATTAATTCCATAATTTTTGTTCACATATCATTTTTTATTTACATTACTATTTGTTTTTTTATTTTTAATTCGTACTTAAATACGATGTTTTTGTCTCAGCGCTGTCGAGAAGAAAGGGAAGCCAAGCTTAAGGCCCTCACTGCGAATATAAAAGAATCCATCGACAAATCGGTGCCGGTGAGATCAGCAAAGCTCGCTTACGTCGATAAACCGCCCCGAAATGTACTGCGCCAACAAGCGAAATACGGAACCGCTAAAATCTCGACATCGTCCTCGGATCTCAAAAAACAAATGATACTGAGTGGCAGTAGCAACGCGGCTACCAATATAGCGGTACCGCCACCTCCTATGTCACGTCACAAATCGTCTTGTAAGTAAAACAATGAATTTAATAGCTTTAAATGTGCATCAATTTTTAGAAATTGAAATTAGAATGTAGAATGCATTGCTCGATCAAGTTTGCTGCCTATTAAATTATTCCAGAATCAGTGGATTAAATTTGCAAAAAACGTTTTTGAAAAATAGCTATTCCTCCAAGATCGATAAATGATTGCGAAAATTAAAATGGTTGATTATGAAATTGAAATTGAAAAATGTAATTTTTCACTTAAAAACTGAAAATTAACAGAATAATCTCTGATGAGCTTGTCCACGTGATTTAAAAAGTGTAGCCTCTGGCAAGAATAAAGTCGGAGGCTACATTTTCGGAATAAACAGAACGCTCAAGATTTATGAAATGAAGATACTTTGTTTGCTAAACTAACTATTTCTTTCCTCAAGCTTCCGGCGTCATAAAGAAGAACAAGGCACCGTTGATGGCGAAAGCATTACAGCTGATAAAAGGAAGATACAAACGATAGTTTGATCAAGAACAATTCGGACAAGAGTCGCCGCAGACGTGGAGATTCATAAATTGTCGTGTACAATGTTTCTTCGTTATCAGTTGACTATCATTTTCCGTGACCCAAATTGGCGGCCCGCTGGCCCTGATCAACTGAGTCGAAATAGTGATATCAGCGTTTCGCCAACTTTATCGTTTTTGTTTTTTCAACTGATTTCATTTTACTTTCGATCCTCATCAGTAGCGACATTATTAGTAATCGATTTTTAAATGATTTCGCCATAATCGACCTTCCATAGTTTCATTTTATTTTGATTGTTGGCTGTAATTATATATCGCACGAGTTGTATAAAATAGCCAAAAGTATGTGGATAAAATGTGTACGTACGTTGAAACTGCTCCGGAAGTTCGTAATGTAATTGTTTTTCAGTGTAACGGCTGCAGTGTATCCATAATAGGTACACAAAAATACAACGTTCATTCCTCCCTAACCGATATTTTTTATTCATCAAATTATCTTGCTAGAATTCCGATGGTCGTTTATCATGTTTTATTTTTTGTTCCACTGTATATGTATATATATATATACAACTATAGAAATCACGTCGCGTTAAGAAGTTTGTCCCGACTGTATGCGTGTTTAATTTAATTGCAATTTTTACGAATTCAGTTGAATCTCTATCGGTTACAGTAAATGAAACAAAAAAAAAACTTATCAAATTCTGGCTCTCCCATGCGAGCTCACCAAATGTTACCCCTGTAATAATCGTATTTTGTACCGCTGTTGTAGTTTCGATCGGTTACATAAAGAGTGCTTTACAAATTCAAAATCCCTTTTTATCATTCAATCGTCAACCCGTTTTTCCCTCTTTGAACAATGAGCATTTTTTAATAGTCTTAAATGAAAGATTTGTGGCCGTTTGAAAAAAATGTCCATGGACTTCGAAATTTTAATCACCTTTAAAGGGTGCAAGTCAATCTAAAAAGTATTTATCTATTATAAGAACACCGACGAAGGATTTTTATGTAAATGGCCCAACCAATTGGATTTAATTTCATATTCACACATACATAAATTTACCGATTGCTTTCAGTTAATTTCATCGTTTTACAAATTTATACAATTCAAACAAACGACAGCAACCACTCGGTAAGTATGCAAATTTGTTCATTATGTGTTGCGCCACTTTTTTTAAGAAAATGGATTGATAAATTAATATGGGTTATTAAATGTCTATCTACATTTTAATGTATGATGAAAATATTAAAAAATCGGAATACTATTAAAAGACACTCTTGATCATACTGATGAACATTTGTTTAACAAAAAAATGTTGATTGCAAGTTTGTCAACATTTTTCATTGCGTAGAATATTAGCGATAATGGGTAATCGTGTTTTGAAAGGACTGGGCATCCAAAAAGGGCTTTACAAATCAAAGGTTTATTGTTACCCCTGTTAATCTGTCCTCTCTTTTCAGTTCAGTTCCAGTAACAAGAAGAAGTTTGCCTTTAAACGGTGGTCTTAATTCTTAAATTCTGAGGATGCGAGTGTGTTTGACAGGATCGATATATGCGTCAAGGGTAGTCGATGTTTCGTATACAATCATGAAGAACCACAACACCGATTACTTCGTAATATTAAGTGTGAAACGCAATTCACTTACATATATGGAAGAATATACTACAATCTTAGGTCATGAGGTAGATTCAGCAGAACATATATACCGTTCATAAACATCATGCTGCCAAAGACAAACGAATGTAACTGGTACAAAATCCTGTAACAAACATCGACGAAAAAAGCAAAAGAAATGAACAAATTGTCGCTTCCTATTGGCTAATTGAAGATGGTGCCAATTCGTTATATTTTTAGCACTCCAATTAAAACCCTATAAGAATAAACAATCGTTCCAGAACAATTTTATTGTATTACTAACTAGAAATTCTTAATTAGAAAATGTCATTTATCAATTTTAAAAAAGTTTGTTCGAGCATTATACTGGATTTTAAAAAACCTTTCTATAGAATTGCAATTAAAGTGCGAAAATATTAGAACCGTTACTTCCGAAAAAAAGTAAGCAGAATTGCATGAAAACATTTTCTGTCGTTGTCTCGTTGAAAAACTTCAACATTTTATTTTTGTGTCCGTCGCGCTTTTTTCTTCTTCTTTGTTCCTCGTATCGACAGTTTTATTACTGCGATACGATGCTGTACAGTTAACAGTTGATAGTAGCGCTGAATTAACATTCGTTATATTCCGATAAACATGGTTTTTTAATCCTAGCGTCATCGCGATTACAAATTAGAACGAAGATCTATCTGGCTTCAATATGCTACGTTTCTTTTTCGCATCTTCACGCGTGGACTGGTAAAAGTGAAAAAAAAAAAATTCTAGGTTCCTCCGTATTCGCTATTAAAGAGAAAATAGACATGAATACTAATCATTTCCACAGCCAGCATGGTAGTTTGGATTTATCATTACCCGAACTCTCTCTCTCTCTCTCTCTTTTTCTCTTTCTCTTTCTTTTTCCCTATTTTTCTTTAAAATATAATGCGAAATTAGTGTCTAATAGCGACACTTTCGAAGACGCATGATCGATTAATCGACCCTACGAAGGACATTTATTCGGTCGCACTTATTAATAATTCATTCTCGAATTTGGCTGGTTTTTCCACGCAAGTTTACGGTGATCTTTAGGCGCGTCAATTCGCCACGTGAGTTGTGAACAGAGGCGGGAATTTTTTTGCTAGCATCAAGGGAAGAGAATCTGATGTTATTTTTTTGTAAACCTTGAAAGAAAAAAATATATTCGCTCTATGGCAAAAGCATTCAACTATTGCAAATGAACTGCAAGAAAATTGATGGGCTTTGTAATTTATTCACACTTTCCTAGGAATAACCATTGCCATTTTTTTTGTTTAACGGAGTATTAAAATAATGAAATAAAAGTTTCCTCAATAAGTACCAAGAGAAACTATTTAGCTCGTCAAGATTTTATTCGATAAGTTACCAACTATTATTGATTAAATAAATTGTATAATGACGAATGCTTATTAGAAATTAGAGAGCCCACCTCTGTTTGGAAACTCACAATCGACTCATAAGCTTACATACGAGGAGCGGGAAGAGCGAAGTAGCAGCTTCTCACGAATTCATAAACGAAATCACGTGGCAGTGGCTTAGAAAAGGGGGTTTTATTTTGTATTCGCCGCGTATTCGTGTTAACGACTGAAGAAAATCAACAAATTGTTCGCGCGGCAGCTACGAGAACCGTTCTCTCAGACCGTACCTATGCATACAAGAGAATTGTTCTTCTGGTAATATTGAAGCGAAAGGATACTTGAGCAATTGGTTGAGTATACTTGTGGGCTATTAGCTTCGGTCGCTGAGTTGCTGGATCCGCTGAAAATTTCATCGTGTTTAAATACGAAAATTCGGCGAGTTAATGTAAATGTTCCCATTTCCGACCACGCTCCTATTAGCGATCACCTCGACGCAAAAGTAAATTTACAAATGCTCACATTCCATTATTAAAAACCTCTCGTATTATCAATAACTAAATTCGTAATTTTGGTCGGAATTGGGTACAGTTGGTCGATATAGAGAAGAGTGATAAAAGTCTCTTTATTTTCCTTTATTTGTGGAAATATTTCGATCAACGGATAGAATCAAAGATACTTTGAATGAGAATTGAATACAGCATACTGGACCGATAAGATTATTGCCTCAATAATGATTATTGTGACACAAATGCATTATTTTTTTCGGGCCTGCCTTTTGGCGAGAATAGGGCTATTTACGTTATGAAGGGAAAATCCTAATGGTACTCACCTACTACCGTTGCTAATGTGCTCCTGAGTCGACCAAAGACGCACCACGCCATCCATGCTCGCACTCGCTATGTATTGACCGTCCGAGCTCCAATCCAAATTCATTACTGTGTCTTGGTGGCCCTTGAGCTCTGTCAATAGTGCGTTTGTCGCCAAATCCCATATTGAGATACATTTGTCGTCGCCTAATGAATAAACGTTCAAGATGAATAGAGAACAATATGGGGGGTTCTACTGTACAGCCTCATGGTGAAGAAATTTAATAAATTCAGCGAACATTTCAGGCGTTGAGAAATAATATGGAACAATTCAAATTTCTATATATTTCGCACTTTTCTACAGATCGCTGCAATATTAATTTCGGCTGAATAGGCAATAAAAAAAAAATGTAAATACATATAACAAACTCACCGGCAGCCGCCAAGTATTTTCCATCTGGACTGAAAGCCAAACTGTAAATCGTCGATTGAGCGCCGACATAGACTCGAAGAAGATTCCCATCGTCTTTATTCCATAGCCTAATCGTTTTATCCGCAGAACCGGTCGCCAAGTAACGAGCGTTCGGATGAAACTTTATACACTGAAATGGAATACAATTTATTCTTTCGCTCGCCATTTACGAATTCTGAATTAACACATACGTAGACATGCATATGGGCGTATCTCACAAACTTTTGACTTTTATTTCTCAAGATCTTGAAATGTGTGAAAAAATTGGCGGACTTCTGTTTCTCAAATTGGATTTTGATTTTTTGATGCTATGAAAGTTAAAGATTAGCGTGATACGCGCATATACGTCCATATAATTGAAAAAACGAAACAAGACTTACGTTGACGTCTAAAAAATGTCCGGCGAATATTCTAAGGGGAAACTTTCGGTCCAGGGACCAGAGTTTGGCAGTTCTGTCATGAGAACCGGTCGCGATATACAAATTGAACACACTCGTGTCCATACACCATATGGGATAATTGTGACCACTGAAATAACGGATTCTTATGTAGATTTCATTGCAATCGAAATATCGGAGGACCTGAAAAATCGCACTTACTTATATACAGCAGCGCAGGAATAATCGTTGAGTCGCCACGCCCTCATATCCTTGTCGCTGGATACAGAGAGAAGTATTTCCGATTCGGAAACGAATCTCAAATCGTGTACGACATCCGTATGACCTCGCAGAACTACAGCTCCCGCTTCTTCCCTAAATTTTTCATGGATATTTTCCGTTATACAGCGCTTCCGTTTATAAAAGTTACAATGTAGTGAAATTCCTTTCATAATCCGATTTAACAATAATTATTTTAGTGAAAGTTTTATTAACATAGTTGCGTGGGAAATTGTAACGAAAAAAAAGTAATGCAGTCCTTTACGCATTACTGAATGCATTAGTCTTTTAAAAAATCCATTTCTTTTTTGCATAATTAGATATCGGGAAATTTTGACAAATATTGCAAATTTACTTACATATCGGTATTAGGCTCCGGCGGTCTACTGGTGGACGCTGCATCGCAGGCAAATGTTACGGGTGCAGGCCGACTCCTCGGCATCATTAACACCGTTTCTCCGATGCCCCACAGTCTTATCTCGGCCGTACTGAACCCCGAGGCTAATTTGTCCATGTTGGGAGTAATTCTTCCGCAACTCGCGCTAATCAAGCATAGAAAATTAACTTAGAATTTAACAGAGAGGATCGAAATTAATGCTAGAATTACGCGGACTCGGAAAATCAAAAAGAGCATCTAACATTTTGCATTTATCAATGATACTACGTATTTCCTTAAAGAAAATTAGCGCACCGCAAATTGTAAAGCTGCAAATATGCAAAGCAATTCGAAGCCATTTCAATGCAATTGGAGGCATTAATTGTATTATTTTGATTCTTACTTCTCGACCGCGTTGTTGACTGTCAATATTCTCAGCGGTTGATGAGCATTGTTTCGTATCAATCGTATTGCTTCCTGAAGTTCGCGCATTTCACGATCTACTCCAGTGCCAGAGGCTTGCTCAACGTGACCGTTTATCCCGATCTCGCTTCTCTGAAACCTCTCGCTGCCATCCTCGTCCATCGAATTCGTGTCTACTATCTTTCTAATGATAGTCACGTGTATATTTATGACCTGAAAGCCGTAAGAATGGTTATTCTAGCGTTGGTTGCAATTTAATCGTCATTTCGTTTTATTTTTGCTTTCTCGTGAAAAAATTGAATGGGGGAACGGTGCAATCCCAGGGACTTTAAATGGAAGAATTGAACCCTCTATTGGGGGGAGGGGCTAAATATGAAAATAACATTGTAATATTTCGAGTAATACCTGCATTATGATGATATGCCCATGCTTGGTAAGAAACTTCTGAAGACAAATGTGCGCCTCGTCGGACATATCGACTTTGTACTTTCTGGTCCTAAAGGCATTGACCAACGGCCTTAATTCTATATCCTGTATGGAAAATACGCTGGACAATTCCTCGAGAAAGTCCCTCTCCGTTTCCGAGACAAAGTCGCTTTGGTGAGCTTTGAGAAACTGCACGGCTGCCTGTCGGTTTCCGGCGTGCAACATTTCCAGATACAGATGACAAAACACCGGGTAGAGCAGACCGAGAAGCTCTAATTTGAGTTTACCATTTACTATATTATTCACCCAAGACTTGAGCCTGCAAACACATAAAAATGAAAAATTTTATACCATGCTTACATTTTTCAATTAAATAATACAATCGCATTAAAATTTAATTCAGCAATTTAATGCAGTTTTCATTTTTTAGTCACCGGCTAAAAAAATTGCCCTGACACATTATCGCCAAGGTTTTCTAATCGATTTTTCAACCTATTATTTGCAAACTTTGGATCTTTGAGTCATCGTCAATGAAAGTGTACTACTCTTTGACCTACGCCTGATCGGAAACCCTGCCTTGAAATGCCCAAAAAATTTGACAAGATTTCAATGAAACGAACAAGAACAGCTGAAGAAAGGAAAACAAGAGCAATGTTCTCACCTCTGATAAGCTTGATCAGCGGCAACGACGTCGTTGATAATAGCGCTGAAGACGATGGAGTTGTCGCGCGATGTGCCGCACTCAGCGGTCGCGTTCAACGTCATTTCCTCGCTGGTGCGGCAACCGGTCCTATCAGTTTTCCGAAACAAATCGCCGTCCTGCAGGATAAAATGCTTTTTCCATGAGTTGTAAAAAGTACCGAACACCGGATATTCAGATCGTAATGGTAAACACGAAAAAGCTCGATGGGGTTATGGCAAGTCGTGGATCGGCGAGGATTCCCCGGGTAATCGTGTTCCTGAGGCAAAACCACTTTTTCTCACCTGGTATCGTCGTCTCTTCAGATACGATTCGACCGTGGCGTTAATCACCTCAATTTTCGAACGTTTCATCTTCATCTGGTCAGGCTTTGTTTACCGTTTTGTATTTTGAAAACACGACGTACGTCGAGCGCGATTTTGACGCCATCACGAAGAAACATGCTTCCCGATCGCAACGAGCAGCCACAGAGTCGCGTGCATGCCCTGGTGGATTGTGCAGTGCAACACGCGACCCGAAGAATTAGGAGAGGGGGCAGGTACAGTGGAGCCTCGAATAAGGCAAGACATTTGGACTCGAACAATCAGCGTTTTTCGTTCAAGAGAATGTGCTAATATTTATATATTGCACTAGAAAATATATACTTTATTCATCGAGTTTAAATATTTATCAATTATTATTAACAACATTTAGATTATTATTAAAAACATGTTATTCTTCAATGTTATGGTGATTTTTGAAAATGGACAGTCTATATTCAATGTAAATAATTTTAAATACGATTTTTCCTTTGCAAAATTATGAAATTTTAATCGAATAGCCTTAGTTTTAAATGGTACGCGTGATTCATCCATAACCGGGGTTCCACTGTAGGAAAGAGCCGAAACGGAGACGTGCGCTTTTGGCAGCTTGAGGTGAGATTCACCAGCGGTAAATAACGCGTCACTCCCCTTCTCTAGTCCGCTTTTCTACGATTCGATGTGTCCAATAGAGTGACACGTGTCTTTTCCTAAATAAGTCAAATATTATTGCAAAATTATTCCCCCGAATCGTCGCCAGTGAAATCGCTGTGACTTTTAATCGCGCAGCTGCGAAATCCTCGTGCTGTTGATTTTCCAAAAGTCAAGTCAATGGAATTTCTGGCGAACAGCTGATAGCGGATGCATATCTTATGTTGATAAGCTCGTGGTTCTCGTAGTTAGTTTTTGACAGCAGAAATATATTTTGGAACAATTATGGAGGAACGGAAAAATAAATCGTCCAACGACGACAGTCCGGCAATATTTTCTCGCACGAGAAAAAGCAGCAATGTCAGCAACAAATCAACAGGTTCGCTTTTTCGAAATTACTCTACTAGTGACCTTGGTTATTATTATTATCACGATCTATTTTAGCAGTTGTCAACACGTTGACGTAAAAATTTATTGGAACGTCAATGTGGACATACTTGTGAAAGTTTAGACATCTGTTGGTTTATTATTTAAGTTTTATTTGCATTTGTTCACATTTATTGTTATCTTGATTTAAAATAGGATTTTGTAGAAAATACTGTAGTTATTCATTTGCCCTGTCAAGATTGATATACCAGTTTCTTTAAAAGAGCTTCCGTCATCTATAACGAAAGCTTACATACAAGAGAACAATTTTTAAGAGGAGCATTGGAAAAAAAACTGTATCGTCGGCTTTGGCTGATTCTTTGATTAATTTTAATATTTCATTATCTCTTTTCACAGAGGCACAAACGATGCAATGTCCTGGACGTACGCAGGGCGATGGTATGGAAAATGTTGCAGTTGAAAAAACTGAGAAGCAAAAAAAAACACGTCTCGGAGACACACTTATTTATCATCCGACGAATCTAAAGCAGGTCGCGTGTTCTGCGCCAGTTACACCTACGGGAACGATAGTGAATCTTGTACCGAAGGGTGTAACTTACAGCAAAAAACATATCCTCAATTCCCTGAAATCCAAAGAGCCAAAATTTGTTCCCTACGAGCCTTACAAAGCTGCGGTAAATCCGATAGTACCGTATGAAAAGAAATACAAAAGATCCTGCAGAAATAATCTTGATATCAATACAATGGTCGCGCAAATGGCTTTGCACAAATCAATAGAAACTGGGATCGATCAGGCTACTATAAAGAAAACTGAGCAAGGCGGAGAGGAAGAGAAGAAGGATGACGAGCACAAAGAATGGGACAGCCAGAAAAAAGCTTACGAGGCTGAGATACAAAATCTCAAGGACGAAAATAGTCAGCTTGAGAATCAACTGAAATTTCAAGCACAGGTGGTTGTTCAAAAATATTTTATACAAGTTTCTATTTTTTTTTAAATTGTCATTGCTTTTTTCACAACTTTCTAATAACTTTTTTGACAAACTGTGTTGAAGAGTCCTATTATTTATATCGTTTATGGTAACAAATTCAGGTGAACGGAGAACTGAAAAACCTTTTGGTAGCTGCTGTTGGCGAAGATCTTCAGACCAGAGTTCATTTGCTGACGGAAGATAAATTGCAACTAGCGCGAGCTCTGCTGAACTCCGCACAACATTTAAGCACTCATCAAGAGCAAACTGAGTGGCTCGCTGGTCAGTGCGAAGTCTGGAGAAGCAAATTCTTGGCTTCCAGCCTGATGGTCGAGGAGCTTGCTAGATGGAAGGCAGCTCTGTGCCAAAGAACGACAGACTTGCAGGAAGCGGTGAAAAGACTCCTCGAGGAACGCAGCAAAGTTAGAGATACTGCGCTTAGAACGTATAGGTAAATTAATTGATAATTAATAGCAATGAAAAACTAATACTTCGGATAAAAAGATCTCTATCTTTGCACGATCTTCTAAAGTTACTACATTATTATCAAGTATTAATCATTAAATCAGCTTCCGACAAAAATTTGCGGCGGTAGGGTGTTCAATGATCTCATAACTATGAAAAACATCGCTTGCCGTTCGATCCGTTTCAATTTACTGTAACTTTGATTGACGAAGATTGCTGTGCTAAATTTATTTTTCTTGTTAATTTTCCACTCTAGAACTTTGAGCATCCTTCGTGAAAATTTTGATCCTGTCGGATCAATGTCGTTCAAGAGGCACGAGTTGCCAAGCACGAATATCGTTGATCTCGTCGAAGGCTCTTGTCAACTCTCGGAGATACTTAAGGTTCAACTTCTCAGCGGAATGGAGCACATCAAACTACAGAAGGAAATAAACGTGACGGGACTGGAAATGAAGACGATGGTGGAAAAGAATGCCGAGCAGGTAAGATCGTTTTCATCGTTTTACATTAATTTTACGGAATTTATACCGCCTGACAATTTACTTACATTACATTTTCATTTTTACATTGAGCAATGATTTTTTTCCACTCATTAATAAAAAGTGAAAAATGTGGAGGAATCAAAATGCAAGGTTCTATTTTTCATCCTATTTATAATGTGGAGAGGTAATGGATGATTAATGTACTTATTACAGTTGCTAATGAGTCCAAACCTTTTGATGTCCGGTCGTCAGGACGCGGCTTGCAGTGCCGTTATGGGTGCCGCTGTCGCAGTCGGTGGGAAAATGTTTCTTCCATCGCGAACGTCCGATCCTAGCATGTCATGCTGTCCGCATTGTAGCGGTGAAGTTAAGCAAGTATGACATAGCTGACGAATTATGTAAAAATTAAAGCCCCGTTACTCGCGCTATGAGTGATTCCGCTCACGTCCCAAGTAATTTATTAGCTATTTTCCAAATAAAAACCTCAAATTAAACTGATTTTTAAAATTTTCATACGCTTTCTTATTATCAAGATATTAAACATTCCTCACAATAGATTTTACGTAATTTTTAATGTTTATTTGTCACAAAGCAGTATTTTTTAAACCAAAATAAGTGATTTGTAAATATTATTTTTCTTTCAATGACAAATTTACTGGGCATGAGACCAAATCTCAGGAGCGAGTGACTGTGCAACTAAAGTTCGACAAACACTGCCTAGTTTGTAACTAAAGCTACGATAAGTCTAATACAGGCCTGCGAAGTAAATTTGAAGGGCAAAATCGACGAAATAATGAGGAGGTGCGAGGAATTAAAATGTAGAAAGTAAATGCCTGTCTTCCAACGGAAAAACAATGGAAGGTATTTAAATAAGAATAATGTATAAATTTAATTAACCGATAAATTACAATAATAGAGCTTAGAAATTAGTTTCAATCATGTTTTTTGGTACAGTCAATAGAATGTCGGATGCAACAATACTAGCTTGAGACAAATCCGATCTCCTGTTCGAAACTTCAGTTACCTACGCAGACAAAAATATAAAGACAAATATTAATTTTCGAATGACCTTCGTTTGAAATCCCCTTAAACCATTTTCCTGAGTTACCTTTCCTTCCTCGAGGCAGTATGTTTTTTGTGCGTAACGTACTTTGTGACTAGAAAGAGCAATTATTGTGTAATCCGCGAAAACATCGCGCAAAATCTTATCGAACGATTCCTCCTCGGAGCCTAAATTCTCGACGGATTCTTCTACTATTAAAATCTGGAAAAGTAAACGACAATTTACCGCAAGATTCCGTTTTTCAAGCTTTGCTATATCGGAAATCAATTTTAAAAAGAGAGAAATAGAGTCTTTCACACTTTAAATGGGAAAGATTTTTGTCAATGAAAAAGCACATGAGTCGAACTCACTTTGTTGGCGTTTTTAAGCAGCGCTCGAGCGAGGAACAGCAATTTCTTTTCCCACACGTTGAACAATGCATTTGCGGGGCTGTCCAATTTTTTCGGTAGCTTCGACACCTTCTCCCACAGAGAAACATTTTGCAGAGCTGCCATGAGCAAATCGTCCGTTTTTTTGTTGGTCGGATCCAAATTGTAACGTATAGTACCTTCGAAAAGCACCGGATCGCCAGGAATAAAATGTATTACATTTCGGAGCTTGTCTATTTGCACATCGGCAATGTTCGTATTGCCAACGTAAACGTTTCCCGACTTTATTTCGACGAATCTGCAAAGTGCCGTTACAAAGGACGTCTTCAACGTCGACTCAGTTCCCACTAGAGCTGAAGATAAAGTTTTGACAATATTTTAACAACAGTCGATGAATAATAGATAAATTATATTTTGCATCGAAAGTTTACTAAATCTCTTAGAATGAATGGCTAATCTGATTACTAGTAATTGATGGGAATTCGAGTTATTATTCATGTGAGAGGTTGTAGAGATACTCACCAATTTTCTCGCCAGGGGCGATCGATATATTTATAGGTTCGTGTTCTGAGTCTTCAGATAGAACAACGTTTTCGAATTTTATGCTGTTCTCTGAGGGCCAGTTGGAAGGAACGTTATTGCAACCGCTTTTTTCCTTTGGTATATTCTACGGTAACAGATAATTCACAGAGTCATTCACAAATTATCACGGTATTAGATTATTCGATCTTTTTGATGTCGGTGGGTGGTACATTAGTATTATTTTTCTCACCTCGATGTAATTGTCTAACGTTCCAATAGCCAAAAGACTCGTATAGGCGCTCGTGATTGCTCTGATCAAATGAACGATGCTAAGCGTTAGCTGCAGCGTGCAAATAAAAGCGAGTCCCAGTATCTCGAATCCGTCGCGTACACCACTCAACGATGCGCATATCAGAATTATTAGACCCAGCGTTACGGCTTAAATGATCGATAAAAAGAAATCTAAAGAACTCTGTCAAATAATCCGGTCCGAAAAAGTTCCATATTTTTGTAATCTAATTGCTCATAGAGATGAAAGACAAGTTTCGTTTTTTCTGTTACCTGACATCATTTTTATTCTGTACTCGATCCACAAGTTAATCGCGTCCAGCATGAAATTGAAAGCCGAATGATTGTCGCAGTACTTGTAAAACTTCTTCGTAAAATCGCGTTCTTTGTGATAAGCCTGAATTACCGCGCGTCCCTCGATCGTATTTACCGCATGGTTGTACATCGGTACGATTGTGTCCTCTTGGGTTGTTTCGTAAAGACTCAGAGTCAGGCCTCTAAAAAGATACGTTTTTAAAGACCGCGTTATTTCTTTTTTTCATCAGGCATCGTCACTAATGTTTGCATGCGCATACATAAAAAATGTATTGTTTTATATCTGCTTAGTTTTTCACTTATAATCGTCCACTGCAAAGTGATGACAAGTTTCTGTATCTTGCAATTGATCGATTTATCTTTTGTCGGTATTAGTATTTTTACACACATCGCATAAAGTTCGTACCTCGCATATAAACTGTATAAAATGGAAGCCGTGACAAATATAACGACAGGAATTAACAGCCAAGGCGAAAGAATTCCAAGGATCATCACGCTGAAAATACTTATTCCCGTGTGGACCAGTACGGTTGTTATTAATCGCGGCAAAACAGAGTCCACTGAAAGAATCAATTTATTTAAATAATTCTATTATTTTTCTCATTGATTTAATTCTTCGAAAGATCCTACGAACCCTCTTGTAAATTCAAGCTGCATATATTGAGGAGCATCGAGGAGGATATTGTCGTAAAGAGTGCCATTTGAGCTCTGTACAAACCCTGCATCCATTTTTCGTGCAGTCGACTCGCTGCGGTGAATACCATCTGCAGAAATGATAGCATCATATATTATATAAAATTCCAGGGTTATTGAAAAAAAATACTTTTATCTCTTGAAGTGAAATTTCTTACCTTGTTATAAACGCCGAGAAGTATTGCTCCCCAGAAAATGACAAAACCCATTACACTTGCGAGTATTATCACGATCTGCGTTTTGTCGGTGATTGTTTTCTAAAAATTTATCATAAAAACAAAAAACTATTTATTTTACGAATAATTTATGAAATTCTACTTACGCTTAAGATGCGTACGGAAAAGAGTAAAGAAAGATACCTGAGCTATGTACATGAAGATCAATGGCGAAACTGCTATGGGGAACGAGAAGCAGCCGGAAATAATAAACACTCCGGTTGCCAAAAACCATCCACCACAGTTTTTGATGTAAAAATTGTCTTTGATTTGCAAGCCTCCTGCGTAAACGCTGTTCTTTATCGGCGACTCTATGCTCGGCATTTCTTGAACGTTAACCGAAGTATTCTGTGAAATTTAATAAATCAAGGGGACTATCTCGGAATCTTGAAGTTACTGAACAAAATATCTGCACTTTGCCAATTTCTTACAAATCCGATATTCATAATATGAGATAAAAAATTCTTAGCAATCGTACGAAAAATGATACATTTTTAAAACGTGAAGAAAGTGGCACATTTTTTTAATGTTCACGTCGTTTGCACGAGCTTCTTTTTTGAGTGGAGATATTTCAATCTTTAGTGATTTAAAAAAAACGTGGTTCTTCTTTTTCGACCGGTCTAATATACATACGTCTATTTCGAGCGTGCTTCCTGAAGACGCAGCTGTACTGGTGCTCGCCAAAAGTCCTCTCGGTCCTGGTGCTGTTAGCAATTGAGTCATCGATGTGCTGAATTGATCGCCAGATCTGAAAATGTTCTACTTATAATCTGGCGTTCGCTTATTGAACTAATCAACAATATCGACAATCATCACCTGCCGTATTTCCTGTTGTATTTCTTCATGTAGAATTCCAGAAGCTGAGTGTATTCGCCTTTCCACTGCAGCAGCTCTTCGTGACTGCCCTGCTCGACGATTCTTCCTTCTCGCATCACGTATATTGTGTCACATCTATTTAAAAACTGGAGAAATCTTATTTTACTATCACGTCGAATATTCATACATACTTCAGCGCAGAATGGAAATCCATTTTTTTTTTCTAAATAATACATGGAGGGACTTTCGCAATGCATGTACACTGTGAAAAAATCTACTTGAAATTTAATGTGCAGGTACTGGAAGTTTTTTTGCATAAACTGTTTTATCGTCAAAATGCGTTAATTTCATATCACAATTGTAGATTTAATTTAATCCCAATTCCTAAGCACAAAGACATATCAAAATGAAGTAAGATTTACCTGTACTCTATCGGATATCATTATGACAGTCTTAGTTCCCAGAGCGTGAACAACCGATTTCTCGAAAATCTCTTTGCTCACTTCGGGCTCGACGTCCGCTAGAGGATTGTCCAAAAGATTAATGTCTCTCTGCGTGTAAACCGCGCGAGCTAATACGATTTTTTGTTTCTGAGTTAAAGTCAGATTAATGTGGCTGAGATCGGTATCGTCCCTGCCCGGCAAAAGCTCGATGTCCTCGCTCAAATTGCAGGCCTGTATAGTTTTGTAATACCAGGAAGCATCGAGATTTTCACCGAAGAGAATATTCTCCTTCAGCGTCCCATCGAACAGCCAAGGAACTTGACGAACGAAGGATCGGGAACCATCGATCGTTACATGACCACTGACTCTATGTAAGTGACCCATCAGTGATAGTAAAAGCGAAGTTTTTCCGGAACCAGGAGATCCACAGATTCCAATAAGCTTCTCTTTGGGTGCGTAAAAATTGATGTCAATGAGGGACTCTGCAGATAGCCTGCCATAAAAATATTGAACAATATATAATTTAAATATTTTTAGGACACGTATTTGAAAAATGCACCGACAGTTATTTTTTAAATTACAACAGTTCGACTAATTATTGATAATGACTAAAAAAACAGAGAAAAGAGATTTTATCGACACGAATCGATAAGAAGAAAAGTTTTGCTTCATATTTACTTGTCCCAGGCAAAATGTCCACGATTGATAGTCACTGCAAGATTTTTATCGATTGGCTTGTCCGTGAAGCGTTCGGCATCTTTCAATGTCAAGACAGTCTGCAATTGATAACGATTATTGCGTATGATCGATTCAACAGAATCTTATCTTAGAGGTACTATTAATACAAATTTTATTTAAAAAAAAATCTCATTTATAAGTTTTAGTTTATTTGGCAATAGAACGCAACATAGCGTACCTTCAATTTGTTAAGAGAAGTTACACCCCTTGAAATACTGCTCATCGCTAGCCAACTATTGCGTATGCAGTGCTTGAGATTAATGAGAATGAGAACGAGAGCCGGAATATACTGAAAAAGAAAAACAGCTATTAAAAAAAAACGTCGAATTCATTTGTCAGGCTGAAAGTACAAAATTTACATTTGCCGAAATAATATGCTTGTTTGTTAGCATGCAGGCCATTGTAGTTGCACTGACGGTGAGCACCGGAATAATGTGCACCATACTAAGACTCCAGCCTTCGCATAAACCTCCCAGTCTCATTTCTGCGAGTTCCTTTTTCCTTGCATCTGAGAAAGTAAAATGAGAATAAAGCCATAGCTCCATAAAAAGTAAGAAATAATCTATACAACATAAATGATCTATTCACCAATTTGAGACACTTACCTTGTATCTTTGCCACAAAATAACTGTCCCACAGTGAAACTTTAGCCAGAAATATATTGCCGATAAATTCTTGCATCAGAGACATTCGTTGCAACGAATATTCCATCGTTCGTGAGCCAAAAATTTTCGCCAAATAGGCCGTTAGTACCTTTAAAATATATTTGCATCAATATAGGAAAGAACTGTTTTCGCATTGTCCATTTTTTGGTGGAAGCATTGACTTACCAAACAGGAGTAAAGGGTCATCAAAACGACGATCCCGATAAGGGCCCAATGGCCTAACGTGTACCAGATAAATAAGGAACAGAGGAGCAGTATCAGAGGCCCAGAAAAAATGAGAGGTCCGTTGGAGATGAGCTCGTATAGAGTCTTGCTGTCTGGGATAAAATACGTCATTGTCTGCAACAAAAAAAACGATATTATTAACAATTTTTCCAACTGCTCCTACTTTCCTTAAAAATTTCTTGACTTTAATAGTTTTCTAAAACTGCCGCCCACCTATAACTGCATAACTTGTTATTCAATACTTGAATACATTTTTTAGTATTCGCTTTAATGAAATAAGTTGCAAAAATGTATTTAAGAATTGTAAATTTGAATAATTCAAGTAACAGAGAAAAACAAATCAATAGATACGACTTTGAGTTGATGTGACGTTACCTGATGTGCTGATGCATTGTATCGAATGGACGAACGTATGAGCTTTCTGTACGCGAGGGCCAGACAAGCCGATCTCAGTCTCGTGGCTGTGCTGCATTAAATAAAGAAATATGTAAAGAAAATGATTTTTTTAAGATAGAATAACTCGTCTTCATATTACGTGTAAGACATTTCTTTATTGAGGATTTAATTGTCTCAACTTTTAAAGAGATTTTTAATAATAAAAAATATAAAATAACTACGCAAATCGAAAAATCGTATTTCCAAAACTCACCGAAGATTTAGTGCAGCACTCCAAGCGATTAAAAAATAGGAAATCACTTCTGCAACTATGAGTACACCGATGTTGCTGAATATTATGACTTCGTCGACTATGATTAAATGCCGTAAAGTATCGGGAAGTTTTTTGCCAAGTTCTTCGTTCGGACTTCCGACGAGCGATGCGTTTATCGCATTCATAGGCACAATCGGAGCATCTGTGCTCGTCATAGTTTCACTTGGCGAAAAAGTCGAAGTTGCATTACTGCCAAACGTGTTATTGTTGAAAGTATTGTTAATTTGAACAGCATACACTTGTATCCGCTCTTCCGTAGCGCTGATTATTTGTTGCAGTATAATTATCTGAAAGAAAAATCATCCACATCATGAGAGCGAAGGAAAAATTGCTGTATGTATTTAAAATAATTAATTTGGATGCCTTCACAATAATATATTTTATATATAAGATATATAAAAAATGTTTGTCATTATGATGTTTTAACATTTTGCTAAAAGTTTTTAAAAATAAATGAATATTGCCATTAAAAATGGAAAAAATTGCATTACCGGGCTGCAAAGCGAAATTATCATTCCTATCAAATATATCAAAGCTGCGACCAACACTCGAGTCCTGACGAATTGCCACGCAATCCTGGGAACAGAAGCGCCGGCCTGGCCGCGGTTTACAATGTGATGATGCCACAGACCATCTATTCTACAAACGTAATCAAATCAGAAGAATTATTTTTTAATTCGCATAGATTTTAATCTACGATGTCGAGCTCAAATTTGCTTCGTAGAAAAAATAATACTCAGCCATGTTTATGAATCGCACAGTGCTTTCTTATTATTGTTCGCTTTTTACGAAGCTTCCCCTAGGAGGAAGCCCATACAGATCAACGTACTTCTCTACAGAAAAATAATGAGGAAGCAATGTGCAAGTTTCTACTTTGTATCTTTTTCATTGTCTTCTTCGTCTATTCACCTTAAACCGTTAACTTGGCAGGAGTCTAGCTTGGCAATAGTAGGTAAAGGCTTATCCTTCGCTCCATTTTTGCACCCGGCTGAGAGATATTCATTAAGCCAGTTGAAGGAGACGCTGGAGAATAATCCAATTTTGTCGAGAGGGATTTCTGAGCCTGGAACTCTGTCGAAGTAATATTAATGAGTATATTTATCGGTAAACGTAAGAATCGATTTATAGAAAATTACCTTTGGAATCTGATGGGCAAAAGGTTCACAAGGGCCGTCGTATATCTCGATATACGATTATGGGGAATATATGCTGAGCTGGGCTGATGCTTCAAGTCATTTTTTTTCCGGGGACAGAGCCTCCCTTGGCTTCCGGATTCCACGCTATAATTAAGACAATTTATGCAATAAATAAAAATTAATTAATTGATTTTCCATATAACAGTAAATGCAATAAAGTACGGAATAATTTAAATTTATATACTTATCACGATTATAATTATTCAGTCACATTTTAATTTAAAAAATCTGAATTTCAATTATACCCTGATATGATGATTTGTTAAAATTATAGTCGGAGAATTATTTGTCGAAATTATTAATGCATCGATTATTATAATGGAATGCACTTATTTTATCTTATGATAGAAAAAATAGGAAGATATTGTCATTTTTTATTTACCTGGTTACGCTGACGGACCCGTCAACGCGGCTGTATCCATACGACGAGTTCGACATCCTTTGAGCCTCGAGCTTCGAAATTTCAAACTTCTTATCTATCACGTAAGGCTTTTTCCAAAAATCGATGATTCTATCCCTTCCATCGTAGATCGGCTGGGTCGCAGAGCCTCTTTATCTGAGAAATGAAGTGCCATTCATCGTCAGATATCTCGTCTTCTCCGCGATGAAATTCTACAATTAAATTCGTGAAAACTGATAATTAATTTTTTTTGAAACCCTTTTCGCCGTGGACTCTTAAACGTGGTCAAGCTTAAGACTAATCACGAAAGAGCGGCCGTAGATCCATACATTCCGCGCGATAAGGCTCGCTCTTTCGTACTTGTACGGAGCGCACACGTTTAATTGCTAATGATGAATCATTTCGAGTCAAGGCATCTCGTCGCGGTTGTATTCCTGCTCGACTATTTTCAACTAACACGCTCGTAGGTATATAAAATTACAGTGGCCTTAGTATGATACACGTCTTGATATCATTGGAATTCTCGCGGGTTCACAAACATCACTATATCGATTATAAAATGTGGAGCGCCTGTATAAGGAACACAAAAGCGCGTCTATTTCTTACCACGCGTTACAGTTAATTTTAATCCTCTAAAAACCAATCACTAATGATCTAAAATCGACGATTCGTAACAACGAAATTTTCACTAATAAATCCGAGTGAATTTTGGAGCAACGGACGCTCGACATTCTGGCTGATAGTCGATACCTTATCAGCCACTCCTGCCAGATATCAGCGGAGATACTATCAGATAAAAAGCCAATGTTGGCCACGCAATATATAATTTTGTCGTATTTTTTTTTCTCCTTATTCTCTTCTTTCGTTAGAGTCCAAAGGAAAGTTATAATGGTATTTCACGAGCGAACAATTGTAAGGAATATAGATTAACTTAATTGGAATATCACGAATAACGTCAGTCTTCGGACGACGTATTCCTTCCCGCCGAGAACGCGTTACTGACGTCTCAATCATCGCCAGATAGCAAACGCGGCTCCCTTCTTTTTATATCGTCGAGTTTTATCTCTAAAAATGACCTACCTCGGCCGCCCCACTTATCTTAACCGCGCTTAGACCAGGAATTAACTCCGCTGCAAGATTATTTAATGGATCGCTTTATTGTATTTATATATGTCTCTGTATATATTGTTTTTCAGTCGCAGGTTTTGCGTTACAAAATAGCGCTCGGAAATTCCATAATAAGTTGTTACAATTTTTATCTCCTGGTTACAGCGATTATTTCCTCTCGTCAATAAAATGTATATATTTCAGTTTAATATAATATTACTAAATGCACATTTCTACTTAAGTATCTTGTTGGTCCTGATTAAAAGGCACGTTCGTTTCGTTTGACTTCCTGAGATCCTCGTTACATATTTTTCTACTTATCTTAGATTGAATAAGATATTAAAACATTATAACTGATAACTCACTGAATACGAATATTAGCAAATTATTTATTACTGTCGTAATTTGTTCGTGAAAAGAAGAAAATGTGAGGATTGGAAGACAGGATGGATGCTTACGACTACTGCTGTGTAATTAAAAGAAATTATCTATGTTGCGGTCCTTGAAATTCGTCTAAGAAACGTTCGACGATCGGCGTCTGTATTTTTCTGCCGCATTCTCGCATTTTCTTGTCGCAGGGAAATAACTGCCTCTCCAGCGTCTTTGGCGGAAATAACCTCAAGTTTAAGATTAGATGATTGTGGGTAAATTTGCTGTGCCACAAATTAACGGAGGATCTCAGGAAGATTGCAAGGCATACATTTTAAAAAGTGAGTATTGTTTTTATGAAATGGCGAAGTTTCCTAAACTTTTCAACTGAATTCTAATGCACCTTTTCCTTGTCGGCTGCATAAATTTACGTCACACGCGTCAACGTCGTTAATAAAGTATATAAAAAGAAAATTTGTTAAACGACAATAGCATTACACTGCGATATAATAATTGTTACTTTGGTTATTGTAAGTGCTACAATTTTTCGTTTCGAGACGCATCGTTCGAGCTACCTGACTTTTTTCCAGTCAGTTGTGCATAGAATTAGGCCGGAAGCCGTTTCGGATTAAGATCGTACATACGACGCATGCGTTTCTTAAGTTCCTGGGGAAATTTCTCATAGCACTTTTTACAGGCGGGCTTCAGATCGAACTCGAAGAATTTCGTTTTCTGGTTCATTTTCTGATCGCAGTAAGCGCATGCGAAGTGATGGACGCACCAGGCTTTGTTCAATGCGGTGAAAACTGGAATAAAAGAAAAGGAAATACAATGTTTTGTATCAAAAGTTGTTTGCATTTTTATTTTTTTCTGTAAAATAAATGTAACCAATGTTAAGGTAGATGAGCAGTAAATTTCTAACAAATTAACCTGATATTTTTACTTCGGTTTTGTTTTTATTCAAAAAAATGTTTTCGAGGTTCTCATGTTCGAAAAAATCATTTCTGTGTCCATGACGATTTTACTATAAAGTGAAAATTACAAGTGCAACACAAATACGCTTTTGTATCTCTCTCAAAGAGTCGCCGTTTGTAAAGTTACTTTAGAAGTCTTTCTACTTCAGCGAATTACTGCTCAATTCCCTTAATTTTTTGTCGAAAAGTTACGTACCATCACCGGCGATAACTTGGTTGCAAACGAAGCAGAGATTGCCGAAGAGTTGATGATAATGAGTCTCGCAATAAGCCAAACCCTTCTTCTCGTAGTGACGATGGCCGAGGAAAGGCTTTTCGCATTTTGCGCACACAAAGTGCTCGACGTGCCAGTGTTTTCCCAGCGCAGTTACAACGCGCTCCTCGATCGGACGTCGACACGCTCCGCAAATCGGAATGCCCATTTTGTCGTGACATCTTAGACAGTACAACTCGTTCTGTAAAAAAGGAATCCGCAATTTTTCATTTGAAATCGATTATTTATATAGAATAAAATGAAAGCTTCGTTCTTTAAGAATAAGTAAACAGAAAGTTCGTTCGATTGAAGGTTTGTGATGTTCTTCTGACATTTTCCAATCAATTTTCTTATTACAAGTAAAGCAAAGTTTTTTTACCATTTCGTTAGCGGCGTATCCCGGCCTGGACCGAACTTCCCTCGCGTCGGAGTTCAATTCTATTCCGCAAGCGGTGCAATTGAAGTGATAAGGATGATAAACCTCGCCGCGGAAACGTAAAGGCTTATCGTCGATTACTCCACTGCAAATAAGGAAAATTCAATTTAGGGCAAGTCCGGAAGACTGCAAATTGATTGGAAATAAAGTAAATAACGTACTGGCACTGATGACAAATGTGTTTTCCAAGAGCTCCGGCTTTGACGTGAGCATTACAAGTGTGACACAACGCCCGTCCTTGGCACTTTATGAAACCGGCGTCAGCGAGTTCGCCGTTGCACTCTTCGCACCTGAAGCATCCTGGATGCCAATTGGCGTTCATCGCCTTGATAACCCGGCCAATCACGAATTCACCTGAACAGTCGAATGATTATTTAAAAATAAGTAATTCCGCTTTACATTTTTATAAGTCAGTCTATAAGGGTCGAATTTTATTACTAAAATTAAATTGAATTATCCAAGGCTATAATATTTGTCAGGAATATACTATGTAACTATACAATTAATTATTTCTACAAATTTATTACGAATACAGGAAAGACAGTAAAATAGTCTTGAAAAATGTAAAAGTACATTGACTTTGCAATGTGCTTATCAATTAAATTTAATACACCATTTTAAGTCTACCAATCCTTGAACTTTCTACGCATAAAAAACTGTACTCATTTTTTAAAATATGTCGAACAGGTAATTATTGAATCGGTGAAAAAATAAAATGGCTCACCGCATTTTCCGCAGCAGGGCGCGAACAGGACGTGAAAATCGTGTTCGCAGTACTTTCGTCCCTCGAATTCGTAGAATATTCCCTCGGGAAATGGGCGGAAACATTGCGCGCATACGAAGCACTGAGGATGCCATAATTCTCCATGGGAATTAACGATCTTTTCGTGGGCCTCGAAGCCTTCCCTGCATCGGGAACAAAACATGTGCTCCAATGACATTTCTGTAACGCTGTAACAATAGAGAAATAGCTGTTAATAATTATTGTTAAATAAGTAATAACAACGTACAGGAAGTAACCATTAATTATTTTTTATATCAGAAGGACACCGATTACATTACTAATTATACTATTTATCAATTTTTTAGCTGATACCCAGATGTCGCTGTACCATGTTGTACAGGAGAATCCCTTGTGTCGTAAACATTAGTAAAATTACGAGGTGGAAGCAAAGGAGGTCTTTGCCACTCTTCGAGCTCTTCGTAATCCTCGTGAAATTTTTCTTTTCTGTCGACCGAATTGTCACGCGAATTATTACGAGAATTATCACGCGAATTATTGCGAGAGTTTCCTCTTCTTCTGATGTAAAGATCACTGCTTTCGAGAGAAAGCAAAGACAAAGACATCGGAAAAGGCTGCGTTGCTTTTGTATTCATAGTTACGAATTTTTAACTTTCGGTCACGCTATAAAATCTTCCCTGCAGCTAGTGATGCGAAATAATGCGATTTTTTATACTGTCTATTGTCAACTGGCGACATTTTGTCACTGCAAAGTACTGATAAGCTATCTATCTAGGTATTTATACAAGAGCTATAAGATAAGGTCTGCAGGCATAGATAAGAATCGCCATTGGATACAGAAACTTCAGTCACTATCGAAAACCTTTGCCGGGAGTCACGCCACTGAACATTTCCTCCAATTCCAAAAAATTGTGTAAGTACAAAAAACAAAAATTACTCTGCACAGCAAAAAACATTTAGCTACAAATTTACCGAGGCAATAAATCCGATTGCTAAGCAAAACCTTTGACAGAGGTTGAAACTTAAATTTACCCTAAAGATATTAAATCAATGTATAGTTTTCTACCCAAGGACCGCAAAACAGAAAGATGACGTCGTACAGGCGTAAAAACATGAGCAATTGAGTAATACTCATAACAAATGAAAGGGGAAAATGTAGTCACTTCCAAAAATAGACACAGCGCAAAATTGTGAATATTCCTGTAAGAACGCAATGTCCAAATCCGCGGTGTAAAAAATCACCACCTAAAATATCCCAAAATGTTAGAGGTCTTCCCGTTTGGATTATAGTTTAAAAAAAACAAACACACATATTTAGGTACTGCCAAAATAATCTGTGCCATCGGTGAGTTGTTAAAACCTTTGACAGCAGCTGACATTTAGATCTCTCTATGGATAATAAATCATAATAAAGCAATGAATGACGAATTAATCGAGTACACAAGAAAAAATGACAATTGGACAATCTTCATAACGAGCAAAGGGGGAAGGTGAAGTCACTTCCAAAAATAGAGATCATCATCGCTTACCCCGGCATATTTACGTTGAAAATAATATAATGTAGAGACGCGAAGAATAATATCGTGAATAACGTGTGTAAAGTAGGTATCGGTACTTCGCGTGCGTCCAGACGTGCGATACTTTGCGCGTATACTCGCGACTTCTGCAATTAGAACGTTTAAACGAGAGACGAACGAGTCGCTCTTCGTCTTTCCCCGTCGCGCGCCGTTCCTTCGCCCACTGGGTTTCGTTTATGGGCACAAGGATAAATGCTTATAGCTTTATACCGTAACTCGGAGGATCTCGCGGCTCCGATAAATTTACCTTTTTTTCTTTTCTTTCTATTTCAGTTATTACAAAGTTGGGCGTCTGACATTTTTTTTTGTTGCAAATACTGCTGACGGTGAAGGATGCACAACACGCCCACGTAATTTTGAGTTACGAATGCCACGAGAAGGAAATGTGTAGCAAGCAACAAGCCAACGACTCGGTTATCGTGAATGACGAAGAACGCGAGAGACGAAGACCAATGGAGAGTCGCTTTTTGGACCAATGACCAAGCAGAGCGGCTTTTCCCTGCCCTTTTTAAGATCCACGAAGAACTGCCGACGCTTTTAAGTATTATTACGTGGGCGGATGCATTGTGGTTTTTACAAAAACCACAAGCGTGAATAATTCGAGGATAAACCACGGCGAAATGTCATTTCGGACGTGTTATTCAGCCTGGAAATGCTGGAGCTACGTCTGTCTCTCTTAATTGCTTCAATTTTGAGAGATATATCTAAAAATTAAAAAAAAAAACAAAAAAAAAACGAGGACAGTGAACCGCAAAATTGTGACAGGCGATTTATCGGTCGTTTCTTTTTTAAATCCACAATATCAATCGGGCCAGAGAATTATGTTGCATTTTATATTACCGACTTAGGATAATGTCGTAGAGAAAGAAACGCAGCGGGATACTCATTTTCCGCGAGACCTCTATTCGCGGCTGTTTTTGAGAGCCAGCGCTCGAAGCGGCGAAATTGGGCAACAGTGCAAAAGTCATCAACAAACCGATAATTCTGCATGGATCAAGACCACTTAGAGCTAAATCGGTTCGGTATCATCTGCTTCAGATCTGTTATAGCAATAATACTACAGCAGACGCCCGATTAATCGGGAAGTGGATTCACCGCGCGTCTCCTGAGATTTTTTTAGATAGACCGAATTTGGAGGAGGTGCCAAAAACAAACGAAATTAACTCACAGAGTACTTAAAAAAAAGAAACTATAGTCGACGTAACGGTAATTAAAAAAAACATTGTAGTCTTTACATGCACTAGTCAATAATTCAGTGAAAGTTCTACCACTTCGCCTTGTACTAATTAAAAAAAAGTTATAACATCAGCAATTTTTAAGTTAAGTTACACTTTAGCTGTTTATTTTCGTATAGAGTACCGCAGTTAATCGGGAGTCTACTGTACATGGGAATTCGATAATCAGCCAATAAAGGAAACTAAAATAATAATAAAATAAAATTTATCACGTGTATTTACAATCAATATTTCCGATAAATTAAATTTACTAAAAAATTCTTTATTGTTAGGGTTCTGATGGTCCAAACTCATTCAATGTGCTTCAATGTGTTGGATTGAACAATTTGGGCACTAAAAGGAGAATTGCATGTTGGCGAATAAAAAGGAGGACACGATGTCACAGTGGAATGCTCCGCTACCGTGTACAACTTTCGTAACTAGGTGCACCGCATCTGGGAAAGTTTGACGGCGCTCGAATCATTTCATCGTCTTCGCCGACTTTCAGTACGAATCCCATTCCCTTTTCCGCATGCTCAGCGACGTGACAATGGAAAAACCAATAGCCTGGATTTTTCGCGATGAATCGGACGATTGTGAATCCTCTGGCGGTGACACCGACGCAATCCTTCGTCGGAGCTTTATCGAACGTCTTCTCGATCAACCCCGCCTCGTTAGCCGCTCTGACGCTTTCCACCGAGGAATTAGTTCCCAACGTCTTCATCGCTACCACGCGAAATTCGTGGCCGTGTAGATGCATCGGGTGATCGACGTTTCGTTGGTGGTCTGAAACGAAAATCGATGTGTGAGGATTTTGAGACTTATTAGGTGACGAATTTTGAGTGAAGTTCAATTTTCAAACCTCCTACGTAGGATTAAAGTGACGGAATTAATGTTTAATGTTTCAGAAATTACCCTCATCGACGAAAACCATCTCGACCAAACTGTCCTTCGCGACTCGGTAGATCATGGGACACGAACAAAGTCCGGCGTCACATTTTTTGGCTCTGTCGTTGCTCTCGGTGCAGTACATGTCGCTGGTCAATGCGTCGCCTTCTGTCAGCAAAGGGAAAGGAGGAAACTCGAAACTTATAGCGTTGATCTGCGGATAGGGTCCGGGAGCGAAGTATGATTCTGAAAACGGAAGAGATTTTTCATTTCGTTGAGGAGGCACCAAAATAACCGAAGAGTCACTTGTGATTATTTAACAAAAATGAGAAAGTAAAAAAAAACTCCGAAATAACGCGTCCGCTTCGGGTCACCATTTTTGAAGAACTAATCGAACACCAACGTAAAAAAAAACTGGGGGTATCTCGGCGGTAGTTTGACGTTTGTTTTTGGTTGTTTTTGTATTTCAAAGGAAAAGGGATTCGCCATAAGCTCACCATAAGTGTTGAGGGCAATTTTGAAGTAATACGTGTGATTTGGAGTTCCGGACACGTCCCGTTGGTTCAGAGTGGTACCCTTCAATTCTGTCAGAGCAATCACTGTATTGTTCTCAAAAGCGTTTCCTGACATGTGTACGGGATTCAAGACCTGGAAAAAAGAATCATTTTTTCATACACCAAAGCGAATTTATTGCGCTTGGCTCTCACAGTTTGGTAATCATAATCGATCTGTTATTTTAATCAATTACTAATATCTTGGCTCTCGATTAAACACGTCAGAAAATTGGATATTGCAAAATCAAGTGTTACACTCATATCAATCATGATAAATATGATTTGCAGCATACTCCCCACCGAGAATCTGCAGCCGCAATTAAGTGGGAGCAGGTGATTCACCGAAACATTGAGGATATATAGGAAAGACTTTGGGACGTCTTACCGTTCCTAATCTTTTGGCGTCGTCGTAATTCGTCGTCCCACGTGGATCCGCCTCGCTGGAATTTTTGTACCTCAATACAGCAACCTCAGAAACATCTTTTGCTTCGCAGCTTCCCAAACCTCGGTACCTGATCCAATAATTACCGGGGGTTTTGTTGGCGGTCAAAACGAAATCGTATCTCTCGCCTGCGTTGATTACGAAGGAATCGACTTCCACAGGCTGAAAAGTTCCACTTTCGGAAGCTATCATGAGTAGAGTGTGATTATCGATCGAGATTTGCACTGGGCAGTACACGGCGCTGTTGAATATGCTTCTGAAGCGATATCTCTTTCCCTAAAAGTGTTTTTATTGCATCAGTTATTACGTTTAAGAAAGTTGTGAGGAATATCGCGTGCTATTATTAGTCATATCATACCGAGTCAACCTCGAAGACTTTTCTCGGAGTCTTGTAAATGGTGCCGTTCGCTGATGATATTTCGGCTTTTGCCGCTAATCCGTTAATCACTAAACCGTAGCCTACAGCAAATATTGGGGTATGAAGTGCTGTTACCAGGCGAAATGCTGTCGACGAATCAAACCAGTGCCAGACTATCATAACGTGTTCGGAGAGATCATAATCGTAGTATTTCGCAACAGGATCTTCGGGTTTACGTACTATCAAATTTCCGTGCAGACCGTCGGCTTCCTGTAAGCCTGGAAAACAAAAAAAAAACCATAATGTCAGGATATTAACGAAAATAGATATAATAGATATAGTTTTGGAATAATATAAGTGTGAATTATTTATGTTGTTGCTTTATCTCTAAACAGAAACGACAATTTTTATCAGATTTATTTTTTGAACCAAAGAATTTTCTGTTTTCATTTTTTTTTAAATGTCTTTAAACATAGAAGTGATGTCGGGCCCACTTTCTCTTAAGCTTAAAAATATTGATATCTGATACAGGATTTATGAGAATTCTTTTAGACTTTTCAAAAAATAGCCTTCACTATTTTCGTTATAAATAATCGTAAATATGTAAAAAAAATATAATAAAAATTGTGGTTGCTGTTTAGAGATAGTAACATAAAAAAAATGAAATTCAAGGGGTCGAGGGTCTGATCCAGGCCGAGTTAAGATTGAATACCCCATATATTGAAAATTTTTTCACTGATATCAGGAGTTTGCCTAAGAGCAATAATTTAATTAATAAAATGTTTTTTCACCTAGATGCGAGTGCCAGACGTGAGTTCCAGCTGGAAAAGCTACAAAGTCGTACTTGAATGTGTTGTGCGGAGGAATAGGACATTGCGTTACGAAAGGTGTGCCGTCCATGAAGGGACTCTCTAGTTGATGCATGCCATGCCAGTGAATGGATGCGGCTTCGCTGGTGAAAGCATTAACGACGGTCACTTGAATTCTGTCGCCTTCGCAAACCTCGATGCTTGGTCCTGGCAGCATGTGATTCGCTACGGTAACAGGACGAACGTGACCTCCGGCGGTTATGCAACCTTCTCGAAAACAATCGTCCTTGTTGAAGGGACAGTTACGGCAGGCAAAGCTCATCGAGGTGTACTGTGTGAGAGTGAAAGTATAATTGCAGGTACGGGATTCACCGGCTACGCATTTTCTGTAGCAAGGATGAGACGATCCACCTGGAAATAAATTTCATTTTATTTATTTTCATTACACTTGATTTTCCGTCTATAATGTTCAAGGATTTTTCAAATCAAACCTACCCGAGAATTCTGGATTTTTACTATTCCTAGCGATAGATCGGAGACGAAAAGATTCAAAGGCTCGGGCCTCTTTCGCCCATACGAAAATGCTTATCAGGAGGATCCATTTAAAGCCCCTCATCTTTAATTTTGCGAGAGCTACACTAAACTGTTTCGAATGTTCGAAATCTCGGGAATAAATAGAGGCAGCGATCTTGTAATCGTAACGTTATCTAGCTTTTTTGCCCACTCTGTTTGATTGCACACCTTCCTTATTCATACATATTTTGATAATCCGATTTTAAGACGAAACAATCTGGCAGATAAGGCGAGGAAAGATTTATACGATAATTGCCGGAGCACGATACACATCTTGCTCTAATATTTTATATACCTTTGTACAAGAGCCTTATTATTCGCCGCCCTTAATTCCGCAAAATTTGCAGTGAATCAAACCAATTTATATATTTGTACAGCCAAATTCAGTATCCCTCGTTGACCTGAAAATTATGTAGGTTGTAACGCATTTGATAGGCAAAATACTTAAGCCTTTCATCGCTCTATTTACTAAGATTCCGAATATATATTAAAGCTTAAGTCAATTAATTCGACACCCTAATGCCTAGATTATTTTTTATCCTTTCAGATATCGTCTCCTGCGTCTCTTTACATTGTAAACTTAAGCTTGTTGCCAAGTTTGGTCTTTTCTATCTTTTACATTTTATATTATGATGTTTTTACACGGTTTGAGACGTATTACTTATCTATGGTAATTGTGTACTTATATATGGAAAAAGAATACATTTGTAAGTGGGTAAAAATCGTCGCAATGTAAAGATAGGAAATAACACACTTGCAACACGATTCCTTTTTTTTGAGCGTATTCTGAGCCTCCCAATTATCTTAATATTGATATTTGAATATCTCCTAGAAAGCAATAATGGGAAATAAGATTATTTCAACGATTTTTCTAGGGTTCTTTCCAAATCTTTAGCACTTGATTCAATTATTTTTCACAACCCTTTCAGTCAAGGAGCTGGTCATTCTGGAAATCCCATTTCCAGATTCCGATCAGCTCAAATCTCTGCAGTTCGCAATTTCGTAGTAAAGCGGAAAGCTCCCGATATGCAATTATCAATACTCAATCATTGATATCTTGCAATGATACGAGAAGTATAAAAAATACAGTACATCCTGTTAGGTGATTCTCCAACTCCCAGAAACGAAGTTAGTACAATTCGCACACAGCGAATTTGCCTTGTTATTTATCCTCATAGAAGATTGCGATAAGTCCGTGTATATATAACATATTTTTTTTCTACTTGATACAAGAAATATACGCTTACGAAGTCAATAATTTGAATTGATCGTGACTATCGGATTTTCAAGTGTCCTCGAGTTACTAAACTCTTTTGGCGCCTTACGAACTTGGAATTTAGCCCTTAGCCCTACTCGTTACCTTTGACTCTCCTCCAAATTATCATCTCTCATTGAATAGTTAAAATGTATTTTTAAAAATTCGCATTTGGATGAGGTCACAGGGAAAAGACTATACTTTGCTTTACTTTACAATATTAATATTCAATTGTATTGTTAATACACAATGTTGGAAAGTTTAAGTTCAAGTTTCGTAACAGACAAAAAAAAAAGCCTGAAAAACATACGTGATTTAATTGAATTGCATAATATGGTGTCACTCTATATATTTTTAAGTTCGTCCGAGACACGCAGTTTGGTTTTCGTCCGCACGCAATTTTCCAAGCCGTGTGTTCCGCATCTGGGAAAGTTGGACGGTGGTCGGGCCATTTCATCATCTTCGCCGACTTTCAGTACAAATCCCATTCCCATTTCCGCGTGATTAGCGATGTGACAATGAAAGAACCAATATCCGGGATTTTTTGCGATGAATCGCACGATTGTAAAGCCTTTCGCGGGAACGCCGATGCAATCTTTAACCGGAGCCTTTTCGAATTTCTTGTCGATAATTCCAGCCTCGTTCGCCTCTTTTACAGATTCTACTGTGGAATTGATCCCCAACGACATCATAGCGACCACCCGAAAATCGTAGCCGTGCAGATGCATAGGATGGTCTTGATCTCGGTTCGTGCCTAAATTGACAAATGAGAACCAGTAAAGAACACCGATTTATGCTGTAGTATCGTCGAGGGATTCTTACTGTTATCAACGAAGACTATCTCAACCAAACTGTCCTTTGCAGCTCGATATATCACAGGACACGAGCAAAATCCGTCGACGCATTTCTTGGCTGTGTCGTTGCTTTCGGTGCAGTACATTTCACTGGTCAACGCGTCTCCTTCCGTCAGTAAAGGAAAAGCTGGATACTCGAAGCTCATGTCGTTCATCTGCGGATAAGGCCCGGGAGCGTAATAGGAATCTAGAAAAGAACAGCTTTAAGTTAAGAGGCAGTGTCACTTTCCCATTTGGAAATTCATAAAATAATTTTTTATTGGCAATATGCTTGACAAATAGGACTCGAATTTCACATAAAAATGCGGATCCTCGTGAAACTGAAAACTGAGAATCGAACAATGTCTTGCTGCACTAAATTTTCGAACGAAAATTAATAAACCAGTGTTGGAAGATCGTATGTATATTGGTTTCTATTTCATATACCGGGTTTTGAAGTTTCATATGTATTGATATACGTAAATGCAAAGAGTCCAGAGAGTTTGATAGATTATTCCCGGAATTCTCAGCATGAACATCCCGATTGCCAAATCCATTCAGAGGACGGATTTATAAGCAAGCTTACCATAAGTGTTGAAGGTGAATTCGAAATAGTACGTGTGATTCGGAGTTCCGGATACATCCGGTTGATCCGGTGTAGTGCCATTCAATTCTGTTAGCTTCAGCACCGTATTATTTGGAAAACTGTTGGTCGACATTTGTACAGGATTCAGGAGCTGAAGAACGAAAATCATTATTCCTTCCTGAGAAAATGTTTTTCGCTCAGTTGTGAAATCACTCGAAAATCATTATCGTTGTTTACTTTTCCAGATCTCTTCGCGTCATCGTAGTTGGTCGATCCGGTTGGTTCCTCGTCGCTGGAATTTTTGTATCTCAGCACCGCCACTTCGGAAACTTGGACACCGTTCGTTTTGCAATCACCCAACCCACGGTACCGGATCCAATAATTTCCAGGTGTTTCATTGGCATTGAGAACAAAATCGTATCTCTCTCCACCATTTATTACAAAGGAGTCGACTTGCACAGGGTGAAACGTTCCACTTTCGGAAGCTATCACAAGTAGAGTGTGATTGTCGATGGAAATCTGAACCGGGCAGTATAAAGCGCTGTTGAATATCGTCCTGAAGCGATATCTCTTTCCCTGGAAGAATTTCGACAGTCGCCCTTCATTAACGTGCAAAAATAAAAGGAAGATGACAAAAGCAATCTTAAAAGCTAATCTTACCGACTCGACTTCAAAAAATTTCCTCGGAGTCTTGTAAACAGTGTCGTTAACAGATATCTCGGCCTTTGCCGCTAATCCGTTGATCAATAACCCATAACCCGAGACATTGGAGAATCTGTGAAGCGCCGTAGCGAGACGAAACGCTGTCGAGGAATCGAACCAATGCCAAACTATCATCACATGCTCCGCGAGATCGTGATCGTAATGTTTTTCAAGCGGATCCTCAGGGTTGCGTACTATTAAACTTCCGTAGAGACCGTCAGTCTCTTCGTAACCTGCAGACAATAAATACAATAACACATCAAGATACGAATTTATCTACCGATTATCAACGATTATGTTGATCATACAGAGATAAATTTCTGTGTTATTGTGATAACAGAAATCGTTGCGTTACGTTGAGGAATATTTCTTCCTTTATTAATGTCAAATTTTTCATTACTTTCCATAGTCACAATAATGCAACGTTAAAGTACTCGTTATTACAGAAACTATATATCTTTGCAACAGAAAAAGAAATATTTGCCAGTGGCAAAAAGATTTTTAACATCCCCCAATGAAGATACGTCGTACTGTGACTTCCTAAGTTATTAGAATTAGGATTTCGTCGGTTGTAAAGTCGCAGTTTACGTACAGGGATCAGAAAATAATGTAACAAACCCATATGAGAGTGCCAGATGTGCGTTCCAGCAGGTGAAGCTACAAAGTCGTACTTGAAGCTGTTGTGAGGAGGAATAGGACATTGCGTTACGAAAGGCGTGCCGTCCATGTACGGACTGGCAAGTTGATGCATGCCATGCCAGTGAATCGTTGCGGTTTCACTGGTGAATGCATTGATGACGTTCACTTGAATTCTGTCGCCCTTGCAGACCTGAATGCTTGGTCCTGGTAGCATGTGATTCGCCACGGTGACAGGACGAACGTGACCTCCGGCAGTAATGCAACCTTCTCGAAAACAGTCGTCCTTGTTGATGGGACAATCGCGGCAGGGGAAGCTCATCGAGGTGTACTGGGTGAGGGTGAAAGTGTAATTGCAGGTACGATTGTCACCCACAACGCACTTTCTGTAGCAGGGATGAGACGATCCACCTAGATATGCATCCAGAAAAGAAAAAAAAAATTAATAAATTCCTAATGTGCCGCTTTTTAAAAATTCCCGACTTTTTCTAAAAATTTCTATCGATAATCGAATCCGAAAAATATTAATTGGTCGAATATTACACTTATTGCAATAACTTTGTATATTAAATTTGATATAGACGTGTGATATGAAAATGTTTTTAAAAAATTAATTAATTTTTTGCTGTCTTAGGGACTGAATGAAGTTCAGAAATGATTTATTATGAAATCGTTCGAGAATCTCTGATGAACTCACCCACGAATTCTGGATTCCCATAATTTCTTACGATAGACTCAAGACGAAACGATCCCAAAGCTCGAACTTTGGAAATTGAGAGAATAGCGCTAATGAGCACGAGGATCCGAATAAATTCTCTCATTCCTAAGTCTTTGAGCGCATCTGATGCACTCGACTGTTTCGCAATATCGAGAAACGAGACGATAGGCTTAACAAGCTTTTAATCGTAATGTTATCTAGATTTTTACTCACTCGAACAGATTATAGAATTTTTTAGTTTATACATATATCGATCATCCGAACCTTCAAAGATCATAAATCATCTGGGAAACATAAAATTACGGGTTTGAAATACGTGACAATTAATTTTGGCTTAAAAATTAATACGTGTTATCACGATTGGTTGAACGAAGTTATTGCAAATGGTCTTAGGAGTAATATCTATTTTTTTGTTACCTTCGAGTAAAGTTAATTTTGTTTTCGTGAAATTAATTTTTTCGGAACTTTAATGACGTATCTCCTCAACACGTAACTTTGTTTTTCATAATATCCGAGAGATTACGATAATAAAATAACAACCTTTTAATCGTAACTTTATCTATATTTTCCGCCCACTCTCCTCGATTATACACATTGTTTTTTTATACATATACTGATCATCCAGACTGTCGAGGTCCAATCATAAATCATTTATAAGATAAGGGTGCGCGAGGATTTCAATCTCGGTAGACTAAAATCCTCGCTATTTAAATATTTAATACATGTATATATATATATAAAAGGATCGTTTACCCTTCACCTTTCGAAGTTACATACACGTTACGACACTTAGCTTGGAGAGCGCGGGAATTTTCAAAGATATACAGTCCGTATTCGAAAGCTGCGGAATACTGGAATTTTTCACGATTTACAATCAACGACAAGAGTCCATACAATTAATATACTTCTATTTGAATGTACAGGATTTTCGAGACGTCGATTTTACGACGTGATTTCTTCGAACCTCCTCTCCGCACATTATCGAATCAACGTGCAGCGTTGTTTTTGCTTCTCTGTTTAAATATTACAATTGAATATACACGATAATGCGAGTATGTTTAATGAAAGTGTGCACTTAGCGTACGCTAATCGCATCGTACAATCGGCCATTCGTCGCAAATAGCGACTCTTTGGATTTCGCGTGTGCGACGAATGACTTGGAATAATTAAACGATTTTTGAACATTCTATGGCTTGAGAGTTAGGCTCTTCGCCCTTAGTTGTCCTTCTTCATGCGGTTCGATGTCATCCTGTAAATAATGGAATCGCGTCCGGGATCCATGTCAGCGATGGCAACTGTGGAAGATAAATCATTATTATCGTAAGCTCTTTGATATATAGTTTTCATCGTTTATTGTTTAACGTACTGCAAATAGCCAGGAGCGAGATGAAGAAGATAACGCCGAACCAGAGAATGATATTGAAAACGGCCGGGTAGGTGTCCGGATACCTGGCGCCAAGCTTCAGTTCTAAGGTCTGAAATAAGTCGTTGAGTCTCAGAATATAAGCGACATTTTGACATGTGCATCCTCAAGACACTAAAAATACTATCGAGAAATAGCTAACTACTAAATGTTCACTTCTAACTATCAAAAATGTCCAAGCTTCAACGTAATCGATAATCGAGGATAAATAAATATGTAATATTCATGCTCTTCGTTTGTATCGAAGATCCTGGAGGGACACACGCACACACTTAAACATTTTATTGGGTCTTATCCGAGGTGAAAAACCTCGTATAGTTTTCGAGCAAAGCGCATGCACGAAATAACTGGATAATACGAAAAGCTAAACTCATGGTGCTGATTGAAATTAAACCAGTAACGCCTGGTATAAATAAAAGCCTGTTGCGGTTTGGAGTTGCATCGTAAAGCTAGCGCTAAGATATTGGCTGAAAAAGGCTCGGATGATCGAATCCAGTCAAATCAGTCGAATTTACTAATTCTGTACACATTTTTTAGAATACTTGTTGATACTTTATAGTCGTTTTTGGGAAAACAGTTTATCAGTTTTTGTTGTGTAAATCCACTTTTTAATTGCATCGTTGCAAATCTATTGGAAAGAAATTTCAATGTACAAAACATGTACTTTATTCTAAACATGAATTAATCAATAAACTTTGTGTTTTTTAAATCATGTGTAAAGAAGGAATTGTAATTTTATGAAAAATTTGACTAGGCGATCGACGGAGCCTTCACAATGAAGAGTATCGGGCATTATGGGTCTAAAAGAGTACAGAGTACACGTGAGTGTGTGAATTTGAATTTTTATCTTTTCAACGATACCTTCAATCGTCTGTTTGTGTTCTCTGTATCGGTATTAGAATGATCATATTTAAGTGTCGTACCGTCCAGTTCTTGACTGGTTTTTTCGATACTTGTTATGTCCCTAGCCTCGTTAGGTTCGGTGCTTGTACGTTCTTGTGCTTTCGTCTCATCGTTCTCGGTTGTCGACGGGCTTTCGTCGATCTTTTTTAAATTACTACCTTCGTCGATATCGCCCGTCTTCGTATCTTCCTCCTCAATTTTCTCACTCTCTTCGCCATCCTCACTCTATAAAATATGTTTTTGTTGAGTGTCGAGGGGTTTAAGATGAGATTAGGTAACGTAGGAGAAATGCGGTGAAAGCGCGCACAACGACGACGCTTTCCTTCGTTTCGATCTTGTCATGTATCGAATGACGTGGGCGTTACTAAACAATTGTTAGATTATGTGCTCGTTAAGCATGCACAATACTACTGTAATACTCGGAACACAGGGAATCACTGAATTAATTGCTGTTTCAAGGTTTTTTTTTTCTTCGTTTAACTTCTTTTAGGTTTGTAAGCGGAACGTTTATCATGCGCTGTTAGTAATACCTTAACGGTGTCAATAACGGTTGACGGTGGGGGATTCTCAGTTGTTTTAGGATTTTTATCGCTATCGTCCTATAAGAATTGTCGATAAGTTTACGAAAAATTTCTCTCAATCCTTCGCACATTTAAGGCAGTCGGAGCGCTTCAAATTTCGTTAAATCAGTGTCACATTTCACTTGAAAGAAATAATAAGCGATTCGTCTTTAATTGACACCTTTCAATGGCATGAATTGATCCGTAAAACTGTCACAATAATGGATAGTATTTCATCGATTTGACGTGTGTGAAGCACTCTAACTTGCTTAAGGCCCTCAGGTATTCCTGCAGAATTTGGAATCGCGACATCATAACCGAGCAAAAGTGTATTTTAAGAACCCCCAAATTAAAAGTTTGCAAATTAATTTTCAAGACTGGGACAAAGGTCAGATGAAATGCAGAAGGATGCAGAATCTCAACATATTCAATGAGAAATATTTCTTTTTCCATTGGCATAGAAATTTCTTCTGTAATTATTGATAATTGTGCACCTTTGATTTCACGATTCGAAATGTCCGCCGGAATTACCAATGGACTTTCTTTACTTTCGATGGTTTATCAATTTTACCTTTTTCGAAACCGTATTCAGATTTCTGCTCTTTCTCACAAGGCTAGCCGACCGAGCGTGACGAACTTTGCTCGCGTCATTTGTGAACGCTGCGATAATAACCTGCGGAAATAGAAAATCTCATTTGCATTAAGATTCATGGAAAATGGGTAATTAATTCATAGATGATCTTGGGTAAATCTATTGAGTATGTTTTTTTTTTCTTTTCAGTTCACTGATTTGGTCAGGCGATGAAATGATCTTGAAGTAAATTCGAAGTATATTTTTAAAGGGCTTTGACAAACTGTTAAATTACCTTATCACTGTAAACGTCCATGAAAGCCTTGCTAATATCGCTGAGAGCGTCATTGAGCAGTGCAAGAGCTTCCTTCACAGCCGGGGAGTCTTTGCCATGAAGATCGATGACCGGTCTCAAGCCGGAAACGACGAGCCAATAAACGTCAGGCTTTCCGTCGGCGGTTATCGCGGAAGGAACTTTTTCAGCGATCGCGTAGAGAAGCTTTATTTCCTCGATGAATTTCCGATCTTCCTCGTTACTGGAACTCAACGATTTTAGGGACCTTTCGTCGATATTCTTTGGTTTGAGTTCACCAAGTGCGGAATGGCCGAGCTGCGATAATTTTGAAACCATAAAATAAGAAAAATCACACGATGAAAAGCTATTTACCAAAACCCTCATCGGAGATAAACAAAATAGTGTGCAAATTTTTTAAATCTCTTTCCTCTTTTGATATCCGACGCTTTGATAAATTTGTAGAAAGTCCTCAAAAATTGAATTTAAAATGGCTCTCTGAGCAAGATTTACTTACAGCATCCAATCCGTCGGTAACACAGATCCTGACTAGATTATTGTCGTTATCTCTTGCTTCCAACCTTCCGCTAAGAGCTTGCCAAGTGGTTTCCTCTACCTCGTCGACGTTCAGGGGAAACTTCTTTCCTCTCGGCGAGTCCAAAGACTCGACGCCTTCGATAGCGATGCCAACGACTGCTTCGGGAAGATTGAAGAGATTCGTGATCCAGATACCGGACCAAGTACCTCTCTAAATATAAAGATGCAAGAGAAATTGCAGAATTAAGCTTTGAAAAACGAAGAACGCAAACATTTTCATTTATCTTTAGCGGACCTGTTTCACTGTAAATCCCAGTGCAGCAGAGAAAACCTCCTTAAGCAAGCTCTGATCGATTTCTTCTGTGCCTTTGAATTCGACGCTCGCTGGGCTGTGAAGGACAATGAATTCTCCGCTGGCGCACACTGAAAAGTCAGTCACAACAAAATTAACTCCAATATTCATGCTGAGATTAGCAGAAAACCCACAACCCCACCCCTTTTCCTAAATCTCTCAAAACACACACACGATTCACTGGAAAAACTGACATTCAAAAATGTTTATCAAAATAATTACCAGTCGCGACTGTGATCGCTGCCCACAGAAAAGGACGATACATTTTAATATTCTTTGGGTGGTGAAAAATCGAAGAATTACAAAGCTCTCCCTAACCCAAGAAGATACCAAACCGCGATCATATGACACAAGGTGAGTACGCGAAAATTGTAGGTGGCGCTGCGGAGGCGCGCGTGATAAGATTCTTCATCATTGATCTAGTCCGGCGGAGAAGAGGCAGATTTCCGATTGGTTCCGGTTTTTTTAGGCTAACCGGAAATTAGAATTGGAAGTAAACTCGTTAAGTTGACATTCCGCAATGTAACTTTTGTGCCATGGTAGGATATATTTGTGTAATAAATTAATTAATCGGAATGAAATATTTCATTTTAATAAAAACCATTGTATTTTAAATAACGATTGAAAACAATTACTACAGTCATTATAAACTTTGGCCAAAACCTTCAAATTTCTTCTATCATCATTCATTTTTATTATGAAATTCTCGTCATTTTTATATTGCATAACTTTTATGTGAAAAATACGTTACATTTCACCGGAAGTTAAGTTTAAAAAATAACTTTCACTTTTACTTCCACATATTTTCTTCAGATTTTGTGCTGAAATTTTAATACAAAAAACAAAGATACAAAAAAAATAAAAAATAGTGTAATCAATCTTGAACCGCTAACAATGTAAAAAAATGTGTTATTACCCGTTATAACCGCACTATCATTACAGTTTACCCTGAAGAAACTGCACTAAAAAACCTGACCCCATTCGTATTTATCATTCGATTTTCGATCGCGGCTGTGAATGGATTTATGCATTGAAAACTAATCTTCTCGCGTGATTAAATCTTCAGAAAGGCCGCCTGAAAAACGTGAGAAATTTTAGGAACGCTTTAAAAAATGCAACACCCTATTTTGCGTTGAGTGTTCAAACTTCTTCAAATCTCCCGCGCGAATTCAACTTCGACTTCCGGTTAGCCCCAAGCACACCTACGCATCAATACCAATGCTCTTTCGCCAGTTCCTTACGCGACGGCGCGTAGGAAGCGCGTGAGACCTCGTGATCGGCGCTGTCTCCAGTTATCGATTGTTATTCGCCCGGATAATCGAGTTGCGTGTGTACAGCCAGCAGAAAAGTGTGCACTCGCTTCCTGGTGTGACTGTACGGAGTCAGGCACAGCCTTCGATCAGTTTCCTCGCCCAAAAGGCACGAGATACCTCGCCAATCTTGTGTCTCCTGTTTGTCAGTGTCGTTAGCCAAACGTTATTATTATCAGTCCGGGGAAGTTGTTCCTCGCGAACGGGCGATGAGTTTTGGGCTAGCTTTTTAGCACCGAAAATATCAGCTCGACACCGGATAATCGGCTGTGCACGAAAAAAGAGAGGCAGAAAAAATGGGGTCCCTATTCAGGAGCGAGGAGATGACCTTGTGTCAGCTCTTCCTGCAAAGCGAAGCTGCCTACGCCTGCGTTTCCGAGCTGGGCGAGCTCGGCCTCGTGCAATTTCGAGACGTGAGTCTTTCGCCGACCTTCGTACTTTTATTCCTTTTTTTTTCCTTGGCGGTTTTTCGTCCGGTGCACGAGCGGTCACGCGGTGCACCATTTCGCCCCTTTTGACAGATGTCCTATCGCATTTCCATGAAATTCTTATCCGATTTGTCGCGGGGAATTAGTGAATCATTATCATCCTATCGAATTTTAACAGGGAATTGACTTTGGCAATTCCGTGGATAGATTGTCAATCTTTTTTTTATCGATCAATGAGGTTCAAGGATTTCACGTATAAATGAGGCGAAGAGAATGAAATGTCAAAAAAAAATTAACTTGTTTCAGCAGTTTGAGATTTTATGAAATGTCTAAAGATGCGAAGAAAAATACAAAAATTGGGAGATAAAATATGACAGCTTAGAGATATTATATGTGATATATACAATAAGATATTAGATGCCAATTTTTATTATTCACCACATGGCCATTTAAGTATATATGTATATATGGGAGGGACTTTTCAACTGGTTGCCAGAAATTAGCTGTACCGCAAGTAACCACTCTGTATTTTGGCTCAAGTACTGACATTGCTTAAGAATTGGCATCTCAATTGCTGCATTAAAAATTCCTAGAAGAAAATATGTTTGTTTATGGGACCTGTACTGCAAAAGCACAAATCAATTAGATAGATATGTCTCTGTTCAATGTGTATAGTTGGTTTTTTCATGTTATTCAGCAATGATTAATAATCTGGTTCATCGTCACATTTTTCACTGCTTGTCAGAAATTAGCTTTTGATTCAGCTAATCACTTTTTTATTCAAAATCATAATAAAATAGAGCTGCTGAATAGTAAAATTATTATTTTTCGAAGGATTCATAATGCAAATATTGTACCAGTTAAACATACACATTTGTGATGTCTAGTCATTTAAAAAAAAAAAGTCTACCTTTGTTAATGCAAAATAATGTTTGTTTTGTAAAATAACATGGCACACAGTAGTCTCGCTGTCCATTGGACAAAAATGTTTTTTTTTAAGAGTAAAATGTATTTTAAAAAACAACTTTAAAATAATTCTGTTCAATAAATGTTTTTTTACTGCCTTGTGAAATACTATAATCGATGTAATCAATAATTGCAGTTAAATCCTGACGTCAATGCTTTCCAACGAAAATTCGTCAATGAGGTTCGTCGCTGCGACGAGATGGAGCGCAAGCTTCGATATCTGGAGAAGGAGATCAAGAAGGATGGGATACCCATGCTGGACACGGGCGAGAATCCCGAGGCTCCTCAGCCCAGGGAGATGATCGATCTGGAGGCAACCTTTGAAAAACTGGAGAACGAGCTTCGCGAGGTCAACCAGAACGCGGAGGCACTCAAGCGAAACTTTCTGGAGCTCACAGAGCTCAAACACATACTGAGAAAGACGCAAGTCTTTTTCGACGAGGTAAAACATCAATTTCTGCTGTTGTTATATTTATTAACGATATTTTGAAGTTGAAAGCGCAGGTGTAACGATTATACTCTGTACTAATTTTTTGTCTGGACGGTAATAGAATTTTAAGTGGAATAATTGGCTGTAGCGCTCTGGTAACAATATTCTAACAAAGAGGTGGTCGCAGCAGCAGTCGGCAGACTGAGGAAAGAAAAATGCTAAGCTGAGTAAAAAATAATCGTGATGACGTTATTCTCCGCGCAGCGACGCTACGAATGACTATAATTTGTTGCATTCATCGCTGGCTGATTGGCCGCTGGATTTTTACTAAATTGCATGAATATTAATTGAGATTCGTTGACCATCCGTTACTCGCGGTATTTGCGATTTAATCTTACGCTCGTCGTTGACTCCTCAAAGATGCATAATGAAAATACTACGAATGACGTTCAACTTCTAAATCTTTTTCAAAAATTTCCGGAGTTTGCAAAGATTATTTGGATCCGCGCTGAGATCAAGATATTGAATATTTTTCGAGATAACGGTGAAAGGAGAATTGTTGCGAAACGTTGCTTATCGTTGTGAAACGTCGCTTTGTTTATTCATTAAAACTGTGTTTTGTCTTTTTTTATTCATTTTCCCAATAGAAAAAGGGTTTTCTATTCATCGTTAAAGAAAGTTTATATGAAAAATTTCGTGAGGTTGACCGCCACAATATTTTTTAAGCTCATTTTTGAAAAACAGAATATATTCAGAAATAATTGAACTTCTTTACATATTTTTTAAAAAATGTTACACGAATATAGTTACGCACAATCAATCACACGAAATTTTTGAAATAATAATTCCTTATCGAAAGAAACCTGTTTTTCGCTAAAATCGTTGGAGCGGCGTTTGACTATGAATTTAGCTCAATATGAATAGAGGGAAAAAATTTTGATAACCGTCCACTGCAAGTATTTTTTTTGTTTTGCATAAAGATCAGATTACGCACAAAAACAGGTCAAACAATGAATTTTTCTCTCCTTAATCACTTGAGGTTGTTGGTTGTTTTCTGCTACTTTCCATAGTGCTATAATCATCAGGAGCAATGAATAATAAATATTGTAAAATTAAATGCAGTGGAGTGTCTTCCTCTCTCGCGTTCGATAATTTGCTGAAAAAAAAAAACACATAATTTCATCTTTGAATAATTTATTTGCCGAGCCTGAGACGAATCTTGTAGCATAATGCACGCGAGAAACGGCGGGTTAAGTGCTTGTTTCGAGGACTCTTTGCATTTGCTTAGACGGATTTGCGCGAATGAAAAAGGCACTTACACCACAAATTTGCATAAATCATCATCTCAATTCGAAATAAAAAATGACAAATAATTGACTAATAACAATGTTGTGCTATGTGGCAAAACAACAACAAAATCGCCGATATCCTAATGTTTTCGTGTTATTAATGACAATGTTGAGTGATTTTAGGGATACTTAATGTGTTAGTGTTGCCGACTAACAAAGTTGCAGTATGCAACGAACACAAGTCACTCGCTGTGCCCTGTCTCCCCTTACATCTTCACCGCTTAATTGAAACAACAACAAAATCAGATAAAAAATGAACGATTGTCCTGCGTTCGTGAGTATAAAAAAAGTGGCGTAAGTAATTATACTTGACAGCTTCAAATTCACGGGCCTTAAGGATGCGTCTCTACGACGCATCGAACGGTGGGCATTTCATTTATATTAACCGTATGCATATCGTCCGCATGCCTGTCCATACGTTTTATTTATTTTTTTGTCCCCGTTGGAAATTTTACACCGCATGTTTCGTTTTGTCCACTCCGCGCATTTTTTAAGTAGCGCGGAAGCTTCACCAGCTCACCGTCGATGACATTTTTCTGGATAAAAATTCCTGTAAGCGATTCTTTTGCTCTGGCAATTAAATTCCGGTATCACCAAATTGTAAATTACCCGGAGGAAAAGTGCAAGCCCACTTCTATTCTTTTTCTAACTAAAAATCGATTAAAGCACAATATATATAATTTCAAGAAAAAATCTGATTGAAATGATCGTAGTGAAAAATTCTAAATAAATATCTACGCATGACCAAATCGAAAAGTGTTTGTAACTCCTCGTACGATTTTTACTGTAGAAAAAGTCTGACGGTTATCGAGAACTGGTAAAGCGAGAGTCGTTCGCACCATTGGTGTGTTATTAACTCTAACGAGCACGTGACATCGATCGTACATATTTGAGAGTTTCCAGTGAGGATGAATACTGAATTTTGACAGACATGTGATAATCATTGAGCATTCGCTGCAGGTTCTCGCTTATCAGAAGCGCACACAAGGCGCGATAATTGCCGGAATGAATCACTAAATAGAAATACACGATATCAATGACGGTCAAAATGTGCAACTAAATATCATGCGATATTTAGTTGTCGCCGTGTGTAAAGTAGAAGCACAATTGCGTAACGCTCTGGCGTTCATCCTTCAGTCTCCCAAGACTTATGTGAATAGAATTTAAAATAAGTGTGCCAAACGTTGTTGCACAGCTGTTAGATAAGAACCTCGGTTGTTACGTAATTCAATGCCGTTCGGACAATGGCCTGTCGAAGAATGTCGTCAATTGAACAGTTCACTAGTTAAAGAGCCATTTTATCGAATTTTCAATTGCCTTATCATGAATGGTTTATTTTTGCTTTTCGATGAGGTGTCTTAATCAGGAATCGATGTTACAGGCTCTCCACTGGATCGGCCATCTGTCGAGAGGCGATAATCGCATGTACGATTGATGATTAAAATTAGTTTGACGCAACTAAAATATATTAACGTCGGATTAACGAGACAGGAATGCTCCGAACTCATCTGTACGCTTCGCGATCGACACTCGTATATTTATTTTCGATTTATTTTATTTCTAGATCCGCTGGTGAATAACTGCGGTGAAGGCGTTTACTCGTTGCCTTGAAATAAGCTTTTCTGTATTACTTAACGGCGGTTAACGGTCACTCGATTTGAGATGCTTTCAAAGAAATAACAAACATTGTATTCTCAGTTTCTTGCGGTGCTGTTACTTCGTTTCTGACCATTTTTATATGAAATGTGATAGGAAGAAACCGAAATCCGGTCTATAAAAAGTTGGTTTGCAGTCACTGCTATAAGAGAGTGGAATAAAGGACGAAAGGCTATTTCAAAGTGGCCAAAGGCAATCTATGTGTAGACTGGGGTGTGAAAAGAACCTTTTTGTCATGCTCTTTTTAGCTTGCAAAAATATCTGTGTTGTCCTCGAAAAAATTCGAATCTTTTTTTTCAATTTTTAATAATTATTTTGAAAAAGGTTTTTTTTTTAAACACCCTAATGTAGATGTTGGTAGCAAAACCCTTATTCGCAAATTTTATTTTCCGCTGTTAATTAATCCAAAGTTTTTCAGTTTTTCTTTGCCCGATGCTCAAAAATGAAAACTTGAGCACCCCTAGTTATCAAAAAATCGATTGAATATTGAAGCTGATGAGTGAAAAAAAAAAAAAAAAAATCGAAAGCGAGAGATACACGCCAATTGCGAGGGAGACAGGGCGAATCCAGGGGTGACATGTGTTTGTTGCCAGGCTGAGCATGGAGGTGTCGTGTCGCAGATGGCAGACCCAAGTCGTGAGGAAGAGCAAGTCACTCTCTTGGGTGAGGAGGGCCTCCGCGCTGGCGGCCAGGCTCTCAAGCTCGGGTAATTAATTGTGGCGTTCCTCTGCATAATGTAGAGTGCAGTGAGCATCTAATGATACCCCAATAAATGAAGAAAAGGCAATGAGCCATCGCTTATCAAAGTAGTAGAGCTTTCCATAGAAAATTCGATAAATCATTAAAAAATTGGAATCATTAGGAATGATCCCTTCACTCTGCACTCTAAAGAGACACGTGTGACCGAGAATCATCACAAGTACACAATGCATGCTATTTTCAATCTAAATTCGCCGTCACATTTGCATCACAAACAGCACAAAATGCACTGTACCATCGAATGGTTCTCGGCCACAATACCGTGTCGTTTGTTACGTGAAAAATGTATTAGAGAAAAGAAAAAAGAAAAAAACAAATCGATTCATCAGAATAGGCCATCGTAGGACATCGCGTCGCGCTTCTTCTTTTTTTTTGTTGCAATCTGGAATCAGCAGTTTGATGTATCAAAGCAATTTTATCGCTGCACTGTACGAGAAAAAAAAATTCATTGATTTTTCAAATAATGCAAAAGCTCCACGCGTAGGCATTAATTTTTTTTGTTGCAACTTCTTGTCAATAGGCATTTTTAGGAGGTGCACAATAAAAAAAAATACAAGCTGCTAGCTTCATTTAGAGAGCACAATAAGTCAGTGTGTTCTATGGTTACAGCACCTCTACACTGCAGCAGACACCATAGCAGCTCACTATAGGAATCCCTTAAGGCAAGCTGGTTATCAATCGTTATGTGCCATTCACTGTTTTTTCATTTTCTTTATTGCTCGATGTGAATTTGCCTCTAGCTGTTGAGAGCCCTCTCACACGCTGACAAACTGACGAGCCCCGAGAGCTTCACAAGGAAACGCTAATTTTACCACCAGCAATGAAACTCAACATAAAATGCTACCCGATTATCGCACGTTTTTATTTTGGAACGACAGACGCGACTGTTTAGCTTTGTGCAATAACCATTTGACCTCTTATCTCGTTTTAAGGTAATTGGTCCCATCGAAATGGTGAGATAAACGTAATAACGAAAATAGAGACTTGTCAATGACTTTTCACGATCATTTTCAAAGTATTTCAACATTAAAAGGTCTGCTGTAAGTTTATATGTGCAAACAGAAACATTGAAAGCAATGCGCATTTCACGAATTAAAAAACCATCTGTTATACATTCTTAATTTTCCACAAAACTTTTATATTAAATTTAATATTTGTGCATAATAACTTCCTGAAATGAGACATATAATTGTCCGATATTTTTCAAGAATTTAACTAATTGATTCTATTAAATTTCTATTAAACTCCGAATATTAGTGCGATTGATATTTTATCGAGGAAATCTTGTTATTATAACAATCCATGGCTTTTTGAATAATAAAATGATAATCAATTCTCTATTATCGTTACTACAGCAACCGAGCAATTTTGATGTGTCTTATCCTTAACACGACGACAAAGTTCATGAATTTTCAACTAAAAACGACACCGCCAATTTTCTCTTCACAGTTCACAGTACAGCGACGGTTGATGCAGTTTGACGTCACGAGCCACGAACAAAACAATTTAACGATAAAAACAATTTCAAACTGTATCGAATATTTGTTCAGTGTCATTGCAGTCCAACGAGGACTGCCGAATATTGGATTTATTTTATTTTCCAGCCGGTTTAGTCTTTCTAAAAACACGAGAGCAACAATTTTTTGTCGAAATTCGAAGGTATAGAGTGACATGTCGTGTGAATAACATAAATGATGATGGTGTGGCCATGGGTATGTATACAATATGAAGATGTACGTCCTATTAACATAGAAAATCCTGTAGCGCACGCCGCTTACGCCCTCGAAGCGTCGACGACTTTCTTTTCTCGAAATTAATTTTTAATCAAATTCTTTATGCTTGATTAAAAAATCATTTTATTTAAATAATTGCATCTCGAGACTGAAAATTCGTCGTCGTATCGCGAGTGTTCTTGCCATCACCGCACTTTGCCTGACTTCGTACGCCTAATTGCTTTTGCTACCTTTTTTTCTCGTGAATTTGCATTTTATAAATATTTTATATATATATATTTTTAATTGACAATGAGAACACACACGTATTCAAGAGGAACTCAACACACCGGAACCTCGTCGGCGATAAAGCGAAAGCTAAATCGCTCATAAGTAATAATGGATAATTGTTCACAAATACGTATATTGTTACATTTGTCAGTTTAATGAACAGGTAAAAAGGATAAATGATCATTTCTTCGGGGTGCATAATACAAAACAAGTTGCCACCGTTAAACGTAGATAGAGAGAGTAAAGTAATTTGTGAGAGGGAAATGGTTAGTTGGCAGATGTAGTAACAAATGATAATAAGTTGGCTCAGCGAATTAGCGGCACAATTCGATTAGTTTAATTTGAAAAATATGCGGATTGATCAGCCAGTTTTATCTGTAAATCAGATGGATATGATAATTAGTATGGTATTTTTAGCCTTTTCCAGTTAAATGGGTCCAATCGAGAAGCTGTGACGCAACAAATTTCCCACACGAGTTAATAAGTTGATCCAACTAATTAGCCAGATCAGTCGATCAATTAGTCAGACCGATCAGTCGAACCAGCTGATCAATTTTATCTAACCCAATAACAACATTTTTTCTGGGTACTCAGACGAATTCACTAACTTCCTCACCTGCACTGCCAACTGACAACTCTGTCTCTGTAGTAGAGTTGATGAATTTTTCGGTTGCAATTTATTTTTATTTTTTTAAATCTTCTCTTCTTTCCATTGGATATTCATAATTACTCCCTGTAATCGAATTTTTTTTCAGAACTGTTGATAAATAAGAATTGCCATGTTGTTCGTATGTCCTGCTGTTGATTGACACTATTTATTACACAAGAGTGTTGTTGCTGTTCTTTTTTTTCTTTTTTCTTTAATGAATCAATAAAAATAAACAAAGCTCAGTGGACTGAGTGAGAGATTGTAGTCGCATTAACCGTTTTGGCAATTCGTATTTAGAGTGTGGTGATGTTGGAAAAATAATCGTGAAAAGTAAAGAAAAATAAGAAGTTGATGAAGGATAGTATGAAAATTGGGTAGATTAATTTTTCACGATTCTTTTTGTGACACCTGCACGCACACTGAAAATGCCAAGCACCCATGCAATGGCAGAGTGGCGTTGAAGCATTGTGGTCGTGTCTAGTGTGCTAATGTGGTTGTGTCTTGTCTGTTGTGTCGTCAGCAAGAGCACGCAGGCTTGAACCCCACCGAGTCCATGACACGCGCGTTGATTAGTGACGATAATATCGCCCGCCAGTCTGCCCTTGGTCCTGTCCAGTTGGGGTACGTACCTAGAGTGTGACCTCCTTCACTAGCTAAACCACCCTCTCTATTTCTCTCTTTCTCTTTTAGCAACTGCTTCAACATCTTTACATACTTCTAACCACTAACAAAACGGGCAAAATTTATTTTTTCTTTAAATAAGGGACGTTTTATTGTAGGGATGAGAAACTTTAAATTGGAGTATTTTGGCAATATTTTTCATTTTTATGGGACCAATTTTTTAATTAATTGTTTGTTTGTTTGTTTTTGTAGATTTTTTACATGCAACAAGAGTTTTGAACTTGTTTCTACAACGTGCGGTTTAAATTTCAACTTAGTATTTGAACCTGTTTTCGAGTTTTTAAAAATGTGTGTGTGTGTGTGTTTTTTTTTACCTTGAGGATAATTCTCAACACGTTGACATGATAATTTGGAAAATAATTTTTTTTATAATTCAATTTGTTAAATTATTCGACATTTTGAAGTGAAACAATTTGCATATTTTTCAAAATCGCAAATACACTTTTGCTTCTATTTGGATTTCTGAATTATTTTAATGGATAATAAGTTAAGTTTTAATTGATAAATATGGAGAGATAGGTTGCAGGCTCATGAATTGTTGAAAATTAAAGACGCAAGAAAAAATATAAGTAAATAGAAGGGCTCAGAAAAATCTGGAATTTTGAATTTTCGGTGGGAACATTGTATCTTTGGGAGCTTCACAAATAATATTTATGTCGAATTTCATTGAATCGCGTTCATCTACGATTATTAGTTATTCCGGGAATTTCTTCAATTTTCATAGCTAGAATTTAGACGGATTCAAAAATGAACTCAATGTCCATTTTACGACCCAAAACCATCCCACAATAGCGTTATTCATTGGTGTCACATTTTTCCTTCGAAGCAACATTTCGGGGCTTAATAAACTGTTTCTGTATCAAGTTTCATCAAATTTTGATCATTCCATAAGAAGATACAACAATTTTTGTGTTTTTAATAAATGTAAATTTCGAATCGTCTTTTTTTCCTCAAATGGTAAATTCCAGCCTTACCCAAGCTTTTACCTCATGTCTCAGTGACGTCACAGTATTTCACAAACTTTCGTAGAATTTTTATTCACATGAAACGTAATCCGTAAAATTCGTGAACATGTAAAACAAGTTGAATCTTTGGAATGCTGCATCGTCCTCGATTGAACCCCAAATTTTATGTCGTTAATTGGACGTAGGACCTACGCACGAATGTACAACATTTATCAACCACACAAGATCTCTCGAATGCTAAAAATCCCGGTTTAGATGTCCTAGAATCGAAGATATCAAATGGATTAGTAATTATTTCCGACTAAGTCCCAAGATAACTCGATCTCGATTAATCGCCATTTAATACACCGTTTTATCCACGCCTAACTCGCAAAGTCACTCGTGCCTTTTTTCTACCATTCGTTTTTGTATTATTTCTTGTTACACATTGCATTTAAAAAAAAATACCAGTCCCGCAACTGTTTTCACCAATATTAACCAGCAATCTCTGCGAATTAATTAAGAAGACTTAATGAAGTTCAAAAAACTGGTAGATTTTTAATATTTTTTATGAGATTATTGCAACGAGCCTTGCGAAGTATTATTGATTTTTTATTGACGAATGAATAAAGATATTTAACAATTTATGATTACCCGAATTTCAAGTGGCTAGAATAGTTTAAATAATGATTCATCAACATTTTTCAAACAAACCAAAAGTCTCAAACTTGGCAGGACTATTTATCAATTGTGTACAAAACCTCGGTACTATCATAAATGAAAATATTGAAAATCTACTTTTTTTTGGCTCTAAGATTCTGCGGACTCCTTAATTAACCTTTGATCGAACATAATATCACTGCGAGCTGATGATAATCCCTCTACTGCATCCAAATGACACGTAGTTAATTCCGTAAGATCGTATTTCACGTTTTACAACAGAGATTAATATTGAGTAAGTGTTTTTGGTTTGCTGTTGATTGTCGAAAAATTTCCACATTTTCACTCGTTTTCTTATTTTGAGCATCTTTCATAATCCGATGGTACATATATACATCACGTTATAATTTATTGTATAAATTATCGCAATGATGGTAAAGGTATGTAAAATGACCATGGCTACAGAAATCATCATTCGCTCTTAAGCACCGTCAGACATCGGCTCGTCGCATCTTAAACTCGAGCCTTGTGCGACTTCGGGACGTGAGATTCTCGGAGAAAGAATCGTCTAGCATCGATGAGCGTCACGACTGTCTCATCTTCAGGTCCTATCGATACAGATTGAAAGATATATATACTTGATCAATACACGAACTACTTTTCCCATCACTTAGGTGTCTAACGGAGTGTGATTTACGAGTTTAGAGAATAGAATGTCTCGAGGGTTCAGGATTATAAAATAATATTATTTTTACTCGTATAACGTGCTGATTTTCATCGTTATTAACTGTGTTAAACAATTCCCCATTCCCCAAAAAAAAAAAAGCAACAAAAATTAGCTAGGGCTTCTGTATGTTACGTCTGCGACTTCTATGGTGAATTCTAACATTTTTTCTCATTAGTTTCGTCGCTGGAGTTATCCTGAGGGAACGCATCCCGGCCTTCGAACGAATGCTCTGGCGAGCCTGCAGAGGCAATGTTTTTCTTCGTCAAGCGGAGATTGAAACACCGCTGGAAGATCCCTCTACGGTACCTGCTGCACATTTCTTCCACGATGGACAGTTGAAAATTATTTTTTAGTTTTATTTTTCACTTTTTTTTTCTTAAAAGCTAGATTCAATCTAACTTTACTTACTTTTTCCACGTTCTTATCACATTAACATCTTTAAAAAATAATTCCAACTGTATCAAATAATTCCGCCGCTGCTAATCAGTTAATAATTATCTATGGGCTTTCGCAGAGCGATCAAGTTTACAAGTCGGTCTTCATCATCTTCTTCCAAGGAGACCAGCTGAAGACCCGCGTGAAGAAGATCTGCGAGGGATTCCGTGCTACTCTTTATCCCTGCCCGGAAGCACCCGCCGATCGTCGTGAAATGGCCATGGGAGTGATGACTCGCATCGAGGACTTGAATACCGTACTCGGCCAGACACAGGACCACAGACATCGGGTTTTGGTAGCCGCTGCTAAGAACATCAAGAATTGGTTCATCAAGGTTCGCAAGATCAAAGCGATCTATCACACTCTCAATTTGTTCAACTTGGACGTCACCCAAAAATGTCTGATCGCCGAGTGCTGGGTTCCGGTTTTGGACATCGAGACGATCCAACTGGCTCTTCGTCGAGGAACGGTAAGAAAACTTTAGCGTCTTAAAAATTCCAATGCTATTTTACTTTCTCATACAGGAAGCTTCGTTTGCATGGAAAATAATATTTTCAATCATTTTATTTAAAAACAGAATGATCCAAAACGCCTAGAAAAGTAGTCTAGAAAATATTGTCCGCATACATGTCCACAAAAATGTTGAAATAGCCGCTCACATCGTTTGCAAATAACTAAAGAAGAATCCCATTGAAATATAAAATTCTTTGGAGAATTTAATCGACAATAATAATTTTTCAGGAACGCAGTGGCAGCTCCGTTCCACCGATTCTCAATCGGATGGAAACCTTTGAAGATCCGCCGACCTACAACCGTACGAACAAATTTACGAAGGGTTTTCAGGCTCTTATTGACGCTTATGGTGTAGCGTCCTATCGCGAGATGAATCCCGCGCCTTACACCATCATAACGTTTCCCTTCCTCTTTGCCGTCATGTTCGGGGACACGGGCCACGGTCTCTTAATGTTCCTCTTCGGGGGTTGGATGGTGCTGAAGGAAAAGCCTTTGGCGGCGAAAAAGACCGAAAACGAGATCTGGAATATTTTCTTCGGCGGTCGTTACATAATATTCCTGATGGGTTTATTCTCCATGTACACGGGCCTCATTTACAACGATATTTTCTCCAAATCGTTGAATCTGTTCGGCTCGAATTGGGTGGTAAATTCCACGTATGCTAAAATCCACGGGAGTTACGATATGGAATTAGATCCGAACACAACATCGTACGTCGGTTATCCGTATCCATTCGGCATGGATCCGGTGTGGCAACTCGCAGAGAATAAAATCATATTCTTGAATTCGTACAAAATGAAAATATCGATAATATTCGGTGTGCTTCACATGTTGTTCGGTGTCCTCGTCGGGCTGTGGAATCATTTGTACTTCAAAAAACGCCTGAACATTATCTGCGAATTTATTCCACAGATAATATTCCTCCTCTTCTTGTTCATGTACATGGTTATACTCATGTTTGTCAAGTGGGTCAAGTTTGAGCCGAAAACCACGGGTAAGTCACGCCCTAAACTAAATAAATTATCGAATTATACACCAAATTTTCAGTGAAATCCTAAAAATTTCTCACGAACTTTCGAAAAACTGTTGTTCATTCACCTGTGTCTGTGCATTTACTTTTCCGTCGATACTGCGATCGGAATATATATTTTTTTACGGCAAATTGTTAAATGAGTTATTGGGATTTTTCAGACGTCACAAAAGGTCCTTTCTGCGCGCCTTCGATTCTCATCACTTTCATCAACATGGTGCTGTTCAATCCCACTACATATCCACCAGTCTGTGAAGAATGGATGTACAGCGGACAAGGCGTTCTTCAGAAGATGCTCGTCGTCATCGCCGTTCTCTGCATCCCGTGGATGCTGCTCGGCAAGCCAATCATGATGATGCGCGGCAGACAGAGACGTCATTATCAGGTATTTATTCCTTGCATTCTTCATTTATTCTTTATCTCTCTTGTGAAAATTGAATCTTCGCATTTACTAGTTTCTATCCATTCCAAAAAAATATTTAAAATGACAAAAAATAAAATAACAAAAAAATATTTAGAATTCCAAGGAAACCTTGCCTCGCAATGTTTAAATGTATTAACAGAATATTTCGGCTCTGGGTCGAAATTATGGGGCGAAAAATCTCGAGTAAGAAATATTTTTATTTAGCTGAACAATCACGGCACGGAAAATGGAGACATCGAAGGTGGACCTGGTGCGATCCAACAGAACGCGGCCGGAGGTCCGGTCGCCCACAAGGAGGAGGAAGAGGACATGGCTGAAGTGTTCATTCACCAGGGCATTCACACCATCGAATACGTCCTCGGCAGCGTTTCTCACACCGCATCTTATCTCCGTCTTTGGGCTTTGTCTCTCGCCCATGCTCGTGAGTTTCCACTCAATGACTACGTTTTTATTTCCTCTCTCTTCCTCGTAAAGGAAGTTTTCAGTTCATCAGCTAAAAAAATGCACCACTTGAAGAAGGCAATCGTTCCAATGTTACATAATTCGTTCCGTTGATGTTTATTCAGAGCTCTCCGAAGTACTGTGGAACATGGTGATGAGAAACGGCTTAACATTTGAGGGCTGGGCTGGTGGCATCGTCCTCTGGGCCATTTTCGCCTTCTGGGCTGTTCTCACAGTCGGCATTCTCGTACTCATGGAGGGACTTTCGGCCTTCCTCCATACTCTGCGTTTGCACTGGTAAGACGATTTCACAAAATTAGCCGAATTAATAAGCCATGAATACCGAAATCTGCTCATTTTTTATGATCTCATTTGCATCCCTGATTGATGTTTCATTCGTGATTTTCATTTCTAGGGTGGAATTCCAGAGCAAGTTTTACGCTGGCGTTGGATACGGATTTACTCCGTTCTCTTTCGAAATCATCCTCGAATCCGCTCAGACAACGACTGAGGAATAATTGGTCTTGTCTGAATAAAAAAAAAAAGAAACAAGTTCGCGACGTCGCCGAGATAATGCAGAATATAAATTGAAATTAATCGGATAGTTTCTCGGCACGTGTATTACTCGCGTTTGCTTCTCTACGTGTATAACTCTCGATTTGAACTTAGCTTCAAGTATAACGTGTAACTTTTTTCGAGTCTAGTAAATCTCCCAAATGTTAATATTCGTGTCGTTTTAAGTGATATATGTAACGCGATACTTCGCGAAGCCAAAAAACGGGCGGGTGTGTTTACAGGTGCTCTTTACTCGTGTCCATTCCGTATTTGTTTCATTTCGAGAGGAATATTTGACTACAAACACTCTCTACTAAGTTAGCTACGTGTTTATTTTGTTTTGTTGTCACAGAGAGCGAGGAGATTAAATTACGTCTATTACGAAGATTAAAACCACTACATTAATACTTATGCTCGTAGCCATTTATTCAAATCCCTTTAAAAGTAAATAGAAGAAGAAACCAAGCTCATTGTAAGATTAATCAGTTTGACGTATCATTAGATCTGATTTTGTAGTTACTACTTTTCAATGTTTTATCGAATAATCCAACTACCCTCGTATTTATATGTCCGTCACGTGAAACTCCACGGCACTATGTACTATCTATCATTACGATGCATATTGAATAAATAGCAAATTGACGGTGTTATGCTAGCAAAATGTGGGTTAAAAAAATTTTATTGTGTAGTAGAAGCGAAAAGATTCGGGAGATCTTCAGATTGGATGCTTTCTTCAGTTTCCTTTTGCCTTAGAGGAATATTTTTTCAATTTTCCAGGTTCCAGACATTTTCGTCCTCGGCAGTTGATTCCTTACTAACTTTAACTCCTGCGTACGTCAAGCGCACTTGATTTTTTCGGTCGGTTGACGGGACCTTCACTTCCTCCAACGATTCCAAATCCAATTGCAAAAAATCCCTGCCTGCTGAATGAATTTTAATAACATAAAAATAAATCGTAAAGACCGGTTTCTCGAAAATTAGGTCAACAATCCTTTCGCCGCAACCGCAAACCGGTCGGACAGCCAATTAAAAATAATCCAAAAAATCCAATGCCCAAGCAAAAAAAAAACCCACAGTTCGCGTTAATTTATCATATCGATAGTAGAGAGAAATCGTCGAATAGCAGAACAAAATTTTCCCGCGCAATCCTCGATTGGTTCTCGCGCGGCGTCCACGCCGCTATTATCGACTTTGGCCTCGACGCTGTCCAGCGACGAACCGCAAACCCATGCATAAGTACGGGTTTATTGGAACTATTTCGTAACGCGACGATCGTCGTCGGACTTTCCTCTACGCGCTGAAATATTCCTGGCGGCTGAAATAAATTTTTCCACCGGAGCTATTTTCGCTCGCGGCGCCGAGAGGAAACACGTTGGAGCTTTTGGAGGCGGCGCGGTTATCAATCGTTGCAATCATTGGCCGCCGGGCGCCCCCGCCATTGGCCTATTATCATTATTATCAGTCGCTGCTGCTCCTTTCCCGTTTCTTCCTCTCCTGTTCTCCAGCTCAGTCGGTCAGTCGCACGCCAGCCGTTGAACCGTGCACATCGCTGTTTTACAGTTCTATCCATTCTACACAATAGACACATATACATTATAGATAAATATATATACACAAGCGAATACAGTATTTCCAGTCGTGATTACTCAATCGTTGAGAATATAAAAACCGCGATATGGCAGAAAAAAAACGCGTTTGCATCGTCGGCTCCGGCAACTGGTGAGCTATGCTTAATATTTATTATCAATTATTTGTTCTTTTTGCCACAGTTTTACAAATTTCTATAGTACGTACTCATCGTCTTATCGCGGAATCTGACTATGCGCGATTATTTCCGCAGCGTGGAATCCGTCTGCTTGAGAGGATGAGAGAGAGGGAAAAAGAGAGAGAGAGAGAGAGATGTTTATCGTGTGAGCTCTGTATAAGCCATAAGAGCCCCATAAAAACGCGGGGCTTTGAAATGTAGAGGCAGGAGTCGGAAAAATATATATATTTTATATTGGATGCAGTTTTGAATTAACATTATGGTCGGATTTTGGCTGGAATTGAAAAGAGAGAGAGAGAGAACCTAGGATGTTATGAACGCATGCGAACTACGCGAGGTCTTACGCTATACCCTTGTTACAGCAAGCACTTTATTTTTAATAGCTTATAGAGTCCAGAGAACACGAGTCGCGTTTTGCAGGCAGCAAAACGCTCCAACTTTTTTTTCCTTTTTTTTTTGTTCGCGCGTTGGGAAAAATAGAATAGCTGTCACTGCTCGGCTGATGGTTGGTGGTTCGTTATGTGGCATGCACGTGTCGCTCACTATGTGTGTCATTGTCGCTCCCCCAGAAAACGGGTTTTTTTGCTTCCTCATGCATAGGATGGTTTGGTTCGGTGGAAAATGTTTTTTCGGCATTTTCGCGCCGTGATAATCGCCGAAAATGGCGAGAATTGTTGTTCAGAATAAATGGGTGTGTATGACATTTTGACAGAATGAGCTTAAACTTTAATGCCATGTAGAGTACCGGTCAATCTTTACGCGACGTAAATTTTATGACAATCGCTTTTCGGATTTCGATTTTATGGGATCTTTCGTGAACCACAAACAAGTCCGAACAACGGTATAAAAAATGTTCAACTAAATAGGTAATTCGTATTTTGCAGAATTTTTGAGTTTCCAAAAAACAAAAATTACGTCGTCGCGTAATTTTTTCCAAATTCTAATTCACCGAGCGCAAATTTGCCACGTAAGCAGAATAATATTGAGCGATTATCGCCGTTGAACATTTAATTTTGCGAAGATATCGGTAAAAGGGTTACGTTTTTTATAGAAATTTAGTTAGTCGATATACTCGACAACCAAAATTTCGTTAATAAATGTTTTTCGAATTTATTTATTGAGCAAGAATGCAAAGCAGGATTTTTCGTATTATTCATTTCACACTATTTTACCTTTTTTACCAGGCGAAAATTAAATACCATATTTTATGTCAGCAAATCCAAAATGATGAGCCAGTGATGTGCAAGGTTGTATTTTGCATCCTCGTTTTACATATTATTCTGAGGCCGTTGAACGGTCCATTCGCTGCTCACGCATTTTGCTCAGCAACTAATGTTATCTCATTCACGTGACCTTCGGAATCAGGGTCTCGCGCAGACAGCCCTGGCGACCCTGACCTTTCCACTTTGCCACATCACACAGTGGCACACTGCAGGAGCTTTTATCGCGACATTCGCATTCCAAAATGCTTTCCCTTTATTTCCCATTGATGATTGTGCTGTATTGTCATCATAGTAAAATTTTTTGCATGCACAAAATAATCAATGATTTTGCAAGAAAAAATAAACAAACCGAAACCCGTGACGAATAATTTTATTTTTAATAAATTCACCTTAATTTGCTTCCATAAAAAAAACATGGAATATTTATTATTAGAAAAATAATTATGTGTGCTAATAAATTGATTGAATCGGCATTATTTTTCAGGGGCTCGGCTATCGCTAAGATTGTTGGAGTCAATGCCAAGAGGCTGGAAAATTTCGAGGATCGTGTTACGATGTACGTCTATGAGGAAATGATAGACGGCAGAAAACTAACGGAGATAATAAACGAGACCCACGAGAATGTGAAGTATCTGCCGGGCCACAAATTGCCTGAGAACGTGGTGAGTTATTCGTCAGCTGAGAAAGAAAATCAATTTTATTTTTCTTCTTTCAGAGATTTTTTCCAATACGATTATGTGCTTTGCTATGCACGAAAATAGAACTTTAAAACGGAGGATATTGTCTCGTATCTCATGACTCACGTGCTGAGCCAGAAAACACGTAATACCTTTCGATAGTCTCACTGCAATAAGCGAGTAATCGATGTTGTTCGCTAAACTCGTGATGCACTCGTGTCCGCTTAACGAAAATAGCGTGTTTCTCTCTCGAGCTCAGAGATACAGAGAGATGATGCTATTAATCTTATCACCGGGTCAGAAAGTAAACTCTCGAGACTCTAAAGATCACCTGGAATTGAGCAATTAATTCCTGGCTGTATTTTACAGAGATAATAGAGTATTGTACACAGACTTCTAAATCCTATTTTTCCATTGAATCAGAAAATTGCAAACTGTCGGTACGCACGGAGGTTGTAAATCGACATTTAATCTCGTAAAAACGTGGCATTAAGCCAATCAAGTTTTGTCAAGCGTCACCCACAATCAAAAGTCATGTATTATCACTGGAATATCTTGAATAAAAGGCAATGGATAGCATTTATCTAATTTCAATATTCATTCGTGAGAGAATTTAAAAACGCAGTAAATATTCCAATATAAGATTTAAACAGAATGTACTTTAGGTATAAATTCAGGCCGTGGAGCACGTAATGTGTGCACAGCAACAGCTGCGAAAAACTTCACTCATTAGCTCACAAATTTGTCCAAGGAATTTGATTTCTACTTTTACTAAATTTTATTTATCATCATGTACAAAAATCCAACTTTCCCTGCGTTTAATTATTCTGAAGTCAACTATGAATGGCATTTTTTTTTTTAAATAAGGAAATGAAGTCACTGATGTGGACGTGAAACGTTTTTGTTAGGTGTAAAAAAAGTAAAATTTACTTTTTATCCCGTACCAAGAGAAATTTAATTTTTACCTTAAACAAAGAAAAGCTTGGTTTGCGATTCACGAGACCGCGACTCACCTAGACCTTCTCATTGCAGAGTCCCGACCTCGGCGACGCGTGGAGCTCCTCGACGTATTGATTTTATGCTGCAGCAGACTTTATATTTCGGCTTAACGATCGCATAGCAGGTGTTGGCATTAGACGGTCAAAGTGTAAAGCGAACAGACAGTCATAGATGCCCGTCATCATAGTCATTGATCGAAGTCCATTGATCGCTCCGATATCGTTTCAAGCCGGACGTTTCGACGACATACGGAAGCGATAGGGTTTTCGTTCATTGTCAAGAACTTCGTTCTCCCTCTGCAAATTGATTGCGTTGCCTCCTCGCGTCATGCATGCTTTGAGTATGCGCGTATGTTACTTAAACCGGTGCTTGCCAAGGCCGCGAGAACTGATCGTGAAACACCGTAAGCACCGACTCGTAATGGCTCTTAACACGAGATTACTCTTCTCGAGAACGAATGACTAATTGTGGAGTACTAATAGTACTGCAAATTAAATGACATAAGTCAGGTGAAAAATGAGGATGAAGTTCGCAAGCTCCGATTTTCCGAAGAGTTTGTTTTTTATTGTAATAACTTGCATTTCAGCATGTAAAGTCTCCAGATGAAATAAAAAATCACCTCGAACGTCAATATAGAGGGAATAAAAAAGATACGTACTTGAAATATGTAGAGAGAAAAATAAGAGGGAACGCAATTAAATTGCTCGTTACGAGAAAACGCCTGCAGCGATCTTGTTTATGTGATATTGACTAATTGGTTGGAGGAATAGGAGCGTTTTTAATCTCGTTGACTCGCGTCAATTGAATATCACAACCTCGGCTATTTACATTATTTTCTGTGTTTTATATTATATTATTTTCAAGTGCACATATTTTAGTACTGAAAAAATGCATATGAGGATGTGACTAATGACTTTTCGCTGATTCACATGTTATGAGATTATTGTTAAATTTTTAGGTAGCAGTACCGGATGTAGTAGACGCTGCGAAAGACGCCGATATTATCATTTTCGTCGTGCCACATCAATTTATACGTCGGTTATGCAAAACCCTGCTGGGAAATATAAAACCTGGTGCCGTTGGACTTTCACTCATCAAGGGTTTCGATAAAAAAGAAGGTGGCGGCATCGAGCTCATCTCCCACATTATTGCTGAACAACTACAAATTCCTATGTCTGTGTTAATGGGTGCTAATCTTGCATCCGAAGTCGCTGATGAGATGTTCTGCGAGACGACTATAGGTAATTGTCGTATTGAGTCGTGGTAGTTGAGGAAAAACTGTCACGTGAAAAAAAAACAAATAAGAAAAAAAAATGAAACTTCCACTAAAAAATGCTGACCGTGAAACTAATTATGATTTTTGTTGACCGTAAAGGATGCAAGGACAAGGCGATGGCTCCGATTCTTAAGGATATAATCCAGAGTTCCTTTTTCCGAGTCGTAGTTGTCGATGACGCAGACGCCGTCGAATGTTGTGGTGCTTTAAAGGTAACTATCGAATATCCATCTGTGTATAAAGTCATAATCCATATAAACTGTAATCCCGCACATGTAATCCCTAGTATTTTCTGACATGATAAGCAAGCAGTGTTTATTTTTATTTCTGTGTTTTATTACCTAAGCATTTTTTATGCGACCGTAGTTATTTGCAACGAGATAGTGTACATTCGCAAAAAAATTCATGATACTGATGGCATTTTTACTTGGCATCGCAACAATCTCAATTCTCCATATTTTTTTTTTAAGAATATCGTGGCATGCGGAGCTGGTTTCGTGGACGGTTTGGGCCTCGGCGACAACACGAAAGCTGCGGTCATCAGATTAGGACTTATGGAGATGATCAAATTCGTCAATGTATTTTTCCCTGGCGGAAAACTCGGAACTTTCTTTGAAAGTTGCGGCGTTGCTGACCTCATCACTACCTGCTACGGTGGGAGGAATCGCAAGGTTTCCGAGGCTTTCGTTAAAACTGGCAAGGTAAAAAAAATCATAAATTTATATCGTGGTTGATAATTTATATCGATTACTAATAAGCAATAAACAAGCAATGACAAGTGATAATTTTATTACCGAAAAGATGTAACTTATGATCAATGGGATGTCTACTACGTTTAATTGATTGAAATAACGAATTTAAAGGGTAGTTAACGGTTTTAATTGACTAGTTGAACATAAATTGCAGTCCATTATTGAGCTGGAAAAGGAGATGCTCAACGGCCAGAAGCTTCAGGGTCCCTTCACGGCCGAGGAGGTGAATTACATGCTGAAACTTAAGAATATGGAGTCCAGATTCCCCCTCTTCACAGCGATTCACCGGATCTGCGTGGGCGAGCTCAAGGCCGAAGATTTGATCGACTGTATTCGCAGCCATCCTGAACACATGTAAGCTCAACCACAAACCAAAGCTAAAACCAAACCAAAAACAACATAAAATAATAAACCCTTACGAGAAAAAGGCGAAAGAGAAGATGAAAATCGTGGATCTCATTACGCAACGGCAAAAGTTGATTTTTGTGATCCAAATTATTATTTTCTCGTTGCTTTTCTTCCCAAAAGGAAATTGTACTGTAAAACCTCTCCAGATTTGCCAGATTACGAAAGAAAACTAAATAAAAGACATAGGAACAAGAGTAAATGCGGAAACTGCATTTACTGCGAATGTCAATAAATTGCATGAAAAAAAATCGATAGAATTGGAGAAAGTGGAAATATTAAAGATTTTAGTGAAGCGAAAGACGAGAAACGAGAATATTTGATTAAAGCGTCCGCAAGACTAAAACGCGTCTGTACTGTAAATATATGATGTGTGTGAGAGTGGACACTACATACTAATTCTAGTTTTTAAAGAGTAAAAACTAATGCCACAGGATGACCACAATGTACAACTAACAAGTCTGTTGACAAAAGACGAGTGGATAAATAAATATATGCATATTGTACATATATGCAATATGTGTATATTTGTTAGATGGTAAAGAGGGAATCTCGCGTGCGCCGAGCGAAGGAAAGATAATAAGCGCAGTCACAGCATCGGTTTTTTCTCCTGAGTTATTGTCGCCCTGCGAATAATTAAACCGTTGAGTCGAAACCAGAGCTCCTGCTTTTTAACGTGCCCCAATCAAATTAATTTCGCTTTGTGTAAATAAATCTCCGACTTTGACTTTTTATTTGACCCAAAGTAAAGCGATTAAGTAGTCATTAGAATATTTCGTCGATGCATATCTTAATTTTAAACTCGACGCCAGAATTTTCCGTCTGCGCGTCCGAATAGCCGACCAATGTGATGAAAAATGTAGCCAAATAATTAATCAATCGTCCGTCGAGCGATTTAAATGTAAAGTCTCCTTTGAGGAAACCGCATGAATTTATTTTTGTTTTCCTAAAGTAGATCTATCGTTCTTCTCTCTAGTGAACATTAAAATTAATCTCATTACGACTATTGTATAGAAAACTGTATAGATTACATTTAAATTGAAGTACAGAAGTGAAGGAAACTGAATTGTTACGATCTGTTATCGAATGATTAAATCATTGTTGTATCTACACAGAGAGATAAATATACCAAATTAATATCGTCTGTTGATCAGAATATCTACGGTGGTTGTAAGGATTTCTTCTCAGTCCTTTTTCATCCGAACGTCGAATCCTTGCACTTAGTGCTGATTAGTTACCTCTATCCTCTATTTATTTATTTTTTTTTTCGTGCTATGACAAAGGACATTTGTGTATTAATTTTTTTTTTTGGTATTTAGGGACGACGACGGTGAAGATAGCACCAACGTACCATTGTCCTCACCAATGTGCCATCTCTGAAGATCCTCCCTTCGTCAGCACCAAATTTCGAAGGAGAAGATGATGAAGATTATACGAGAGGTTGCCAATATACCTCAAATTTCCAATCATGCTCAATTCACGCCCGGCGCGGCGATCTGTACTTATGCGCGTGTAAAATATTGTCTCGATTTCGTACCGTATTATCAATAGTATTTTATTATGGCTTTGCGCGTTAAGAGGTAGTGATATAACGCAAGGATTTTCATTGCCATCGTTAAACGCCTATAAGTCTGTCTCTCTCGCACAATTTTATATAGCATACCATCGATAGGACCTTTTTTGTGACGTATTGCAATCCATACATTGTATATGTACATCTTCATGTGCTTCTAATTTTTTGTTTTTTTTTATCGTTAAATTTTTAAGGCGTGAATGTAGCTTTTTTTTCTTAATGTTATGGATGTGATACAACATTACCTTTATATCAAATTACTGCATTCATGCCGAAGAAATATTCCGGTTTACAATCGAACAACTTTTCGCAATTTTTTGCTTATCAGTTAACTCGGGAAAGTATGAAGAAGTTTAAAAATCCATAAATTACATGCTTTGGTCATAGAACAAAAAAATCATTGTTTAAGGGTTTTAAAGAATATATATTTTTCAACGTTATCAGCAGATAAACAAGTGAGATATCTATCAATGAGTACCATAAATTTGCGTCTAACTTTCTCCCCTTGTATTCATACCTCTGACTATAATTTCGATTCTTAGTCCCTACAAATCAAATTTATCGAAAACATCATAATTTTTCTTTCGATGAATCAATGGTTTTGAGAAAAAGTGCAATATTTTTAAAAAATCAGCTATCACTCAGTGAAGTCGGTAAAGACCCTCGGATTGGTTAACGACTATTTAAATACCTTTAAAAAAAAAATTTTTTTCTCTGTCATCCAAAAATCATGTACATTTCGCATCTCTGCACCGACAATTGTCCGTATTATCACAGCAATGCTAAAATTAACAGTCTATAAGCGCCTCGGTGTTCGAAGGTTTAGTTTTAGGCTGGCCATAATCCAAGACTTGCGCCGAGAGAATAATCGGGGGCGAAATGCAACGACGACGACGACGCTGACGATCGTCGTCGACGTCGTCGTCGTCCTGAGGTCAATGGTGACTGAAGTGAGTCAGTCAGTCAATCGAAATTGGTCACTCAAGGTAATCGAGAAGTGCAGTTCGTGCTCACCGATCTTCGACGACGACAGCTCAAAGTGTCAGTGTCACATACGCGCCTCTAACAAAAAAGAGATAATAACTAAATAATAAATAATAATGGCACAGCCTAAGCAAAGAGTCTGCATCGTGGGAAGTGGCAATTGGTAATTATACGAAAAGCCTAAATTAATGCAGAGGCAATTTTAATTTTGCCTGATCGGGTTACTTGATTATGCAAAAACAAAAAAATATTGTTCATAGCGCTTGAGATTTTATCACAGAAATTCTGTACGTCAAATGCACTCGTGAAGTTGGCACGCGATGACAAAATCTGCGAATTGGGTCAAGGTGACATCTAAACTGAGAGATCTTAGCTCAGAAAATTGAAATCGTCGATATGTTGATGGGATTTTGTTCGAAATGAAAATTATCGCTTCCGCGTAGAAAAAGCTTTGCTCCCTTAAAAAGCCTTTCTTTTGGTGAATTTTTTAGATTTTCATGGAAAAATCTTCAAAATATTCCTAGATGTCAAAAAATCCCATTAAAAAATGTCCGTCCTTATGAAATGTTCAGGGTTTCTGAATTTTTTCCCATATACTAATTTGTGCAATTTCAAATTTTTCCATATTTTTCAAGATTCAAATGCAATTAATAAATTTTTGTCTTATCCTTTTTTTTAGCTTAAGGTTTTCTCTTAAAAATTGACAAAACTAAAAGAAATCCAAATCTGGACACAAAATCTCAAAAACCAGTTCCCGGTCCAACGAAACCATAACGTCGAGATCAAAAAAGGAATAACAACTCGCACTCGTATTAAAATAAATGAATAAATCATCGCTGTTCGAATTGCAAAGCAGTAATGACTCATTGCACATTGTATAACAGTTCTCAATAGAAGAATTCAAATGCACAAAGAATGTTTAGCAGTTGGTTGAAGCTAATTGAACGGTGTAACGAGAAGAAGACATGCGTTCGTCTTGTAAATTCCAACAGCGAATGCAAATTAACTACACACCACACGGTGAAGAATAAGCTTCATTTCGAATGCGAATTTCAGAGTTGAAGCAAAAAAACATGATATTCATTCCTGTAGAGATAACGACGGATAAACAAAAATCTTCTCCTCGTGTAGCAACTAAATATCTTCGCATTAGTTACACCGATAAATCGCTTACTCATTTACGCAGGGGCTCAGCTATCGCAAAACTTATCGGCGCAAATGCCGTGAAATTCAACGACAAGTTCGAGGAGCGAGTTACCATGTATGTTTTTGAGGAGATGATCAACGGAAAAAAGCTAACGGAGATAATAAACGAGCAACACGAAAACGTAAAGTACCTGCCCGGACACAAACTTCCCGTCAACATTGTAAGTACACAGAGTCATAAAAATGAGAGTATCAAAAAATGATTTACAACCAAAACTTATTATAAAATCATAACAGATAACTTTGCACTATAAAAAATGTTATGCCAATTTATCTTTTAAATATAATGATTTATTTCACTCTTAGAAAGAATTACAAACATAAATAATTTTGGAGACAATTAAAAGAGTCGTGTAGATATGAGATTTGGTCATGTGGTGGATGACTTATTTGGGAATCGGTGGAAATTAGTAGTCGGTGGTTGTGCGGACGTAAACCTTTCCAGAAGGCATCAAAACTTTGTCGACTCCACCAGGGAACAGAGTGGGGAGATCTTCATCTTTGACTGTTGGCAGGATCATCACTTTTTCGCCAGGCTGTAAAGCGGAAGTTCAAAATAATTATTTCAATTATCCCAAGTCATTATCATCGTTCGCGATTATCGAAATTAATTGCATAAATGTCAAAGATACTTACAACCCAATTGGCGGGAGTAGCGATCTGAGGTTTGCGGTCCACGAGTTGAAGGGAGTCGATAACACGAAGGATTTCGCTGTAATGAAAAAGACAATAATGATCATTTATGATCTATGAAAATGACCTCCTCTATATTGAGATATCCTGGCTTTTAATTTGCTGTACACGTCGTCAAAAAACGGATCTTCTCTCAAACCTCGAGGAAAGAGTATTTTCGTACAGGCAAAGGGTAATTCTCCGAATACCCTTAAAATAAATTAATGTGTTTTTTTTTCGCCCCCTTTCACTTTTCATTAAACGTCTATAAGAAACTCGAACATTGAAAAATTCCCAAAAAATCCACCGTTTTGCACATTGCAACTTCTTGATTGCTGTAGATTTTATTAATCATTGGCAATCGTTGACTTCAACTACTTACTCAACATTGCGTCCAGTAGAAGTGGGATATTGCATGCTCAGACGTAGGCGATGGTCAGGGCTAACCACGTAGAGCGAGCGAACGGTCATTGCGTGCTCAGGATCGTCTTTGCTAACTTCGTCGATCATGTCGAGCTTCACGGCCAAGGTGCGGTCGTCGTCGGCGATAATTGGGTACGGGAATGCCCCGGGAATGTCTTGGCAGTAGGACTTGATGTCCTGAAGAAAAAAAAAACGAAATTTTGAAAGAACATTTTGTCGTTCCCAAACGTTCACAAAAACTTTTGACAACAGGTTTTTTCTTCCGAATTTTGAAAAAAAAAAAGTCTTTTGCTCCAGATTGGCGAAAAAAATATTTGAAAAATGTCCTCGTTCAGAATGCTGAACAAAAAATCTGACAGAACGTTTACTCACGTTAACCCAGTCAACGTGATCCTTGAGTTTGTCGACGGAGTGCGCCAGAAGTTTGACATTCCTTTTTTCGAAGTGGGGCTGGTGAACGGCGATACGTCCGAGTTCAGTCGTGCAAACGGGCGTAAAATCGGCTGGATGAGAGAAGATCACGACCCACCTTGAAAAAAAAAACGAATATTCCTTAATTCATTCATTTTTAAACACATTTTTTATCAAACTTCATTACATAAAAAATTATTAACAATGAAATAAGATTTTCCTCAATCAATTCTCCAATTTGATTAATAGGAAACTTTTTTTTCTTCATTTTAAGGAAACCAGGTAAGCGAAAAAAAATCAGGGGCACAAAAAATGTATTGACCCGTTTTTTAAAAAATGAGGTTTAAATGTAGCTTTTTTGTTGAAGGGTAGAAACTACAAAATTTTTATTAAGCTCCCTTAACGTGTTTAATTGTTGTTAATTAATATGCTAAAATATAATAATATATTAACTATCTCGTGTTTGAAATGGTTTGGTAAAAACAATGAATATTGTTGTTATTATTAACGCAATTTTGATGTTACGAGAGTGAAGTAAAATCGATTTTGTGAAAAAAAAAAAATTAAAAGAAGGGAATGCTGTCGAGCTTTCGATATTGCGCAATAATTCGTGATGAACGACACCGTTCGCGACGCCATATCTACACACTCGTCGATCCTGTTCTTGCAATCGTGCCGAGGTCAAAGCCAACTGACTATTTTTGTTGCTACTATGTAACGAGAGCTTAAACGGACGAACCGGTGCGTGTATGCAAGCCGCCGATCTCGTCGTCGCCTCGTTCCATCGCATTCTCTGCACGTCTCTTAAAATCCACGAACCGACACTCGAGCCAATATTAACAAGGATAACAGAAACTTAAGATCCTACGTGAAACTTGTATAAAATTTCAATTGCGATAAGAACCATACTTATATTTCACTAACCATAAATAACTTACACTGAAATACCGTAATTTGAATGAATTTTTATTTATTTATCAATAAGGTTTAAGGTTTCAATTATGTTGAGAAAAATATTTATTTCATTTTGGTATACGCTATTTCAATGAAATTATATTAATTTTTTTTATTAGCTTCGAATTCAAAATGATCTTGTTTCTGTACCGCTTGAAACAAATATATCATTTTCAAGCCATTCAAGGGATAAATAACACTCTTCAACTTTGCAGTTGAATTACTTAAAATTTATTGGATATCAAAATTCGAATATTACGTTTTACCGAAACAGGAATACAAACTATTGAAACAAAATGTAAATGATAATGACAATAATATCTGCTATTCATACATTATTAGAAATACCAACAAATTGTGAACTTAACAATATGTAAAAAACAGAAATAAATCTTGAGAATCATGTTCTGAGGGACCGATGGATGTCCGCGCTAGTTTTAAGTGCTAAACTTTGTCCAATAAATATTTTTATAACGATGATAATAATAACACTCACGAATTTCCTTGCCACTCGTAAAAATCTATGGGACCCTGAGTGGTCTCAGCCTTGAAATTCGGAATTACAGCGTTCAGCCTCATTTTGTTGATTATCGAAAAAAATGCGTTAACCACACGACGGACACGTATTCTCTGGAAGTCAGAGAGGAACTGATGAGGACTCGGCGAAACCTCGCTGATTTAATAGAGGCGAAACGTCGCCGTTTCTCTCGCTCGAGTGGCAATCGCATTGCACGTACACAATATCTCACAATCACACGAGATTGAGAGTATCATTGTATTGGTACCGAGGGAGCGGTGGCATTATGATAAATAGGTAATCTCAACGAATCCTCGTGTTGATAAGCCGATTTTTCGACCAATCCAAAAGAATATCGGAATGGAACCAATTCGTGTCAATCGTCCTGTTATCTGTATTTTTGCGTTTTATCTCGATCAGTTTGAAACGAAATTGTTTTTTCCCGGGGATTACCCTATTTCCGGTTTTCCTATTTGCTTATCTTTGGGCTTAGCAAAAATTAAATTGAAATATTTGACGATACTTAACTATTTGTAGTTTTGACAAAACATTTTCTTTATGAATTTCTGTTTTTTTTTTAAATTGAAATTATTCCATATACACCAAGAATATACAGTATTTACATACGTAATCTTTATTTACGCCTCGTTATTAAGTGAATCTCGATTTTTTCAACTATTTTATAAGTAAGACACAAATAAAAATTCAAATAAAAAAGAAGATGATAACAGCTATCGCTACAAGGATCAAACTTGAAAATATATAGGAATTATTCAGTATACGTCAAGAATATACAGTATTTATATACATAATCTTTATTTACGCCTCGCTATTAAGTGAATCTCGATTGTTTTAACTATTTCATTAGTACGACACAAAAAAAATTCAAATAAAAAAAAAGATGATGATAACTGCTATGGCTACAAGTATAGAACTTCCTATTGTCTCGACGCGTTATCTCCATTAATTTCCGGCCTCCAGATTTACTTTGACAAGTGGAAAAAATTTTGTCGAATGTCCGGTGTATTATCTGATTTTAACTCTCTCCCTCGGCTTATACGAGAACTGATCAATATATTAATAACTTGTTTATCTTCGAGAGAAGTATAATGTTATTCGGTATGATTTGATAGTATCTCCGGTTATCCGTCATCCTATACTCGACTACAGCTGTCGATTTGATCGATAATCTGTATTAATTCTTTTTGCTTTTTTAATAATCAAAATGAATTTTTTTTCATTTTCCGACAGTTCTTTTATCAAGAGTTAAGAACGAAGACTATTTGAAAGGTTTTTCTCAAATTTTCAAAATTCGTCAGAGAACAAGTTGTAGAAAAATATTGTATCAAAATTGCATATAATAATTGTAATGAAGTCTTGTAGGTAATTTGAATGATTTAAAAACATGTTTTTCTTCAGGTCGCGGTTCCTGATGTCGCTGAGGCCGCTAAAGACGCTGATATTCTGGTGTTCGTGATTCCACATCAATTCATTCCGGGACTGTGCGCTACTCTACTGGGAAAAATTAAGCCGACGGCGGTGGGACTCTCGCTGATTAAGGTTCTTAATTTCTACACTTTCAGATATCTTCGGGAAGTCAATAAACATTTATCGGAAGTTATTATACGTAAAATGGTTTTTTAAATTACATCAGAAGTTAATGGCTTAATGTAATGATAATTTTCACAGTAAATTCGGTTATGATTCATTGAATAATAATCATATTATAATTAATCGTTTCTTCATTATTTTAGGGATTCGGTGACAAGGGGGATGGCACGAACATTGAGCTCATATCAAAGATCGTCGAGAAGCACCTTAAGGTCCCATGCTACGTTCTAATGGGAGCGAATCTCGCGAACGAAGTCGCGGAAGAAAAGTTTTGCGAAACGACGATTGGTAATTACACTCATTTTTACCGGTATAATCAAATAATATATTGATATCTGCGAAGAAAACAATCGACAAAATCGATTGCATTTTGATTCAAAATTATGAAAATGATTGATTTTGTATATTAAATTTAATATAGCGGTTTGCCATTAAATCTCACGAAAAAATTAATCAAATTTGCATAATAAAAATTACACAATGTATATTCTAAATATAATATGATAGTCACGTACCATTATTATATCATTTAATCGTAAACTGATGCAATAATCGTTATCATTGGAGAGTCAAATAAATTATCTGTGTTTTTTTTTAATCTCATTTATGGCGATATCTTGATATAGTATTTTCAATTATTGTACAGGATGTGGAGATAAGCGTCTAGCACCTCTTCTGAAAGATATTATTCAGACAACAAACTTCAGAGTCGTCGTCGTCGAGGATTGCGCGGCTGTCGAGGTCTGCGGAGCCCTCAAGGTAACCAAGCCTCACTCTTATAATTACTCTATTTTTAAGGGTATTTTTTTTCCTTTTTTTTTCAAGTCAGAATAATTAGCTCGAATATAGGCTAACGACTGTAAAATTACTGTATTTATTGTGCCTGCGGGTTTTCCAGAATATCGTGGCCTGTGCTGCCGGTTTTGTCGATGGTCTCAGCCTCGGCGATAACACCAAGGCCGCCGTCATCAGGCTTGGCCTCATGGAAATGGTCAAGTTCGTCGACACCTTCTTCGGCGGTGCGAAACTCTCGACTTTCTTCGAGAGCTGCGGTGTTGCTGATCTCATTACCACCTGCTACGGTGGACGCAATCGTCGGGTTTGCGAGCAATTTGTCAAGACCGGAAAGGTACATTATTATCGAGTGTTAATCGTCTCTCAATCCTCTCTTTAAAAAGACATAAAAGTTATAATTCTGTGTTAACTTTTGAATATTTAATTTAAAGTATTTTCATGGTACTTTGATATAATCAATTATGGGGCCAATTTGAAAAGCCCTGACATGAAAATCTTGAAAAAAAAATTCTTGGAACAAAGTTTCCTTTATGAGAAAGTGAAAATATTTGATGTGACATTTATCTCCTTACTAGAGTATCAAAGCGCTGGAGGACGAGCTTCTGGGTGGTCAGAAACTTCAGGGACCCGCAACAGCCGATGAAGTTCAGGGTATGCTCAAGGCGAAGAATCTTTCGGACCAATTCCCAATTTTCACAGCTGTACATCGTATCTGCAATGGGGAGCTCAAAGCCGCCGATCTCATCGACCAGATTCGCAATCATCCGGAGCACGTGTGAGTACATGCTGCATATAAAGATGCTCTTCTTCATCCTTAGAAATGTGTTGCTTTGATTATTTTAATTGTCCAATGCAGATTCGCTCCGAAAACGCTGTACATGTACTGAAGCAACTCGTCACTGCCTTTTTTGTATTTTTCATTCCTGTGATAATCGCACGCCTGCAAAATTTCACGTGTGAATTGATTAACAAACCCAATTAGCCATAGTAAATAAGGTGAGTAATAATCACTTTGGAATTTCGCCCTGCAACGATATTCATTAATATTAAGTAGAATGTCTGATTGGTATTTATTAATACAAACTAGAAATTAGATAATACCAAGTAAACTGAAGATTAAGCATATACATAAGAGAAAATAACAAAAATTTGCTCCAGTTTGTATCTAGTTAAATAAAGCCCAAAACATTTTTTTACAGGAGCAAAGCCTGATCGACAAAAATTCTCTGGATATTTATTATTCGTTCGGCGAGGATAGTTATAGGAAAGTCAAATTGTAAATATTTGTGAACATACGTGTGTATATCTGGATGGTTCTAAATAAAATCGAGGAGAAGAGAGAGAAGAATAACGCAGTCTTTTTTTTTTTGCCATGATGTCTATGATTATTTATATTACTGTATTACCTCATATTAATATTCTATAGAAAACCATGATTAGCTCCAGAAAAATCTTATTGAGATATGAGGAAACTTAGTTCGTAAGTTTGCAGATCGACTCGATAGTTTTTTATAGATTAAATAATATTTTCAATACAAATAAATACTACAATCTGTTAAAATAGTCTTAGTTTACAGAAATCATGTTTTTTTCTCCGTAACGTCTGTACATTTTCGTAATTTCTCTTTCGGTACGTAATCTCCTGGTTGTACCTCATTGTTCACTTTTAAGGTGTCATCCGTTATTCGAAGTTCTGAAATTATCGCAAGCGAAATAATGTTAGAGTGGTAAAGTTATAAAAGATTTGTCTAGCATGTACGATCGATCCATACCATATTTTCCAGGCTGTTTCGCGACCGCCTGAATCACAGTTGTGCGCACTTCGTGTTCCACGGCCTCGGCGAACTTAATTAACTGCAACAATATCGATTCAAATTATATTCTGCTATGAGATTCCAGAACATTCGGCACCAAAATTTGGTAAACATCGAACGAGTCGTCGGATCTTTACAGTATATTATTGAATCGTTATTTTACCTCTGAAATAGCTGCTTCGTCCGAAACATTTTTGTACTTCCGGTATTCCTCGTTTATTCTGTTTCTGGTAACTATAATAATTTTCTAATTAGCTCCATTAATGAGTTAAGATATTTTTTATTTTGGCAGCGATAAAGTATCTTTGCAATGTAACTTTGTTAATGTTCAATTTGAGATGAAAAATCGTGGCTTGAATTCTTTTTAGAGGGTGCATTAAAAACATTGAGTGAAATGACCCATATATACTTCGATTACCATTCAACGCGAATTCGTCGCCTTGGAATGTCTTCAGTCGCGTTCTGTGCAATTTTTTAAAAATTCTCAGCGCCTGCAATGAAAAAGAAAAGAACAGTTTATTTGAATATCCAGAATTTTCGCGCCATAAGAATCCGGGCATTCCATACGATCATCAGCCAACTGCGTACGAAATCACTAATCTTCGCGTTCTATTTAATGAATTAAAAATGAAGCATTCTCCCAAGAGGGTAATAAAATATTACTCAATCTCATAATTCACTCTCACCTCTTGCCGAAGGTTGCCACTCATTGTCACCGCAATAACTCGTAACGATTCTCGAGAAAAAATAATTCTCTACTTCACAAATTCTTCAACGCTCGCCATATTCGTCATAGTTTCGGGTTTGTGATTCAAGAAAGGTAAAATCAATTTTGTCTCGACATACAAGCTTCCGGTCCATTCGCATAGATGGCAGCAGACTCAATTTATCAGCAGTCGATAATTATTTGTTCATTTTCTCTCGTGCATCAAATTGAATATTTTCTCCATGGGTTTATATGAAAAATGCAACACATCAAAAATCACCATACAGTGTATGAATTTTCCATCTAATTTTGCCACTTCTCAATTAACATTTTTTGTTTAACTTGGAATAAAGAGGATAATGCGATGTGCTCGCGTTTCAGTCGTTCTCTCTCGCTCTGTTGGGACGGCCAATGGCGTTTTCTCTGTCGCACTCACAGCGATACGGTCGGTAAAGAGAAAGCGCGAATATTCGTCGCGCAATCGAGAATGACGAAACGTACAGCGAATCACGCGGTAATCATCACTCGAATGGGAATCTTGTTTTCCCGTGGTGCCAACTTCACGCTGACCATGTTGGCTCCTTAGAAAATCCAAGATAAAACCCCGAGCGATTGTAAAATTTTTCACGTGTGTAAAATTGCCAAATGTTAACCACGCGATTACTCAGATGCCGGGTCCTTTATCTTCCAGTACAATCATTCATATTCATAAGGTAGGCATTAGCCATTAAATCGATCAGCGGCCAAGCGTGTCGCCGTAAGCCACGAGGTTAAAGCGTCATGAGTCATCAGCGTGAACTTAGCTATTGATCCTCTCTCGTGAATCGATAGTGAAAAAAACGTCCGTAATAAAAGTGGTCTGCTACAGGCGAGCGTGACTCCATTTCCCTATCAATAACCGCGATCGCCAGGATATTTTTAATCGAGCTGATGAGCAGTCGAGCGGAATAGACAGTTCTTCGTTGTTTTTCTTTTTCATTGCGTTTTTCCAGCACGTATTTACTGAAATATTTACGATCATTGATCCAAAAGAGCATCGCTGTCATACGACAGCTGACCACCACCATACGTCACGCGATTATTTTGCATCATAAATAAATAATGGTGCTCTGAAAGAGGGAAAGTTTTTACGATTCCCCGAAGCGACGAATGGCTGACGTGTTCACTGAACCTTTTGTCACCTTCGCCCTTATTAAAACTGAGTTCTCTCCGCGCTGAGCTGTCATAACCACCAACGTGACACACGCGCTCTCAACGCTCGGAGCGCACATCCACGCAATATCGCACTTACCTTATTGCGAAATATCGACTATCGTATACGAATAATTTTTCGTAAAAATGACGTCGCTCCATCAAAATTCCGTCCTAGAAGGCCAAGCTTCTGACTCGGAGTAAGATTTTGACAGAAAATCACTCAGGATTTATTCCAATCTGCTATTGCAGATACCGGAAGACTCTTGTTATTTATTCCAGCGAGAGTCGCTTTTAATTACTTGCCTTTTTGTTTAATTGTTATTCTATAGACGACAAGCCTCCGAAATGAAGACGCCAATATGTTCGAGTCAACATCCTGATGGGGTGAAAAAGCGGTATGAGAATATCAAAAAGTCGCAGAACGATAAACGAGTGTACAGAGGTCTCTTGCTCTGTAATGATATGAAAGTACTGCTGATAAGTGACCCAACTACCGATAAGAGCGCAGCATCCCTTGACGTCAAAATTGGTAAGGCTTTTCGTATTATAATTAAGCTCTGAGCATTTTTCTCCAGGCTCATGTTTTCGTGAGGTTCATTTAATGTATAAAATGGACGACTCTAGTGGGTGGGAGTAAAAAGAGAAATAATGAACAATTTTCAAACATTCTAACACGTAAAATTTTTTTGTTGCTGTTTTAATAGGTTTCATGAGTGATCCACCGGAATTACCGGGTCTGGCGCATTTCTGTGAGCACATGCTATTTCTCGGTACCGAAAAATATCCGGACAGAAACGGGTACAACTCATTTTTATCGCAACACGGGGGTTCGTCGAATGCAGCGACCCACACGGACTACACGAATTATTACGTCGACGTTACGCCCGACAAGCTCGACGATGTTTTGGACAGATTTTCGCAATTTTTTCTCAAACCTCTATTCACAGAATCGGCCACAGAGCTCGAAGTGAACGCCGTAAATTCCGAGCACGAAAAAAATTTGGCTAACGACGCATGGCGCGCCGATCAGCTGGAAAAAAGCTCGGCCGATCCTAATCATCCGTACTCGAAATTCGGTTCCGGAAATCGACAGACTCTGGATATTCTGCCAAAGGAAAAGGGGATCGATGTACGCAAGGCATTGTTAGAATTCCACAGTACTTGGTATTCATCGAATATCATGGCATTGAGCGTTCTTGGCAAAGGTACGTAAAGATATCTTTGATAATAAGGAAATGTGGCGAGAGTAGCTAATAAAAATATTGAAATATCGCCAATTTAATAACGAAATGATGATCATTTTAAACGGAGGTTTCTCTATGCATTGTTTGTAGCATTCTTAAAATGCACTCATTGTACATAATAATCAAGTTCGTGGTCACACAACCTTAACCGCGACCTCTCGTTACTGCTACAAAAAGTTCGATTTCCTTACTGACCTATTTTTTGTTTTAACCGATACAGAGAGTCTAGACGAACTCGAGAAAATGGTAGTCGACAGATTCGCGGACGTCGAGAACAAGGAAGTCGAAGCTCCCACTTGGCCCGAACATCCGTACAAATCAGAACACTTTCGGACGAAGTGGTATTTGGTGCCGGTCAAGGACATACGGTACTTGAATATGACCTTCCCTCTACCGGACTTGCAGGAGCACTTCAGATCTGCTGTAAGTGCTGGAACTCTCGTAATATCTTTTTGCCGACGTTGCGTGACCAAGGCGTGGCGGTCAACTTTTGTGCAAAACCATTGTTTTTGCTATATTTCGACAATGTTTTGTCTCAGATTTCCATCAAGGATATCCACTTAACTTAACAGAACAAGAAAACACACACACTCACACGAAAATTTACAAATATTGCCGATTTGTCATTGTCAATTTTATAAAAATCGCTTGATGCACTTCGATGCATTGGACATTTTTAAGATTCCACAAAATGTCCGTAACCGCTTTCATCATTAGTAGCGAAGTTTTAAAAATATATGGGAATGTCATTGAAAATTATATGGAATGCCGGAAATACATTCCGTTTAAAATAATTCCAGCCGACGCACTACGTCTCCCATCTTCTGGGTCACGAAGGAGATGGTTCTTTATTGTCCGCTTTGAAGAAAAAAGGCTGGAGCGATTCTTTGGTAGCTGGCGAACGACCAGTAGCCAGAGGAGGTTGCAACTTCTTCACGGTCGTCGTGGATCTCACTGAGGAAGGAATCGAGCATGTCGATGACATAATAGCTCTGTTGTTTCAATATATAAACATGCTGAAGAAGGAAGGTCCCATTGAATGGATATTCGACGTGCGTTCCCAAAAGAAAATCCACTAAACATTTTCCCTCTCTCAGTAATCCCTTTTAATCCTTAAATGTCTATAATTCACAGGAATATAAGCAAATATCGAAGATGGATTTTGATTTCAAAGAAAAATCTTCACCGCGATCTTACGTAAATTCGACGGTTCGAGCACTGCAAAAATTCCCCATGGAGGAAGCTCTAATTGCTCCGTGCCTCTTCAGTGAATGGCGTCCAGATCTCATTAATCTCGTGACGGAACATCTGACGCCGGAAAACATCAGAGTCTACATTGTGGGCAAAGCATTCGAGGAAACAGCCGATGAAACGGAAACTTGGTACGGCACAAAATTCAGGAAGGAAAGAATTTCCGACGATATCATAGAAAAGTGGCGAAATTCTGGACTGAATTCCGACCTCGCTATTCCGACGAAGAACGAATTCATACCGGAGGATTTTGTGATAAGAGCTAAGCAGGAAGCGGAAACTGAAAAAATTGTTCTCGAGAAATATCCCACGATTATCGAAGACTCGCCTTTTATGCGAGTGTGGTTCAAACAGGACGACGAATTCCTTCTGCCGAAGGTCAATCTCAACTTTGAGTTTTCTAGGTGAGCCACAATATTGCAAACGCTACATCACATTTTTTTCTTCATAAAGTGCCATTATTTATAAATCGACAGTTTTTACAAAATTCTATTTTAACAAAATGTTACTTTTCGCAGAACTTCATTTTGTGTTCTTTCATATTAATTTTTTGGCAACCATTCTTCTGTTCCATCGCAGCCCTCTCGCTTACATGGATCCTGTGAACTGCAATTTAACGTACATGTACATTCAATTAGTCAAGGACGGCCTCAACGAGTACGCTTACAATGCTGGCCTGGCTGGATTGAGCTGGGAGTTCAGTAGTAGCAAATACGGAATAAATGTAAGTTAAAAAAAATTCTGAGGATTTATGTCTTTATTCGCGGCCGTCGATTCTGCGGCTCGAAGCTGATAAATCGTAGCTGAGAGCAGTTAAACAATGTGTATTTTAGTTAGCGATCGGAGGCTACCATGACAAACACCGGATATTGCTCGAAAAGATTATGGACAAAATGGTGAACTTCACAATAGACACGAAGCGATTTGATATACTCAAAGAAAACGTAAGTGACTTCTTGAACTGAATTTTTCTTCGGAAATACTGCGGGACAAATAAAATATTGAGTGTACTTTGTCGTCCAGCATATCAGAGGCCTAAAAAATTTAGAAGCTGAGCCACCATACAAGCATGCCGTCTACTATCTTGCTGTCCTGCTGGCAGAACAGGTTTGGAAAAGAGATGATCTATTGGAGGCGAGTGCTCGTAAGTGTTCATATGTGAGACATAGAGGGAAAACAAAAATATTTTTTAAATATAAAATATATAGAAAATTGTATAGAAAATCGATGTAACAATGAAAGAATTATTTTTTAAATACAGAAAATCGAGTTGGGTTATTGAACGTTTTTTCAGATTCTTTACATAATGAATTATATATTCGTTTCAGACGTAACGGTTGAGAGGCTGCAAAAATTCGTCCCCCAATTGCTTACGAAAATGCACGTTCAGTGCCTGGTTCATGGAAATCTGACAAAAGCGGAAGCGCTGAAAACTGTCCAGCTGGTTGAATCAAAATTGAAGGAACCTTCTAACGAAAACGACGACCGACAGATCGTGCCTCTTTTACCTAGACAACTTTTACTCTATCGCGAAGTCAGCTTGGATAGCGGTGATTTTTCAAAGTGCTTTAAGCTTATTTCACGATTTTCGCAATTTCTATTAATCATTGTCATTTTTTAGGATCGAATTTTCTGTATCGGGTGGACAATAATCATCACAAATCTTCATGCACAGAAGTTTATTACCAGAGTGGATTGCAATCAACCGAATCTAACGTGCATCTCGAATTACTGGCACAAATTATTTCAGAACCGTGTTTCAATATTTTGAGGACGCAAGAGCAACTCGGTTACATAGTTTTCAGCGGAATTCGCAGAGCAAATGGCGTTCAAGGACTCAGAGTGATCGTTCAGAGTGATCGACATCCAAACTTTGTCGATAACAGAATCGAACTATTTATGGAAACGATGTTGGTGAGTAGCGTCAGCCGCAGATTTATTGGGTTTTCATCGAATCTTTCCGTGCCGAATTATTGGAAATTATTACTTGATGTTCGATCGTTATTTCCGTTCGATTTAAAAGCGTGTGCTTATTAGTGGACAATGTATTTATTATTCACCAGGAACGACTTACAAACATGGACGACGAAGAATTTAATAGACACAAAGCTTCGTTGGCGACGCAACGGCTTGAGAAGCCAAAGATGATGAGCACTCTTTCGGCACTTTTCTGGGGTGAAATATCCATTCAACAATATAATTTCGATCGCACCAACATCGAAGTAGCGTACTTGATGACTGTTACAAAGGATCAAATTCTCAAATTTTTCAAGGTAATTTCTTCATCTGAAAAGAAAATATACATTAATATACTACATGATATATTTATTACTTTATTTGAAAATTTCCAGGAGGTCATATACGCGAAATCACCGATACGCCGGAAATTAGCAGTCCATGTAATTTCAAAGGCCGAGGGTGGCGCTGGTTTAGTCGAATCAACCGAGGCAAAGCCTGAAGAACAGCCACTGGAGGTTCCGATAGAAATCAAGGACATTGTCTCCTTCAAAGCGAGTCAATCGTTATATCCTTTGTTAAAACCATTTACTGGCATACCTGAAAAGGGTCAACGATCGAAGTTGTAAAATTTCCATGAAGCTCGCAAAGATAACATCTCAAACACATCACAATGCGATACAATCGAATCAAAGAGTAATACTTTTTCGAGCACGTGAACTACAATGCATTAAATACTAGTTTTAAAGTGAAAGGATAACTGCTTTGAAACGAGTAACAGCAAAAGGCCTATCATGGAATGAAAATTATGCGTACACACATTTCGCGATACGCATGCAATAATGGCGTGCCTTCTGCGGCTACCGTATGTACCGTACGGAGAAGGACAAATAATAGCACGGATGTATGAAAAAGAATAGGTTTTACGAATCATGTACATAATAAATAAAAACATTTTAGAAAAATGAAAGTTTTCAATATTTTGGTGGGTGAATTGACCTTAATTCTAATTAATGGAATTGATGATTTCGATTTTTTCAAATATTGCTTTTAGTAGTTCGTTATATGTAGTTATTAAAATGTATATTTTAATTAACTATCTATGACTAACTCGAGGATTACTGTTCTGATAACAATTTTATGGATTCATTATGAACCTCAGCTTTGTGTACCGGCTGAAATGTGTAGATTCCTCAGCCTAAGAGGTTCCACAGTGCGATGACTGAAAGCTCTATGAGGTGCTCCAAATGAACGACGTTCCAGGACATTACATACTCTCCGTTGTATTTATTCGTCTGCACTGCAGCCGGCGACTATTGACATTCGCTGAAAATTACAATTATTCATTGTTAATCATAAAGAACATTTTCTTCAGGATGTTCAGTGACCAGTCGTTCGAGCCTATGGGCTTTACTTCTCAAGTTGCAACAGAAAAGTGAGTAATGATTTTTAAAAAATATATACGAATTATAAGAATTTTTAGGAGCGAGCTGCAATCAAGGTCAATCCATTTTTCTTCAATATTATTTCACTACAGATCCCAAAAAGCGGCGAATGTACAAACGGAGACTGTGGTTTACGAGTCTAAAGAAGCACAAAAAACGGAGCTGAAAACTGCAAGTGTAAGTACAAAAATCTAATACTTTCGATCTAATTTTAAGCTAACCATTAAAAAATATTTACTTCCGCTTAGACGAAATTTTGTTTTCGTTAAAATAAAAACAGTTTACATTGACAAATAATTGTGTACATGGAATATGAAGTAAATTATTTATTTTTCATTTTGAGTTTTTGTTTGAATATTCATGTTTTTTCAAATATTGTTTATCCATGCTTAAAAAAATTGACTATACATATAGCTAATCGTTCTTATTTCCGATTTCCAGACTCAAACGCTGGAAGATGCAAAGCCTAAGCCCGATTTCGATTACGAGAAGCTCGCCTCTTTCCTCAAAAGAGTTACTCCCGGGGTTATCGAAGTTTTGGACGAAGTTTATGGGAGCAATGCTTTCGAAGGATACGATCCCGGGTCGTCCGGAGAACCAACAGCTCACGTACAATTGTTGTCTAGTCTCCGCACGCGCGGCGAAGGAAATACAGACGTAAAACATTTTTTAATGAGCTGAAAGAATGCATTTACCAATACAAATAAATACTAGACACTTTAAGAAAGCGACGATTCTGAATGCCTCGCTCCTTTAAACAGGCTAATATTTATATGTATATTAATATCGCGTGTGTTGACTTACTAGTAAATGATTATTGTAACTTTGTAAAAAGCGACAATTATTGAGAATGCAATGTGCATGTTTCTAATTTTGTTTTAATCGGTTGCAGACAAAAATAAGCGACGTAAGTTGGAGCACAGGAGGCGGCGTATTGGTAGTAGGTCACAGCGCGACTTGTCACGAAACCTGGTGCGATCATTTGTCGGAGATAAAATTTTACAAACTCTCCAGGGACGATAAACTCGCAGAAACCGCAGTAAAAACTCTGGAGACCCAGGCTTGTGTCACTGCACTTTCCTATCATCCGACGGAGCCGTCGATTCTCGCAGCTGGACTTTTCAACGGTGAAATTTCATTTATGTAAGACGCAATGTCGCCCTGATATTGACGTCCATAATTAACAGATCTTTCGATTCGCTTTATCCTTTTTTTCCAAATCACTTCTTTCGAGGTTTTAGACGATACATCTAAATGCTTATTTATATCGGTAACCGAACCTAGTTTTGTGGAACCGATTTTTTTACTGGTGATGAACAATTATTTCTCCCAAAAATAACTTACCACCTTTAGTGTCCTGACAAAAAATTGAATCGGAAAAAAATGTCCTCTACAATTATATCAAGCAATATGGTAAAAAATTCAAGCGTTATTATTCTGCCTATTTTATTTGGAATGGCCCATATAGATGCTAATGACCCGTATATAAATGGATAGAAATTGTGAATAAAACAGAGACTTTATTATTTTCACATTACGTTTACAGGAGAAGTTCTCGTTTGGAATCTTCGAGACGATGACTCGGTGGCGGAGATCCCAGTTTGCGTTCACGGTGACTCAGTTACGTCCTTGCTCTGGCGTCCGAGAACCCTGACCGACGTAACTAACGTAGTAACTACGAGTGCCGATGGCTATATTCTCGTACACAAGTTGACGGCCAATTTCACAAGCGTTCGACTTCACAAGAGATTCAAAGTAGCCAAGGAGCACAATCCAGCGGAAAACTCAAGACCTCGCAGTGCCGGTGGACGAAAGGAACGCGCGGTCGAAGCTGGCCTCTCGATCACTTGCTTAGATTTCTCCTCGAAGGACCCGACGATTTTTGTCGTTGGAACTCTTTGCGGTGGTCTTTACAAATGCAGCGTCGATAGAGCAATTACCATTGATTCCGAACTGAAAGACGGCGAGGACGAAGACCTTAAGGACCCTGTGATCGACGAGTACAAGAGGCACGAAGGGAGCGTTACTTCCGTTAAGGCCTCACCAATTAGAAATATCTTTCTCTCCAGTGGGACTGAGAAAGAGATTAGGATTTACGACTTTGAGAAGGTATACGTAGAATCATTGAATAGAATGCTCAGAAAATCGACAATAGTTTTAGCGCTTTTGTTCTCGCTTTATGTGAATGCAAGGCAGAGGTATTACAAGCTATAGTATATGTATTGTAAGGAATATCTTCGCTTGTTTGAAGAGAGATTTTGAAATATCGTGTAAATTGTCAGGGATAATTCAGCTAATGATATTTAATAAGAGTTTTTTTTTCAGTCTGTAAATCTGCAAACCATCAGCGTGGAAAATACAGTCATAAAGTTGACCTGGTATTTGGGAGGAACTCGGGACATAATCGGAGCTTACGGTGCAGGCTCGATTGTTAAATTCTACGACGCGACAGACGGAAAACTCTTGCCGAATTTACAGTTGGAATCTACGAGGGAAAATACGACTTGTCTGGACTTTAATCTTAAGAGGTAAATTGTATAGAACACCGGGCGGTCATTTATGGGGTTCTTTCCCTTAGGAATGCTCTTGGCATCAAGCTATTATCAATTGTTCGTGTGGAAATACGTTAGGGTATTTCCTCAATTACAAATTTCATTTATACTTGTGCTAGAGTAGAATAATTGAGGACAGGAAAATTTAATTCACTACCCACAAAAACCGGTTTTAATAGCTATAAAAACACTTAACGATTCTGGATAAATTATAAGGAAATTCATTCATTTTCATACTTGTTTGGAGAATTTTATCTCCGTCAGTTGACCCAGCTTGTTTTTTTTTTTTCTTTTTTTTTCTAGAAACTCATAAAAATGTTCGAGGTAAACAGTCTATCGACATTTGAGTACATCACTCTAGAAGCAATTGTAATGACGTAAAAAAAAAGATCGAGGTGCTTGAGCACGAGATTAAAATAACTTGTTCCAGGTCGTTTTGTCCGTATAATAATAACTGAATCGTTTATCAACATTTTTCAATTTAAAAAAACCTCAGATCAGAAAAATTCGTATTACAGAATTGCGTATAAATTTCAATATGAAATTGTTCTTTTAATGAACATTTTTATAATTTCTGTATTTACAGGGACGTTGCAGCAGTTGGTGATACTTTTGGAAAGCTGGAAATTTGGAAAATTCCCCGTCAAGCAATTCCTTGACTCTTGACCCCCATCACTCCAGTCATTATCAATAATAATCACTGCAATTTTGTAACGCTTCTCTTATCTTTCGGTTTCCTGTTATTACGATCAACCCAACTTCTGAGGCTCCTCGTCGAGCGCAAAAACCAGGGCATGGGATATTTACAAATGAAGAAATATAATAAACGAACAAACCAAGAATTTTGGTCATCGTTATTCATCAATTGTCTGTCACGGAAATAAAAATCCGTCGAATTATTGTAGCGCGAATATTAAAAACGATAAAGTATTATTTTTCCATTCCGTTGTGGCAGCCACATAAAAGACCAAAAATCACGACGAGAAGTGCGAGGTGGCAATACAAAGAGCGGAGAGACGCGTTGTAGTCTCAGTTGAGCAGTTCTGCGTAGAACGAGAATCGTGTCAGTACAAACGTATCTGTATAGAAGAGCCCGACATATAGCCTGTGTATATACAATTATGGAGAGTGGGGGAGCCCGTTATCTCTCTGGCATTGCCGCTGGTGTTGTCTGGAAGTTTCTGACATGACGTCCGTCCTCGCTAGCTCGTACTGCGACGCATCGATCGTACAATTTAATATACAGTACATTTCTCGTGTCGATATGAATCTACCGCAATGCTATAAAATCAGAAATATTATATTTTTTCTTTACGAACGACGATTACACGATATTTATTGTACGTGTAATTGTCGTTCTTTTTGCTCCTCAACTTATAGTTACTAATCTTTATAACTTTGTAGTTTTAGAAAAATTTTCTAAAGTTTCATACGTTAAAAATGTGTTTATTTAACAAAAGGAAAGCGATAATGCAGTTGAAAAAAATCAACCCAAGAGAAATTGTGAGCCACTCCTTATAGCCCGAAGCTTTGTTGAGCAAACATTTATGCAATAATGATTTCTGCGCTTCATCGGAGCAAAATTAAAAAGTTTTCGAAAACAGGTCATATATATATATATATATATATACACACACACACACACACACACACACACACACACTCACTATATCATGAGCATATGTAACGAAATTATGTATCCACGGTTTTCGTACGCTATAGGAATGTATTACAGGTAGAAGAAGAAAGGATAGCAGCAGTCGGGGATATAGTTTGTGTGGAGGAGAACACGTATACGACGGTATACCCACACAACCGGGAAGTGAAAGCCGGTCGCTCGTTCGTTCGTTTGTTCGCTTGGCTGCTCACTCGGTCGACAGAGTTCCCCAGAGACTCGGTGGAAACCAACTTCGAGAAACTGGCACGACGTCACGCTTACGATACGTACTCACTTATAGTGGTAGCGAGTATACCATCCATATTACAGCGTTCGACACTATAGTATATATACTATAAATGAAACTCGACGTGGACCCATGCAACGGGGCCTCCTCCTCGCGTCCGTAATAAAACGTATTAAGCTATATGGGTCAGGCTGGAAAGGAGCTTGAGGAGATCCAGTCACCTAAAAATAAAATCATAAGAAAAATTCTGTTAATTATGGGCTTTTTTTTGTTGAATCTTACATTTGTATCTCGTTAATTACAACAAATGAATTATCATTCTGAAATTTTGTAAACACATCAGAATGGTGAGTTTAAAAATAAATTTTCCAATTCACTCAATCTGTGGAATTTGTAATTTCTCCGTGTTATTTTTAAATAAATATTCGTCCAAAATGAATTTTTTTTTTCGATTTTAATAAAACCAAAAGACTTGACTTGAAAAGACGCGAGTAATCTAATCTCAAGAAAATATTATCTATGAACTTGTCTGATAACTGGAATATCCACCTTGCGTTAGTAAAACAAATATATCCCTTCCTGTTAGTCGAGAGTTAAAAATAACTCGCTTTGGTCATTGCGTATACCGAGACTAGGAGTTCGACTGCAGGAAATACCTCAAGTTCACGACTCCGCGTGATAAAAACCATAGGTTGCGGATGGGTCAACAGACGTTCAAGGGATAATAGAGACAATGGCAAGAAAAAGATAAGGTCTCGGTGGCGTTCCTAAATACAAAGTCCTTCACGCTTCGCGGGAGCATCGAACCGTCTTATTCCTTTTCCTCGACCTTCTCTTTGTTTCTTTCATAAACCGAGTTTAAGATCCGAGCGCGTCATCGCTTTGCATTCTCTCTTTCTCTTCCATTCTCAAGAATGGCGCATCGTTTCATTATTCGCAATATCCTGAACGTTGAATATAGCAAATACAGGTCATACAATTGGTGAATCATCTGATTCTTTATTCGGTATTCAGCTCTTTGTCATTTGTGAAGCCTTACGAAAAATAAGTTTTTTGGAGTGGGGATTTTTTAATCAACTGTCACAATAATTTCTACGTAAATATAGACATAATCACTATAAACTTCTTTTTGCTTTATGTGGATTCCAGCTATTGATTTTTCTATAATAAAAAATTGGTTAAGTGATGAAAAAAGTGATGCATCGAACCAAACTCCTTCCTAGTATCAATGAGGTCTATGTTGGAGCTCATTGTGAACCTCGGCTCGCTCAGGCTCTCCTCCAGCGCGGATCCGCATTACGAATACCACATTTCGAAATGAGCCCCCATGCCAAGGTATTGATTGCGCAGAGGCTGCTAACGTCTGGAGTGACGAGCGAACGGGGCCCACAGTTGCTCCGAAACTTTTGCCGCTTCTGTGGGAACGTCCAACGACGAGCTACTTGGTGCTCACATATGGAGAGGCTCGTCACTGGATTAACAGAATCCATAGGGAACGCTTCTCTCGCCGACTAAGCTCTCCAGAAAATCTGAAAACAAATAATTATGAGGGGCATCGTAGCGTAGGTTGAAATTTCCGAGGAACTACTCCAAAAAATGTTAACAGCGAGAGTTCGCACTTTGCTGATCAGTAGTTGAAACTGAATATTGAGATACTTCTCCTGAAACTCTCAGGAAAATAAGAGTAAACATGACAATGCTCTTGTTGCATGCGTCGAAAAAGAAGAAAAAAAAATTGCTGCTTTAGTATGATCTTGTATTCACAAATAGTATTGTGTATACTCATGAATTTTCATGTAAATAGAAAAATAGTTTTTCCCTTAAATTATCGTCGATCGATTTCGCGGTATTAAAAAGCCGCGAAAAATTTCCAAAGACGTTCGTGCGAACGTACTTTCCGCGTTGTTATAATCAAGGTCTGTTCCCGCGCGAAACAGGAAGTTATTATCGTCAGTAAATTTGAAGTAATCGTTATCTAAGAACTACTCTTTATAATTAATCGCAGAATGACGGTATTGCGGACGTCTTGATGCTAGTCATTTTCCGAAAATCGCCTGATATGATGTTTGACGAAACCAGGGAAACTCGTTTCATTATTCTTGCTGCTGACGATCACGGCAGTTGTAGAACCATTGATTTGGCTCCGCACTTGCTGCGAGGGACGGAATATTTTGGCGTGCAAAAAAAAAAAGAAAAAGTGAAAAAAAAAAAATAAGGATACGAGCCAACAGCAGGTATAAGCAAGGTACGTTACGATTACGAAAACTTAGCGTGACGCAGCTCGACAGTTGGCGAGGTGGCCTCGAGCTGCGTTACAACAGCAGCTTGGGTTCCGGTTAAGCGCGGTCGCTGCTGTTACTGCGCGCTATTTGCCATACGGGCGCAAAACGTTAAGTCCGGCTGTTAATGAAAAGATTGAATGCTACGTATCGAATGCGGTACCAGCTAATTATTGCTAATTATTATCAACTATTTTGAACTAACTTATTATCAATTATATTATAATTATATATATAATTATTATCAACTAAATTATTATCAATTATTGCTAATTATTGCTAATTATTGCTAATTATTGCTAATTTATATCAGCCAGCAACAAGGTGCTGGCTAAAATAAACTAGTATGAACACAGCGCTCGCACTCCATTTTTTCTTCTGCTAATGCTGCTTCACTATTTTGATGTTATCGAATTTCCACGTGCCGTATCCTTTATTTTAGTACGATAAGTAAAATGTATATTACTCCACAATCGCGACGTCGGCTTTACTTCAAAGCCATCGACGTGCAATCAGAATATTTGATAATTGCGTTTTATAAAAACGTTTATAAAAAATAGTGAGGAAGATGTCTCTTCCTCTTTGCGTTGTATTCTTTAAGTCTCTTTTGCAAGAAGCGAGAGACTTTCGATCCTTTTCTTCTAGCAAATATCCCCAAGGAATGTTACTTCTCATTGATGATTTCTTCGAAACATCTCCTGATGTGAGTTCGTCGTTAAAATACGTCACAAAAAGTGGTGTCCGCTTCCAGTCAGTCTTTTTCCTGCACAAACGAAAACCGTAATCTTATAAATTACCAAAGTAACACTCACCCGAGGCAGCATACACTCGCATCGCATGCGAAGAGAACCTGATCTTATGCTCGGCTGTAAATTGCCGCGAGCCACTCCGAGGGTTTCCCGGGCTCTCGTGTTACTCCGTCCCTAACATATTGTGGACATTTGTGGATCACGCTGCACCGTCCACCCGCTACTATGCCGTTCTTCCTTATCGAGTATCGCCGACGTCGCTTACACGGAGCTGCAGAGTGTGCACGTTGCCACGAAGCCGGAAAAGCTACACGAGCTGCTTGCCAGATCGATCGTTGTATGTCCACGTCGTGTAGATTTCCCTGCTTCTTCTTTTGCTGCTGTCCTCGTGTTTTATAGTTCCATGCACTCGAATCTCACAACGGAATAGAGACTTCCACGTCGACCTGAAAGCAGCCGCCGAACAAACAACAAAGCCAAACGATTTACCTATAAAAGACATTTAAAAAAAATCATTTTATAAAATTCAACACTGATAACATTGAGAGTGATTAAATCGTTTCTAATACTGAAAATCGGTACAATACGTTTTTACGTTAATTTCATAATCACAAAACTTTCAACTCTTGTGTTTGATTAATCGCGAAAGGAATAGAACATTGTTATCTATTTATAATTTTGGGTTCAATAAGAACTTTTAATCATGTACTTAAAAGTTTTTGGCCAATACTGAACGACGTATGAAATAGACAATTTTTTTGAATGATAGTTTGCGAACTTTAAAACCACCAGAGAATACGCAAGGCAAAATAATTGACTAGTTACGTCGTATATGTACACGTTTATGTAACGTTTGAACGATTCATTGTTACAGAAAAAAAAATGAAATTATGTAAATCGTGGCCTTCGAAAGATGGGAAAGGAAAGTGAGGACAATATAAGGTTCTTTATTTAACACCCCATCTTCTTCAGTTCCTCCAAATACTGCTCCATGTTCCTGAAGACCCATCGGGTAAAATGAGAATATCCACACTGTCGAGAGCAGACATCTGTCGTTACACGTTGTTGCGTGAAGTAGTCCTGAAAAGGACAGATTGGATTTGCTGCGACGTCCCAATGGCTAATTTTGCTTCCTCCCCTCATATGTCGTTGTTCGCCGTTGTCAATGCTCTGAGAAGACATATCAGCGTTGTTCTAAAAAGAACTTTTTTTTTGTTGTATACATTGATACTTAATTGTCCTGAGAAGGACAGTTTATCATATTTGCGTAAACCAGTTATGAGTTGTTCATCGTGTCGAGAAATTTGCGGGCCCTGAAAAGGGCCCTTAAATAAAATAAAAAACGAAAAACAAAGGGTGATGTGTGGAATGAGGACGGGTCACTGCTGCAAGGTACCAATTGACTGATCAAATTGAACCCGTCTCGGAAAAATATCCGCTGAGTGTATTGGCCAATGGTTTGAAGACCCTTTCTGATATTTTTTCTTCTGTTGCACTCGATTCGCGGATGTGACAATTAAAATTTTGTATCTCTTCTGGACATAAAGTTGCATTTTTTCGGATTTACCAACAAATGTCCTTGAGGAACAGTGATTTGAACTGTTATTGGTTTGAAGATAAAGTGAAATTATAATTTTGAAAAATCTTGGTCGATCTTCGTACTGTTTTTGATTGTTGTTGATTAGCTTCGTCTTCTTCTTCTTCTTCTTCTTCTTCTTCTTCCTCCTCTTCCTCCTCTTCCTCCTCCCACTTTTCTTCGACTTCTCCAACCACTTAGCATCTTTTGTTTCGACGCGAAATAATCTGCGTCTTCGATGTTGAACGATGCCCTCAAGGGACGATGAAAATGTCCCTATCTTCAAATTCTCCAAATCTCCTCTTCATCTTCTTCCGCCTCTCTTCATCACCTCGTATCTTCTTAGACTTACTTGACAATTTATATTTTTTTGTTGCTTTTTCCATACCGAAAAAGCCATTTTCTCGATAATAACTTTTCTTCCATTCCTCTTGAAAAAAAAAAAAAAAAAAAATGTTCCTCCCACCTTAACTCTCACGTTGTATTTGCTCTTCTCTTCTTCGCATTCGCGTAGCTTCCGATGTAACTAAGTATCACCTAATGTAACTCCTCGTCTTTTCTCTCGTCTCTCGGACTACAATAATGCGATCTCGGACCCTGCGAAAGTCCCGGGCAATAATGCCTCGGGGCTTTTATTTAAATCGTGGAATGCCTTTTTTTATATATGTTTGCGATTCCACAAATATTTTGGGCCTTGCCTACGACACACCGTGATTTCCGTTTCCTCTCTCCTTTTGCCCTATTACACTTGGAGTTATATTTTCCTTCTTTTCGTCGATTTTTTCATCGCTGTACATCCACGTATATATATTTCTCCGTAGTCGACGTTAATCTTCAATATTCTTCAGTGTAACAGGACACAGTGTCACATATATTCCCTGCTACGTTGAGTTTCCTGTTTGTAGCTCGATGTGATGTAGCTTTTGGTCTCGCAGTGTTGAAGCACTGTTTTTAATTCGCCTTCCCGTAATCTCTACTAATTATATCTTATACGAACGGATAGCAACAAAAAAAAAGGAGTTGACGAGTGCACAGGTTTGCTCCATTTGCGTTGATGGTGTTTCACTGGTAGCCTTTTGCCCTCTTGAGTCGTCGCGGAAGATTCTCCGCAGCGAGATTGTCGAGCTGACGACGAACGGGTTTTCTGTAGCCTCTCGTTATCCTCAATCACTGCAGACCGAGAAAAACTCGATATTTGCTGAAGTCGCTGAACAACTGGATCGTTGAATCACGACGAGAGCCTCAAAGTCCTCTCCGCTCCTCTTCTTTCCTTGTTAATTCACTTTCTTCGCTTCTTCATCTCGTTCCCCTCCGTTTCTTCTTCACTTGCGAGCCACTGACTTTGAGATCTCGATTAACAAAATATTCATTTTTTCCACGGTATTATACGCCTAACTATTCACAGATACATGTACAATTTGTTTATTCCATTTAGTTTAGTGTTTTTTTCTTTTTTCTCGCACACGCTTAACGCCGCTCACTTATTTTCTCCGTTTAATTACATTTGTTTTTCTTCGTTTACTTCAATATTTACGATGTTTTAAACGCTCGTAAAGTCGCTTCTGACTCTATATAATACAATTCTGAAGGTCCGCCGTTTGTTTTTGTGACTAAACACGATTTGTAGTCCCTTAACATACTATAGAAACATTGCAACATGTCCGAGGGAGGCGTAATTAAAAGTGGGGGAGGATATCGGGGAACGGGGAACCTGTGTGCGAGGGGTTATATAATTTAACGAGATTAGAAACGTAAATCACAGAGATCGCGAGTAACGGAGTCACGATTTTTTACAATATATCATCAATCCCTCGTCGCCACGCGCATTTTCATAATCGCTTTTATCAACGAACAATAAGAAAAAAAAAAGAAAAAAAAAAGAACGCGGCCAACGATTGATCGAGCGCGGCGAGATCCGCGTCGCTCATTAACGAGCGCGACGCGAGCTCCTCGCGCTCTTTAATTAATTAAAATAAAATAAAACACGAAATAAAACGAACGAAATTCTTAGACTTTCGTAAATGCCTCGTGATTGGGTGATTTTTCTGTTGTCCTTATTGGTTTAAACGTAAGTAGGTACTCTTTAAAAATTGATAAACGTAATAATTCAAGTTTCGTAGCCTAATATAATCGTAGTATTATTTTATTAATATTTTTGTTTTTTCGTTCACGTAGGATATTGAAGCGAATGTTCACGCGCTTGCAAGTTCGATCACAATGTATATAAAATCTAAGAGGCATTTTGTGGTCTTAAGACCTTTTTTTTTTTTTCTTCTACAATATATTTCAGCCAATTTGAAGCTTCGATTTGTTCGAGTGACTTGCTCGCGCGTGCTCGTTCGCCACGAGGAACCGCACGTTTTTCGTCTCGGGATCCAATCAACGCCTTGGTCCAAATTTTCAGTTTTTTTCTTCTTTTTTAGTCGAATATGCTCTGTGTGTTTTTTTTTACTTTCCATTAATTTCTATTATTTTTTCTCTCGCATTGCCAGACAAAAAACGTACGTTTCCTCGAGAGGGAAGCTCTTTAAACGATATTCGCGGAAACAAACATTCCTAAAAATTCTTTCACGCAGTCGAGTGATCGAAAGAATCGAGTCTCTCGTTCGCATCGTTCGATTAAACGATTGCTCAGCCAACTTTTGAGGTCAAACCTTTCTGATCATTCGCTTAATCGACACGCTGTTCGCACAGACATCTCTCGAATAGCTAAAAACTAGTCAGTACGATTTGTCGCTTATCGCAGCAGCAACACAGCACAGGCAAGTGTGTCCTCGCTTTTATTCTAACAAGTTCTTAAAACCTCCCCCGCGGACAGAAAAATAATATTGACAAATGATATATATATATGTATATATATATGTACATTAACATATACATATAAATATATATGTGTGTGTGTGTATATAAAACAATAATAATGAAGGATAAACGAGCAATGACAAATATACAAGTCGATTTTTTTCGAAGCGAGCTTGAGATCAAATGGATTTTGTGTTGCTGTTGTTTTTCCGTTTTTTTTTTCTTTTTTTTTTTCGTCTTCTTTTCCTACCCACGATAATACGAGACTCGTCTCGTCGTCTGATGATAAATTTTACGTGTATTCTTTTGTTTTTCTTTTTTTTTTCAGGGTACTGGTGACGTGGGGGACGGGCTTACATTGTTTAAAAAGATTCTCGTATCTTTATTCGTCGCTTTCACGAATATTTAATCGGGACGGTCGTCGGAGACTAGGCTCCACGATAAATATTATTAGAGCCGATTTGTAAAGATATCTAATTGAACCTCGTTTGAGAAATAGAATTCTTCTTATACAAAGACGTGTATATGTGTCCTGCGTGTCTTTGACGTGTTAACCGCTGTTGTAGTTATCGAGTTATTCACATTTTCTTAGCTTTCTTCGAGGGTAAGTCTAAATTCGTCTCTTCGCAAGGGACACGAGTACTTTAGTTACGATTTTTTTTTTTTTCTGCACATTCGTTATTGTTACTCTCTTTCATCGCTCTCGTACTTCCGTTTTACACTTAATTCTAAAATTTAAGGCTTAATTTGTTTCGAACGATCGATGTGTGTGTTTCTCGCATCGGTGCCCCCCAAGGGCTCGTTCGCCATTTAATTTTCTCATTGTATCTTAAAGCTATCATTTCTTGTTTTTCGTAGATGTGTAATTATGTTTCATTTCGCAGTTTTATTTGTGTTATCGTGTCAGTGAATGTCGTGTGTGTAGATTTTAGTCGCGTCGACGCTGCTACTTTTCGAAGCCGAGCTTGAGATTTGCACCGAGACTTTTACAATCACCGAAGCCTCGGTGCAGAACCAAAGAGCTCGACGTATTTAGATCGATATAATTGTCTCTGATGTGCTTCAATCGGCTCTCAATCGTTGCTCTGCAAATCCGAGGTAGAAAATGAAAATCATTGCTCTACGATATATTTTGAATCCCTGAAGTCAGTTGTTAAAAAATTCCAAAAAAGAGTGAAAAATGCTCTAAAAGAAGAATAGTAAAATGCTGAAGAGTACATAGGCGGGCGAAGGGACACGCGGAAATGCGTTTCTCTCGATAAACCTTCGAAATACTATCTTTCGGCTCTCGTCACAGCGATTACGCACGATAATAATAACTCATTCGTAAATAATAATTAACAATGAAAGGGGAATAATCTACAATTAAAAGTTACAAGAGATTTGGGGTATGTAGAAGTGTAGAGATGTAGAAATTCCAAGTAGGAAGTTTGCGGTAGGTTCTCCGCGAGTATTTCCGAATACGCTAGCAGTCTTTGTTTTGTTTTTCTCTTTATCGAGTTCGAAGAATTAATTAATCTTCTCAATGAGCGATAAATTGCGTCTTTTTGATTGACGAGAAAAATTCGATAATTCGGAGTTTTCTCAATTTTTCGAGCACTCGCCGTTTATTGAACTCGATTAAATTGGACTCTTTACGGATTCGAAGACTCGGAGAAGCCTGGGCTTCGAGTTTACAGTATTTTAAACGCTCGAGAGCGAGTGGCCTCGGGGCTTCGTCGCTTCCCGTGAAACTTTGCACAAACGAGACTCTCCTCGATGACAAACACCATTTTTTTGATGGATAAGTCGGTCAGAGAGCCAAGCTGTAGCGCTTAAAGCGCCGAGCGAAGATTCCAGCGGGGAAGTTGACGCCCTGAAGATCGTGGCCGGTGCCAAAATGGTCCCGCTACTCGACGTTTATTCAGTACCTCGATAACGCGTCGTTAAGCTCGTTCTTCTTCTTGTGGTTTATAGTTTATTATCGTGAAGGAGCCTTTTGCGACGAACCGCGTGTGTTCTTTTTTTCATTTCGTTATATTTTGTACGTTACAATATCACATTCAATGCCGACTGTCCGTAGGTCGCATCTTTCCGTGTCGATATCGTGTTTTTTTTTGTTTTTTTTTTTTAAAGCATTTTTCGCCACACGTGACGCAGGAAAAACAGCCGAAAAAAAGTGCACGTTTCGGTGTTGACATTAAAATTTAAAAAAAAAACAAGTCTCTCTCATCGATCTTCCGCTCCCGTAGCCAATTATCCCGCCCACCGATCCCGAAGAGCGTCGTTCTCCTTGCAATAAACGCTCGGAGTCCGACAGCAACTTCTTATACATTTTTTATTGACCACGAAAGAAGAAAAGCAATGGAGGACTCAGATTGATGAACGCGAAACTGCAACTTGATTTCGACGGTTTTTTGTTTAATCGACGACGGAACGGCGCGAGAGGATCAACGTCACGCACAATATATAATATATATATATATATACATATCATATATATATATATTTAATAATTCTACTTTGTTTTTCACCGCCACGAAAACCGCGAAAGGGAATAAACTCGAAAAGAGAATTTAGACGAAATTAAAGAAAAGGGAATACATTTAAAAAAAAAAGTTATTTAAAGTTAGTTAAATCACTGACCCCGAAATTTCCGAGGATAGAAATTTCCGCACGGTTGCAGCGATTTATCACCGAAACGCGAAAAAAGTTTCACGATTCACGAGTCGTTAAATATTGTTGTTTTAAATTAATATATATATATTCGCGATAACAATATAAACTCCAGAGAAAAAAATATCGCGGCCAAGCGTCCTTCGATCGTCAGTCTCGACTGTAAAGCGCACGCGCATCGATTTCATCTTTGATTTCGCTGATCTAACGGTTTGCCTTAATCAATCGCGCGCGTTCATCTCGATATCTACTCAATATCCGATCGTTAAAATTATTTTTCCATACACACACAATTAACTCATTCACACACATCATTCTCATCATTCGTAGCGTCTCTTTATCATTAACTTATTACGATATATGCGCATATTTATGTAATCGATCCGTTATCAATTTAAAATTAGTAGTACCTATAGGGTCATCATCACAGCTAATTTATCATCGTTCAATTAATCTCGATCGATTGATTCGTGTTGCCTTTAGCTCGGTTAACTGAGGCTATTTATTTATTTTTTCTTTTTCGCTACTTTTCATATCTGCTTCGTGACGAGTGCTTGAAAAATTTGCAATTCTCTTTCTCTCGTTGCCCTTTTTCTTTTAGTTATAAATCGTCACGTTATTTCTCGTCGCATTAACGCGACGATCGACGGACGATTTGAATGCGTCGTGTCGAAGCGATAAATAATCTTTGTACAGTGTGCGTTCGCTCCGTGTATATATTATAAAATATATACAAAATACACATTATGACAAATATTACAATTTTAGTTTCAAATTATTTACACATTTTTGTTGGTATTTTAATCGAGCGGATGAAGGAGTTCCTCGGGACATTCTCGCTTCGCTCCGAGTCAGCACACTTGGCTCGTTTATATTTATGTATTTTCATTTTCTTTTACGTTATTTAATTCACATTTGGTCTCGCCACATGTGGCTGAAGTTTAAGTGCTGCTCGATCACATTGTTTTTAGTTTTTTAAAGCGTTTATCGACTCATAGAACGTTTCGATATTTTTTCCTCAACGTCGAGGCTGAGAACGCGAGAGAAGGTCTCTTTAATTTTAATTACAAGGTGTACTTGTCGTACGAGGTAGATAAATACACGAAAGGCCTGAGAGAAAGAGAGTTGATTAACTAGAAAGTAAAAAGGACTGAAATATTTTTTTACGAAGATAATGCGAGTTATCGAGAGAAAAACTTCAAACCCCGGCTTTCCTTCCGCCGAGCCAGCGGCTACTCATCATTTTTATCCCTCGTTTTCTCATCGATTATGGAAAGAAAGTATTTATCCAGCTCTGCACATCATCACGTCGCAGCATTATTAATTTCTTCCTCGCTAGTCCTCATTTTAGTTCACCGATTATTACAATCGTTGACTGCAATTCAGTCGAGCAGACTGGGCAATAATGATCGTTATGATCGCTGAGAGCGATCCGAGAAGAAGAAGAAGAAGAAGAAGAAGAAGAAGATCTCATTGCAATCAAGAAGACCGATCTGCCTCGAAAATCTGAGCAAGTGCCGATTTTTGTCGAGCCGGACCGGCCTCTCGATCCTTTCTCAATTTTATTAATTTCATTTCCCCCCAAAACCTAAAGCGTCGCTCGGTAATTGACGTCTCAATGTCTCGGAATAATTGCCGAGCGGTACAGCATTTGCCCCGAGACAAATTGCACGGCGTTCCCGTAGCTTTCATCAGTCATAGCCAATCATTTAATTTGCATAAATTTCAGAAAGACAAAAAAAACGAAATACGTTGGCATCACTTCCAGAATAACACATTTTACGTTTTGGTAAATTTAAGTAAAGTTTCCATATTTTGCACACCTGAGCCCAAACTCATCGAATCGATCGTTGCTCCTCATCCGTGACTTTTTGATACTATAGATACTCAATATTTTCATATAGTTATTATTTAAAAAATAGAAAGAAAAACTACAAAATAAAGGCGGATTTATCACACTATAGAAAAACTAAACAATCTGTATAGTTACCGTATATATACATGTGTGTATATATATATATATATATAGTTATAACCCGAACCGAATAAACCAAAGTCAGAGAATTGCACAATTTTGACTTCATTGTTCTCCCTCCTTTTGCTTATCAATCATTCGGCACACTCGCACAAATTCAAGCTCGAAAATCGGCAACAACGAAAAGTTTGCAAAACATTATTTCTTCGGTTGTCCCTCGCCGACGATCGTTCGCAATCGAAGCGTCGCTTCGGTGCGAACGATTGTCAGTGGACGTTACAATGCGAATAATAGAAGAAAAAAAACCCGAGAAACATTCGCTCGTTTGGCAAACTCACCGTTGTCGTCGTTCGTCGATCCTTGAAATTAACATTCTCGCTGTTCCATTCGTACCTCGCTGCATTCGCTCCTCATTAAACACACACCTGACTCGCGATAACGATGAAAAGAAAAATTAAAGCACTACGCGGACTAACGACGAGTGCGAGTCGCTCTAATAATATTCGCGACCAGTTTCTGGATCGCCCTCGTCGAGGGCAAAAAAGCGTGAAGATAAGTTAATCGCAACGAAAGGAATTTAATAATTTTTTTGTTTTTTCAACGGTAAGCTTTTAAAATACTACGGCGGTGGATTTAGTCGGTCCTCGAAAATTCGAGTTGATCGATTACTTCTCTCCTGTATCAATATCGTAAAAACGAAGTTTGTCGCATGGATTTGCTATGAGGGCGATGGACGAAAAGTATACTATCATTGTAATATTCCCCGCTTTTCTGGTCCACGGCGATCGATGGAAATTAAAAAAGAATATTTGCGTTTGGCATTTGTCGTTTGTTTTTTTGGAAAGAAAAAACTAATAACAACGGGAATAATAAAGCGTTGTATGTGTTGTACTTTAGCTCGCAGGGACAAAGCAATGGAATTTATGTCTTTGCTCCTATTAAGCCATTTTAACCGACGAAACAAAAACGAGATATCACAATTTATATTTCTCTATTCGCCCTAAATTTAAAAAAAGAAAAAAAAAATAATATAATTTTTTTTTAAAAGAAAGAAAAAAAAAATAACCACCGTTAAATTTTTCGGCTTTTTGCACTGACCAATTGGTATACGTTAGAATTATTGTTTTATCGCTATTTAACGCGTCACTGAGACGAGAACGGTGTAAATTCTGCGGTTCTTCACAGCAAATACAACTTTCTAGTCACAGTTACGCGGTGTGTCTACTGGCACTTCGTCATTTAAGTCGCGAACTTTGCTCCTTTTTCCCTGATTGTGCTTCTGATATTTCGAATTTAGGCTTTTCGATTTTTGCATGCAGAGTTCCAATTTTTTTTCGTCCCAAAAAAAAAAGAAAATTGAGGACCACTTGAGCCTTAAAACGTGAGCGTCTTGTTTAATTATTGAGAATTTTTGTTTTTCAAGGCATTCAAAGAAGTATCTAACTCTCGAGATTCGCGAGAAACTTGCTCGGTGTTTCTAGGCGAAATTGAAACGCCATCGTCGCCCTGAGCCACCGATCATGCTTTCTCTCCTTCGCCTCCCTCCGGAAAACTTTCACTCCTCGAACTCTCGAATTTTAATAATACAATTCATACAAAAAATAAAAAATAAACAACAAAAAAAAAGGCGGGAAGAAAAGTAGCTTTAGCATGACTGAATTCCCGATGCGTATAACCGCGACATAATTTGCCGGATGTTCTGAGAGCCGAAAGACAAAAACCCATTCCTATTGCGAAAATCAGAAAATCACTCGAAGCTTTATCCGAGCGGAGATTCCCTTCCAGCGAGTATCGTTATCATATTTTACGTCGTGAATTTTCGATCTCTTTGAGAGCAATCGATGAATAAAAAAACACTTCGATTGTCTCGTACGGAGCGAAAAAACTCAGCCAACGTTATCCGTATAAAAGTGGTGTGAGCAACGAAAGGAGACGAAAAGAAAAAAGATGAATCGAAGCGCGCATATTGCGTATCAAAGAAATTGAAGGCCGCAGCTTATCTCTCGCGTCAGTACCGTCGTCATCGTGTCTGGACGGTAGCGAATTCGTGTTTTTCAAGAGTGTCGTGTGTATTGTAATGTCTGTTTGTGTGTGTCTGTGTCGTGTGTGCGTGTGTGTGTCGTGTGATAGTGTAAGTTAATAATACGATAATCTAAAATACATATGTTTACAACTTTATACACGTCGTGTGGATATAATCGTTAAACGTTCCTTTTGTTTAATTACGTATCGAAACTCGAACGTGATATCGAATCGAGCGAGCGTCATTCACCGTCGGATTATTATTATTTCTCGGGTAAACTGACACTTTCTCAGCTTCTCAATATTCTCATCGGTGGCGGAAACATTGTGGCGAATTTTCATTCCATTTAATCTCTTCATACGAGTCTTGTGTGTTGTGTGTGTGTGTGTGTGTGTGTTTCGCTTCGATAATAATACATAGAATTGTAAACACAGGTCGCGCACGAGTTGTACGTTAACGTTTATCACGAAGAAGGCGCTAGCGCCAATATCCATTAAAGTTTTCTGCAGTTCTGTGCAAATCACACCGTAATACGAGCGCGCTCGCGCGTTTTATCGTTCGTTTGTTTGTTTGTTGCTGTTTAACTTCGATTTTGTTATTGTTTTTGTGGTTTTTTTTAGTTCCTAGAGTTAGATTCCCTCGTGGGCATGATTTTCAACACGATATTTGCTTGGTTTTGTTGGTTTTTAAACGATGAGCTGAATGTCGTAGACGCGAAGGGCACGCGGATTACCCGCGAAGGGGGATACGCCGTTTGTTTGTCGTAATTGACTCACTGGGGCGCGTGATTTTGGAGCTCTCGAGCCTACCGTGCCGGTCCAACTCCTTGGATATCAAGCCTGGACATTCAGTATCATCTTGAGATGATTCGAGATGCTGCAGCAAGTCTCGGACTGCTGGCAGCTACTCATTAGTCTGGTTGTCCAGTGGCTCGGTGGTTTCGGTAAACTCGCCGGCGACGGTGGCTCGGAAAATTTCGCTCCTGCATAGAAGCTCCCGGTTGGACTTCCTCGTGGACTCTCATTGCGAATCGGCGAGTTTCTCAGATTCTTCACAACCGCGCAAGGCGGACTACAACTCAGTCGACCGCTGTTTGAGTTTCTCGTGGAATTTCGACCACCGCTCGCGAAATATGTTGTTGATTTAATGGAACCCGGTTTGTGGTATGGACGCTTCCCACCTGTGTTCGGCGAACCCTGCCGCTCGACCTTGACGCTCATCTTCGGCGCTGAATTCGTCATCGCTGATAGTCTCTTTCTGCTCGCTCGTCTACTCGATAACTCGATCAACGACTGATGACTCGCTGCTCCGTAACGGATCAGTGACGTCGTCCTCCTGTACTCGAGATAGGTCCTCTCTATTTTTTACGGCAGAAAGAAAAATACCGAACGCACAATCAGATTTTGTTCACCTCTTTTCGCATGGAAATAACGTCGCATTTCAATTGAAACTCATCATTTATTTACTATATATTTATTCAGAGTAAAGACACTTGAAACTCATTAACGAATACATTTTTTGAATATGGTAATAACAGTGCAAAAATTTATGTTTTTGTGTATTCATTAACATTTGATATTTTTATCCATCTCTTAATTTGGTGCGGCAAATTAACAAAATCGGTTGCGCAATAATGACTTTCTAAGTTTTAGTTACTGAATTTCTGCACCTTTGATAAAAAAAATTATTTTCTCTGAAGTTAAAGAAAAAAGTGAAGGAATATGCATGTCAAGATTACTGTGCTGAAAATTGGTGTATATAATTTTATTGTGACCTATTTATAAACTCCTTAAAAAAATAATAGACTCTTATCTGCAAATGCTCTTGACTGCAATAACCACAGCTTATCAGTTTCCTTCATTTAATTCAATTGATTTACGCATCATATTTTTCCAAAACAACATTTTTCAAAATTGATAAAAAAATTTTAACTACCATAAAACTTTCCCTTCACATACATCTGCACATGTAATCAACACATACACTGATATATCTACATTTTTCCTCCACATAAAAAAAATAAAAAAAAAAATTCTCCCTACAATGGAAAAAAAAGTGTCCAATGGATGAAAAAAAATACCCAATCTTATAGCGCGTCCCGACTTATTTCACTTCCTAACTCTCACCACATTCTTTAAAAACAGCTCGAAAGCCTAAAACAATATAAAACCTGCCAAAACCCACGCACCGCCATTTTGATTCTAAGCTAACGGCAAATAAAAGGCAAGTAAGAAAAAGAGAAAAAAAAGAAAGGAAAAAAAACGGGAAATAAATACTTACGGCTATTTGTAGTACCGGGTAACTTTCCGAAAACTGGGAGCGTGTTAGCGCCGCGTCTGGTGGTAGCTATTGTAGCCGCTGTAGTTGAGGTCTGTCGGCAAACTGCGCAATAATCTCGGTAAACAAGAGAGTAGATATGGGGGGATAGGGGCCGAGCGAGGTAGTGTGAGTGGTTGGGATGCTCTCGGAGACTCCCTCGAGGTTGATGCTACCTGGTCCTCGTGTTCTGCTGTTCTCGTATCGTTGTCCTGGCTGTCCGTTGTTGCCGCGAATTGGACCACATTCGGTGACCGTTTGGGCCACCTCTTCGCGCCAGAGCCTCTCGGTATCTCCGTCTCGTGTTTGCTTCCTCGCCGTTTTAATGGCCGTCTCACAAAATCCTTAATTCGCGAGACGTTTATCACGAATCGATTGAAGTAAACAAATGAAAATCTGAGCGAAGAAAACGAAAAATGATTGGATATTGAATAGCCCCGAAAAGAGTCTCTGGGTTTTTGCGCTGCGACACCCACGAAAAACGTCCGTTTTTAGCACACAGCTGGAGGCACAAGATGGCGGCCGCGTCTTGTTTGTGTTTTCGCGTTCCTCCGAAGCTCTTCTCTCTCTCTCTCTCTTTCTGCTACGCTCAGTTAATCAGCCTCGCGCACCAGCTGCTCTCGGACATCCGGAGGAGCGCGAGTCGAAGGGAAGAAAATAAAAACAAATTTCTTCTCTCTCACTCTCGCACACACACACACACACGCACACGGGTGCCGGAGGGAGGGGGGAGACGGGACGAGAGAAAGAAAAAACCGAAGCGCACACACAACACGAAACACTCGCGAGACGATTTTGAATCTCTATCGCGACTCGAGTTGTTGGTATTGTTTATCGTTTGTCGCTTTTATTATGGTTGTTGTATGTCGCGTAGCGCAGCCTGATGTTATTTGGGCTCGGCGTTTCCGGTTTACATCAACGACGATGACGACGACTGCTCCTCCGCGGCTCACACGTTTTCGAGATCCGTTCTGATATCTCGGAGCGCGTGATTCCCTTCTCTCTTTCTCTCCTGTCTATATATCTATACCTCTCGATTATTACCACACTCGTGAACTCCTCTGTTCTCTCTCTCTTATCTATGTTCTTCTCACACTCCGTGCAACACACGCGGATCCCTACTCGAATTCTTCGTTGTTGCTTAGTTCTTTCCAGTCGCCGAGCGTATTTATCAATTCGACGCTCACACACTCGCTTCTCTCGCGACAACCTTCCTCTCACACTGTGCTTCAGCCTTTGTGACGAGTCGAGTGCTACGGGTGAAGGATTAAGAACCAGAGCTATTGGCTTTTGCCCCCACCAATCGGCTCTGCCAATGTTAAACCCGAGCGAGTCGTTCGTGTGACCTCGCTCCTCCAATCGAGTGCGCCCTCGTTCGGGCTGCTTCGTCAAACTTCGGTGTTCGTTGAGCGATCGAAAAATAATAAAGGAATATAGAAAATTTTGAAAATCGCTATACGCGTCCGTGAATGTACGATATTTTCGATCTGTTTGCTTGCCTCAACGCTATCAACAGCCGCTGATAAGCTAGCCGAAATTTTTGTTGTTTATAACGATCGCGGTGGAGCTGCGCGCCGATTGGTCGGTTTGGCCTTTGAGTAAACAGCGTCACGCGCACAGCAAGCCCGAAAACGTCCATCGGACGATAGTTCGGCTGTGCGCCGCTCGAGGCTCTCGGCGGCAGCACCGTCGCCGCCACACAAGCTCCCCTCCCTCGCCCATCGTTCTCTACAGCGTTTCACAAAACGCGTTCTCCTCCACCTGCGAGGCGATGCACAGAATTGGTTTCTCCTCGTCATCCGCGTAGTCGAGGCAGCGTGACGAACGAATTTGAAGATTCTGTCGTTTATCCGGAAAGGATATCGCGGCTGGCGACACGCGGTGAGAGGAGAGCTCGTACAGACAGACGGAAAACCCGTCGAGCGATCGTGAACTCCGAGTGAAACGATACAATAAAAGACACACGGGGAAGCTCGTGAATCAACGTCCGCAGCATTAACCAGCGAACCACCTTCGATTCGTGATTCATTTTCGCAATCTTCGCGCTCTCTCGGACACTCGGACGATTAAACTCATTAAAAATGCCACTGCGTGGACAAGGGATACACTAAAACATGTACGACGAGGTATCCAGAGTCTCCGAGAGGCTTACTACAGATATCGAATAGCCGCGAGTCAGTGAACGCGGTTACAGAACAGTTTTTCGTGCTGCCACCTCGTCGAATAATTAAAAAAAAAAAAAAAACACCACTCACGACAAAAGAAACGCAACAAACAACTGTCCGCGACGCAGCGGAAACGCGTTTTTATGAACCGTTGTAGTTTTCAATAATCAATGTGTTGTATATACATACATATATATGTATATGTATGTAGTCTGTGGTACTGTTAGGTACTCTCTCACTTTCTCCTCGTGTCCGGTGGCACATAAATAAATATAAGAGAAAGAGAGAGAGAGAGAGAGAGAAAGGACGGGGGGGATATTATTATCTCTGTACGCGACGGATGTAAAAAGCCGCGATTCGATGATAACTCGATTGAGATATAATTGGTTTACTTAGCAGTGTGTTTTAAGGCCAGCGTAATAGCCAACAGTCGCGTTGACCAGCTGATATATATATACAAATTGTAAACGTCTCCGGGGGCTGGTGGTGCGTTTGGCGAAGAGGAAACGCGTTAGCGTTTTTCGTGTCATATAGACAGGCGCCTCGCCTCGGTTGTTCTCATCGAGCAGGGCGTTCGCGATGGGTGGGGTCGCGGTTACAGCCGAGTGAGATACGCGCGAGGAGCCTGAGCGACCCCCCAGTGTTTCGCCAGTGTGACGATAGTAGCAGCGCGGCCATCGCGGCGGCCATTCGCCGTAACCACGACGCTCTCCTCTATTCGTCGACTTCTTACCACGAGCTGAGTGTTTGGCGTGCGGTGTGACGTCGCTCTGATATCTGTGAGAGCGAGCTCGATAAAACACGCACGCAGAATAGTCCCAGCTAAAGGTAGGAGCGATTTTCCTACCCCGAAAATAAATAAACACTGCTACATCATTATTATGTACTTAACTGAGCTACGTGTGTGTGTGTTTTCATGTATATGTATATTATATTTTACTCAAAAAAAAAAAAAAAACGATAAAGAATGAAAGAAGAGAGAAACGATGGAGCTTCGAGTGGCAGAAAAAGAAGAACGAAGCCCTCGTCTCTCTTGCACACGCACATACCATATACATATATATATGTTTTGTTTTGTTCTAAATCTACTGTTTGTTTTCACCTCTTCTAGTTACGCAGTAATATTATTATAATGCTCAAATAATAAAGTAAAAAAGCTTTCTTGTTCCTAGCTTGGGTAGACTGAGATTAAACTTGAGAGTTTTTCCTGGTTGCGCTGGGCTTGAATAATTACGCTATTTAATTTAAACCAAAGACATGCAAGAAAAGAAAAAGAAAGAAAAAATAATAATAAAAGGTTATGTGTACATGTATTATGTATATATATATATACCCCTTTTCCTTTCTACCGCACGGCAGTTTTACTCGCTGCCGCGAATCCCTTTCTCGGTATTTTCTATCTATCTTCCTCTTAGTCCGCACCTCGCAGTCGCATCTGCGTCGCCCTACGATTCCGCTCCGTTCCGCCCACGATTCCTTTATTCCTCCCCTCCCTCCTCCTCCTCGCCCGCGCCCTCACCGAACGATGCTCTCTCTCTTTGTCGCTCTTTCGTTCCGTCTATATTTTAGCTCTCTTGTTTTTCCGCCTCTTTCTATCTTTCTATCTTTCACGAATACCACTAGACCGATGTTTTATATACGGAGGATGCACGCTCGTCAGAGAAAGGATATAGTCGCTTGCGCACGAAGAAACTTTGATACGTTCGCCTCTGCTCGCGCACAAAGGACGTACGCGATTACACATTTCGCTCTCTGTCTCTTTCTCGCACATTGTCACACTGTGTCTTTTGTTTCGCGATAGGAATCGTCAGGAGCGTCGGCGTGTGTGTATATATGTAACTGATGTGTACATACACATATGGATGTATATATGTATATATATATACGCACGCGTGTTTTAAATACGTAGCAGTAACGCGCGCACGTGCTGAGCATATTAGCCAAGATACTCGCGGCATTGCAAGTGTCGAGTGTACGTGAGTGGGAAAGGGGGGGGGGGGGGGGGAGTCTCCTTCTCTATTTGTGCATAAATAAATATGCTTCGACGTTTCCGCTTTGGGATGCCTAACTTATAACCTTCGCTCTGTCTACCTGCCTCACTCGCACGAATGCTTTGCCTGTTTGAGGTTATGTTGCCGAGGAGTTAAAGGACTACGTGGCGGAGGATGTTGGGTGCAATGGAAATGAGGCTCGAGCGCGACGAGGATTCGCGTTTTTCAAAACTTATCTTGGCATGTTTTATCGTCGTACTTGAGTCGGTGGTTAAGTTTCCATTTATACAGCAACAGCGAAGGCTTCGACTAGTCGGATAAGCCTTAAGTGTAACAAGGATTCATGTTTTTTTTTATCTTCTCGGCATATTTCGTCGTTGTACTTGAGTCAGACGTTGAGTCGGTGGCTCAGTTTTCATTCGTATAATAACAGCGAGGCTGTTACTACTCGAATAGGCGTTAAGATGATGTGTTACTGCTCGGTCGGTAACAAAAACTTTAAAGCGTTTTTCTTCGCCACAATTAAGGTAACAGAAAAATAGGAGAAGCACTTAATGCTAAAACGCGGTACATCGATTTTTCGTTCGAAAAATCAACCGTGGCGAAGAATAACGCTTCCGGAAGGTTTCGCTATCTCACGCGTACTTATGGCGGATCAGTCAGTGTAACACATGACCTTAAGTATGACGAGGCTTCGCGTTTTGAATTTCCTCGTCCCATTTCGTCATTGTGCTTGACTCGGACGTTGAGTCGGTGCTGGAGTTTTCATTTATACAATAACAGCAAACGGTTTGCCTGCTTGAGATTATGTTTTGAAGCATTTAAAGGGCTGCGATGATTTTTCGCGGAGGTTGGTTTTTATTTAGCTGTCATATTGTATCGTCGTATTTGAGTCAGACGTCGACTGGGCTGTTGAGTTTTCATGAATACAATAAGAACGAGGGTGCGCACCTGACGCAAGCGCTAAATTGCAATACGCGCGGTGCCAGCGGGAGAGGAAGTGACGTTTTGAAAACGCTTTCATATATTCAAGTCGGTATAGCGCATCGGTCTGTCGTCAGACTCGACGATGCGCGTCGTGTTTTTCTCTGTCTTTCTGTGAGCCGTTCGCAGCAGAGAGAATTAATAATGCCCAGCAGCTGGCGTTTCACGAGCTTGAACATGAACGCGGCCATGTTTGTTTGAGATTGCGACTGTGTAGTCGTCGTCTTTCGAATCCGCTCGTTGAGAGAATCTTCTCCCTCAATGTCACTTTAATCAAAGTATATGAACTCGGAAGTCTGTACTTCGACTGACGAGTGCATTTGACTGAAGCTGGTAGATGATTGTGCATTTTGTATATTCATCATTCTGCGTAATTACGAATTAAGAAAGATAATGAAAAACAGAACTCCTGTGATCCTGGAAAAAGCCTAAGAAAATTTTCGTATTTAACATTAATAATTTAAAAAACTGTTGATGCAAATATCGTGCGTTATCTATGATGAATTTTTGTTATTTATATGTGCACTATTGTACGAGCTATCATTTTATTTATTTATTTATTTATTTATTTATTTATTAGTTAATGTATGGTTTCTTCAACCTTTTACATTTCTCCACACTCCTCGAACAAACTTAACCTAAAGACTTAAATATCGTAAATTACCTTCCTCCCTCTTTGGTTTTCGCGGCGATTTTTTCAAAAGCTCTAGCGTTGTACGAACTATATATACTCCATAACCGAAAAACGCGAATTCGGTGTGGCGTGGTTTGATAAAAATAATTGAATTTTGAGCCGAAAATTTCATTCTCAAAATGCGTTCACCCGGTATTACGATAGACGAGTGCTAGATAAGCAAATTGAATTTAGTGCCGCAAAAGCTTTTGGAAATTAATGAAAGACCGCGTGTAGCGGGAAGAAAAAATAAAATAGAGACGAAACAGAGAAACCTGTGGGAACATTATTTATTCGTGTCGCTGGGCACAGTGACGACGAGTTACTCGCCGTACAGCGGCGCCCCACGCCACGCAACTTTTTTCAAGTCCCACGTTGACGTTGACTATATGCTCGCTTCCTTTGCCCGCACCTACTACTACCCCGGATAGTGGACACCACGATGTGGTAGAAACATAAATATTCAACGAGCGCGGAGGGGGTATCGCACCTCCCACTTCCATTCTGTTTCTCCCCCTACGCGGGACAGAACAGCAGTCGGGATAACGCGCTTTTACCCCCCCCCCCCTCCCCTTAAAGTACAGACTCACGTGCGCACACAGACACTTTCGCACGCTAATCCTGGCCCCCATCGTGCACCCCCAGTGTCGTCGTCCCTGGGGAATCGGAGATAGGCACGAATACCGCCTAAAATTACCGTAATTTTTTACTTCCATCCAGGCTGTCAATTTACCGCCGAATTATTAGCCATTTTTGCCGGTAGATGGACCGGTTAATTTGACAAACAAAATGCTTGCTATACGCGATACTAAAATTTCGATGTAAAATCGTGAAATGAATTGGGAATTTGTAAAAAATAATGCAACGAGGAGTGCGAAGGTCTCGGTAAGTTGGAAGGACTTTTTAGAGAACTCATGTTCATTTTCGTTGTCGTTTTGTTGGAGAATAAGGAAGTAACGCGTTTTTAACTCTTTCGGGCGAGTCCATCGCGTTGGAATCGTTTCTTTTTTTTTTTTTTTCTTTTAAGTCTGTGGCTTTTATGCTTTATTTACGTTAATTATAAGATGATGGAGTCGAGTCTCGGAAGAAAGGCAAAAGGAAGATGTGAAAAGAGAACAGACACTGCGACGAAGTTTCGAAACTTTGTTTGCCCGCTTCCCTCCTGCTTCCAGTGCGCCAGTGTCAACACTGGCTCTCCCCTCCGTGAGCTAAGTGTCGAGAGCACGATGACGCCCACGTTCTACGCATGCGCCTACCGCGTCGCCCCTCTTATCGCGCTGATGGCTACACCCCTGACTTTTTTAGCGACGTCTCTGGGCTAACGCCCCCTCCAACTTGACGCAGTGACGGCACTTGCGGTTACTGGGTCCTCGCCCTATCAGTCGAAAAAAACATTTCTGTAGCACAAAATGCGCGCGAAATTGTTAACATTCTTGCTTTTGATAAATTCACTAGTAGAAGTATTAGTTTTATTTCATTGCACACCCTTGCGGGGGTTATTACATTTGCCCCATCCCCGTACATTTATCCGTTACATCTATATTTACACTTACGCTTTTCCATACATCCATTTTCCACAACCAATTAACTACTGTTTAATTTTCTATTAAACTTTTTATCGATATCTTAATGACATGAATAATGTCGAGAAAATTACGAATAAATAAAGTTACTCAATCGAGTAGCCGCAATCGGCAAATTTTCGCCAAAATTGTGCGAAAATGTCGCCACGATGATTACTTAATTTAATTCATTACGCCGCGACAGTCGATATTTGCTGCATATTCGAATAAGCGAAATTTGAATTATGCTTCGGTTTCGCGCGCTCAGAATCGAGACTTCAGGATCTCAGATCAGAGAGGACAAAAATGGGGGAAAGGTGGGTGATTTTGAAAATACAGTTTTCGCAATTTTTGGTGGAGGCGCTTAAAATTCTATAATGAAAAAAACAGACCGCCGATGGGCGGTTCGCCATCGATAATAATTCTTACTTATCACTTTGTGTGGAACACGCTGTAGTAGATAAAGGTACGGCCCTGCCCTGTACTACAGTTCCGTACCTAATCGCCCTCCCCTCCAACTTCCCGCTGTGTCCAAGTCGACCCCCTCCCGCCCCTTTCTTCGCCGCGTCATTCGCTCGCCCTCTGTACTCACAAATTTTTCAATTGATAAGGGTGCCATGGGTCCGTGGATACGGGCGAGCATAGGCTCGCCCATACACACCGTTGGAGGACGAACGCGAAGTCTCTCGCCAACCCTCTCCTGGATATGTTCGTTCTCGTGTCTCGCCAGCTCGGAAACCCTCGTTACTCATCCCCCCTCCCCACCACCCCTTCCATGGGCCGCGAAATTCTGTGGGAAAATAATTCATGATTGCTATGCAAAAGTAATAACACGAGATGCGAGTGACTCTTTGTTGCTAGGAATTATTGTCGGCTGTGTTACTCGACAGTCCGCATGTTTCTGTTTTTTATACGATAATGCGACGTCCGAATTTTTTTTTGTTTCTTTGTTTTTTTGTTTTTTCGTTTTCTCAGTATCGCTATAATTCAGCAAGCGTCTATCATACAGTTCTGCAATTTTAATCCTTTCGTTTTGGTCGTCGCACGAAACTCACGACTTGCAACGTAATGTTTTTCACACCGGAATTTTTGGTAATGAAGATTACGCGCGAAATACAAGTCCGCGGTAAGATTAGGGGGATTACTTTTTTTTCGTAATAATATAATTATACGAAGTATAATAGCCTCAGGTTGTTGCAAAAAGACAGATTTCCGTGCAAATGGAATAGAACGGTACAGTGTTTTAGTCATTTTTCTAGAACTCGAAGATCCAACATTTTTTCCTGCTATCAGTCAAATGCAGTGGGCTTTCATTATCTCACTCCGCGTTTCTCTCTCCCTCGCGCTTTCGTTTTTCTCGTTCCGCGAGGCTCGCGGCAGACTCTTATTATCGCATCGTACTGCAATTCGTATGCCGAGCCTTTGACTCACGTCGCGTGTTACGTGAACTTAACAATTGAGAGAAATCTAGTCTCGAAAGCGAAATACTTCGGAACTAGAGACAGTGGGCGAAAGTTTTGGTTGAAATTGTTGCGTTGGTGAAGAAAAAAAATCTGAAAAATCAGCAAACCATCGTCATAAGTTTTCTTAACTTGAACTCGAATCGAAAATTGTCATTGTGACTGGAGTGTCCTCTTATTGGCGAAAATATATGTATGTATGTATATATATATACATATATATATATATATATATGAATTATCCCATACTCTTCACATCTACGATATTTCGTTTCTCTCATCGCACGAAAATCGTGGAATCATCATCGGTGCAGAAAATAGGGTGCTACTAACACCGGCTTTGTCTTTGACGCACGTCTCGACTTACGTAAAATTAACAGTCACGTACCGAAACTAACTTTCCAGTGGCTCTGCATGCGCTTGGCGTTGCCGTTCGCTACGCGGAGGATTTTGTCGCTGTTTGACGCCTGGCGACTGCGACGACGACGACGACGACGACGACGAGAACGACGACGAAGCCTCGCGTGAGAAACATGCGCACAGCCAACTCACTCGTTCGCATAGCTAACTAACGAATAATAAAGAATCCAAATGTACAACGAGTGGGCATAATGCTCTTCTCGGCCCGAACGAACATAATTAAACTCGGGTTGAATCAACTCTTGAGTGTGCAGGACCAAATTCAGTGTTCCCAGAGACCCGGATCGAAATATTGGGATAAGGGCCGTAACAGAGGCTGCATTCATCGGTCTGCTGCGGCGTTAACGAAGAGATTTCGAAAAATCATAACCATCCACACTTTTTTCTCATTAGTCTTACAATTTTATATCTTGCTCATTATTTTCACAAATTCATGTCTTTCCCATTATTTTCACACCGCATCGTCACGCGTTTATGTATCACCCGATTGCACGCACAAGATTCGTTTTCCACGTTAAATCTCAAAATACTATTGGAATTTTGTTCAGATTTTTTTTAATGAATTCTGAAAAAATGTGGTTCGACAAAGGAGAGGGTTGAAGTTTCGTGACGAAATCGTAGCTAAAGATGATAAAATTTGATATATAGTTAGAAATAAATGGTCCGTGGTACCAATTAAAGTCTTGGTATCCCGAGTGGAATTAATTTTATTGCATGTTGAAAACTCGATTAGTTATAGTGATCACAAAACCGCATCGCATGATGACGCGTTTGCGCGTCACTCAAACGGATTCGTAACATTCGCTTAACGCGTTTACGCGAAAAATTAAGGGGAAGCTGGAGTAGATTTAGTTACCGACATTTCCTTTGTAAAAGTGCTATTTTGTAAAACACACGTATATACGTCGTTAATACGTACGTAGTTGGAATTTGAGGGAGATCTTATGTGAATATTAGTGAATCGCCGTCCGCTCGAATTTCAGTGAAAAACTGATAGAAAATGTGAAAAATCGTATATTCCTGAACCTCTCAAAACCAATATGGCCGCTCGACACGTCAACAGAGTCTTTGATGCCAGATATAATCACTTCAGGAATTCAAACTTGTCAAATCAGACCGTATCCGAATGCTCTGAAGTTTTTTCTACATTCCAGTACCCGCGAAATGTCGATTACATCAACGAAATCTGCGTATAGTGTATTCTACGTAAGATAAAACGTCTAACCTAAAACGAACAGACCACGTGACCTGAAGCGATTATATCTTGCAGCAAAGCCTCTGTTACCCTGTCAGTAACTAAATCTACGCCAGCCCCTCCTTAAGACGTTCACGTTCGTAGTCTAGGTCTTGTATAATTGACTTTTCGACACTCGTGGAATATTCGGAGAACGCTGAAAATTGGACGTACATTCCAGATTAACGTGTGTAAGTTCCAGAATCTTTTATATCTTATCAAACAGGTGACGCTGTCAAACTCTGGCGGCCATCTTGATTTCGGGAAGGTTAGTAATATACGATTCTTTTCGTGTAATGTAGGCTATCACTCAATATTCGAATATCCGTCCACGCGTTTAGGTTGATATTACAATTGTGTACAATCGGAAGCGTGTGTGTAGCGTATTTACGAAGATAAATCAAATCTACGAAAAAGCCTGTTTTTACCGACCAAAGTCGGTAACAAAATCTAATCCTGCATTCCCTTAAGTCGCTACTTTCGCGTAAGCTTCGCATTCGAGTACGAGTACTCGAATTTTAATGTGGAGCCCGATAAAACAAAAGCGCGGTCCTTTTTCGAGCCCGTCTAGTCGTTACTTACGGCCAGGGAAAGACCCGGACGTCTGACTATCCTGGGACTTCCTTCTGCGACGTCGTAGAAGCCCGCGCTGCGAACCGAGTCAAGCCTAGGAAACGCGACACGTTGGACTAGAATTTCAAGCGTGCTTGGTACGCGCCCTGACAGTGTTAGACGGAAACCGAAAGGAGAGACAGAGGAGGGATAGAGCGTCACAAGCTCACGAGCGCGCACACTGATATCGTGGACGATATTACCCCTTATGAACATGGTTACATTGGTAATGTACCAATTACCGACAATCCAGAAAGTCTAACTTTTAAGGTTAACCCTTCGAGGTTAGGGCAAACAGTAACAATAATTTCGTGGCCACAAATTCGTTGATCTTCAATGAAAATGTTAATTCGTGCATTAATTTCACGAAACGTTGATAAAATTTGATAAAGCAGCTTACGTTATATCAAAAATTTCTATAAACGTTGTGTACTGCAAACCACATAAGCAACATATTATATTTCGAAGGCCCTTCAGAGACTATACTTACTTTTTTTTCTTCTCTTAATTAATGAAATATAAATATAAATAATACTCGGTGTGTATGTGTAATGTATGTTACGACGGAATACCGGTCCCTCGGTATTATGCAAATCATATGCAACGCGCGCAAATACCGGTCAGAATAAGGTACACAATCAACAACCGGGCCGTCTTGCAAGGGGAGAAGCTGAGAGAGCTTCTTGTATAGGTAATAGGACTGTAGGTTTGGGAATGTAGGATACATAGTATTTCGCAGAGGGATCGTATATTAGGGACGGAAGAGGCCCCTAGGCCCAGAGAGAGCCCCTGGTATTGCCTAGTCTCTCGTATCGGGGGAGCCATGCTCGGAGAGGCTCGAGGGTCGATCTAGATATCGCAGCTCGGTGTTATACTCGTAGTCGCTGGTACTGTGCCGCAGCTGTACTCCTAGATACGGAGCGAGGCTGCGTATATACACTTGCCTCGGCTGCCCCCGTCGCCTGTGCAAGTGTGCTTTGGTGTGACGAGACTCGTCAACCACCAGCATAGTCCTAATGATCAACGTACAATATATATATATATATATATATATATATATCTGCAACTTGTATATTCATATATGAAACAAATGCCAAGGAAGCCTCATAATTAGTCACAGTATTTTTTTTTCTACATTTCTATAATAAAATATTTAAAAAAACGCAATTTTTTGTGTTTGGAGACGTTAATAAAATCGAATCCCGTGACAAGTTTGACCCAAATTTAAATTTTTGGTCATCTTACCCCCGTCATCCGCAAATACATACATATATATACATACATACATATATATGTATTTGCTATATAGTACATAGAGATGTGTACACACACATATATACATATAGCGAGTGCTTCAACGATTGGGCGCGGTTCTCGTCGAGTGAGCGAAGGAAGGAAAGAGCAAGAGCGCCCATCACGTTGCAAGAGAGCTCGGAAGGCTCTTCCCCAACGTCGACGAGATCCTGGGCTCTCGTCTCTTTCGTTCGAAAGTCCTGAAAGGCCCCCGCCTTTCCCTCGGTGTCGCCTTCTCTCACTTCCACTCGTCGGCGCTGACTCTCTCCAACGGCGATACCGCTCAGCCGACACTCCCTGGCTCCTCGGGCGCGCGCGCCCCTATGTGCGATCTCCGCTTCGCTTTAAGCTCGCCGCTGCCGCCCTCGATCGTCCCCGCTCCGTAATATTAAACCCCCATGGGCCCCAGGGCAGTCGGATAGGCTCCCCGTGTCCCTATTCCTCCATAGCGACCCACCCGCAGCTACGCTGATAACTAATAAATCACCCCCCACCCCGGCCCCCGTCACCCGTTCCCCTTTTCGCATCTAATCATTACGCATACACAGATGTAGGTATTTGTATTGCAGAGAGAAAATACCCGATACTCCGCGACATCGTCGGGCGCTCTCCGCGAGCTTATAAGTTCTTATCTCTGTCATACGGCGCGCGGCATAAGCTGATATCGTTTTTCAACTCTTGCGCTGACTCTCTTCTGTACAATTCGCTCTTCGTACGATGCGTTGGATATTAAAGTATTTTAATGCAGTGACTTTCATGAATCGTATTAATTTGTTTCTTAGAAGAAATAAATATTTTTGGATACTGGATAATAAGGTATTGTAATTGCACTGATAAGGCTTTTACGACTTTTGCCGGATATGACGAATTCGGTAATCACCTACCGAGACGACTACTGATAGTGAAACACGTCCACGGGTGTATTTATATATTCTCTTCTTAGGACGTATTATAACCGATCATTTTTAGCAGCGAACACATAAGGAAAAGGTGAAGAATATTTTGGTCCCATTGACGTTTTATTATAAACCGCACTCATAACCGGCGTGCGTGATGATGATACGAAACGATCGCATTCGAATCGTTTTAGATCGCGTCAGTCTCCTTGTCAGATACAAATTGTTCGGCCCGTAACATCCTACGAAGGTGACTATTTTCAGCGCAATAGGTTTGATCGTGTATTATGTAACGTAGGATATTCGTGGAAACTCAGGACATTCAATTAAGTCGGTATTTGCACCGAAGGGCTCAAAGCTTGGAGAATAAGTGATCGGACGTAACCTCTGGATCCGTTCTCATCAAAATAGCGCCCCCTATGCGAGTTTATTGTATTAATGCAGCAGGCGGTATGCTAGTTGCCGCTGAAGTGCAGGTAAATGCATAAAAGATAATGAGAAAATTGAGATCAATCGCATCCACCTCACCTCGAAATTTAAAACCCCCCTTTTTTCCAAACTATACGCCAGGTAAAGCTGAAATTTTGAGAGAATGTGCGAAAGTATGGCAAGAAATGGGCTAAGCTAACGGTACGTCGAAACTCAAAGCCGTTCGTTCGGGAGAATCAAAAAAGAGAAAAAGGTAGGGTTAGGTTACGTCGGACAGCTCGAGTTTCTAAAATCTATCAATTAATGCTCGGAATATTTCATCGTTTTACGAAATTCTTCTCGAAGTCACTTTTCTCGACGCTTTCGCCTATCTTTTCGCCTATCCCGACATGACAATCTCGAAGAAATAAATAGTTTCAAGGAAAACTTCCTCTATGAATGCGAAATAAGAGAAATATCGAAAGATTGGAACGTGTCCGGCTATTGGTACCGTTACCGCGAGGCTCGGGCCCGTGTGACGCAAGTTACGCTCTTGCAGCGGTCCCCCCTCCAAGCGCCACCATCGGTTAGCCGCCCCTACCGTCCTCTACCCTTCCCCTCCCACCCTCGTACTGGCTAGCCTTAGTCTGTCGCGCGCCGCCGTCGGAGGCGGATCAGTCTGGAGCAGCGTGTGTCTCATTCGAGTCCGCGTGTGGTGTGCGTGCGTGTAAATCCGCCTGTGTGTTTATCATCGCGCAATGGTGTCACTTTCCACATTGTACCAAACGTTATCGAGCCTCCAAGCGCAACCGCAGTGTCAGTGAGTCGAGCGACGATTATCCAAAATATCTCTTCTCTTCACGAATAAAGAGTCACACGAACGCAACGGAATTGCCAAACCGCGAGTTTTATCCACCAGTTCACGAGTTCGGGGCACTGGCGAGAAGTTTCGTACCTTACCGTCGAGGTATGACGGCGACGCGGGAATGTTACCCCATACGGTATGAGAAATAGACTTAGACGGAAAGAAAAAAAGATTAAGAGAGTAACGAGGCAAAATACTAGCCAGCAGACGACGATACTCGCCTTCGCCGTAAAGGCGAACAAAATAGGCTGGAATAAACAACTGTACATCGTGTATATATATATATATATTTATATGTGTGTATGTATATATACATATCGTATAGCGTAGACGGTGTGCGTGTTAAGAAAGAGTATTTATATATATTCTATATTATTATGTATATTCGCTTTCGTAATACAGCGAGGATAAAAGATGGGAATGAAAAAAGGCAGCCTGAAAATCTCGTATACTCGTATCGTGTGACCGTTTAACTTTAAGAAATAAATACACTTTTGTATATAGGTGTATATATATATATATATGTAAGTATTTATGTCCGTACGGATGTGTGCATTTGGTTAAATCTAATCTCTTCTCGTTGGCAGATAAAATATTTCTCACAAGTCGATGAGTCGAGGCATTTCTGTCGGGGGATGTTGACAGGAAAAACGAGAGCGTAGAGAGTGGTAGGATCAGCCGTGCGAGAAAGCTCGCGCTAGTGGGAGGCCGGCTTGCAGGCTCACGAGGCCTCGAGACGCAAATCCCGTGGCAGATAAGCTCGCGCAGTGCGTGCGCCGGTACTAAACACTGAAACCGGGCCAGCAACTAGCGTATATATTTGTATATCTTTGTACATATAAATATACATATATGTGTACATAGGAATCGGTGGAATCAATTATGTCGTTTGCACATAAATATGCGTATATGTAAACAGCAAGTGGACAATATTACAGTGTACTATTTTCCAACAATTGTTTTGGCGATTTTCATAATTTTTTTTTTTTTTCTTCTTTTAAAAAGATGGAAAAATTAAACGTTCGTAAACAGAATTTGACTCACAAAACAAAACTTCACATGCCACATTAATAATGTATAATTTAAACACTATCGTTGACTTTATGTTCAAAGACAATAGCTACCCACGATTTTTTTTTAGATCGCTTTTGTATTTATTAGTTGATTGATATACAGAAAAGTGGACTTTTCGGTTGAACGGATATTATTATTTCTTCACACTGTGGATGGTGTTGTGTGCGGTAGCATTCGGTGGGTCGAATGATTACCTCGAATTCCGAGCATTGAACTTCTCGCGTTTCCAAAAAAAAATTGTCACCCTAGACAAGCCGCCAACTTTCGCCAAAGTTCTTCAAGTTGTTCCTACGATTTGCGACGCATTTCCGAATATCATCGTTATCACTGCTATTTGGCAATAACATCGGGTGCCTGTAAGAATGGCAAATAAAAAAATAATTACCATTCTGGATTCGTTCATTACATTTCAATTCAGTGTATCAGAAATTCGCTATTCCAACTTCTGTCCATTTAAAATGCAACTAAAACACCGAAATTCATAACGAGAAAAATAAAGTAAAGTTTTATTGACCGCCGCCCTGATATATATTTATAATAGAAATAAACGTTTACACGCAAACGATAAATTTCGTAAACTTACAAACGTGAATCCTCTTTGTTTCTATTTTGCCAACCAATTTTCCAAACAATCATTTATCTATATAACCGCAAAACGAAGTTGTTTTTTTAACGACTTTAATGTACATTTATAAATAAATCGACGATTACACGCAAGCGATATTTTATCAATTCGCTCCGATTGTTATTGCCGTGTAGTACGCGATGTGCTATACGTGGTGGTTTCTACTGTAGGAGCTGCTGGTGCCTCTGCCGAGGCGCTCTCCGCTAGGCCGAGAATGTTTAGTCCGAATCGATACGCCCTACGGTACGGGCGGTTCGGTACACTCGCTTCTCTATCGCTCTGTCCCTCGTCCTCGTTACTCTACGCTCTGTTCTATCGCCTATCGCTCCGTCTCTCGTACTCGCGTACAGTAGTTACCAACTCACTCTCTTCCTCGAGTACGCACGACGGAAATGCCCCTCGAACGTTTGCCCCCTGGCCGGACCTTCGCTATGTCCCGCCACCACCATCGCACGAGATATCAGCAGGCAGCAGCTCCTGCTCCTGGATCCTCCTCGTTAAATTCACGACTCCGAGTGAACGACGTGGCCTGAAAATCTGGCTCGCCTTACCGAGTAAAAACGGCTTACTTTTTTCTTGTCCTTTAATTTTTTGGGTAACACGTCCACTAAAAACGTTTAACTATTAGCTTAGTGTGAAGAGTTTAGACCTAAGAATTTTCCTTGAATTCTCGCATTTCTCGTGGTAATTAAAAATAGTCTCAATTATGTTTTTGTTTTAAAGACAATTTTCTAGTAACATTCCACCAGTTTTTATCTTGCTCCACGTTCAGTGGCCCGTTTAAAATGAGCCGGAAAATGGCGGTAATTATGAAATAATTAGTTAGACGATTTTATTTGGTTGTGAAACGATGAAATAAAAATGTACCGTCGTCACGAAAACTGAGATTACTCGAGGGCCAAAATCAACCGTCGAAATCAGTGATTTTCATCTACTGCGAGATACATCTTTGCACTTGGGTTATTATCTTTACAAATTTACCGACGGCGAGTTACCGATGATAAAATCCTTAAAGGGCAGCGTTGCACTCTTGGTACCGTCGCTTATTGAATATAGGTATACACACTCACAGCAGGGAGCATATAATGACTCTACAGAGATATATATATATATATATATATATTAAGCCAGAACATAGTTAGAATTACTCACTACGCTTTGAGACACAAATGACGATGCACCCCTGGATTAGAGAGAACTTTGTGCTGCTGCGAACTGAATCATCTCGGTGCGGCCACTAATACGCGTTCTACGTAATTTAGAAACTCTCGTTAGACCTCCGCCCCCCATGCGCCATATAATTAGCAGCTAATATCGTAGATACGACATTAATGCATTAATAGCGCACGTGATAACAGGCTGCAACCGTTCTAAGTACATTACCCATTTTATCGTGAAATCTCTTTTTCTTTCACTCGCTTTTGTACCTATTTTCATATTCGCGCTGCACAAGTTACGCTCGATAAGCGATAGCGTACCTCCCCCCTCTCCCAACTCCTACCGTCCCACGCACGTGTTCGACCAGAGCGGCAAAATATATTTTTTTATTTCTCATTTTACCGCTTATTTTTTGTTCCTCGCTCTTTTATCTGTTTTTATGGGTTTCTATAGTTTACATTTTTGGGAACACATTTATCATCGGTTTTACGAATTTTTCAACTTTTATATATTTTTCATTTATTTGTTTTCCGGTTAAAAATATTTTTTTTACATATCTTGGATTTTGCTCTTTGTCGCTCTTGCAACTGTTTTGATATTCGGAAACGGCCTAAAATTTTTTATTTTCTGTTTTCTATCGTTTGAAAATCTTTTTTGTTTGTCTATTTCTCTACTCTCGCGCCCAATTTTTGCGCAAGTTACGCTCGATAAGCAGTAGCTCCTCCCCCTCCCTTTCTCCCACGCACGTGTGGAAGCAGAGTTAGCAAGAAACGTGCTGACTCGCCGCTGTTGCTCAGGTATTACCCGTTATCCTGGCTTTCTTGTACTTTGTAGATGACTCAGTACTTCCAGGATTCAGTTGGAGTTCTGCGCTCCTCATGTCGCTCGGGGAAATCCTGAGAGCGAGGGAATCTTGCATCGGATCAAACAATCACCCCAAAAAACTGCGCGAAGAAATATTTGCCACTATTAAAATAGTCTGTACGGGGGTTTACTTCATGAGGGAAACCCCAGGTCACCTGACCTGACTGACCCTGGTGATTTCTCCTAATAATGGGCCTGAGGGGACATTGTGGAAAAAAAAAAAAATTATACCCCTTCTCGCGAAAAAATGTATTTAAAAAAAATCACTTAAAATGTATTATTTTGAAAAACCTCTTGCCTTGAACCTCCTAATTTATTAACAACAACGCTCGAAAATCATAATTTATTCATACCGTCACACCAAAGTCCCATTGTCACTTGACCTGGACTGCCTTGTACAAATGTTTGAGTCGACCCGTATTCCCCCCTCTCTCGTTCTCCATCTCGAAACGTGCGTGGGGTTGTTTTCGGTGAGCCTCGCGACACAAGGGAAAAAGGTTGCTCAGACGGGTTATACTGTACGCCAGTAAACAGCAGCGAAGGAAAAGCTTCTTCAGGGTCTCCGCTTGCACGTGAATGCACGACCGGTGCGGTGGCAGTGCGCGTTCGTGAGGTCGTTGGGAGGGCAGGTGGTGGAGACGAGAGACAAGGATGCAAGGCTCTCTTCGTGCCCGCTTCTTCAGCTCTTCCCTCCACCTGGACTCGTTCTCTCTGTCCCTCGAAGCTGTGGCGTACACATGCCACTTCCTTTCGAAAGAGAGGAAGAAGAGAGTGCATTGCGCCCACCCAGAAACGGTACGGGTTCTTCTCCAGGCTTCCATACACTGGATTCTCCTTTTTCCTTTCCCGTTCTTTCCAATGGCCCGTTCCTCGTTGTACCAGCGAGGGAGCCCTCACCAGGCGGTAAACCCTCGCCCCCATAATCAGCCAGCCGGCCAATGACGCTTCGACATTTTTTTCCCTCCCCCCGAAGCGAACCTCGTGCACTGTGCATTTTATACAGTTCGGGTATACGGGTCGGGAGAATGAATCGACTGCTTCTTTATCACGTTTTGTTGAGAAGTGCTATTTTCGTTTTTTTCACAGCCTTTTTCTTTTTTTTTTTTTTTTTTTACAGCTGTGCACATAATAAACGATGTCGCTGGAGTATCCGGGGCTTATGGTTGGTGCTGGAATATATTCCGGCAAAAGTGCTGAGAGGAAATGCATTATATGTCCACATCTGAAAAGTGATATTCAGCGACAATTTAGTTTCTCGGGATTCGGAAGAAAAATAAATAGGAGAGTTTATGTTATTAAAGCCTTATTCCTATATATATATATATTTTTTTTTCATATATATATTCCGACATCACTGACGAATTTTTAGCAGGTAGAGACGAAGGTCTAAGCATTTTACAATACCTATACCTGGCGTTCTGTAAATAGTACCGTTAATTGTCGTATTTATAGCGCAGTTGAGGAATAATCAAGCTCCGGCTATCGGCTCCCCGAACGTTCGGCTTTTACAGCTTTTTTAAAATTCATTGTTGAAGACCCCTGTTCATCGATCGTTGTTTAGTGTTCTATTGGCTATTTACGTCCGCACAAGCGAATGATATTTATTAGCGAGAGTATGAGTCACGAAGGAGCGCGAGCAGCTGACGCGCCGATGAGAATTCGTGAGGCAGTGGTTTTGGGTAATGAGGAGTTTCGCGAATCGAGCTGTGTTGTGCTTCTACTGCCGCCGCCGCCGCCGCAACAGCAACGCTATCGTTGCGCAAAGAATTCTTCGAGCTCTAGCAAACTGCAGTCAGACGGACGGACGAGCGCCGCGCGCGTGGCTGTTGGCTCTGCTAAAGTGCAGCGACGACGATGACGACGGCAGCGGCAGTGTTGACTGCGACAAGGCAAGCTTCGCTGCACACGAGCCTTCGAGCTCCTGTTTCGTATGCTCGTTTCGTATCTGTCTCTCGTTCTCGACGCAACTTACAACACTGCATTGGCTACGCGCGTACGAGACGCCAGCGCCGCCTGCGGCTCACCTCGGCAACAGTGCATAGACAAGAGACATCGATTCTTATGGCAGAATATGTTTTAACGAAGATTTACCGATTATGGTAAATGAACAACTGAAAATAATTGTTGCAAATGAGAAATACGACGTTTAATATTAAACATGAGCTTCGAAAGATTTTTTATTTTTATTTTTTATAATTAGGCACTGACTTGACTAGCTTTGAACTCTCTACCCAACTTAAGGAGCCAATTGTTAGGACAGTCAAGTAAATTGCGTGATAAGATTTCAATAATTATTATGCAACAATGGAGAAAAAAAGGGTATAGCGATTGCGTTTTTATCAATGAAGAGCGAGATTTTTTTCAACGCTTTTGGGTATTTTATGCGCCGCTGAAATTCTCGATTACTTCAATTTCTTAGCTCTCCAATGAACTTCGACAAAATGAGCCGGAATAATTCGAAAGAATTCTTGGATTTTAATTAAGTTGAAATAATGCCGGATAATTTACGGGTTTGTGTGTTTGTAATGCCCAGCGCGACAAAAGTCCCTCGGAAAATTCCCTTCCTGTTTGACCAAAAAAGAAACTCGACCCAACGACGGACTAGATTATTTCTACATTTGTTCTGACCCTCGTCCCTTCCGCTGAACGAACCATATATCGTACGCCCTTTGACCCCGGGAGAAGGAAATTCACTCTTTTTCTCTTCCCTTTCGTCTCTCCCATTCTTTATACTAGGTCCTCTTGTGCACGTATATTCTATATGCTTCCTTTCCGCATATATATATACACACACATATATATGCATATAAACGAAGCATTCTTTGTCAATGCAATCACTTTTCTTTCGCCCATTTCGAATCAGTTCCATACATGGTCACACCAAAAGACGGTTAAAAAACCTATGTAATTTTTTTCAGATATTTTCCTCGAATATTATTAAAAAATCGTTTTACCGCCAAATCTAAAATTCCCCATTCTCCCATTCAAAAGCTAACACAAAACTACAAATTTTATGTGGAGACATTTCTTGGTCACTAATTTCAAGATATACGTTCACTTGGGAAAAAAACGGTGATGTTGGAAATATCGGATTGAAAGATCCGAAACAAAAATCACATGCGAGTGCTTTTTACTTCAACTTTGATGTGATTAATTGTGGAACTGATCTGTGATGGTGGAAAAAACTTGGTCGAGTTGGCAGAGAACGTCCCGTATATACGAGTGAGGCCATAGCGCGTTGCACAGAGAACCACCAGCCGGACGTGGCCAAGCGCGTCAAGACGATTTCACTGATAACGCAACCGAAAGCTCAACGCTGCCGGAGCATTGTACGATATAACTGATACTTCTATATATAGATATACCGGGACGTGTAATTCGCAGCCAGCGAAAGAGATAGTACAAGTAGTGACTAAGGACAGTACGTTCCGCGCTTCAAGGTCCCTCGAAAATTTCCGTCGAGGCGAACAGCAGGTGAAAACTTCTCGGCGATTTCACTCTCTCTCTGGTTATTCCACTTTAAATCTCTTGTAAATGTTCACAATTAAAATTTGAATTTTTCAAAATCACTTTTAAAAAAATTATCAGCTTTCTATATCAATATTTCAATGATCTTTGAAATTTTCTAAATTCCTAATTTATTACTATTATGTTATTAGTAAAAGGAAAAGTGAAAGAGATTTTTTAGCGAAAAAAAAAAAAAAAAACGTTTTCGTGCCAAAGCGATCGACAGCAAGGTGGTACCTGGGACGAGCATTGTTGTCACGTGGTATGTGTGCGTGTATATATATATATATGTATAGCAGCACTGGCGCTGAAGAAGCGAATGGGCGAGGGTTCGGCGAAGAAGGCGGCGGGGGTGCCGCCTGTCCGCCCCACAAGCCGATGTGCTGCTTCGTTCCCTTGCTCCTGCTGTTGCTTCGCTGCTGCTGCTGCACGAACCCATTGGCCCGACCCCGACTAACATAATGTCCATCATTATTCCGAGAGAAGGGGAGACTGCGGCGCGGTTTTCCATCCTCTTCTTTCACAAGCTCTTCTTCACAAACTTTAGCCCCGCTCCTCTTACTACATACACGTTTTTTTTCTCCCTCTGTCTCTCTCTCTCTCTCTCTTTCTCTTTTGCTACGCTCGTCTTTGGCCGATGTCGAGAAGACTGAATATCCCTCAGGCGGGATATCGTTCGCCCTTTGGCGCAGCGCGCGGTCTTCTGACCCGCTCTGTTTTCTCGGATACCCTGAGCCAATTTTTTGATCCTCCAGCCGCAGCGTTGCAAATTTTTGTATAGAACCGCGAATCGCGTGTTTCTCGACTCTTTCGTCTTCTGGCGATTCCAGGAGTCACAATGTGTGTGTGTGTGTGTGTGTGTGCTTTGTTACTTCTTTTCTTGTCTTTGAACCTGATGGGTTTCGTCTTGTGGACACACAAAAACTATTCTTCATTCTTTAAAATCTCTCTGCGGAATTTGCGGTTAGCGGTAAGTTAAAAGAAATACATAAATTTGGGAATAAAGTGGAATTTTGTGCGTACACGGATTCGTTATTTTTTTCAAACGTCTTCTGTGCTTTTTTCTTTCTTCTGGTGTTACTTGGTACTCGCGTTTACCTGTTGTTGGATTTTTAAATAAGTAGAAATCTCGAAGATTTTTTTTTCCGCCGATAAATCATGTTGAGGTCGAGCGAAACGTATTTTTAGATACGTACACGTAAACACTTTTTTACCGAATCTTCAAAATGTTATTTTTTTCATGACCAAATTGCAAAAATAATTTTTGTAGCTGCACAAATATTTGTAAAAAATCTGTAATCACTGAAAAACTTTTTTTTTTAACTATAATAATGTCTGCTACCAACGCGATTAATTTAGTATTTTCGTGCTACAAATTTTGTGCAAGATTGAGCACTGCACGCCGCATTTATGATCCCAACGTGCACTAGTCTCGAGCCTTTGGAATTTTGTTCGTAGGAGAAGAAATCGTACAATCGATCATTCACGAATTCCCATCTCGCCTGACCGTGCCCAACAGGCAAAGTTCAAGGTGACGTATATTGTGAATATTTCTGTATGCAGTTGGTCTCGTTCCTTTGGACGCACCAGACAGACCAATACTACGTCTATACGTGTATACCTGTCGAGTATAAAGGTTCGCCTGAATAAGTATACATATATATGCAGAGTGGGAACAGTCCCGAATGGCCGGGGATTTACCTGCTGACCCGTCTCTTCGAGAATAGCAGAGAGCCTCTCGTCTCCTCTCAAAGTAATCCGAACATTCTGATCGTTCCTTCGAATCGATCTTGCAGCCTGAGCATTACAAACTTCAATCGTCCTTCTGACTTTTCGAACGTGTGGATTCGAGACCTGCGCATATAACTGAATATTATTATAATTACACCAAGAAAAATCACATCAACAATTTTCTACAGAGGAAGTTGAAAGAAAGAAGAAAATGCTTTGTCTAAATGTCATACTTTCTCTTATCAATATTGATTTGTTATTTTGATAACATCAAGTTGAATGCAAGACTTTTTTTTTTCAATTAATGAGAGGGAATTTTAAAACGTCGAGGTTTTCTCAAAGTAAACAAAAAAAGTTCAACAACCGTTGGTTATATTAAAAATGCATTTCGAATTTGATTTCTGCGAAATCAAAATCGCATACACGGAAAAAAAGAAAGAATGTTGAAAATTGCATTTTCGAAAAGTGCAATTTTCTCACTGTTTTGATCGACAAAAGTGAAAAGGTCGAGTTTAATCGGAATGGAGAAAGAGTCGAATGTGAAAAAACAAAATTTTCATTTTCAAGATTTCACGCTGATAGGTTGTCCGAGCGTCGGTGCGGCAATAACACGAACACTTACTTCCTGTTCGAGTCCTGCTCCTAGAAAGGCTCGAGTCTCGCAAAATTAATCCCCCATAAATAACACGTAAATAAATATAAAGAAGTGAAAAAAGAAAAAAAGAAGCGTTATATTCCCGCTATGCGCGAGCGGGTTTCGCACGGCGTGTGCAGCTTTTAGTATTTGCTTTTGCGAGGTTCGAAAAAAAAAAAAGAAAAAGAAAAAAGGGGGGTTGGCTGGCCGAGTCGAGCGAACGCGCGCGCATATACACGCCTTCTCTCGTGGAACAGCGAGCGCTCTTACAACGCTGGACTTCTCGCGAACCGCTGCTGCACGAGTTTAAAGGTAAACGAGTTTCTCTCCTCCTGGGCAACGGCGGCCAGGCTCAGAGGCTCAGCCGGCTGCCGCTGTCGACGTGCTATTCTCCGCGTCGCGATGCACATCGTCGCAGCTCATGCCGTGCGCCACGCTGAGAGCCTTTCCTTCCCCGCAATCCGAGACTCGCAGAGTCCACAACACGCTCGCAGTCGGCGGTACCTGAAATAGCATAGTCGATTGCAATAACAAAGTCACTGTCCCAATTATTGACCCACTTAAATACGTTACCATTTTCTTAATGTTTTTCTTCTTCTTTTTTTTTTCATCTTGTGAATATTTTTAAATTGTTTTTTAAATTACCCTTTCGCTCCTGGAATAGCCAATGCTATCACTGCTATAATTACCAGCGATCGAAAGCTGAAACGCTTGAGGGCGCATATTGTATCCAAGAATCACGCGTATCGACATTGAAAATCGGTAGGTCCGCTAGTTTCCGGTACTAGACTAAAAATATCGCAAGCCTTATTAACGTTGAATAACTTAATACTTTATCCCAATATGATTACACTATTGTATAACAGTCGATGGTCAATGACTGGTACGTCCGGCTGGCAATGGTTTAAAAAAATGGTGTGACCTCTCTAATCCCTTAAATTTTATCTGGCACTCGATTTTGCAGGCGGTCTTTTGAAATTTGTCTCATAGATTTTCTCAATTCGTAGTAACAAGTATTTGCGTTTGTACTTAGAGCGAAGAAAAATGTACGTGACGTTGGAAAAATAATAAACTACGAATTACTCTTTAAAAAAATGACTATGGTAAAACTACCGAATAGCGGGCTCCGGTCAACGACTGGGACATCCGGCTTGGCTATGGTATATATACCGCTGCGCGCGTGATTGTAGAGGACGCTGACGTGCCCCGCTCGGCCGAAAGCAACGGGGCCTGGATTCCGGTCCACTTAATCGTTTCCTCGGATTTCGGGCGTCGCTCCTCTCGCTCCCGCGAGCCTCTTATCCTCGCCGTGTATTATGACCACAGAGCCACTCTCTTTCTCTCGATCCTCTTCCGTGAGAGCCCTAGAGTTGGCGCACATAAAATCGACCGGACGAGACTCTCGTGGAGTCGTCTCTGTTGCGAGGTGAGCCTGAAGAAGCCTCCAAGGTCTGACGGTCTCTTCCTCTTCGCATCCCAAATCCAAAAGACACGAATTCTATGTAAAATAAAAACCGCAAACTTCCACAGCAAGAAAAGAATCAATAAACAGGAAGAGCAGAGAAAAAAACAAAACAAAACAAAACAGGCGTGCATCCTCCGGATTTTTAAGGATCCAGTACTTGAAACTCAGTAGATTTACTCTTCGTTTTTAAGCATGCTGAGTGATAGATATTTTTAAGTTCTTTCGACGCTTCTATTTTTCTTAACCTCAATGTTATTTAATACGCTATTGAAGTATCGATAAAGGCGACATCTGGTGGTCATTATCCGCAGCTTTAAGTTAGACAGTTGAATGCTGATTCGAAGCCAACGCGGAGAATATTTGTGATGGGAGAGCACCAAATGTAGCCGTCGCTACCGTTTGATAAGCAGCCAATGACAATTTGTGGATGCGCAACCTGAAGCTTCGAGTATCTGCCACGCAGAGGCGCGCACGTCGGCGGTTAGAAATACTTCAATAGTGTTGTAATGACAATCGCTTCTCTTTCATCTTGCGCCTAAAATGCCTGCTTACATATATACTTTAAGAATTTAAGGAGACATCGACGAAAGTACAGTCACGTGAATACAGTTCACCAAGATCGAGGTGCAATCACGAATTTGACGTACAAAAACCGGCAACCAATAAGACCCATTGGTAATGAAAGTAGAATAATTTATTTTTCCATAAATCGCTCGCCACATCTTTTCCGCATTAACAAAGATCCCTTCAATTTGAGAATTTCGCCTTCTGTTTCGTTGAACCCCTTGAAAAATCTGCAAAAACAATTTCCGGTACTTGACTGTATCGCCGATGTCTCCTTGACCTACGAAAAGTAACATCTAACCCGAGCCACTAACGATAACCCAAAAGCAGCCCCTCAATATCCCCCGCGTTAACATAAACATAAACACAATTCCTGTAAAAAAATTCACGGTGAACCAAAAAACCAAAAAGCAAAAACAAAAGACCCGGTTGCGAATATGTAATGCGTTCAGGTATCCAGGATTGACGACGGAATACGAGAGCCCGGCTGGAATCGTCGTCGTCGAGGCGTCGGGTCTTCGCAGCGCCGCCGGCGGAGGGGGAGGAGCGGGAGGGCCGCGCTCATCGCCACCGTCGTCCTCGTCGTCTTGGCCGTGGGGTAAGCCGAGCTCCGAGAACGTCCGAGAATCGTCGGAGGTGGCCGAACTACGAGTACCATCCGCTGCCGTAGCTGTAGCCGGCGAAGGGGTCGTCGAGGCTGGTGCTCTGCTCGTTCGTCAAATCGGCTCCGCTGATTGGGAGACAACGGCCAATAATAACGTCCTCACCAACCACAGAAGTTGCGACATCGACATCAACATCGATAAAGCTTCGACTAGACGACGTCGACGAAGACGCAGCAGCAGCGACAGCAACGGCAATAGATCCGAACTACAGCAACAGCACCAGCAGCAACAGCAACAGCAACAGCAACAACAACAACAACAAAGCAACGTTCTAACGTCCAATATGAACGGAACCGGTAGTCATCAACAGCATCGCGGTGGCATGGGAATGCAGGGTCGTTACCGAGCGGCCGTTAACTCAGGACCTGGACCCGGTGGACCTGGAGGACCTCACGGAAGATCCGCGCCCTCTTCGCACAATCGTGGCGGTTGGCATTCGCACAACGGACCTCAACATCCGCCTCACCCACATCCTGGGGTGCAGATGAACCAGCAGCAGTACAAGGAGTATCCCTATCGACAGCAAGGCCCCTCGCCACGCTTCCATAATGGGTATTCCATACTATGATATATAGTATACTTGGTTATGCCAGTACTAGTGATAGGGTGATGGGGTTTTGGCTTTGGGCGGTGAGACCTCAGCGCCACTCGCGGCGCACCTCGGGAACAGTGCATAGACACCGGAGATCCACTGATTCTTATAGGAGAATATAGACTGGTGATGAATATTTGAGGCGAAATGAATGCACGGTTTAGCGACAAGTTTGTTGTTCACGGAAACGGGCACAGAAACTTTATAGCAAGTGTAAAATTGGTAGATCGTTATAGTAAATGCATTGATAAAATCACGTTTCGATAACTTTGTAACTTTAAATGGAGAACGTTTCATCGAAATTGATGATGCAAGTTTGAGGATATACCGCTTGATGATAGTGAGATATGAAATATGCGTTGTAGTTCTATAAAATGAAGCATATTTTCCTGGGGCATTTAGGTAATCTAAACGGGAAACTGAAGAAATATTAAATAATGAACGTTAGTCAGAATTCATAGTTCGATCAAGAGTAAATATCAGAATAATCATTTTTTGTAGTTTTGAACTTCTATTTCTTCGTGATTTGCGATAAAATCAAAATGGGATTTCACTGCTTGTCAATTTTGTGAAGAATTTGTTGGGTTGCAAATGAGTAAAAATGTGGGTTTAAAAAAAAAACAATTTCTCCGTAAAAAAAATAAGCTACGCTTGCTGGTAAGGGGTTGAATGACTTTTGCATTAAACTGTCTAAAATACAAGTGGGTAAGATACATTTTATCATTTGTATGACCTCGTTTCTCTCTCCGTGAGCTCAGTTTCCCGTCCATTTCATCGCGTTCGAATTCTTCAGCTTCGACTGTCGTTCGTGTTTCCTGCCGCTTCATACTCGTTTTCTCCGCGAAGAAATGCGCTTCAGGGAACGTTTGAGTAGCGGGAGCTCGCAACCCCTCGACGTATAGACAGCGTACCCTTCAATTCACCGTTCCCTCGTCTCGCTTTTCCGCTTGCTCTTGCGCTCCATGTCGAAAGAGAATTATTTAAAGCAGTTGCTCTGCTGCGTGCTAGTCAAATCGACGCTAAATTTCTAATTGCATCACTGAGAATTTTCATAATTTCATCGGCTGTACCAAAAAGTCGTTTGGCCACTGGCACGTGTTCTTAATACATCAATAAATGCGCAACTTTAAACACCAAAATTGTTGGAAAAGTTATTGAAAAATTCTCACTGATTTCACGAGCACGTATTGGACCGAATAGCTTAGGGGGGCCGAGTTGCCTAAAAGAACCGATGGAAAATTAAATTCTGTAGGTGATATACTTAGGTAAAAAAAACTATATTTCATTAAGTACATAATCAAGGATTATAATTCTGCAATTTTTCGAAGACATAAGTATACATTTTTTCAACTTTTCACCTAACGCCATTTTGGTGCACTGTATTTACAAAATTGGATAATTATAATGCTCGATATGCACTTGGTGAGGTTTACTTTCATGATTTCTTTAAAAAAAGCTATTATCTACAGAACGTTTTTTTCTTATTACTTTTTTGGGTGATTCGGCTTCTTCAATTCGGGCTAGACGTTCTCTTGCTGAAGAGTGGCTGCTTTTCGTACGTTCTCGTCGAGAAAGAACGAATACAAGGAAGGAACTGTAGGTTCTTTGTCGCGTCCTTACATGGGTTCATATGACACACATATATATACATACATATACAGTCTATGTCTATGTATTTAGTATATGTACATACGTAGGTACATCATATCGTACATGGCAGGTCTGCCGTCAGAGCGATGCAGGATAGAAGCGATAAGCACTGCAGTGCAGGCTTCAGCACACGAGTACACCTATATACGACAGTAGTATGTGCTCGCGTCTGACTTATGACGTGTTGAACCACTAGACTATCTCTCGGTCGAGGCGCAACTACGACGGGCTCTTTAAATAGCGAATGCCACTCAGACTATAGATAATTCTGTCTTATAACGTTTTCGATTAAACAATATTTTGCCAGGATTCCGAGCTGCCGAGGAATATTTTTTTCGAGAGATTCACTTTATTTTTTATTTTTTAGTTTGCAAATTCCGTCCAATGTTAAGTTGTGCAGAATTGTATCGATTAAATTTTTCATAAACAATATCAAGTACAAATTCTTCGTTCTGTTGATCATTATTTTGTTGTTTTGAAAATTTAAATTAAATTATAAAATATTGAAGGCCGTTTAATTTTGCCCCCATTTTTGGCTCGGCGATTTTTCCAATACGTTTATGCGTTCTGATTTTCAATTACGTTTTCAATTATTCTTTAATCCGTCTGGACATTTACCAGTGTTTTTGAGTTTTTGGTATGCAGTATTCATTTTTTGGACACTCTCCGATGGAAACACGATGTTTCGTTGCGTTTTAATTTGCAAAATTTTGTTGAACAATATTTCAATTTTTCAATATTACGTTTTATTGAAATTCATGATTAAAAAAATCGTTTGCTTCAGAGTTCACTTTATCGAGAATTTTTTGTAATCAAAAAGCCGTGCGCTAATTTTTTTGTTGTCTACACGCTTAAAATTAAATCTCTTGTCAGTGCGCAATTTTGTAGAATAACGGTTACGGAATATGAATGATAGGAGAATAGTTTGACTATCGAGTGTTCCAACGTGCACACTCACTGTTCAATTTCCAGATCGAGCCGTGATGCTCTCGGTGCGGTTGCTGTTTGCTGGCCGCGCGTACAATGCACGCGACACAGACTTCACTCTAATCGACGCTAAACGACGAGCAAATACAGGGTGTTCATGGCTCGTAGCTCTCGGCTACTGATTATTCGTTGCGTTGAATATTCGGATTGAACCTTTGATCTCGTCTCGGTTGGCAATGCAATAGACTCGTCAACCCTCATATTAAAAAAAAGAAAAAAAAACTGTTATCACAAAGAAAAATAAAAGTCCTTATGGGGAACGACACAGTGAAAAACGTATTTTATTTATTCTAACATAAGGACGACTCTCTTCCTCACAGAAGGCATTTTTTCTGCGCACGATCCAGAGAATGATTGGCCTTCGCCAGGATTCATTCACATCATTCATAAAATACGTGCAATCATTTATTTATCAGACTCAACGAAATATATAATTGCATCAATTGTACCGATTTTTTAAAATAAAATAATTCGCCTTTTTTTTTACTCAATGTGAAATTCAATTGTATATGTTTCAAATACCTCATTTGGTGCATTGCGTTTTTTTTTTTCTCTCAGTCCAAAGATGATGAGATTCAATGAAAAATGTTGTGAGCTTTTTTTTTTCAGCGGAGGGAAGAATTGTTCTTGTAATATAAAATATCGTTTTTCACTGATTCGTCACCGTTAAGTCGTGGAAAAAATGAATCGGTAGTCTAAAAACGCGCGTTTTTGCTATTCGTAGAAAGCAAGAATACCCCACACACATAATTTTGTACAAAAGTCTCATAACTATGAAAAGCCTGCATTTAATAGTATGTAGTTGTAGCGATATTTCTCTCACGTTTTGCGTCTGTATTAATAACTGTGCTGCGTGCCTATTATTATACGTAATGATATACCATCTTTCTCGTTATTACTGTGTACTATATCTATACTTAGTAGTCATATATATTTCTCTCTCTCTCTCCCGTCTCGAGGTCTCTCACTTTATGCCTCGTTCACACGTTATTATACTACCACGTTACAGAGTCTACCTACTGTACTAGATCCTAATTGTTTTTCGTCTTTCTATTGTCTCCTACGGCATGCCTACACATACACGGATTTTTACTTTCTATATCGTTTCTATGGTGTTGTGAAGGTGCACAGTTTCATTGATTCCGTGCTTTAGTGATCGAATTTGCTTAGGAAAGAATAGCCATTGTCACAATTTATACATGCACCATTTTTTAATTTCGTTAACATAATTTCGTTGTCATTAGAAAAAAAAAAGAACACTTTCTATAATTTACCTTCAAAATCTTTGTACTGCAGTAAAATTATAAAAAATAATAGTGCAGTTGATAAATTTGTTTTACTAGTCATTTTTGTCAATTGAAAAATGCAGATTTGTTGTCGATGTGCACTTCGCTTGCTCGGCTCTGAAAATTTATTCTTACACATTTCCATTCTCTTTTTGTCTCGTTGTTCCCAAGTGTTATCTGCATTTTTATAGCTGCTTCTAAAAGTTTCGCCCCTTCATATTCTTCGTCATTCTCGGATTATCGGAAGCTGAGGTTTTGCTTCCTGTACGTAGTTACAATCGAATCAAAGAGAAATGCACAGATGCAGGAGTGCACAAATGGCATTCTCGTTTCTTCTCTGCAGAGATTTGCGTCCACGTGACTGCAAATCGTGGGACTATAGCTGCGGGTACAAAATATTTCTACTTTGTTGTTTCTTTTCTCAATTTGCATCGCTGCCATCCACATTTCCTCTGTTCCTTTTCGGTGTCTCTCTCTTTTTACAGTTTGAAAAAACAGAACAACTTCTACACAAAAATCCTGCAAAGTTTATCTCCATAATCTTGGAAAATTGATAAAATATCGTTGAACTGTAAAATACACTTAAGCTCCCGGTTAAAAATATTTTTATCAACAAATTTATTTTGCCTGGTAAAATTTTGGGAAATAAATATTTCCAAGCCACGAACAAAAATAAAAGATCTGCAATTTTGAGAGCTTCATGAACATCTCAAAAATATTTCATGTTGTCATACTGTAAATAATTTTCCCCCTGTAGTCTTGGAACAATTATGAAAGTTTGGACATTTTCTTAAATGCAAAATGTGCTCTTTTTGTTTCCTTTAATTTTCGAAGCATTATAAAAATGTCGAAGACCTAATTTTAAATTACAATTGCAGTGTAAATTACATTACAAATCCCTTGGAATAACATCAATTGAGCGAGCGAGAGAGAGAGAAAGAGAGGAATACAACCCAAAAATTATAATGATGTTTATTCTCGTGGACCGTTGAAAATTCTATAAATTTCGGAGTAACCATTGCCAAGGCAAATAGTAAGGAAAACGGGTGAATGCTGAAAAAGGAAATCTCCTCGCATATTTTCTCGCGTCCTTCTCGAACGCCCCTTAGTATTTATACGATAAGCATAATTTTTTTAGTTCCCTGAAGAGTCGTAAAAAAAATATATACCGTCTAACATGTCGCTGCTTGGAGTGGGCACACGTAATACATACACGCATAGGAGTACGTCGTATCTCTCGCTCCGGGAAGCGAGATACGAGCTCAAGAGCGGCCGAGGCCGCTAAGTGTCCGCGTTGGCCCTTATCGAAGCTCAAACCGAGAGATCTGGCACGCTGGACGGTCACGTAGTCGAAGCCGTAGCACGTCGAAGATTTTTTCCCCTTCATCTCGCCCATCGTTTCCTTCAGCCTCCCAAAACACACGATAAAGAGGTCTGAAAATTCCAACGTCCCAAATAAACTCATTTATATTAATTATTTCCCAGAGTCTTGGGTGATAGGAGTCCTAGAAAATAGACAGATTTCCTCTAGAATTAGGCTAGAAATGAATAATCGTGAATTGTTCGAGAAATTTGACATCCTTAGTTGAATTTATTAATATAATTCCTTTTTTCGAAAATCTAGAAGTGTGTTTCAGTATTAAGATGGAAATGAATTAGGACTGGCTATCTAAGAAATTTGATATTTATTCGCAAAGTTTTAAGAAGGGTTTTCGTAATTTATACTAGATTGTCGAAAGTAGAGATTTAGTTTAGAATTAGAACAGAAATTAATTATCACTAATTATCTGAGAAATGTAATTTTTTAGGAAATTTAGAGGTTCTCTTTAGAATTAGGACGGAAATAAAGTAATATTATTTATCTGAGAAATTTAATATCGCGCTGCAAAAATTTTAAGAGTGTTTTCTTAATTTATATTCTATTTTATTTTTTCTCTCTTCGGTACGCTCAGGGACTGCCCTGGCGTTGGCACGTCCTCGGGTCCAGCTGGCAAAGAGGTCTCTTATCACGGTGCAGTGGGTGGACCAAGCGTCGGTTACAAGCCAACCCCTCAACACAGTCCACAGTCCAGGGGACCACCGTCACACTTTCCGCAGGAACAGGCTGGACCACCTGCCAACTCGCCGCCACTTCACATCAACATTTGCGGTCAAGTGAGTCGCCCTTTATTCACAATAAAACCTAAAATATACGCTCACTGAAAGAGTAAAAACAAGACTTTTATTTAAGATAGTACCCGACCGAATAATCTTTCAAAATATGCTAATAAAATTTTTTTATGTTTGATCATCTTGGCTGAATGATTTCAGAGATGTTGAGAGTTGTATTTGCAAATGTTAAAAAATAAATTGCGATTGAATAAAAAATAATAAAATGGTGTTAAGCGTTGGAATTATAGTAGAATTCTATAGAAATTATTATAGAATTTAACAGTTTTTTTTGTTATAGTAGAATTTATTTTTTTATTTTTAGGAAAACACGATGAGAGGACCGTTGCTCAATCTCAGTCCAGGCTTGGGTCCAAGTGGCGTCGACATGGAGTACCGTAGAAGCTCTCAAGGTACTTCAATTGATCGAATACGTGCCTTTTGGCCTGCCAACGACGTGCATTGTAGCCACACGACTCGGCAAATAATTGGTCGAAAAGCTTGGATATTTTTGTTATATTAATTCAACACACGAATTTAAACTCTGATAACTCGATTCTTAAATTACACCGAGTTCCGTGAATACAAAGAATGTATTCATTTAACGTTTCAAGTTAATAAGCTATTGATTAAAATGTCCAGTAAATAAACAGTTTAGAAGATTTTGTATGTAAAATTTTGCGATATTTCACGATACACGGAACTGAACGTAACCCTTCACCGTACACAAAAATAATTATCTTCAAAGGAAAAATTCAATTTTCTGGGTGTTAATCAAGTGGGAAATACAAAGGGCCGTTGTGTCACTTCTAAAACAATTTTTATGTAGCATTCCTTTCACGAGGGTCAACATTGCAGTCCAGAGTATAGTTTTGTTATGTGGCAAATAAAAAAAGAAGATAAATTTTTTTTTCGACGCTGTCTATTGTAAAAAAATCCTTAGAACTTGACACGACGTTAGGTATCAAAGAAACTCTGTACTGTGTAATTCGGAATAATTAAACAATGAAGCTATAAAATCCTGCATCCACCATTACTTTGTAAGGCCGTGTATGAGATGAACCTTCGGTGACTAACCGGGCGACTTACGCCCTCTTCTTTTTCTCTTTATTACAGCAACGAACCAGTTACCTCTGAGTCCCGTGCAGATTCAGCCATCGCCGCCTTACTACAGGCAGCCTAGTCAGGACGACGGTCGGAAGGTAAGATGTTGTATCGTTCGGGGTTTTGGAGGAAAAAAAAAGAAAATAATTTATTATAAAAAGAGCTCGCAAACACATGTGACAAATTGTCGGCGGTGTAAGAAGATCTTTCTAAAAAAACGAAATAAAAAAAGCTACTCAACGATTTTCTTACATTAAAAACGGGTTTAGACAGTACATATTCTCATCTCCATTTACTTTCTACATTCTCAATGGGTTTAGAAAGGACATTTGCTTTCAAAGTGGACGATGATATCAAGAGGGTTTGACAACAACAAAAAACTTTGAAAATCCAAGCGTTTATCGACAGCAGCAGCGTCTTTGTGATCTTGAACCGAAATATTGTGAATGAAAATTAATCCTCTTTTGTGTGTGTGTTTCTTTTTTGTTTTGGCTGTAATAGAGCGAATCGCCGTCGAGGAAACGTCGCAGAATATCGCGAAATGGAGCGGTGCCGGGAATGGACGTGCAGGAAGCAGCTCCAGCAGCCCCTACGCCGCCATTGCATTCAAGCCCGGCGCCCTGGGAATTACCGCCGGCTCCACAGCGTCGATCACCGCGAAACCACATGTCGACCCGAGGATCCCCGCCGATCAGGAATCGCTATCCCCGCTATACGGACTCTTTCGCCCTCTCCTATCCCTTTATCCCTGGGATGCATAGCTCCCATCCGACTATTCACAATTCTCATCACAGCCTCCACGGCTCCCACCACAATATTCACAATTCTCATCACAGCCTTCACAATGCCCATCACAATCTGCACAACGCTCATCACAACATTCACAACGCTCATCAGACGCACCCGCATCATCCGGTCGGCGCGGGGCACCATCCGACGCAAGGGGCTAACGGCCCGGTCGTCGTCGAGGTCGGACAGGTCGGCGTGTCCGGATTGGGCGTCACCGTTAGCGGAGAACCACTGTGGCATCCGCAAGCAACCGGCTACAGAATTCCCTGTCAGCTTCATGGAATATACACGCCCACGGGGGCTCATGCCTTCGCACACTCCTGCCAGGTAAAAAATCCCGATGTTTCATACATCATTTGTTCGTTTTACTTTGGCTAATTATCATTTTGCTGTGTTTTCTTAACGTTAAGACGATATTTCGTGAATTTCGTGGCGGGATGTAAAAAGAATTGTTTTTTAAAAATGTTTCATTTGATAATGGAAATCTGTAGATCTTTTATCAATCGATTCAACATCCATCGACCAAATTCCATTAATTTATCGTTGCATCGGTGAAAGATTCTTGCAAAGATCTCTCGGTTGTACCTTATAATACATTTTCTATATTTTAACTTCCTTGCCCTTTGGCACTTCCTGCCTTTAGAGAGTCGCGTTCGGTCTCTCGAGGTACGTACGTCTCAAAGACTCACCGGACACGCCTCGTCTTCCATCGAGGAAGCGTGTATGAGCGTGGCATTTGATTATCGCGTCTCATTAGCATTCGTATGGAGGCTCCTTGTATATGGCGTATGGAGACCGAAGGAGGCGACACGTGTGTGTATGCGTGTGTATGTGTGTGACAGATGCCACCGACCGCTTTGTGGCAATCTCCATGAGGGTAGGGCCTGGATAGCTCAGAGAGACTCGGTATACACGGCGAGGACGGCGCCCTAACCGGCCTCTCTTGCCCGCTGCTGTGTTTCCCCTTACACCTGTTTCCTATTCAAGTTACACCCCGAGCGAGCACTCGCACAAGGGAGAAAAAAAAAACACTTGTTCTCTCTCATTTTGAACCCCTCTTTTCCCCTGTGTTACACAAACGGCGGAGAGCAACGCACGATCCACGAAGCCGCGACACCTGTTCTTCTCTCTGAGCTTGCATCTCCCGGAATGTCGAGACGTTTAAATTTTATTTTCCCAACCGTATCTTTACACGCTTTCACCATGATGCGTGTCCGGGCCCCTCGAAACGATGAGACACTCACGGGAAAGACTTGGATTAAATCTTGGAGGCATTTTTCTTGGACTCGAGGCTGTTATGATCGTCACCGCAACCGCTAGACTTGAATCATTTTTCGGGCTATCGTCACTGAAACCTTTTTCAGATTTTGTAGCTTCTCGATTATGCCTGTGTGGAGTATCATTCAAATTATCGTTTTAAAACGGAGGGTGAGAATATTTTGCTGAACATAATCATGAGACCGAATAGGTGAATAGGAGAAATAAAATTATAATAATTTGACAGTACAACGATTGCTGGAAGGAAATAAGGATTTGTTTCATATGAAAATTATTCTTCGGTTATTTCAATTTCAATACTGGCCCAATTTTCATGAATTATGATAAAAATTTAGTGAAGCCGCTGATGAGCGCGCGAAGCTCTACAATAACCCGATAATAATAACCGTAATGCCGAAACAATAATTTATCCTAAATTAGTCAAATTGGAGAACAAAGGAAACAGAAGAATTCATTTGCCTCGGCGAATTTGCACTTTTAACGTATTTCGTATTTTTATAATGAATCCCGAAGCCGATAATTGCGCCAGACACTCAATTCGGATCAATATGAATTTAATAAATGCTTACAATTTTTCTAAAATAATTTGTCAGCTAAAATAAGCGTTGTGGCGGTTTTTTAATCGACTGCAGCGTTCATTTCTTGTCCAATGGTGACTATGTAAAGGAAAGTTGTCGATCGACTATCTACAATGCAAATTTATCTTTTAGGTGGCTCACCATCATCACCACAGTCATTATTCGGCGGCTCACCCGGGTCATCCAGGTCATAGCTTGGTTGGCGCAGCTCCCAGAGGATATCCAGCACCAGCAGATGGACCAGTTGCCGCCCTGCACGCCCATCCACCACCTCCACCCGTCCACACTACACACTACACCGCTCATCATCAGCTATCGCAGCAGGTAGGAGTTTGTGCTCAAACAACGTCATATATCGTCCATGTGTTCTGTTTTTCTACATTTCTTGTACCAGATATTGGTATACTTCATTCTAGGAGATCCAAATTCGAAAAATACAGCGTTTCTGAACTGCAAGCATTTGCAAGTGAGCGTTAAGTGTAAGCTTTTTTGAAAGAAGCGTACAGATTATTCGTTTTCTTATGACCCTATTCAGGTGACTCGATCCTCTCAAATGAATCGAGCAAAAAATTTATCGCAACTTCCGTTACAGAGGGAAGTCGAGCTCGAGTTGATGGAATCTCATCATCATCATCGGGTGGGTAACGGGGGTCCACCAATTCCGATGCCACATTCGTACTCACCGCCGGCTCTCGCTCAAGTAACAACACCTCCGCCGATCTTCATATCGGAACCACGCAGCAGCCAACTCGACATGCTGCAGAACAGAACGCGACGACCAACTTCGAACGTACGACGGCAGAGAACCTACAGATGGCGAGGCACGCCGCCCCTCCCGCCCACGCCTTACCCTGGTCTTTTATTGCATTTCCTGTAAGTTTTACAATCAACCATCCGATTAAACTGCATACAAAAAATCCAAAAACGCCAGTAAATTAACAGTCCAATCTGACCTACAATTTTTGGGGAAAATATATTTTTGCAAAACAATAAAAACATAATTGCAGTAGATAGGTAAGAAATAGCCAAATTAATAATCAAATATTCTGTTAAGTCGTCAATATTCCTCATGAACTATCTCAAAATTGTTGTTCATTCACCGGCGATTGTTCTTTTTACATGTGCAATTATAAGTGCATTTATACTATGTTCGGTCTTTCATGTTCTTTTGTAAGTTTATTTTTCTCCGCTTTTAATTTTCAGAGCGATGTTCAGCAATCCGCCGCTGTCTCCGTACAGTCAAGCGGAGCTTTCGTCAGCGGAATCCGCGGAGACCGAGAACTACGAGGCCCTTCTTTCGCTCGCCGAGCGGCTCGGCGAAGCAAAGCCTCGTGGTCTGACGCGCGCCGAGGTCGAGCAGCTGCCTTCTTACAAATTCAACGCCGAGACTCATCAGGGCGATCAGACAAATTGCGTCGTGTGTATGTGCGACTTTGAGGCACTCCAGTCGCTACGCGTGTTGCCTTGTTCGCACGAGTTCCACGCCAAGTGCATCGACAAGTGGCTCAAGGTAAATGCCCAAATTCGGTAGTCGCTACTTGTACGAACGCATTGAACCTTTAATGGATAGAGTAACAAACATTATAAAAGATTACCGATTCCCGTTGAATTATATCTTATGAGGTAGAATAAGATTAATCAGTTTATGCACAAAACAAGTTAGGGATTAGAATAATCTTTTTTTTTTTTTTTTTCACGTTCTGAGAGCATTAATCGAAAGCTGCATCGGAAACATTGAAAAGTAGAAAATCCTGTTTTACTTTTTCTTTTATTACGAACCTCTCGGTCGAGTCTTCCTGTCGGTTGTCACACGTCTTTACTGACAATATGCTGTTTTCTCGTTTCCAGTCGAACCGAACGTGCCCGATTTGCCGCGGCGACGCTGGCGAATATTTTGGCAATGGCAGCGCTGGCAGTGACTGACGCCAGGTCGTGCAAGTTCACTAGCGCCAGGTACCAAGGGCCATGCGAGCGCCGATTCGCACTCAACTGCCTGCCGTAACACTGCTCATATGCGCCAATTTGTGTCGTTGAGCGGTCGCACGCACCTTGCTAACCCCACGGTTATTTTCCTCAACGTGGAAATTCACCGCTGCTCGATTTACCGAGCAAAAACAAAAAAGAATGCCTCGATCACCAGAAAGAAAGCAAAAAAGAAGAATGTTCTGCACGAACACATAAAAAGAAAAGATATGTGCGCGTTTATCAGGGAGTAAGTGAAGAAAGAGAGGAAATAAGGAAGGTTAAGTAACACGGATAAAAATCTTCGGTCAAAGGGCCTCTGTAACTCGATTCTCGCGCTGCAGTCGAACGCAACCGAAATCCACTCTGTAAATAATTGTATACCTTCGTTATATTCATCAATGTCGTCGTCACAATTTTCCACTAACGTCGTTGAGCTCGTAAAGACGCGTAGCATCCTTTTTGCGCTTTTGAATCGACGTTACTAGGCATACTACGCGAATTATAAAATCGCGGATTCTTCGCATCGAGAGAGTCGAACTATTAGTTTTGTCTTGATTTATCATTTTCGGGGCACGGTAGAAATCGTTGCTTGAACACAATGTCACGATCTATCGTTCGCAATAACACAAACTGAGGTGGAAATGAAATCCGAGGTGCTCTAGAATTGAAAATTGTTTTCGTTAAGCGAAGCGTGTCTTTTTCTTCCTTCGTTCGATAATTTTCTGCGTCAATGTCGAAAGATGCTCGCCCCTGAAAAAGGCGAGATTTTAGTTTGTTAGAAAAAAATATGAGGATTATTGGGGAAAAAAAAAACGAAAAAAAAAAGACAAAATCAAATTCCCGCTCATTTACCAAATGAAACGGAGTAATAACTTGAATATTTTTTTACGAAAGACAAGCGAGACGGACGGAGTGCCGAAGAAGGAAGAAACGCGGAACGCCGAGTCGGCAAACGGGTTAAGATTTATTTATCACGTCCAGCTTTCATGGAGGTTGGCAATTTTTTTACGCTTAGAACAATTTTGTTAATTGACTAACGCACGCGATTATCGTTTACGATTCGCGGTTACGTAAGTCACGTGGCTTTTTATTGAATTGGCGAGATTTAACATCAACAAAAAAACAGAAAAACGACAAAAATGACTAAAAAAAATATGTATTTTAGGGTTAACGTAAATAGGCGTAAATATTGATTTACATATTATTGCTTCTAATCGTCTTTCACACAGAGTTTTGGTGTTGAGTAGTATGAGTGCGTAAGATTCGTCGTAAATTCTGTAGCTTGCGCTGTTTGTTTTATTAATTGCGAGGGGGAAAGAAAAATAGGACTAAATAAATGAGCATGTTGAGCTTAGAGTAAAGTAAAAATCGTGGTATGAGCTACGCTTCGTTTTTTGCGCCGATTTGTTCGATCCGTACTGTGTGTAGCCCGTAAAACGACGATAATATTTGTTTCCTGAGTGTTTCGCTGCGACACACGACCTCCCGCCACTATTTGTCGCGCCTTAAGCGTTAAAGCAAATTCTATTTCTATAACGAAATCTGTAAAAGACAACATTGTTGATCCTTAGAAAACGTAATGATACATATCATTTTTTTAATTGCGTTAAAGTTACCCATTTAATGTCGTTCTGTTGTCTTTATCAGCGTCTTTGTTTACATGCAGTTTTTTCGTTGACGTAGATTCGTTGTGTCGCGGTGAGAGAGTTGGTTGCTAAGCGTAGCTTAAGTGCAAGAGGGACGAGCGTTCGATTACGACGAGATACACGCGAGATTTCTACGAGCACGACTCTCTTTATTCCCGTTAATTTTTAATCCACGCTTTATCAGCGATTTATCGTCAAACGGGGCAGAATTTTGTCCGCTGTTACTTTTTTTAACTGAAAATTTGTTGAACAATCATTATTTCGCAAGAATTAGCGGAACTTTTTTTTATTGTTATTAAAAAAATTAATTTCAAAGTAACCATTTTAAAGCGGTTTAACAGATATATGACTGACTTCAAGACTTCTCACCGATCGTCCTTAATAAAATAATTGGGGCTCCCAATCTTAGCCCGAAAATTCGTGAATGCAATGCTGGAATCTGTGATACGCGTTTAACAAATTCGCTCGGATCAGCTGAAGAGCGTAGATTTCGGGACTGAAGATTTATCATTCCTCTTTCGCTCGTTACGAATTTATTTTTACTAGCCCTTCGACTGAGCGCGACATTTATAAACCCCGGTTGCTCGAACGTAACATTCGATACTTCCGATCTCGACGAACTCGGCCACTCAAACGCTCCGTCCCTTCGTAAACATACATTTTATTTGTGTTTTTTTAGGTATACAATTGATAGATATCCGTGAAAAAAGAAAAAAATGTACTTCGAGCACCGCAGCAAAATTGTGCGCGTCACTCGCAGCGAAAAACAAACGATTCCTCGCACGCTCACACCTAAAAAACACTTTTCGCATTATTTTCTAACGATGTCTATAACGAAGAAAAAACAACCATCGATATTCGAGAGGAATCGTTCGTTACACTACCAAAACCCACACGTTGTTCCGAACTTGCTTCTAGATTAACGCGCAACGTCCCCAACACAATTTGTACAAAGTCACAAAAAAAGAAGAAAAAAACAAAAATAACATGCAGAAGATTGAATTTTACACGGTTATATAATCGCGTGGATGTATATGATGTTTAATAACGATAAAAATATTCAGATACAAATACACGACACTATTTCAGTAGTTCGTACGCGTATTTTCGATAGTCTTTCGGGCAAAAGTACGTAAAAATAAATATTCGCACACCGAGAGTCGAACGGTAACCGGTGTTTTCATTTTGTTGATCTTCCGGTGGCGATTTTCATTGAATTAAAATTAAAAACACTGCGAATCCTTCGCTTCGAGTTGAAATCGCGAAAAAAAGTTTGATTAACGAAATAACTCTCGGTCAAATCTCGTTCGTACGTTAAAATTCTACGGTTAATCGGGTGATCGCTAATCTCTAATCTTCTAATATTCTACTCGAACGTTTAGAAGACTCGACGTGTGCTCCGTTGAAAAAAGATCTATTATCGAGACGCTGTCGCGGTTTTCTATCGTTGGGTGGTGCTTTTCTCTGTCTCATTCTGCCGATAAACTCAAGGGGGTTGTTCTCGTTCTCCTGCGGCTAATAATCGTCCGACGGGGGAAAAAATAAATGCGCGAAATGTTGCGATCGTGATCGTGAAAAAAAAATCGCCAGAGCAAAAGTCCAGATTAACGAGAAACGAAGGAAAAGATAAGTAGCCGTTTATAGTAAATTTGTAAATGTCACGGTTATAAAAAAATATAAAAATGGAAAGCTATTTTTACCGAAAAACTTCGTTCGTCCCTCTAACGTGATGTATATTTTATCCGCGACTACGATGTCTTGTAAATTATCTTAATTGCCATTCTCGTTACACTACAATTAACCATGACTGAAAATATTCATGTCATTAAAAAAAAAACAACAAACAAACAAAAAACAACATATTATTACTCATTACCGCTACTATCTTACCGCTACACTACAATTACAAGCTGCTGCTGCTACTACTACTACAACTTCTACTGTTACTATTACTACTTACTACTACGAAATATTATTACCATCGATACCGTTTATATGTTACGCAATGTTTTTTTCTCTCTCATAATCCCGTTAAATTTTTGTTATTTTAAAGAAAAAAAAAGAACACGCGTATAATATTTAATTTTTATCTATTAGTTGATATAGTTGTTATAATGATTATTATTGTAGTGATATTACGAATTGTATGGCCACAGCTATTGCGTTTATTACGTTTTTCCTTTTTTAATTATTAAGAATCGTCTTCGATACATTGATTAGAGAATCGAATTATTATAATGACCATGTCGAAGCGCCCGTTTTACATGGCAATAATTAGCAGCGTGTTTTTCAATTGTCTGTTTAAGTGGCAACCGGATTTTTATAATCAAATTTCAGCTAAAAAGAATATTCGCAATAGGCCCACACTCCCACCCTCCGCAGTGTAACGATTGTACAGACGCGACCATAACGATGCCAAACATTACATGTTATTATTAATCGCTATTAATTATCATTAATTGCTACTATTATTAAAAAAAAAGCAACAACAACAAAAAAATCGCAACCACAACAAATTACACTGTTTCTTTTCCGTATCAAGTTTATTGTGTCTCTCATTCACGTCTGTGTCATGTTTTTGTTGCATTATTCGTCGATCCTTTTGCGTTAATTAGTTTATAGGATATTATGTTACGTAGGAATGCTAACGGCAACTGATCGTATGACGGAAAAGCAAAGAGATCTTACAGCTGTCTATAATTAAGGCTGATTTCGTAAGTAAAGGAAATTTATGAAAAATACTGCGGCTTACGTATGACCATAAATTTGGCTTTATTGGAGCTTCGCTCCTTCGCGGAAAACAGAATAATTAATTGTAAAATAATTTCAATGAAACAGCAAAATCCTTCTCGTACCCTTTTTTCTAACATACCTCTTTAAGGGAAGAAGTTCAGGTTTAAAGAGTTTGTGTCTGCCTAATATACATCAGAATGTGGATGATATTGAATTTTACAAATTCGATCATTTGAGCCTGATTTCCTCGCATAATGTAGGAAAATTAATGCACAGCAGTGCCAGGTCGATTTCGAGTCCATATGAAAGTCCGGATGGTTTCTCCTTTGCTCAACCGCACACGTACAGTGCATATATATGTACATATATATATATATATATATTTCTTTTTTTCCTTTTCTTTTATCTCGAAGCGCTCTCGACGAAAGCCTCGCAACAATTTCTCTCCCGGTGCGGAGAACGAGCGGCTGCGAGAGGAGAGGCTATCCCTGAATATTCCTGAATTGTAACCGCGGCTCATCCCTCGCTCTCCTCCCTGCGGTGGAATATATGGGAGCCGGAGCGAGAAGCGCATAGAAGGGTCGAACGCTTCCGCGTGTTGGAGTACACGAGGTACTTTCCTCTGGGCTTTCGTCTCTCCACCCCCAGCGATTCGGCCTGGGAGGGTGAAATGAAAAAAAAAAAAAAAAAGCCGAGTAGACAGGGAAGTTGTACGTGGGGCGAGGTTTGCTTGGGGCAAAGAGCATCAGGAGCTGAACCACCACGCGCTGAATCGGTCTATCGGACTTTAAGGCACTTTAGCCGCGCGGCAGTGAAGGGGATCGACGCGTTTCAGAGCGAGGAGCGAGGGCTGCTAGTCTAATTTCGCTCTTCACTGCAAATTCCACTATAGTTCCCTCGAATTTGCTGCGGAATAATCGCAGAATTAGAGTTGCGGCTAGTCGGGACGTTTTGAGTATGATGTAATTATTGGAAAATTATTATTACACTGGCAACGATGAGTGGGGTTTAAAAAACAAAAATCCACGGAAGGAGGAATGATAATTCGACAATATAATAATGGACTTTCCTACGGAGCATTTTTAGATCGGTTTTTATTAAAAATTTTAGGGACTTTAATAAGACAGCTCATTTAGCTCGTTGCGAAATTATTTGTAAAGTCATGTGCTTAAATCTCCTTGGGCACTCCTTTTATAAATTGGTACATCCCCAAAAAATTCCGCCACGGACAAGAAAACCACGAATTCCTATAGAATAAATTCCGAAATAATTCGGCTTTTAATTAATTCTTTTTTAACTATTAAGTATTTTTTAGATGTGATTCTTCTCCCTTTTTTAAGATTAAAAAAAACAATTACTGTTTAATGGGAAAGAGCCTTTAAAGGGTTCGTGATACAGTCTTTAATATGCGTTTTAAAAGTCAAATGGAACGTTTTACTACGACTAAAATGCCGCTTTTCTGCATGGGAATTTTTTGGTGAATTACCTTAAGGGATGTATCCATATCCGGGCGTCGCCGGTTGGTTGAGCAACCCCCTCCGGACTCATCGCTCTTTAAATCGTTGGGGGCTTTCGCTCGAATCGCTCTTGCACACTGGCATGCCAATCCCGGTGAATAGATCCCCTTTAAAGCGCCCGGAGGCCGCAGGGATTCACGGCCTCAATATACTATAGTTACGAGCGTCTAGATGCACGGGAGTGTTAGCCGTCGGGGGTTTGGACTGAGCCGAAATCAATTGTACCCTCCTGGTGGAATTAACAGCAGTAGCAGACTGCGTTTCCAAGGCTTGCCATTTTTTTTCTCTTTTTCTTAAATGATTAAAAACATTTTTTCTTATTTCTTCTCGATCGATAGTCCCGAGACGTAAAAACGAAACCATGCGCCCTTGAGATTTGAGCCCTTACTGATTTTAGTGCAGTCGCTTTTTAAAAAATATTAACTGAAATTTCTTTACCTTGGATTAAATATGATACTCCGCTTTTTTCAGTTTCTTCATTTCGAATATATTTATCTATTTGAAGCAACTTACACTCTCCACCGGACACTGAACAAAATATTTTATCGCTACTAAATTTTAAAGCAATATGTATTTATTAATTCTCAACCACAAGTCCTGAGAAGAACGAACACCTCTTTATATCCCTTAAGCTTTGAGACCCTATTGATTTTGGTTCAGACCTTCCTTAAATTGCACTTTACGATACGTACATATATTTTTTAAAATAATACTCGCCTTCTCAAAGCTTTTAGATCATCCGCTGGAGCGAATAAGAAAAATCACGAATTTCTGCTAAACAAACTCACACACACTCTTTAGTCAATCGAGCGATCAGTTTAATAAGTCGCGCTCTTGAAGTTTTACCAAAACTCTTGTGTAATCTATACCAGCCACTGCAAAGAATTTTTTAGTGGTCAGAGATTTAAAAAAATATATATATATGTATAAGAGAATGTAGATATAATAAATATAAATATATATGTATATGTTATACCGAGCCTCTCTCTCTCTATATATACATATATATATATATGTATATATATAAATGTGTATATCAAAATACAATGTACAAAAAGCAATATCTTTTAGATTGTATGGATTATATATTATGTATACACACACATACACACAGACACTCATTTACACATACACAAAAAACACATGCGTATGTTAAATATAACAGGGAACTATTTCCAAATTACATCTATAATGATAGAAAGCTATATTTGTCACTTGATTGTAAATTTCGTTGTGGGGATATAAAAGAAAAAGTGTAAGCGAATCAGGCTCTGTGAAATAGTGAAAAAGAAAAATACAACGTCGTCTCATATGCCTAAATACGTAAGCACGAGCGGCGAGAAAGTTGCGAATGATTTTGTCGCTTGACCGAAAATAAAAATCGACATTAAAGTTCGTCGGTTAACAAAAATGTGTCTTATGCGATGGAAGAGCAAAGAAGGAGATCGGCACGTAAAAACGATTGCTATATCGTGTGGAGCAAAGTCTTTTAAATGTTTATTCAGATATTAGTTTGAATGCTGAATGGTCTAATGTACTGCGATTTTACTGTAAAACACTTAAGTAATTTCTATACGAAAAGAAATATTGAAAATCGGTAATTGCAGCCCCGCTTTGCCCGTCGTGTATCCCTCACCTATACACGCGAACTTTCTGTGTCATTTTGGGTTTTTTTTTTTTCAACTCGAATTAAGCAGAGAGATGAAAACCAATGCAGATATTATTATAAACTACGAATAGGAATGTATACTGTATGTGAAATTTTTGTTTAAAGTGAATTTTCTACTAAAGCCTCTTACACCGTCCTAAGTAGTTGTGTACGTTTACCCGCAACTACGCCAAGGGTTTAAAAGTGACCCGACGATTTTTTCGTAGGAAAATGTGTGGATATTTAATGACTAAAACAAAACGAAAAAAAAGAAAAAAAAACCGAAACAAAAATGGTAACAAGAAAAATGTTAAATGAATGCTCGATTGATTGTTCAACATAAAATTTATTCCTCTCTTCGTATATGCTCATATACCGTTGTATGTATAATGCTATATATTACGTATAATATACATATTTCTTTTAATACATATCGGATGATTTTTCTCATAACTGCGCTTTGTAACTGTTTACAGAAGTGCTGTATATACAACAAGATAATCGTGTCTCGGGCACGTGAACAATGATTAAAATTGTTCGCTACTTCGCGCCATTACTTTCGTCAAATTTGTTTGGATCGCTCGAACGTATATAGATATATACGTATACACATAAGGTATGCATATAAATAAAAGTCGTAACAAAATAAAAGCTGACCGGTTTTTTACGCCTGTCGGATAAAATAATAAAATCCTTAAAATGTCGATTATGACATAAAATATTGTAAGAGACTAAAAATTCGAAATCTCCTACTGCTGAGTTTCACCTTTGATATCTGATAAATAAATAAAATGTGAAAATATGACAAAAAGATTGAAGAAAGTACGTTAAGTACAGTATTTATAGCACCCGTTTCACTAGAAGAACCTCGAGGCCTTTTTTACGACGGGTTTTATTGTTCACTTTGATTTCTGCTGAAGCATCTGTTGGTTCTTTATCGTTAGCCTTGCAATTTCCTCGCCCAGGGTATCGATATTGTCCTGCAATGTGAGAAAACATGTAAATAAATGCAACAAATATAAATTTTAAGTAAAAAAATGATAACCTTATTTTGGAAAATCACTTTAAATTAGATATTTTTTAACTGGCAATCAAGACTTGTCACATTTTATGGCAATTTTCTATAGTTATTATTGTATTATGATAAGTATATTTTTTGAGCATAAAGAAAATTACTTTTCGATAAATAACTGCGTTTTCATTGGAGTGAATCTGATTCTCTAGGTCTATGAGATCGTAGAAGTGTCGGATTACCTTCAATGTGATATTCTTCAGCAAAGCATCTTCGAGAACAGCTTGTAACTTCTGATTTATTTCTAAAGAGAGCTCGAGTGTCATGTTATCGTCGGAAACTCGGTGATTATACACCGAAGCCATAATACCACCGTGTCTCGCCAATTCAGCCTATAATGAAAAAAAAAATGAATATGAAATTAGTTCAACGTCGCACGAATATTGGCGATGGCAAGCTTATATTAATCGTTTTATCTATTCTTACCGGGTTCCTTTTACTTTTAATATGCTAGCGTGAAAATAATAAAAGTTCTAAAATTAGCGATTTTCATTTTTTTGTTTACTTTATTATAAAACGACTACCTTAATATATAGTTTTCGATTTTTTTTTCATTGTCAAACGCCCAAAATATACGATCTTTTAAAGAAAAAACCAAGATGAATATTACCTTGTGTCGGTCCCTCTCGTTGCTTCCCATCGCGTCAAAGTTCTCATGGAGAATGTAATTCTGTATGATCTTCGTTTTTTTCTGAAGTTCCGCGACGAGAGTCCGCGTGTGTTCTTCCAGAAAGTCGAGCTTCTCGGCTCTCCTCACGTTGATCTTTTGCATTTTGAGAATTCTCTCGATCAGCGATTGCCTATCGAGCTCAGCGGATTGGAGTGCATGTTCACCGTTTCCACCGTGATCGGATGTTATTCCATTCAAAGTTTCTCCTATGAATATCGACGATACCAAAATGTTAATACAAAACTCCTCTGTTCACTAAAGCTCTGTCTTTGTCATATAAGCAAATCGGCTGAGTTCGAAGTTAATGCATCTTTACAACAATGTATCAAACACAAACCTGTGTTAAGAGACGTGTTTGACCCAGTTCGGGACGTAGGATCGAGCGAATTACTCGGCGAAGCGTTCTCGTAAGCCTCCAACCGTTTCCTGCACTGCTGCAGTTCGCGCGACATTTCTTTAACCGAAATCTGTTGTTTTCTTCGGAGAACCGCGATCTCGCCCTGACTTTCCTCGAGCTTTTGTGAGAGATTCTGCGCGAGCTGCGTCTGTTCGGCCAAGTGTCTTGCAAGAATCTCGCACTCTTCCATCCTCTTCTTCTTCTCGTGAGCCAGATGCTCTTCCAGAGTCTGTACCTTCGCTTTGAGCTCGGTAATGCCTTCGCGCAACGGACCTTGCTCCTGCTCAAGTTGTGCTGCTTTGGCTTCGACTGCCGTAAATTCTGACTGCAAACGGACGTTCTTGTCCGTTAGCTTCTGCGTAAAATCGAGCATATGCGCCTCTCGCTGCCGGCAACAATCCATGTCTGCCTGGAGCTCCTGATTCACCTGTCGCAAACGCTCAACTTCCGCTTCGTTCGATGCCAGGCACTGTTCCTTGCTAAAAATTCATTTGGTTAATTAGAGGTCGTTTGAATATTTGATATAAACGCATCTAAATAAATGTAATACTACGAGAATTATGAGTTTTATGTTTTTAAAAATCCACTTACTGTATTAATTGCAGCTTGAGAGTTTCGAGATGCGACACCTTCGCAGACAGATCTACGATTTCCTTCTGCCGCTGGTCAGTCACGATCTTTAAGTCACTGAATTTCCTCTCGTAAGCCAAACGGTCTTTCTCTAAGTCCTGAATCTTCAGACTCAACGTATTGTTTTCTTCTATCAATGCTTGTTGCCGTTTTTTCAAAAGATCGACCTCCTTTTGCAGCTGAATTCGGAGCATTTCCTTATCCTCGGTAACGTGCCGTTCCACGATTAAGCGAGCCTGTTGTTCCTTAAGTTGATGATCCAAAGTTACAGCTTTGTTCTCTTCGGATTGTTGGAACTTACGAATCATTTCTTGTGACTCGCGACGCACTTGCTCACACTCCTCCTTCATATCATTGATCCGCGCCTGAAATGAAATCAGGAAAAACATCAATTTTCATTCACAAACCTTCGACTTTGTGAGAATATATTTGAGTCGAAATTTTTATACCAATGTGATTAGAAATTGTTATTATTTAATTTTAATATCAGTTACCGTTGCCTTGTCCAATTTCTGCTGGGTTTCCTTCTGCGCCTCCATTTCCATCTTTAGCTTATTCTGCGTCCATTTGAGTTTTACATCACGGACGTTAACGTCCTCCTTGAGTCTCTCAATTTCTTTTTGCGCATCCGTCAATTCCCGGCACTTCGTGTCCAAAATATTGCAGATTCTTGTTCGCTCGCTCTGTGCCTGACGTAATTTATTCTGCAGCAACTCATGATCTTTTGCTATTTCTTTGTATCTGCGCTCGGCGAAATCTCGGGCTCTGTTGGGAATCCGAGAAAAAGATAATAATCGCTTGAATTATTATAGAAATATAGTTTTTGATCGGTGCATATTATTGATTGTATCAAATGAAAAAACCATTTTTTAAATCACAAAATTCATATCCTGGAAATCTGACAAAACTTTCAACAATTGGAAATTCTTCAAGACTTCTAAAAACAAAATCCCCGAAGCCAATAACATTTTCATTACCTCTGCGTATCTATGAGCTGTTTTTCGCTGACTGCGTACTTCATCACCATGCTTTCCCTTTCCTTATTAGCCGTGGCAAATTCCCGACCAAGTTCGTCCTGATTCGCGTTCGCCAATCGCAAATCTGCAGAAAGTCTCTCCACAGTCTTCTCCAGAGTTTCTAATTGGGCATTAAATAATTCGCTGCTGTTTTGAGCCTCGAGCATTCGATTTTTCTCTTCAAGATGCTTTACTCTGTCTGCGAGTTTAAGCTTTTCCTCCCTAGCCTTAGCATAGTCCCTAACGAGAGTAAGATAGACAGGGTTCCGCAACAATCCGTTGGTGGAATCTGTTAAAACAATCCCATTTTCGGCCGGATCGTCTGCCAAGGATTTTTTCGTTTCCTCACCGCCTTCCTCATTTTCAGAGCTCTTTGATTGAGTCTCTGGTGTCTCGTCGTAGTTGAAATTTGAGATATTAACGGCATCATCTTTCGCAGGTGAGGAAATTTCGCGTTTTGGAGAATCACAGTCGACAATCGTGGCTGGTGGTTGGAAATTTGTGGAAAAATCGTTTAGAGTATCTGCGACGATCCTTGGTGAATTTTCTGCACTCCGCGCGTCCACAGAGCTTCGATTTCTTGAATCAATCGTATTTACATTGTTTTCTGCGAAATTTGACACTGTTTGTGACTTAACTGTGGATTCGTGCTCCGAAACGGACGTAAAATCCGCGGAGGTCTCGACTTTCGTCAGAGATTCTTCGGAATGTTTTTTCTCGACCACGTAACCACCGTCAGAGAGTTTAAGAAGGGAATTGTAACGGACAGCAATATTCTGAGGCAAAAGAGTTTTTTCCATTATGTTAGTAGATTTTTCGGTAATGAAGTTCAAGAAGTTGCGGCTCTTGTTCAAAAACTGAGCGTTGGAATGCATTATATTCATGGAACTCGTTGGCAGTGGAATTTTTACGAGCCTGCTGTCCTCGCTGAGTGTCGATGGCCTGTTTGATGAATTATTTTGGGCCTTCGCGTTTTGCGACATGCTTGACAATCTTTCGGCGCTTTTACTTTGACTGAATGCCGGCGTTTCACAGGAATCTTCTATACTCGCTTCCTCGCAATTTTTTTGCGGGATTTCCCACGGATTGTCTTGTAGTGATAAATGGGCAGAGTTTTTGGGTGGATAAACAGTATCCTCGAAATCGTTAAGTTTCTCCACTTCTGCTGGCGAGTTTTCATTGTCGATTACCAAAGAGCTATCCGAAGAAGGACTCGCTCCTTCTGGAATAATTTCATTTACAGCATGATCTTCGATCTTTTCAGGATCGTTATTTGTCAAATTCTCTCTAGAGTTTTTGGAATCCAGCGAAATGTACTCGTAATTGGAAGTTGCTGTTTCTGGAAGATCAGGCCCATTGTTCAAACTTTTTTCAGCCTCTGTGGTATTTTTATCCTCGGCTCCCCGAGTGACAATTTCTTCTAAGGAAGTGGCATCCACATTGTGAGGAAAATCACCCATGATGCTCTCCCTTTTCGGAGAGATAGCAGTTTCCGCGGTAGTTTCGTTTACAGGGGAGCGAACGTCGCATCCGTGATCTTGCATTTTAGCGGAACTCAGGCTGGTCTCATCTTTAACAAATCCGACAAAGTTAATGATTTATACAGTCACTGGAATGTTTACTACTTCATAAATAGACATTCGTTGCCGAATATTTAATTATTTCCAAAATTATGCAATTGTAAATTGGTTTTATAAAAGAAATCGAGCATTGAATAATAATAATTAGCCTAACTATATTTGTATTGATCTTTTGAGAGGAATTTTTAGAAAGCACATGTAACATTTTTGCAACAGCATCCATTTGATTTTAATGCTACATTTTTCAAGAATGAGATTAGAATCAAAGTTTGATTTCTTGTTGAATGTTTTGTGACAAGAATCAAAGAATAAACGAGGTCAATTAGAAACAGCTGGAGATAGAAGACGCAGTATCTTGCATTTAGGTACTTAATGAAAATGAAAACTACAAGAATTCGTCGTACCGTGTTTCAGATGATTATCGGCCGACTTTTCTAACGCATTCTTTGCGGCGTCCTCGAGAAATCGAGGCTTATCTTCGACCATTTCGCAGCTCTGCCCTTTTCTCCATGGAATCCGTGTGATCTTTTTTCCCTTCTGTCATCTCGTAATGCGCTGTCACGTTTACAACTGCTTCGCGATTGCTCTAATTCATGACACGATAATTTAATATTCTCTCCAACCACTCAATTTATTACCGAGAAACGTAATAAAAACGAGAATAAGAATAACCTGCAAGGCTGTCAAACTGTCAGAGGAACGACATCAGCTGTAGCAGCAATAAAGTCGATGGTGTGGGCTTATCAGCTGCTACGTTCGTTCGCAGTTTCGACTAATCGAATAGGCGCGCCGATCTAACTTTATTGTGGAGATTTCAGCGTAAAATCTAATCGTGAAGAATAATTTGTAGCACAAAATGTGTTTTTAATTCATAATAGTAGAAAAATGTATCCAAAAGTTTTATATTAATTGTAACATTTTTTTTTGTTGCTGCTTGTACTAAATAAGACGTTTCCACTTATTACCGCAATTCCGACAAATAATATACGATTCCTTTTTGTAATCACAAGAGAGAAGTTGATGCTAAGATTCCACTTTATCGACTGACAGTAAAATCTATTGAAATGCAATGAAAGATTCAATTCAATAGTCACTTTATGTCAGCGATACTGTATCAGAATTCAACTCGATGGACCGAGATTTGAAAACCCGCGAATTGGGCCAAATTTGATAACAATTTTTTCTAACTCAGTCACATATCAATAATCCAACATTTAAGACGATGTGTTACTGCTCGGTCGGTAACAAAAACTGTAAAGCGTTGTTATTCGCCACAGTGTCAGGAAAAATACGAGTACTGATTGCGTTTTAGCATTCTGCAGTCAGTAAATCTCGATTTTTGTTTGAAAAATCAACTGAGGCGACGAATAACCCTTCGGGAAAATTCAGCCATCTGACTCGCACTTATGGCGGCTCGGTCAATGTAACACGTCACCTTAATTTGATTTTTTTTTTATTCAAATGGTTTATTAATTTAATAATGATACAAATAATGGGACAATATTGTATGGATCGTATGAGAAATATTCGTGATTGCAATGCGTGTTAGGAATTCGTCGAACGTAAAGACTAACGTGTAAAATTGTATGGGAATAATCGGCCTATCCCATTTGAAGGTCCATGTGGAGTCGCTGATGCGCGGCCTCGACAGATCGTAATAAATATTGTCCGTAACGTTGAGAACATATGAAAAAAGCGATCGAAGCGGTACTTTCACCGTGGAACATATTTTCTGCGTTTTGTTTCGCGTCGCACGCGTGCTGAACCATTTGTCACGCGTGAACGTCGTTTCTTTGTGTTTCTCTCGATCTCCTGTGCAAATGTGTAATCAAAGAAATTACATAGGTCTGCCGATGCCTCGACCCATCGGCATTTGCGGCGCATCGCCTCCGCCGCTCTTCGGATTCTTGATCGTCTCGTCGACCGAGAGAATAAGGCAAGCTGCCTCACAAGCAGCGGTCAGAGCGTTTATCTTGACAATTGCCGGCTCCCAGACGCAAGCCTGCATGTTATCAGCGATGTCCTCCGACAGGATGTCCACTCCGTACCAACATTTTCCTTGGTGATGCTTCTGGCGGAGTTTGTTCAGAATGTTTGTCGCATCGAAACCTGCGTTGTCGCAAAGTTGCCTACGAAAAATTGGACAATTATTTTTCGTTTTATTTTTGCTTGAGAGACAAAAATAAAATTTTCAGCGATGGAAAGTCATGCACTTTCCTCCCTTGCACCATAATATACCATTTCAACACCAGTGATACTCGATTATTAACAAACAAAAGGTTGATCGCATCGAAATATTTTCAGATGAAAAAGACGATAAATACCTTGGAATGATCTCAAGCGCGCGAGCGATCGCGCTGATCAAGAGCTGCTCCTTTCCGGCGATCGTGCGCGAGTGATCGCGAAGAGTCCGGGAGAGTTCCATTTCAATTGCGCCGCCACCGCCGACAACGGCATCATTCTTGATCATACGCCTGACGATCATAATAGCGTCGTGAAGAGATCTTTCGGTCTCTTCGAGGAACTGCTCGGCACCGCCGCGCAGAACGAACGTGCAGGTTCTTGCGTTGGGGCATCCAGCAAAGAAATTGAATCTAGAAGAATTCAATTAATTATATTTATATCCATTGTTATGTTTTTTTTTTTAAACGGAGTTTACTTCGTGTACCTATTTATTTGATGTGTAAATTTCACTTAAAATAACCTTTAAAAGAATAGTGTAATTATTTTGTGTGTATGCTAATCTTGAAATTTTTCTTACCTCTCGCCTCCAATTTGCTTCTCCTCGAAAGATTCGCATTTTCCGAGAACGCTGTCGTTGATATCGTGAGTAGTCGTTATGACTGCACCGCCGCAAGCTTTCATCGTTCTCTTCAGATCCTCCTCGGGAACTCGGCCAGCACAGAACATGTCTCTGTCGGCGAAATACTGAGTGGCTACGTCGCCGATCGGCAATTTCGAGAGAACAACATTGGCCCCGCTCTTGTGGATCAGCTCGAGTTTCTGATAAAGAATTTGCCACTCGGCGTCGACGATTTTTTGGTATTCAGCGACGTTGTCAACGCGAACTTCCGCGTTGTCGCGTTCCGCTTTCAGTTCCAATTCGATGTTTAGTAAAGCTATCTTACAGGGCACGTACTTTTTCGGCTGCATTTCGAAACCTGCGTACGAGAAGGTCTTCTTGAAAGCCACGCCAGCAATCAGAAGAGAATCCTCGAGGGAACCACCGGAAACCTGGCGCACAAAATTTGTACGTTTGGTTAACATTCATTTTTGTCTTGATTTCATATCAACTTTTCTATCCTGTATCCATTATTACCTTCTTGATTCCGATCATGTTGAGCGGCAGAAGTTCGTCCAGTTGGAGAACGGCATCAACGACCATTTTACTGAAGAAGTCCTTCTGTTGATGGATCAATTTCGAACTCAGAGCGGTGGCCGCGCACTTTTCGAGCAAAAGTCGCTTCTCGTCGGTGGATTTCTCGATTTTTACGCTCCAGGCGTTTATCGTTTCGACGGCTATTTGGATAGCGCGACGGAAGGATTTGATGATGATACGTGGATGAACTCCCTCCTCGATGAAAGGTTTCATCTGTTTCAGGAATTCGCCTGCTAGCAGGACGACGCTCGTTGTTCCATCTCCGACCTACATTAAGAAATCATTGCATTGTTACATTATTTGCTATTATTATTACTACATTATTTTTTTAAAAATAATGCTCAGTGTATGAACAGTGCTGAGGCCATTGCATTTCTTTAAACAATGACCAGTCTAGACTTTCAATATAATGACTATTCTCCATTCCCAGTCGTAGCAAAGTTTTTCTCTCATCTTTGCTATGAAATTCTTTGGATTTTTGGAGGATTTTTTAATAGTTCAATTCAGTTATTATCAAGAGAAAAAGAAAGAAACAAGGTAGTACTCAAATTTTGTGGTGTTTGAGAACCGAATAATCCACAAATTGATTTTAACGTCATAAGGATGCTTACCTCGGCATCCTGAGACTTTGCGATGTCCACAAGAGTCTTTGCAGCTGGATGAACAATGTCCAGGAGCTTGAGGATAGTTGCTCCGTCGTTGGATATTGTGCCTTTGCCATTTTGGTCGACAATGAGTTTGTCCATGCCGCGAGGACCTAAAGTGGTCCTCACAGCGTCGACTACCATTTGGCAGGCATTGATATTCGAGATAAGCTGTGGCTTTCCCTGAGACGCGTCTGTCCCTTCCTTCAGGAGAATAATTTGAGGTTGCTGCAAAGAAACGTTTATATTAACAACCAAATTGATAACTCTAACGTAATTCAGTTTCTGTGTTACCCTTGCAAACTTTCCCATTCTATTCAATGTATTTATTCTATTTTAATTAAAAAGTTCAGACTTTCCTCGGAGTAACTAAATTTCTGTGACTACACAAAAAAAAACAATTGAGCAGCAGAGATGGCTAGCTTTTATTTGAGTGAATACACAAACAGTTGATATCTATGGTTGAAAACTTAAACTTTCTCTAATTGCTCAAGTTCAAAAGATTTATATTATTTCTCATGGAAAAAATTAATTTTTTACATTCGAGTGTTTAAAAACAAAAGATGCCAACATAAGCGGCCAATGTTTAATCGATTCCTACAACCTCTGACATTAATTCTACTTCTCACAGAGAGTTAATGATAGAAAAAAGAAGAATCCAACTTTGACAGTGTTGAAATATCAGTGCCCGAAGTAATTAGCACGTGGGGACGAGACTATCGTTCAGTTTGATCATCGTCGACATTCGTTGTTACACGAATTTTCATCGCGTTGCTTTGGGTGTGGGCAGAGGATGAAGCCGATGTCCTTATAAGGTTATCTGACTGTCGGCCCAGAATTTTCGGTAAAACCGAAGTAAATAGCGTCTCAATAAAACACCGGCGAGCATTAAACAGGGCAACGAGTTTCGCTGGTTTCCCAGAAAGTAAAAAAGCGAATGAAGAAACAAATGACTGCCAATGATTCTAGACTACCGGTTTGACAAATTGTTTATTGTAACGAGAATTCGTCACCCCACCGACGGTGAGACATAAAGGTGTTTCCGCGTATTAGAATTTTCTATTTACTAAATCGTCGCTAAACTGTCGCCGAATATAGCGGGATGTCGGAGCGTTATTTGGATTTGTAAAATGCGTACCATTTTTGATAATATCTTGCTGGAAGAACACTACACGATTCCTTCTCAATTCACTGTGGCTCTCGTGATTTTCGTCGTTCGCTCGTCGCTCGAGCTACGAGTGGCAGCACTGAAAGTAGCCGCCATTGAAGAGCACGTTTATTGAGCGCTAAACGTCCCAGTTATTGACCACCTAAGGTTTTCATCGCGCGGCGATGAAAATCGCACGAAAAAACGCCGATGTCTCAATCATAATAACATGCATTTCGAATTTTTAATCTACATTTTGACAGCATGTTAGATATTTCATCTGCTTTTCATTTTTTATTCAAATTTATACTAATATTGACGAAAATGTGTATATGCTCCTATTAATGACCGAGAGAAATACCGACTCGTTATTGGCTGGTAAATGAATGTCGAGAGAAATAGCGAACGCCCATTGGCTGATCATAGCGGTCAGTAACTGAGCTGTGGTCAACAACTGGGACGTTTATGGCGAGGAGGAATGTTCTGATTGGAGGTTAGAATGGCGCACTGTGTCACATGCAGAGCTCCAAGTTTGAAATGGAGTTGAGGATAGTTAATCTCTGGAAAAATGGCCCGGATACTGGGCGCTCGGGAAAAGTGGCTCCGGAAATCCGGCGCCCACGAGCCATCAGGATTTTCGCACTTATCACATTTTCGTTTTTTTCTATTTTCGTTCGCCTTGTTTTGGGCTCAATTTTCCGGAAGGCCAATTTTTCAAAATGCCCATTTTCGTGTTATCCGCACGAACTTCCGGTCCCGCGTTGTCCACTAAATTCAGATAAACATCTTTAACAAAAAGTGTCTAAGTCACAGATTGCCGAAAACCGAAGATTTCAGAAGATACGCTTCTTACATTTATCATTCTTATCAAATAGATATTTAATCTAATCCACGATAACTAAAAACTGGCATATCTGGGTCAACTTCACAGCGGTCACTGTCGCCGTGAAGAGATGAAGCGAGAATCACGAGGAGTTGGCTATTCTTTGGCGACTCCACCATTATCGTTTATTTATACGTTCTGTTAAACTAGCAGGTGTGTATATATATATAAACCCTGGTATAACCACGAACGTGTGCAGCCGATTGGTGTAATCGCCCGGTGGGAGCTCGCCTCGAATTTATATTTGAGCTCTCTTTTTCTTTCCCGTATTTCGACGGTAGACGCGGGAGTGCGTCGATTCAATGTCGCCGCCCGCCGTGCGTTAGAAAGAGAACAGTTTCGATCGGCGTCTCCCGCGCGGAAAGTGTATCTTGACCGCTGCCTCGTTATTCTAGTTTTAAGTGCGCTGTCGCTGCAGTGCATAGCGATAATTGTCAGGAGCTCGGATATCGAGGTAAGTCGATTGAGGATCAAAAGTTTCATCGACCTTTCGTGCTTTTCTAAAACCAGCTTTACGTGTTTATTTACATTTCAATATAAATAAACATATAGCTTAGAATATTTTGACGAGACTGTAACTCGAAATATTTTTTGTCGGTGAATATTCTGCTTAGTGTGATGTCAAAATCATGAGAGTGCTAAATTAATTGGAGTTAGTGGGAACAGCGGCCGCGATATTTCCGGGTATCGAGCTCAAGGTCACGTGCAGCAGTCGCTGCGGCGAGTACGTCGATCCGGCCAAGCGGAACAGCTCGCTGCTGTGCTGTGCGATGCTGATGCGCTGTGCAGAGACTCTGCAGATGATAAACCTTCCTTTTTTTTCTTAACTGGTGCTGGATATAATTTGACACAATATAACCGGACATGGTATAAAGGGTTTTTGTCATTTGTTCGCGCGCAACACGCTAGAGACCATCGACCATGCGCGACATGGTCGACGTCGTTTTTCCTCAGTTTCGAGGACTGACGTCGCGACGTATGGCGAGCCAATGGTGAAATCGATAGAGTTCGAAATTGTAGCGAATCATAAACCGAGGCGGAATCCTCAAGGGTGGTTGCGTAGGCGCGCTGCTGTTTCGGTACACAATTACATAAGTGAAGAATATTGAATATCCTCGGAGAGTTGCGCGCAGCTAATTTATATCCGTGGGTTTGCGGTGTTTAAGCGCTGTCGGTGATCTCATCCTTACTTACACGTTAGTGCTGACATAACACTGCAAACAATTTTTTCTGTTTTTTTTTTTTTTAATAACGGGGACGGAATGATGTCGTTATTTTAAAATACGCGCCTCTTGTTTATTTATTATTCATTATTGTAGCTCGATTAAAATAATTGTTGGGCGTTTTTTAAATAACGTATAAGATTATTAGATTATTGCTATTATTATTATCGAACGTTGCGCGAATATAATTTTTTTCAAAGCAAATTGTAATACCAGTTAAGAATTTTATACCTAAATTAAAAGTGTATATTTACATTCGGAAAACTTAATGTGCTCAAGCTGTAAACTGACACTTGTTGGGAGTAGTTTTACCGCACTTGTGTCGTAATACACTGTTATTATCTTCTTTCCCTGGTAAAAAGATTATTTCACTAAATGAATATCGGATATCCGATTTATCTCGAAATTTTATTGTTTTATGAATTTTTGTTGAATATTTTTTATCATTTTATTATACAACGTTTGAAATTACAGGTACTGGACCACAACCCAACTTCGAAAAACTGCAAAGCGCGGCAAAGTATCAAGAATTCACAGAAGAAATCAGATTTCGGCAAGAAAAGAACGAAGATGAAGACGGTCTGGGTAATCGGCGGTCCGGGATGTGGCAAAGGCACTCAATGCGATCGTATGATCGCAAAGTACGGGCTAGTTCATCTGAGCAGCGGCGATCTTTTGCGGGAAGAAGTTTCCAGCGGAAGTGCTCGTGGTGCTTCTCTTCAGGAACTCATGTCCAAAGGCCTCTTCGTTCCTACTGTAAATTTATGATATATACATATCTTAATCCCATCCAAAATTATGATCCTTGCATTATTCTTAATCTTCTGCTCGTGCTAATTGTAGCAATGTCAACGGTAGACTTATAAACGCAGCTATGGAATAGCAATTTTAAGCATAATGTTTTCAAAATTGTAGTTATTAATGGATTTTTTTATTGTACGGAATTTAATGGTAGTCTTATAAATATGGTTGTACGAAACTTATTGAAATGGAGAGAATTTGAATCATTATTATTAAATATAGTTGCTGCAGAGTTGTATTTCATATATTTCCAGAATCTTTTTGTTTTTGTAAAAATATTCATTGTAGTTCATAAATGCAAGTTTATTTAATATAATTCTTCGTTTTTAATAACATTAATGTTTGTATTATCTCTTGTAGGACGTGGTACTCAACCTCATAAAAGAAAGAATGGAGAAAGCGCGTGCTGAAGGCACCGCGCCTGGTTTTCTAATCGATGGCTACCCTCGTGAATTGGACCAAGGTCTCCAGTTTGAGAAAGATGTGAGTCACAAAGAATTCGAGATACACAAAGTCTTAACGTCCCTCAATATATGAAATTCATACAATACTTTTGACACAGCGAAGAATTTAGTCACGGGTATTTAAAAAAATATTCATTGACAAATAGTTCACGTGCTTATAATAACAAGCGCTGCATTTTTCGATTAGTGAAGTTATTATTTTTTTACACTATTACTTTTTTTTCCAATTTCGTAGGTTTGTCCGGTGGACCTGGTAATCTTTTTCGACGTGGCGAACGAGACGTTGAAGAAGCGTTTGATGGGTCGCGCCGCAGTTTCTCAGCGAGCGGACGACAACGAGGAAACGATAAAGAAGAGAATCGAGATATTCAACGTGAAAAATGGCCAAATCGTCGAACACTACAAAGACAAAGTAGTCAAGGTAATAATCGATTATTTAATACTCTATACTGTTGTGCAAACGCAACAATGTATTAATTATTCACCGACAGATCAATGCCGAAGGTTCCGTCGACGATATATTCGCAGAAGTTACCAAAGCGCTGGATCCTCTCCTAGCGGCGTAAAACACAATTGCGTGTTGATAATTAACTTAATTACTCAGTCAACTGAGCTCCGCAATCTGCCTTTCCGAAGTTAGAATCCATGCACTATAGATTAAAACTGAAACAGTGGAGAACAACAAAAACTAAGAAAAATGAAACTGTCACGCTTAATCGATGCTTCCGACGCGTGTTTCCGGTTCATACGGATACTCACCGTCGTATTCAATCTTATTGTACATATATAAGTAGCGAATACTCACGAATTCATGCACAATGTCACCGCACAGTGAAAAAATAAATATTCTTGCTATAGACTCTTCATGATAGTTTATTACCGATCAATATACGATTCGACATGAGAAATTCATGCTCGATCACCATAATTTGCTTACATTTATTTTTCCCAATCCTTGGTGATCGGTGTTGTATTATAAAAAATCGGGAAGCGCCTTTTTACAAATTGGTAAAGGCAAAAAGCCGATCGACGATCTCGGTTATCGCGAGAAAGGAAGTTACGAATGTTAAAAAATGTGAAGATTTCGCGGTTTCGAAAAAAGCTTTGGCTTTCAATTATAGAGAAGCTTTGGCTGGAAATTATCGACGACGTGATCACTGGAACGACTCCAATTGTCAGGTTCTGGAATGTCCTGAGATGAATGGATATTCTGGATTGGTTAATGATACGAGCTTCAATTACTACAGCATTTATCGGGCTCGGATACCGCCAGGTTTTCCAAGTAAATAGTTTATTGCAAACGGTAATTTCACCGTCAGAACTGCTTTGCATGAAGTGAAAAGTTTTCTACACAAAATGAAGCGTCAACAAATTCGTAAACTGTGTATCGTATTTATTCTTACTCATCAACAAAATTATTTGTATATTACACAGCAAATAGAACTTTGAAGTGCGTGCCAAGGATTGGAGTATTTTTCATTTCCGAGGGCCCTCTTAATTACACGGACGCTCAGGCATCCTGCAAAAAGTTACGAGGAAATTTGGCTCATATTGTCAGCGAAGGGAGGACTGAAGGATTAGGGAAGTTGATCAGCGTTTCTACTTTCGTCGGCCTGAGCAATCGTGACAAAGAGAGACTCTGGAAGAACGAGTTTGGTATGATGAGACAGTAAAGACATTTTTAAAGATATTTTGCATTGCCAACCAGAAAATTTCAGTACTTTGTGATAAGAAAAGTAAACTCGACGAAAAAATGTTGGATCTAATAAATTTATTAATGACATAACATTTTTCCAAACAAATATTATAGAAGAAAATCATTTTTTTCAAATTTCCTTTTTATTTTCTGATTCTCAATATGGTAACAATTTTTTTAATAATTCGTAAATGTTAGTATATGAAAATATTCAGGACTGTTTTTATGGAATTCTGATCAATGAGTTGAAAAATTGTAAAAATGAACACGCATCTGAAATAATCTGAGAATTCATTCCATTGAAAAAAAGCTTAGGGATGACAAGGATATAAAATAAGAATAATCACAATGCCATAAATGTGTAGATGAGCCACTTTCGTGTTTCGATTATCGTGGTTGGGCTATTAGCGAACCCGCACATTCTCGAGGCTGCGTTGTCCTGTCAAGGCCCGAAAAACCTCACTTCTCGCCTTCTTGGAAGGTCTCACCGTGCTCTCGAAAGTTTCCTTATGTCTGCGAGGTTTCTCCGAGATCTCGTCCAAGATCTCATCGAAAACGCCCAAAAAATAGATGAAAAGATAAGAGAATTTGTTTTTTGGATAAGGTACGTAAAATACAAGTGACAAATAATCCTGTAGGTAATGAAAGATTTACTCCGATCAAAATATTTACACAGTAGTACGAGTAATCTGGCACGGTCTGTCTCGTGTTAACGCGATCGACGTTTGAAACAAGAGAAAATATATGCATCATTCGTTCCTACGTATGTGTATGTACATTAAAATTCTTACAGGAATCCGTTAATTGGTTTATATCTTTCTTTGCTCACTTTTGTTTCCGCTTATCCTTCGTCTCTAAGCACACGATTGTGGTTGGAAGGGTATTTCGCTCTCAATTAAATCTAATTGTTTAAAAATCTAGACTTCTTACGATTATCGAAGGTCGTACGAAATTCGAATAAACATGTATTCGAAATACTTTTTGCTTTTGAATAATTATAAATGTTTCTTGACAATGACAATTAATATAATTTTCACCGATACATGATAAGTACGTTGTTTCACACAAAAAAAAAACGAGTAGTCATCTTTATATTTCTGAATAATCATTCATAGTCATACGAATAAAAAAATAATTTGACCACATTTGTATTCGAATATTGGAATCTCTGGAGTGAACATATCAATTCTGAATACATTTCCAGTTTTTCTGAGTTTCGAAGAATATATTCTTAAAAAAAGAAACCAAAAAAAGAAATGCTTTGTACATTTTTTTTCAACATCAATTTGCATTATTTGATGTAAAAAACTAACAAATGAATTTTTTTGGAATTAAAAGTTTGCACGATTTTTAGTCAACAAATTGCGTATGTAATAAGGTCGTAAAATAGAAAAATTTAATAAGTGGTCACAAAAGATACGTCCACTCCACGTTTGCGCTTCCGAAAATGCCGAAAAGCTTAAGAGGCCCAGATTGCTGATATCTGTTGATGCAGATATTCTACTTATTTTACTGCTAATGTTATTTTGACTAAGTTTGAAAAGTCACGAATTTCCTATAACCCAATTGCGATTGGGTCAGGACGCTTTTATCATACGGCAAAAAAGTGTTTGTTCCAGGGTTGAAAAGAACATATTTTTTTAAATGGATACATGAACAAATGCAATATCTGCCAATGGATATCAGCAATTTCATTCCTTTAACAATTCAAAGTTCCATTGTTTCGTAATCGGCGGTCATTTGAATAAATCTACGACGATCGTAAGTAGCCTCGTGGATCTTCCGTTGAAACGCGCGTAAAAAAGTGTGCGAAGGCGTTTGGAAATGTTTTTTCAGATATTCTAGGGGAGTGCAGAGTAAAGAAAGAGGAGAAAAAATGATATCCTGAAGCGCATCGGCACTTCTTCTACAATAAATTTGTCGTTTTTTTTTCGTTCTTTTTTTTTGTTGCTTTTGCTAGAACTGCTTGATCTGTCGAATGCCACGATGGCGAAATATAAAAGTACAAAAAGATTGGATATCCATACAAAAGTGACAAATACGGAATAATTGGTCTGTGGAGGAATGCTGATAAATGGATTGTTCTCTTTGTTTTGTTGCTTTGAACTGACGTGTGATGTCCGTACGAAGCGGACGTGAGACGCGACCCGCACTCCACTTTTTTTTTCTCTCTTTCTCTCACGTTCTAGGGCTAATTCACATCATCTACCACATATTAGCACCATTTTAACAACGTTAAGAAGCAGGAATATGCTCGACTCAGCGTAAAAGGGCTATGACTCGGTGGAGGATATTTCTCTTTTTCATTTTCTTTTCTTTCTCGCTTTAATTAAATGCTTAATACTCTGGATTTCTTTTTTGTTTCGAGTCTTTTCGTCCTCGCGTATACCTTCGTAATGAAACCTCAAATACGCGTTGACGCGTTCGGAGGATACTCGACTACTCACTAATCACCGGTTAGAGATACCTAGACGCAATCGAAACTTATTGGCACGGTCGGATTTATCTCTTTTCTCTCGTTTTCGTTTTTCTTATAACTTTAAAAACTTACTCTTAGAGACGCTTTAATTTTCGTAAACGATAACGCTCGATCGCTGCGAGTTGGCTATTCGGCGACGCGAGCAGACAATATTAAGTCGAGCGGTCGAACGCTCTATTTAAGTACTTATCAACCTTAATTCGCGCTCATATGCGTTCTTTCCATTCACTTTTCGATATTAATACTTCGAGATGCGACAACTGATAGCTGCTCTAATTGCCACAATATATGAAGCGAATATTTAAAGGGAAAATGCCAGGAATCAACAGATCAAAGTTGACTTCTCGAAATAACAATGGCCTTATAAAGCAGTTCTTGTACTGAGACATTTTCTAGTCTTTTTTCAACGCAATAAGAGCAAATGGACGAGAATGTATTTCAAGATTATCGTTACTCGAGTCTACAAATATCTCAGTAGGATACAATAAAAAATGTACAAAAAAAATCGATTTTCGTGCGTATTTTGAAATTTCTTGTAAACGGTTTGCAAATAATTTTTTGACCCGCTGATTGTTGACCATTTTCCTAAATTTCACCCAATATTTGCTACGGAAACGACGAGAATAAAGTGAGGAAGGCTGACAAATAAATCGTGGCAGTAAATCAACGAGACAATCCGCAGCTCGCAAAAAAAAAAATCACAAATGCGTCGTACGCTCGAAGATCGAAAATAAATGGTAATACTGAAGCGCATTCGTGGAACGGAAGGGCAAGGAGCTAATAATTTTGCGCTTTTAATACAACTTAATTGGTTAGGCGCAACTGCGAATAAGACCGATTGTTGCAGTCGAAGAAAAATTAATAAATATATAACAACAATTTTACCATAATAGTTATCGTAACAATACGGTGTCAATAATAATAATAATAATAATAATAAAAAGTCATTGTCGTAATCACGGATAGACACACTTTAAGTAAAGTGTATCAGCGTCAGTTTAAAAAAATGTTAAACGAATCCATTGTGTTTCTTTCTCACTTTGTCGTGAACGCCGTTGCTTCTATTTTTTTTTGCACCCTCGCACGTTTACATTATTTTAGGACGTGTTACAAAGTGAGTGCGATTAAAACATTGACCAGTATCGACAATCGCGGTAAAGCGAGAAAGCGACGGAAACGTATAATAACACATCGTCTTTGAGGGAGCAGGAGCAATAGTTGATACGCGCAGGAGGGAATGCACAGCAAAATTGTCTTTTTTTTTTGTCTCACATGTTAGTTGAGTGTAGATACATCCATTACACTTTGTTGTTGACGGAAGCGTTGGCCAAAAGTGGAATGAGCTGCTCGGACAGTTGCGAGACCGTTCGTTGTAACATTATCTGTTTTTCCTCTAGCGTGGCGACCTTCAGTATAAAAAAAAATGGATTATCAGTGTTAGCGAAATTTCGAGTTGAAATCATGATTTCCCCGCTGCTTTTAATAGCATTTTTGTGTTCTAAACATATTTTGCCATGCAATGATATAGGATTTTCTTGATCGGATGAAAAATGACCTAATTTTAGGTCGGTTACACTGTCCCTTAATAATTGCAGAAAAACCTACCCTATCCAATAGTTGGTTATAGAGACGGTAAGGAACGTAGGCGGGTGTCGAGGGTGTGATCGTAGGTGACACGGGGCCTGTGTGAGCTGCTACATAGGCATGCGAGTCAGCCGCGGGACTCTTGTCCTTTTCTTTTTCCTTGAACCAAACCTCGTCGGTATCTTGGTGCGACTTTGCTGGTGGATTTCGCGCTTGCGTCGATGGTGCGACTCCGGATGAAAGCTGAGAGGTTTGGTGAGTCGATAGACGGGGATAAAGGCTTTCTCCTCGTTCTTTCTTTATCTCGGGCTTCTCCATTCTTTCCACAGGAATCGTCTTTCTTTTTTCCATCTGGTTGAGTTTCAGTTCTTCTATCTGGTATCGGGACAAAGACGATTTAAAATTTCTTCAAGTGTGACACCTTGTAACGTAGATATCGCAACAAACACGAAAAATAAAAATAGTATTGTACATAATTGTAACGTAATTAACGTGCACGTAATTATAATAAAATCGTGTAATATGAGTGATTAAATTATTATTATTCCGTAATGATAACCGGTTTATTTTCTCAGAGATCTTAGTCCTGCTACCTACCCAAGGTGCCTTCCGTCGAGCTTTGCCGACGGGCGCGTCACTTTCGTCTTCGCGCAGCTGCTCCAATCCCGCATCTGCATTTCCATTCGCAATATTGTTTTCCTGCAATAGCCACGCCAATAATGAGTAATCATAATTCTCGAAAAATAAAAGTCGGTAGCGATTTCTATCAGAAGATACCGAAATATTTGGGGATAAAGTAGAATCTGTATCGTTAACCGTGGAAGTTTGATGTCGCAGAAGTTGCGTCGAGGGTAATCGTCGTCGAGGAGCTTTGGCTCGCGATGCGGTGAGGTGCGATAACGGCGCACCTTCGCCGCGTTCAACGCCATCCAATTCCTCTCCAAGGCCGGTGTCTGCGCTATCATTGCTGTCAGCAACGTTGCCATCGGTCACAAGACGTTTTAGATTCGAAACGAGCGATTGGTTGCCGATTATCGATTTTTTATCGCCGCTGGTTGTCATCTGCGACGTTGATGACGACGAGACTACTGTCGAAGATGACTCTGCGCAACAGTCAAAGATAATTTTTGGGTTTTTCTCTTGCCCGAAGATGAAATGTCAAGATTGGTCTGTTTGCGAGATTTTGTTTACTTTGTTTTTACCTGAGTGAACGTGCCGCCAATCGAGACTCTTTCTTGCATGAGCCTTCTCGCCACGCTGACGAGTGTAGGAAGAATGCTTGCTGCTGCTGCTACTGCTCTTGGAGGTTCCATGGTTCGTCTCGTGCCACTGATCCGGATCCGAGCGACGTTGCTCGCTCTTCGAACCCAATACTTCGACGAAATTGTCCGGAAAGAGGCCGGTCTGACCGCGCAATTCACCCTTCCACCAGCCCTGAAGATTTTCAGATTACATTTTTTTCTATTCTTATTGTTCTTATTTTCATAATTTGCAGCTTTCGGCTCATTTTAGCAGAGTTGTTTTTCCTCTGTTGTGAAAATAGTTTAATAAAGTCTGAAGGTCCACGATCGATGGCAAATTTTGGAATGGATCAATCGGATCGATGGAAAATTTAAAATGTGTATTAGGTATGTCAGGAAAAAAAAACACTTTTTATTAAATGCTTTATCAAAACTTGCAAAAAATTAAAAAATTCAAAGATGTCTTTGAAGAATTCCTGAGAATTTCTAAAAAATAGTAATTTTTTTAAATTTCGTGTTCATACAATGTTTGTGGAATTCGGAGTTCGGTGGTTTTTTTCACATTGGAATTTGTTTTGTTTATTTAAAAGAGACATTAAGCGATGAAAAACAATGTCATCAATTTATATATTTCTCGGGATTCGCGACACGCTCATTGAATAGCGCACCGTTCAAATTTAATCGTAGCAGCGGACACCGCTGTTCCGTTGACTCTTTTGCTTACGCTTGCAGTCCCACGTTTAAAACGGTACCACTGCGCCGTTCTTTTATTACTGCGACTATTCTGTTGCTATGACAGTCTACATTCGTGGATCGTCGACAACAGTCGTCTTACGTAAAATAAATATTAAACCATTCTCAAAAAAAATATCGAGTAAATGTGAGTGTTTGATTATTTCGAGACTCACCCGATCCGGAGCATCACGGGACAAAATGGTAATGATATCTCCTTCAACGAGAGTCAATTCGTCCTCATTAGCCGCTTCATACGGGAACAATACTTTGCAGAGTTCCTTCTCTTCCGCTGCCGGTGGTGATACGAAATTCGAGGGAAATACACCCATAACTCCTCGCAATCGTCCTTTCCACCAGCCCTCTTCGACCTCGCCTAAAAATTCCACCGACTCGTGTGGAACGAGCGCCAGTTCGTCCTCGTGGCAGGGATCGTAGCTGAATAGTACTTTGCACCATCGTCTTCCGGAACCGTTTCGCAACGGAACTTCCTCTCGCCTCAAAGTGACAACGTCATCGGCTTCGACTGTCGGAGCGACCGCAGCAGCTGCAGCTCCGCCACTTGCTCCACCCGATGCAGGCTCTATCAGCTATAAATTTGTGGTAAAGAAAGCGTAAATATGGTATAAAAGAGAACACAAATGCTTTGCTAATACTGAGACATCTACAACGACTTAAATTTCTTCTCCCTCTTCTGAGGCAACTTATAAGCCAACAATTTTGGGAAATTTCTCATTGGGAGAAATTATTTTCAATGACAATTTTAAGAGACATTGAGAAAAATGGGTGCATTTGAGAAATAAAAAAGAAACTTCTGTTAAGTGTGCAATTAAATAAGATTCCTTTGGTACCACCCCCATAGAGTTATGTAAATCAATGAAGATCTAAATAAATTCCATTCAATTTTAATTTATCGCAATGTAATTTAAAAAGAGACCCATTTTTCTCAGTGAGGACGGAGCTGGGCAATTTTTTATAACTTGTTGAACAACACACTAATTACTTAGTCATACTGGCAATTTGGTATTTGCATACCTCTCTATTTTTTAAACTCAATAGAAACATCTATGAACTGATATTACAGCAAGTGTGATGATATACACGTACAATTGTAATATGGTGTTACAATAATTGTGAATTATACATATTTCATGATAATGAAGTGAATTTTTATTACAGAGTATGAAACAATGAACAATGGAATTATTCAAATAAAAGTCCAATATTTGAATGCATCGAGTAATGTATCATTCGAACAATGCCCAACTCTGTGATCGAAGCTATCCCTTGTAAGTTGAAAAATATTGAAAAATTATTTGCTTTTCTAAATATTGTTCTATTTATAAATGCAAGCCCAAATCTACCTTGACAAAATTGTCTGGGAACATGCCGCGCCTATCCCTCAAGGTACCTTCCCACCAACCTCCGAGCATCACTTTGATCTCTTTTATGATGTCCCCTTTTCGAAGGGTCAGCTCATCTGGCTCTTGAGCAACATAGTTGTATTCCACTATTGCCTCCATATTTGTCCTAGGCCCACCTCTGCTCCCGGTGTGGGGGTCACCTTCTTACATCTCCAAAAATATGCACATTTAGAATAAATGGCAAATATATTGCAAGTGTCGGACAACAATTTATCCAACTTCAAAAACTTTAAGTAAATCTCTTAGTCTTGGTAGCTAAGTTGAAAATGCACATTGCATTAATGACAGGCTTATCAAAAACATGACAAAAGAACATTTCAAATTCCAAATCCTACAATTTGAATTTTGATAAGGGAAAACACTTGTAATGCCGAAGATTGAAAAATCTGGAACTGTCGCAAACTCAATTCAGTGGTTTAGGCCACGGAGTACACAGAATAATTTAGTTTTATGGCGATATACTCTCGATGTAAGGTTTGCATTTAAAACAATTCTTTTTAATGGAAATGTATTTGCTTAATAGTTGGTTTAAAGAAGTTCATAAACTTGGATAAATTGTTCTCCGATACCATAGCCTCGCAGTAAGTGAAAAATGCTTGCGCATCGCATTAACGAAGAGTTCATCAAAAACATGACAAGAGAATATTCCAAATCCTAAATCGCACCGTTCGAATTTCGATAAGGCAAAACATGCACTGTCGCGATGATTCGAAAATCTGGAACTGTCTCGAACTAAATCGAGTGATTTGAGTGAATTGAGTACACGGTCTAGTTCGGGTTTTTGACAAGATAGCCTCAACGCGAGGTGGACAGCATACGTATGAATGATGAATGCACGCGTGAACGAACGAGAAACGCTCGGAGGCAACGCCGAAGCACGAACATTCGACAATTGTACTCACAGAATTCATAATATCGCGATGTCTACAGAACGTAACTCAAAAAAGTGTTAATCAAGGCGTATCCCAAGCCGATTTGACAGCCCCGCAAATGTGTCACCGCCGCCATCTTAAAACCTTGCGCTCCTGGAGCGAATATGTGTGCACGCTTCCTATTGTACACAAATGTACGTATGTATGGCTTAAGTTGTGTGCGTCGGTTTAAGGAGGTTGGAGCGTTGCGCACTAGTCAAACGAGTGTTCAATTTTTAAAAGCCTTTCCGCGACTCCTGGCGATTTAATGAACCGCAATTTTCCTCATGTGCTACCATTATTCCTTCTTTTCATTAAATTTTCCAAAGCCAAATTCCAGCAATCCCGATAACCGTTTTTTATCCCGAACATCAACTGTCAAAATGAATAATTAATTATTTGCAAAAGTAATTTTTTGTCCGACAAACAACTTTTGTGTAGCGTTATTTGCTTTTCATTTGATAGTCATCGAGTTTGCTAAAAAAAAGTGTGCCTTCAGCGGTCTCGAAAGTTAAGCAGCGTTTTTTGCGGTCATAACTTGGATGGGTGACCGCTCCGTTTGCGCATCAACCGTGCTCAACGGAGGGAAGTTTTTCTGAGTAACCAATGAATTTATCAGTAGAAATTCAGTCGAAATAAAGCCGCCTGTATATCGGTCAGGTCTTGCCGCAGTTTTGCTGTGCCTCGTGGAAATGCGATATAACAGTGCATTAGCTTTATCGTCGCGCTCGTTAATACAACGTGGGTAACGTGATTCCCGCTGGGCTCTCCTCTTGATTAGCCAGGCAACGCGCCGTGGACGATAATTTATACGGATAAATAGGTATGCATTGTCGCAGAAGTATCGCGTGAATTGCGTGCCTCGTAATCTTTCGTTTGAGCTCGTAATCTTGATAGAACGACGTCGACGTGTCGAGGAGCCAATAATAATCCACACAAGTGGTTGGGTGGAAGTTTTACCGCAATACATTTGTCGAACATGTGGCACGTACTTACTGCGTGAATCAAGGAGAGATAATATGTATACACGCTGTTTATTAATTGCCAATTGTTGAGAGTTAATTAGGCGAACGTAGAGGCCATGCGGATCGGTCACTTTTCAGATACGCGCACACGGCGAAAATCACTTTTCAGACTTGTGTTCAACCACGAAACTTGTCCACTTGTTTTATCCTCCATTTCGATTCTTCTATGATTCATAGGCGCGAAGATATTCGTGTATATGTTTTATGTATAAATGTATATAGTATGTATTTGTGTGTGTGTGTGGGTATGCGGTCAGAATGTTATCTTGAAGGAAACTCACGTGTCGAATACTCGGCGTGAATCTTAATGCAATATTACGACTCGGTATCGGTACAAATGACCGTTGTGCATTCTCGTCGTCGACTGCGATACCGTTGAGCGATTAGACGATTTTCACTAAATACGTAACTCGAAACTAAACGTTGCCGGTTGTTTTTATTGGAAAAATAAAAAATAAAATTAAACAATTTGTTTTGTAAAATGTTGGTATAATATTTTACGAAGGACAATACAACTTTCTAAAAGGAATCTCTTGGACGATTTACAAAAATTCTTAACGTGTATGCTTAATTTTTATCAGCGATTCTTGTTAAATAACGAAAACTCACTTTTCTTCATGGCAATTCGATTTGAACTAGATTTCATGAACTAAATGATGAGTCCGAAAGGGCCGGAATCTAAGTTGGCAAGGGGGGGGGGGGGTCGTGATGTCGGAGAGAGGGGACAGCGTCTCTGGTGAAACTGTAGTTGTCTAATATATCGATATTTTATTCCTATTATATTGATAATAAAATAAAAATAACACGAATAATTTATGCAGCGTGAACACCACAGAAAAAAAAAATTGGGCTCGTCCGGGATTTGAACCCGGGACCTCTCGCACCCTAAGCGAGAATCATACCCCTAGACCAACGAGCCTCGGTTGATATTTTCTTATTTCGCAGTGCTGAAGTAATCCAGAAACGACACACATGATGGCAACGTAATCTCTGTATGTTCCATTATCATTATCGTATGCGTATTTACGTGAACGAGAGAAGAATTCAAAATGGCGGGAGTGCAGGAACAAGACTTCAATAGGAGCGCACTGACTGTCAAAAACAATCGGGTAACGATATCATTTTTCGTTATGCAATCGATCGATATGCATTCCGCTGTCGATCGTCGGCTCGGATGGATTGTCTCTTGATATTTGGTTAGATTGATTTTCTCTCTTTCGTTTTGTACAGGCTTGGTACACGGGACAACGCGCCGAGCGCATACCGAGCGGTTTAGTGCGTGTTGTGGGCAGCCACTGCATCTCTCTCGACTTGTCATACAACGAATTAACTTCCGTTTCGTCTGCGAGGGACTACGTGCAATTGGAAGAATTGATCCTAGATAACAATAAACTACGCGACCTCAATACTTTGTCGTCGATGCCGAGCCTGAAGACGCTCAGTCTCAACAATAATAAGGTTGTTTACTTGCATTATTATCGCACGTTAAGTCACTACGCCTATCGAAGTGTCGCGACAGTAACGTAAATATTCCGGAAGACAAAAAGGGTCATTGATCGGTGAAGAAAGTGGTGTTTAAATTTCTCTGTAAATTTGTAATGTATGTTAACAATTTTTGTGCGTGCACTTTTTGTGATACTAGAGAAATTGTTGGGTTTGCAATTATCGTGAGTAAACGTGAGACCGAATGAAATATTCGTCGAAAATATAAAAAAATTGTGCGCATACCATTGTTTATTGCTGGAACCTCGATCGTCACTAGACTACATTGGATACTAAAAGTAAAAAATTTACTGATTTTGGCATTAATCGTTATCACAACTGATATTGATATGCGCGTCATTGTTGCGAATGGTTGATATGGTCTCAAGGAAGATTATACTAATGATCGTCGAAAAGAATTTCGACGTCTTCAGAAACGGAAAAAAAAAAAACGCGATCACATGATTAAAAAAAGTCGGGAGACTTCAGATTACTTTGAAACGTATTTAAATAATCAATCTTTGATTGAATACTTTTAATCGATAAGCGTGATAACGAATTCTATTTTTATTGCTAAATCGCTTTGTTTACGCCCTTTATTTGTTTGTATCGTACCTTTAATATGGAATCGAAGTTTTCGACCTCATATTTGCGAGTTTGTAAGTAATTTTTAGAATAGAAATTCGAAATTTCTTTGCACCCTTATTTGACAATAATAATGTGTAAATTATCTTCTCGATTACTAGGTGGATGACATCGACAGTGCTCTTGACAGGATAAAGGAGTGCTGTCCGAACGTGGTTTACGTGAGTTTGCTTGGAAATCCAGGTTACCCGGATCAGCTAACGGACTTTGAGACGAATGACGAGGCCGATTATGAGCGTTACAGGCTGTACGCGATTCACGTGTTGCCCACTTCTCTTTGCTTCCTCGATTCGCGACCGGTGACTCGTCAGGAGAGAATAGACGCTCGAAATCGCGGACGTTTTCTGCGAACGGTCAAACTCCCACCCCGCACAATAACCGAACTTTCCCAAGTGGGATTCGACGAGATCGACACGATTCTCGACTTGAATTACACGCCGTTGCCTCAATCTCAGCGTAGTCCGCAAGATCACAAAGGTAACGTTTACAAAACATAGTAGAACTTTGCCTGTCGCTTTCTCATTATTTCCACATTTTTACAACTCTTCTTCTATGAACAATTTTCCGTCAATTTAGGGATTTTTTTTCTTCGTTCATCTCATGAATTCATAGAAAAATGTAAAAGAAATTTAATGAATTTGTTTTCTTATTCTATTAGGTGCCTACGGTAAATGCCGCTATCGTTATTCAGGCAAAAATTCTGAGGGCAATCGCTTCATTTCCAACAGCGATCTATGACAACCCGAACGGACACTTCCGGGTCTCAATTATCCTGGGAACTTATTATTTTTCTACGATATACTTTTTATTAAACTAATGATATGTATATAATAATAGCGCGTGCAATAAACGCGACTGACTGATTCTTACTGCGTGAATAAATGTATAAAAGATTTATTTCCATGTACATTGGTAAGTGGAATAGGTGTAAATGGAGCTCGTTTACTTTTCTTCAAATATTTCACAATTTTCGTCACATAACAATCGTCGAAGACGTTGGTACCGCTTCACAAGCTCTGAATGAATAACAGTTGTGAAAAAATTGCATAAAACAATTCTCAGCACAAAAACTAAATGATTTTCGTATTTCACCTGAATCACAAATGTACGCTTTTTGAGGATCGTTTTATGCACTCTTATCGTTGTTGGAATTATACTATTTATTTTTCGCTCCCACACGCGACGAGTTTGTCGCTTTAGAAATAATTGGTCGGGCTCACCGCGCGAGACTATTTTACGGGTATCGCCAAAGTAGGAACGACAAACTCGCCGTTCTCGTTATGATTGCAATTGACATTCGATGTTAGATTAAAACGTTGCAAACCGAGATAAAATTATAATTCTTATACAGATTTTACATGAAACGTTCTTTTTGAAGGCTCGTAATTTTCCAATATTCAGAGAATGACTGCGGCGAAGTATCAAAATCGTAAGTACTACATAATTTCACTCTGTATTTTAGATGAGCGAATGAATCTCTGTGCCGTTAGCGTTGGTTATTTTTATGAAATATTTCATGATGAATATATTGTAAGATAAAGAAACAAAAAGTGCATATGTGAAAGTAACGAAAGTTAATAAAGCCCAAGATTTTTCAAATAACGTTTATCGAAGAATTATAATTTTATCCTCAGGCATGCCCGAAGTCATTAACTACAAATTAACATAGTTCACAGGCTCGATTAAACTCTATCCACCCTGTATTTCGTTTATTTTTCTCGTTATAACGACACGATTATCGTAAATCTACATCTATCGCTTGTCTTTTTCTCGTAAGTCGTAAATATAACGCGTTGCACGACGTGTATAACTCAACGATACGATTTATATACACATTCGATAACGTGAGTGTTAAACGAAATTATTAGCTCAGCCTTTGCATTTCCTTTATTCAGAAATCTAATAATTAAACAACAGCGAGTGTCTCGCAGCTTTTTTTTCTCTCGTTTCTTTCGCTTCTTTTTTCGTTGCCCTAACATCACTTAAGTACTATAGGACTTTCGTATTTATATAATGTTTCTATATAATATATATATGTATATATATATGTATATAAACTTATATCGCGTTATGTATAAATATATCTGTATATTTTGTATACATAATAAATGTGTTTTTTAAATTGGTACCGGAGATCTGGTATATTTCAAAATACCTTAAATAAACCGCTCCGGATTTCCAAATTCGTTCGTACGACACAAAGAAGAAGAAAACCCAAGAAAAGTGTATAATTTTTTTTTTGAAAATTGTCGTACGCTAACTGGAAGCGTATTTTTCTCGCGGAGAGAGAAAACCGTCCATAAGTGTATATTTGCCTGAGTTTAAAAGGCGATAATCAGAGAAAATCGAGTGATATTTATTGAAGTATATCATGAGAAAATGTTTTACCCTTGTAATTTAATTTCCTCCACACATATTGTAATTATTGAGTAATATTTCACCTAATGATTTTCTTATAACAGTTTGGAAAGTTCGAAAAAGGAAGAAAATATTGTTGTTTAAGGGGCATTATTCATATAATACGAGCAGATGAACAAATGCTATAAATTGATAAGTACCAGTGACTTGAAGCTGATTCCCCCTCTTAAACACAGGCGCGTTCGTGCTTTTGTAACGGGCGGTATTAAAGTACTGTTGGCCACGTAGAATCAATATCAGGGAAAGCGCGCGCTTTCGTATAAATTGCGCGCAGACCCAGCATCGTTTCTCCCTTCTCTCGGATGCTTCGGGTTGAGAGAGACGGAAAACGGTTGGAAAGCAAGCTGTAAAAGCTTGATTCCGCACGGCGCGTATACGCGACGTTTTATCGCGCTCGTTATCGACGTTAACGAGCGGTAGTTCCGATTATATGAGCCCTCGGACGCTATTTATGTAAAATAGCGATGCGCAAGTCTCCAGGATTGCTCTATTATAGTACAATGATGATCCTAATGGACGGATGTTCGTGTCGTGAGAGTTTGTCGAAGCTTCGCGGAGATTTTCCATGGGCGCGGCTCTCAAACTGTCCGTTCGTTTATCGTAGAAAAGAGAAATAACATCTCACGAGCCGCCACTTTTCACGTGATTGTGTAAATTTGGTCGCAAAGTAACTGCTCCTTCCACCCAAAAGTTTGGCCTCTCGAGCATGCTCTGCCACAACGATAATTCACGTCCCGTTGCGTCCATCCAGTCAACGACCTTGCCGTAGTGTTTTCCTGAAAGCATGAATATATTTTCTTTTGAGCGCTGAACCACAAGGAAACGCGAATATGAGTCAGATGGTAAAATCTCCTTACTAAAATTCTTATAATTTTGAAGAATTAAAATATTTTTATTAAATGAAGAAAATGACTCTCGCGCGATGGACAACAAGAAAATGTGAATGAACAAGAGAATTATCATCGTGAGACCGCGACGATATACATACCGGTGCCAAGATTGAATCGCACACCGCCCAGGAACTCGTTGCTCGCGATACGATCGTGATCCCATACCGTGAGCTCGAGCCCTCTTTCCGCAAGTTCCTGAAGACTCACGTCTTTGTAGACAAACGTGTGAGTCCAAACAGGCGATCCTCCCGATCTACGCACCACACCAGTCTTTTGTTTTCCTGAGCGGCCTTTGTCGGGTAGCAGATAACTGAAGAGGACATGGGAATATCAATTATTCAGCAAACTATTGAACGAATGGATGAGTGACGTAAGAAACGGTTTTTTTAATTCACTTATTCGTTTAAAAAGCGCTTTAAAGTGATTTAGAATTTGATGGAAAATTGAATATCGCCTTTGACCCGATTTAAAAATGTTTTGAAAAATGTATTATTATTGTGATTGAAAATTGTTTGAAAATTTGAGACGTACCTCTTGCAGAATGGATCACACGTTCCCGAATTTTTCGCTCTCGTCTGAAGGTTTCGAGCTTCTTTGACGAGAACGTGGAGTGAGCCACGACTCCAATTTTTTTTCCCCTTTGACAGCCCTCGATGATCGATACTCGTTTCCCGCTCACGTTCTAGCTGAGCGGGATCCGGTGGGATGAATTTCAGACCCACAATAACCTCGCCTTTGTACGAGATGGGATCGTCGAAGGGCTCCGTCTATGTGAACCATTAAATAAATAGATGAGTGAATGAATGAATGAATGAATGAATTAATCCATGAAGCCTTCCTTAATAAGCGCTTTACATTAATTTATGTTCATGCATATTCATTGTAGACTGGCATTTATTTTATGTTGATTACCAGAAAGAAATGAAAAAAATGACCGGGAAAAATAGCTGCTAAACATTTAAATAAAATAGTACTTACCCTCTCTTGAAGTGGATACCATCGCGGCGTAGGATCGTCGAATATTTTATTTTCGAGTGGCATTCGCACCTCACCGAGGAAATCGTTACGTCCGAACATATCGGAGTGCCAGACTGTCAGCCACAGAGTTCTCGTTTCCAAGCCATTTAGGCTCATGTGGAACTACAATGGAATAGAATAAATTGACATAAAATTTTACATTGAATGAAAAAAGAAACGCGCTAAAGTTATGGAAGTTAGAACAACGTACCTTGAGGGTCTCGTCGAATACTGGATTTAGCGTGTGCTTCTTAACCTTTGTTTTTCGTTTGCCGCTCTTTGATTTGTCGGGCAAAAGATAAACCTTGACGTATCTGGAATAAAAATATGTACAATGGATTTTGGACAAATTTTAATTGAAAAAAAAAGGGAGGTGTTGATGTGATGTGATGTGGCAACTTCCTGTATTCATTACGTTATATAAAAACGTATTTGGCGGGAAAAATGTTCTTAAAAAGTTTTTACTCACGGATCTGATCGATTTCGCTTGATATCCACAGGGGCCAGATCTTTACATTGGGTTACGTGAACCTCAAAGGTCAGTTGTTTGTAATCGTACTGGAGGGAGAATTCGACCTCTCCTCGGACAGCGACGGAACCGCACCATCTGCCTTCGCCAGCTCCACTGTAAACCGATGCCATCGAGTCGGATCTCGCCTATAAAAATAGACAAAAACTATTAACCCGGAGAAGTTCAATTAATACCAATTATTCGACATTCGCTAATGCTCTTCTTTTATTATTTTCGTAAATATATTCAATACTCCAACATTTTTCAATTACTGGGCGTCGCGATTTCATTACATCTTTGAAGATGGTACGACATTTAATTTGCATACTTCCTTTTTAAATCGGTGAACGGTAGTAAAAAAAAAGTTGTTTCTTTGCATTGGAAGCTTACTAACTAAAAATAAATTATGGGATAAACAGTAAAAAAAGGCGGGATCGATGTAGAAATGTCCATTTCTAGATAAAATTTTCTAGTGCTATTTACCCCGAGACTGGAGAGCGAGGCTCGAGTAGCCAGATGACCGGAATGCAGACCGCGATCCATGTCGTCGATATCCATGACGGTATGACTCGATCCGGCTCGCGAACCAGCGCCGATAATCGGCGTACTGCACGCTTCGGACAGACTGCTGCCATCGTCTGAAATTAATCAAATAAACGCGTCATTTCCCGTAGGCCTGGAATATTTCATTGCAGCGATAACGGGTGATAAAGATAAACATCGAATATTTTCCTGCTGGGTCTGTCTTCAGTGAAAAAACATAGGCGTCATACAAAATTCACTTACACACTAATAAAATATCTAAAAATCGAAAAAAATAAATAAAATAAAAAATAAAACAAATAAATGAAACAGCCGATAAATTATGCCAACTCGGGGCATTAGAAAGAAATTCGATTATTATTCTCCACGACCCTGTGGCTCATATCTACAATAAAACCGGACACACTCGAAGCCTCTGGAGAGTTCTCGGTGATAGTATCATGGACAACACTTCCTCCAAACGCACTTCCATTTCCATGTTTCTTCCTGGGCATTACTTTAGAGAATATCGAATGAACGGGGGTGAGAATCAATTTGGGCGAGGAAACTGCGAATATTTTCGAAGTCAGAACCGATTCCGTTCCAGTTTCCGAGATCTCCGAGACTTTCACCTCAATCTCGGTTTTCGGTAAGATCGGTGACATGGCAATATCACCAGAATTATTGGTATCCTCCTGAAGCTTCGTTTTCTTCAGCTTCGTGACTTTCACTGAACTCTCGACCTCCGTCGTCGTGTCCGCCAATTTTTCTCGGTTCGAGTGCAATTCTATCGATGTTTTATCCAGCAATCCACGAGACGATTCTCCGTTCTTCGTGGCCTCTTCAACAACTTCCTGATTATCGGATTTCAAGGCTTGGCCTGAACCTCCTCGGCTTTTCCACGGGTAGAAACTACAGCAGCAGCATTCTCGGATCCAAGCGGAAGACAAACGTTGCGCCACGTCTTTTCCGGAGGAGGAAGAACGCTTCGGTGGATCGAACGTTGAATATCCACCGTCATTCGTCATGTTGATGAAAATCCAAGCTGTGTGAACTTCGCGGTGAATTAAAAATACACAGTATTCGACTCTTAACAGCTCTCGAATGTTACTGAGTGAATTTCGCAGCTTCCAGAATATACAATGTGACTGTAATCTCCGGAGGAGGCGATAAGCTGGACGACTTTTATTTCCCGGTGTTGTACCGGAACTTAGTCAGGGTTCCGATAATTAGTCCAAGTGTAAATTTGGATTGGCTAATTATGCCGGCTGCTGACTCACTGCGTCTATTTTCTGACGTTATTTTGCCTCGTTGATTTGGTGATAAATAAAAATTCAAATTTTTTCTCCACCAAATCAAAATCAAAATCAGCGTTATGAAATTCCGTAAGTAAAAATTCATTTGTACTGAATTATTGCGTCTGATTACAAGAATATTTTTTCTCTATTTGAAATACCAATTCATCGAGTACTTGTTGTTAATTGCTTCGGCAATTAAATCGCCGGTGTAGCTCGGGTAAAATATAAAGTAGCTCTGGAACATATTTCTGCCAGCTTTGATTGATGAAGCCGCTGGTCATCAGCTCCTTTTTTATTTGAGTCTCGTTTCTCTCGGCGATCTCGTCGCGCATACTTTCTAATCATTCCTCGTTGCTGTCTTCGTCGTGTCGACGCTGAATGTGCAGCTGCTCGTCCGCGTGTGCAGCACGGAGACCACGCGAATGCACGGACTACAATTTTCTACGAGCAGCACGAGTCCGCGGAGAATGTGTGTCAAGGTAAGCGGTAGTTGTGGGCTTCTAGGCAACTATCCTTTTGGCCAGCTCGCGACTCGAGTGTCCAAGATACGACGTCCATACGTATGTATTGTATGGATTATCCGATGGTCCGACCTTGGATCTGCTTCATCCTGCCCATTGTAATGTATATTATTATTTCATTATTTCACCAACGACAAAATACCAAAAAACATTATTCGGGATTGCCAATTATTTTCCTCTTTCATTTTCCGATAAACCTTTTTTCTTCATTTGGGAAATGTGTGTATTTGTATGGATTTTTAATGTCAATGTCCTAAAATTAATGATGTCTGTGTAGTTATTTTGCATTAAATATTTTTTAAAGTTTAACCATTTTTATTCCATTCAACAAAACAAGGAATTTAATAAATAGTTGTTTAGAATAAATGTTGTACTTAAATATTTGCAAATAAATGGGTTATCGGAAAATTCAATGTATTCAATTATATTTTTCTCTCAGTGTATCCACGCATTTATCGGTAACTGGTCCGAAGCACTATCGCTTGGAATAGCGAAAAAAATGCACACTCGCTCCTTCTACGCATTCACGCGCAAGCAACGTGTGCTTCAACGAGTTGTATATGCACGCTTTGCCGCGTAAACACGTGCGGGTGTGTACGGCAGCGGGCAGAAGGGAGGAACAGGTATTCGGAACGTACTTTTAGTCCCAGAGACGCGAAAGTTTCCTCGAGTTATTCTTAATTGGTACTGAAACTTTGCAGACCGTCTTGTACTCACTGCTCACGACGCTGGAGAAATTTTTCCACGGGTTTATTACAGCGCGACTGCGTGCAATTATTCTCACGGGGCCACTGCCGTTTTCCGAACTTTTTAACCGTGCAGCCAGCAAAATTGATCCGGTCGATGGAAAAACATGGCCTAGTAGCTCATTGCCCTCCTAAAGCTCTAATTGCGTGACTCTCCAAAGCCTCAACGCGCAAAAACTGCTTCCAGAAAATCTCAAAAATTCTCTTTGAATCGCACGTTTAACCGAACGTAATGATTTTTTACTGTAACTGAAGATTTTCTTTCTACTTCTTTTACCTTCGGTGAGATCATATAACTCCAATCTCATAACGTTCTCCGAACGAGAATGATTCATGGCTCGATGCTCACATAACTGATTTTATGCTGTTTTTCTCTAGTGTTCTTAAGGCAAAGGTGAAAAGTAGACAAGTATTATTGGAAATTGGATGTTCCAAGCACCGACCAATAGTATTAGTGGTATCTGTGATAACTGTGAAGTTTTAATTCTTTGTTTTTGCAGAATATGAAGTCTCGATGCTGATAATTACTTGGAAAAAGTATGTGAAGTAGAAATGTGCACATGCCTTTCTTATTGTGTTTCGCTTTTTACAAAGCGAATTCTGAGGTAGTTGTGAAAAATGTGTAAGTGGGTTAATCGATTTTGGCTTTCTCATCGAGGAACTTGTGTGAAAAGCGAAAAATAATAAGAAAGTAATGTGCGTCGTTTCACTTTCCATCCCGTTTTAATCAAATGAATTAAATGAGAAAATCCGAAATTTTAATGTAAAAAATTCACTCGTAAAAACAATTTCCGTGCAAGTAGTTGTAAAATGAATTTTTCTCGCTTATCGAATGGTCAAAAATCGGGTTGAGCCACACAATGCAGAGTCACAAGGCAAGTAACTCTTGTCACGTAGAATCCACGTTGCCATCGACGAAGAACCGTTCCTTCTTCCTGCGTAGAAAAAAAAAACGTTTGGCACGCATTCCGAAACTGAGCTGAGACACGGTTCGGCGCGTTCGCTACCGTTCGTTCTCTTTGCAGGTGCGATGCTTGCTTGCCTTCCGAGCGAATAGCACACCATTCATAATGCAACTCTTATTCTCAAGAGAGTTTTCTCCTCTCGCTTTGATCATGGGCTGCTTTTAGTTTTCAACAGGTGTTGACGAACATCTTCGCTTATTCCTAATTGCGAGTGTTACGACACGGAACACGCGTCGCGTTAGGACAACAGGTTTCCACATAACGCTGACTTGGAATTATTCCGAGTTTAATCCGAGGAAGTACGTATATACGTTTGTACGTCCGTGTACGTCCACGACTCGGCGGTGATTCAGATGAGTGAGAAGCAAATAATGCTGGGAAGACGCGCTTAAACTATTCTATTCTTCATGTGGTGGCACGCGAGTGTCGTAATTATCTACCATCGTCTTCTGCCTTCTTCAGCACTTTGCAACAAGGAAACGACTGCATATGTAGGTAAAGATATTCAGGAAGAGGTGGATGATCGAAGCCATAAAGTCCTCAGCGTCTGCCACTTTGATACGATGTATAAGTACGCTGTAAAATTGAAATGTGTAATAAGTGACGTACAATAAAATTGCTAAAAATAATTTTTTAATTCTATTTGAGTTGAATTATACTGTAAAAGTATTTTTTGCTTTCTCACAGAGACAGATTTAGTGAAAAAAAAAAAATGTTTGTTACATTATTACGCCTCTGTTTCACTCGACATAGGCTAAAACATCGCGAAAACTGGTTTATAAAAACTTTCTAGATCTTCATACGTATACGTACAGTATTTTACGATGTTTCTTGAATATAAATGTTCTAAAAATCGTTTCAGGCTCCTTGAACTGTTTCCAGCTTCCTAAAGTCGAAGAGCGGTGATTCTCTGGCCTTTATACAGGCTTGTACTTTCAAGAAAAAGTTCGAAGGTCGTTGCTGAATTGAATCGGAAGTTCAGTGCGAACGTTTACACGATGGCCGTTTCTGACCTTTCCTGGTGCCGAGAAAAGAAAACGGAATCCGCGATGTCTCGGATGTTATTTATTCAAAGGCCTTGATAATTGCGGTCTCGGTTAATCTGCTGATAAATTCCGAGCCGTGTCTAATGTCTATGACTTTCGTGTTGGGCTTTCTCTCGTAGTATCGATCCGTTGAATCGACGATAATAGTGTTACAGTCGACGGAAGAGAAATGCGCTCCGCGTGGTGCGCCCACCTGCACAGCTATAACGCGCGGGAGTGGCCACAAAGAGAATTCCATCAGTCAGGGAGGGCAGGCGGAGGGCAATGTGCTTGCTTGATAGATATTGCAATTCAAATTTGTTGGTCTGTGTCTAATCCATTTCCTCAATTATCTCTGCTCTTCATCTTCGATTGTGCTGGTAATGAATATTATTATAATATTCATTTTAATTTACTATCCATTTATTAATGAACTACTGTTTAATTTTTACTTCTGTTTTAAGATCGTTGAAAAAAAATCGTAAGCACTTAGTCACAAAATGATTCAGAATTGATGGATTAGAACTGTCAAAGATGCTTCGAAAAAATAGATATTTCAATAATGCGGAGAATATGCTTCATCGGCAGTTGCAGTATCGAAGAGGAAATCGGAATTTTAATAACAGTTCGATTTTACAACGACCGCCAATTGAGATTTCTCAATTACCGTTTCCTAGACAAACCGGTGATTGTCGATAGAATCATTGGCCGATAGTTAGCGATCTATCTGCCCTGTCTGCATCCGAAAGAATCCAGCGCAGTCTATGCGATAACGAGGCCTGTAACTTGCAATTTTGGAATAAAGGTAGGTGTAATTGAAAACGAGGTGCGGCCTTAAGGAGGCATGACGATTTTGTCGCTTTCTCAATATTTTCTGTATCAAGGAAGCGTGGGATCCTCGGTTTATCGAGGAATTATCCGAGGACGAAATATCATCAAACACGAATATATTTTACGGTCGTTGAACCGTAATTTTTGCCCCCACGTGCCTGTGAGTAATTTACGTTCACCGCGTTTGCGATTGCAAAGTACCGCAAAACAATAAAATCAATAACCAGCTAAAGATTGGGAGAGTTTCAATTAATCGTAAAGATGTTTGGAAAATTGTTTGTATTACTCACCAGGTGTTAAGGAAATCGCTTGTTGTCTTCGGCTTCTCGAGGTTTCGCGTTTTCCCGCCGAAACTTGGGACCCAGAGACTTGAAGACCCGGGGCGCTCACCGCTCTTTTGGGTCCAGCGTTTCCGCCGGCATTTCCTAAACTGTTTCGAGCGAAACCTGGCGGTCGATATCGCGCCGATTTAACGCCAGTGTGTTGAGGCAAGAAGTGATAGACACTGTGAGCCTTGTGCATCGGCGACGCCGACGTTACCGCTGCTCCACTTCCAGGAGTCGTCGACGCTGGTAATCGCGGCAGTGAATTCGTAGCTGCTGATGCTGCGGCTGCTGCCTGCATTCCTCTTGGCAATGTCGTTGCTCGAGGATCACTGCCGTACTCGAGTTCATCCTCCGTGTCGTCGTCGCCGGCAGATGCGCCTGGAATGACGAAGAATGTTTTGTTTTTCGACTTCTAATGTATTACAAGGTGAATAGATTGTTGATTTACTGAAACGAAATGTTTAGTAAATTTTTAATAAAGACATATTTATTTTCGTCAATATTAATTCAAATTGGAAATTGTTATAATCACAGTTGCCCTAAGTATGAAATTATTTGGTTGAAAATGAAGAGTTGTGGCTTTATAGTTGACTGTATTCCTTTAATTTCTCTGGGTGTAGGGCTCCAGAATATTTACCTTATGTTTCAAAAAAAGCGAAGACACTCACCGGACTCTCCTCGAGTATTAGCATCAGGCACCGAAGATCTTCTCCTGTTGCTCCAAATTTTTTCCTCGATCGATCCCCCGGCTCCGCTAACTCCGCCACCTCCGCTTCCTCCGCCAATGGAGCCGCAGCTTCTCACCCTGTCGAGTTGTTCCCTCGAGAAGCTTTTGGGATTGAAAAGCAAATCCCCGGCACTTCGCCGTTTAGCGGCCATGGCGAGGGCACTCGCGCTCGCGCTGGCGCTCACGTCGCCGGAGCAAGCCAAAAGGCTCAATTTCGTTCTGGAATCCGCAGCCATTAAAGCGGATTCGAAGCTTCCACGCCAGGAGAATCTTTCGTAGTCGCTGGCCTCGCGTTCTTCGCCTTCCTGTCCTCCAGTTGTCGCTGGATGCCCATTTATCAATAAAAGTGGATCGTGAGATTTGGACCTTGGCAAATGACTCGAAGGCGGTGCATTCGTAGAATCGGAGGTGGAATCATCGTCTTCTGTCGTAGATGCTGAAGAGGGTGTTCGGTGATGTTGGGAATATCGTCGCCACGTTGAATGAGGCTGAACTGTGGAACCTCCTTCGGAAACTTCGTGCATAAGCGCGACAAGACGACTGCCAATATGATGCATAACTTTGGCGATAAGAGGCGGGCTACTGTGAGGCGTAGAATTGGTGTCTGAGCTCGGGCCATCGGCCGCGATTTTCGTGAAGCTCTGCACGAGTTTTTGATAAACAAATGCGGTATCGCGACCGAGACAAGGCTGTGGAGTAGTCGGAGCCTTTTCCTCTCTTCCCTTTTCCTGCGCGATACTGTCGCCCGAATTCGTGTCGAATTTGCTGATTATCTGCTGACAACTCTGGGATATTTGTTCCTGAAGAGCGGAGCGTCTCCCACCAGCGGCGCCTTCGAGATCCGAGCTCGTGTAATCCGAACTGTCGTACGAATCGGACCACGTGTCTTCCGAACTGAGATACTCGACTATTTCGCGTACCTGTTCGTCCCGAATTCCTGGCACGGTTTTCATGAGCCTCGTGAGCTCGTTTTCGAAGTAAACGAGCTGTGGCGGTTTTGTCCGATTTTGGGCGCATAGTCTGGCCTTAGTGTAGCCGGAAAGTCTCGGACTTGGAGCCGGGGAAGGTCCGCTGGAGTTACCGGCGGGCGTTTGGCCATTTGAATTAGCTACCATAGTTTTGAAGAACTGACGCATCTTCGACATCATGAGATTCGTCTCTTCGTCGCTCGACCAATTGTTGAAGCTGTCTTTTCGCGAGAGCGAAGCGTTCGGCGGTGGCTGAAGACTTCCCTGAAGAACCTCCGACTTTCCGGCGCGTTTACCGTCCAAACCGTGAACTCCGCGAGTTCTTTCGCTGCGCGAATGGTCTTTCGATACGTCGGAGTGCCCATCGTGAGATTGAGGGTCGCCCGAGGATTTCTGATGTTGCAGTAGGTCGTCGCAGCTGCCGACAAAGCCGGAGTCTCGTGATTGTTGCTTACTGCGATTGGAACTCGAGTCGCTTGAGCTCGCTTGTGAACTGCGAGCGGCGTCAAGTTGAGAGGACGAAGAGGACGAAGAGTGAAGAGCGCTTTCGGGTTGAGGAGTCTTGGCTCTTTCATCTTCCGAGTTAATAGCTTCTCCGTCGTTGTCCGGGGGCTCGCCAACGATAATGTCTCTTGGCTCTGGTGTTTTGTTCCTGTCTTCAGGAACACGAGGACTCTGAGTGCCCAAGGTCCTCGGTTTCTTTTTCTTTCGTTTAACGGTATCGAATTGTCCGTCAGTGCCGAAGGCCGGTGTTTGTCCGTCCTCAGCGCCGTCGGTTTCGGTCGATGATCCCTCGGATTGCGTTTCCTGCGAGTCTTGATTAAGGCTCAAGTCCTGAAGCGAATTTTGCGAGCTTAGATTTTGGGTGCCTTGAGCGAGAGCCAGAAGATTGTCGAGCGAAGAGCTGTGCGAGGATCTTCCGGTTCCGCGAGCCCGCACGAGTCTCTTTCGTCGTTGAGCTTCGGGACTGGGCCTCCCTTCGGAATCGCTGCCTACGGAGCCATCGGAATCCCTTCTGTCCTGATCGAAGCCCAGAAATTCGGACAAAAAGTATTTCTCGAGTCTGGAGGAGTTCAAGAATTCATTGGAGCCTTTGTTATCCTGTCCAGTGGTCGGCGAGGCTTCCTCCTGTCCCAAAGACTCCAATCCCTCGGAGTAGATCGACGACGTCTCGGAAAGACTATCGACCTCTCTGGATCCCATACTGGCGCTGCTGTTTTCACCGCCGAGACCAAAGAAAAAGTATTTCTCGAGCTCGGAGGCGGAAGGTGGCCGTTGTTTTTTTCTGGGACTTCCATTAGCGATACTAGGCTCAGCCTCGCTCTCCTCGCATGATTCCTCGACGATTGTATGCAGCGTAAAGTCGATAGCCTGCCTGTGATATCCTCTAAGCTCCTCCTCTCGATCCCCAAGATTATTCGCCTCATCCTCGGAGCTTTCCTCAGTCGCAGTTGTGGCACTCTGTTCATCCTCGTCGTGGGAAACTTCCTCGACCCACGAGTCATCGTCAGCGAGTCCTTCTTCCAAAATAACAACTCCCGATCCCCCGGAATTATCGTCGCTCGATTGCGGCGAAAAATTGGCTAACTTACCTGCTAAACCCTGCGAATTTTCTGTATTTATCAGCTCATTGTTACTCACTAAACCAGCACGTTCGACACTCGCTTTTGGCACATTAATATGCTGATCTACGTGCTGCTGTTGGCCCACTATCTTGCAATAACTCTTAACCGACTGCACGTCGTCGCTCTCACTCGCACTACCGACACTGAGTCCACTGTCAATTTCCTGGTCGTTCGTCGTTGCTGCCAGACGCTTAACCATTAAAGGCCGACGAGGTCCTTGCCCATTTCGTTGGTGCGGCTCGGCTACAGCCTCGAGCGCCAGATGGAAGTAACCTGCCAATCCCTGGGGCGGCTGGGCCTCCTCCGGCGGCTGTAATAACGTCGTCGTGTCCGACGTGATTACACTCACGGGCTGATAAGCGCCCTGCGTGATCATCACGAGGCTCCTGTACTTGTTGTTTGAGGGAAAATTGCCGGAGGCTCGTGGCTGATCGTTGGCCGACGGTGACGTAGGTGGAAAAGAGCCATTCTCCTTCCGAGTGGGCGGGCGTCGCTCGACTGAACGAAACCGTGCGGTTGCTGTACCGCGCTCCTCGTTCGCCTCACACTCCTTTCCACCACCACTGCCGTCACTCTCAGCGACCTCGCTTCCTCCCACCTGACGCGCGCCGCCAGGTTTCTCGCCTCTCACTGCGTCGTCGCGGTACGGCGAAGCCGGCGGCGGCGGCGTTAGCGACTCCTCAGATACTCCACGCGACTCCTCGTGAGCTTCTCTTCTCTCGGAATTCTTAAAAATCTTATGTATTTTGCTGGATATTATATCACCGACATTATGTGATATGGGCGTGTTTGGAGGATCGAGATTTATCGATTGTAAATCGTGCGATTGAATTGCCGGTTCGTGGTTGGAAATTGAGTTTTCGGATTTTCCGTCGTTGGGAAAAATCTCGAGCTTTGTGCGGGGAGTCACTGCGGGAATGTCTTTTAGAGGTGTCGACACGAATACTTCATCAGTGTTTATGGAATTTGTTCTGGATGATCGAAATGTTGGACGAGGCGATTGTAGATGATCGTTTTTTCTGGCAGTGAAGTTTTTATGGGATCCGACGGGCATGGTTTTTTCCGTTGATGAAGCACGAGCATTTGCCACTTCGAGGATTTCGTAAGGTGAGATTTCGTACTCGTGAAGCTCGTCGCTACTCACTTCGCTGCCCGTCGTGTTTGTCTCACTGCTGTCTGTCGTCGAGCATGAACTCGAATTCGTGAGGGCGTTGTTTTTCGAGGATTCGTTTAGATCTGCAGCTCCCACACCGTTTAATGACGCAGACGCTGATAAGAGATTCAGCTTATCAGCGGACGGAGGATGACTGTCAATGTTTTTCGCAGGTGATTCGGATCCGATATTGATTTCCGTTTCTCCTTTCGCGTTGTTTTCCTCGAGATTATCGTAATCTTTAGTCGATGAATATTTGTAATCATCTACGACTTCCAGAGAGTCGGGCGTTATCACAGAGTCCCAATTTTTCGATTCAGCCGTATAATCGTGTGAATTGACGTCGGAATTTTTGTCTCTTTCTTCGCTCTTTTGGTGCACGATTTCCACGCTGTCAGGATTAATGCTCTTTATAGATTTAAGTTGAATATGATTTTCGGTAAAGTCCGTGGAACTCGCGAGGTAAATTTCATTGGCATCGGGATCTCGTTCGTCAATTAAATCGATTCTTCGCTCGATTCTGTTCGGACGTCTTGGCTCACCAAGATTATCGAGGTTTTCAGGGTCTCTTTGAAGGTTCATATCCTCGTCGAGAAGCCTGACGCATCGGAGAACGACAGGCTCTTCCTCGGGTCGCGATGTCACGCGCTTAAGCATAACGACACCTTCGCGAGCCGAATCTGAGTCCTCGTTTTCCTCGATTTCATTGTCACTCGTTAAGGAATCGTCGTTGACAACGAATACCCGGGAAAAGTGATGAGAAGCCGAGTCTTCAAGGTCGCTACTGTCGGCGGATGATCTTCCGGACGAACTGCCGGAATCTTCGCGGGAATGACGATACATGCTGTCGTTTTCGCGACCCGAGGACGTCGACTGCGAGCTGTCTTCAGTATCGTCGTTCGACTTCTCCGCTTCTTCTGAATTTCCCTTCGATTCATCAACGTTGGAATTTTCATTAAATTCCTCAAAAGTTTGCACAATTTCTTCGGTTACTCGTGATTCGTTTGCCGGAGCTTCTCCGAATTGGGGCTCAACTTGAGGCTCGATTTCCGGCTCGTTCAATGGAGAATCTTTGATCATCACGTTTTCGAGAGGAGTTTCGGTAGGATTTTCCGAGTTTTCGCTATTTTTTGAAACGACTGACTTTGAGGATCGTGCGTTGGCATCCTTTGAGTCATCGGAAATGGGCGTGAGCGGTCGAGGAACTGCAGGAGCTGTGGGTGGAACGATTTGGGAACAGGATAACGATTCTTGCTGCTCCACTGCTGAGCTGTATAATCGTGGGGCTATTTCTTCGGGTCTGAAACCAAAGGCGCTTGGATCGAAGCCACCGGTCGCGGCTCGCGGATCGATTCTCGAACCGTGAAGCGGCTGATTGAATCGGGGATGCCACGAGAACCAAGGAGCTGAAGGATCGCCTCGCAGACGAAGTGTTCCCTCTGGTGTCGCGCCTCGAGTTATCATGGAAGAAGCGGCCGCCGCAAAGTCACCGGTCCAGAGAGAAGCCGGCACGGGAACCGGATATGGCACCGGCACGGGTATCGGCACTGGGACCGGAAGTACGTTCGCACCTGGAGAACCACCGCAAGCCTGTGCAAAAAAAGCAGATTTTTCATTATAGATTTATGAACGGCATTTTTTGAATTTATTAATTTTCTTCTAGGGCATAACAATATTATTCTAGTGATTTTTCTAACGAATGTATTCCAAATGCAATAAGTAGTATTATTTTTTATAAATGAAAACAATATTGCGCCACTATTTTTTCAATCTACATTCATTCGCATAGTGTGGAACCCAAGCCGTAATATTGAACGAGTATATTTCAGTCTAGACTATCACAGTATCCCATTTTTCTTATTTCAAGTCACGAGTAATAAATTGATTAAACAATAATGACCCCTTTCACAAAATAATCTTTTCGAAGTTAAGCAATCCACGTATAACAACTAAATGGGGCAAGACATATATCACCGTACGAATAACTACGTTTTATTAAGTTAAGGAAAAAAAAAACAATCATTCGCGAGATATTTAATTCGAATAATTCGCAACTCGTAATCACGTTAAACCGGGATATTTCCATCAAGATAAGAGGCAGTTGCCGTGTCCGAGGTCTGTTATGCTTTTCAAATACGTTAATGCGTGCGCTCGAGCTTGTCGAGAGGCTTCTTATATTGTGTATACAGTGTTGAAGAGGCAAGAACGCTCGAGTTTTAATGAGTGTAATCGAGGGCCCGTGAAAATCTCGATGATACAGAGATAGCTCTGGTATCACTATCTGCGAAACGTTTTAATGAAATATTAATTGAATGCTCACTAAACAAGCGGCAGAGCCGCGACCGGGACAGCAGCTCCAGTTTTGCGGGATGCCGGAATCGACGCCGACGTTTATGGTCGCATCCGGCAAAACTCCCGCTGGCAACGGCAGAGTTCCGCTCTCGAAATAATCCCAATCGCAATCCTCGAGGCTCTGCGCGTGATTATTTCTCGTCTTCAGGTAAGACGAGCTCGAGCAACTGCTGTCGGCGTCGTCTTCCTCGCGTCCGGACGACGAATCCGAGCTTATGAACACGAGTCTCCTGTAATCTGGATTCGGAGTCTCCGGATTCTGACCCTGAGGCGGGCTTGATTGACGTCCGCGTCCGATAACGTGGAGTGCCTGAAGATTCTGGAGCTCCTCGCTGCAACAGGTTCTCGCGTGCGATCGGCCTCTTCGTCGGGATCCTTTGAAACAAAAGAAAAAAACGATGGATTTAACAATGAATGGATTTAATGCAACTAAAAACAATAGTGAAGGCTGATTTGTATTAAACCATGTACCCAGAATTCATATGTCGAAAATATTATATTAAAATTTCAAGGTCGCGCATCTCAAATAGTTTGAGAATGAGAGAGCAACTTTTATTTGAGAGCCTCACGGGACAGTGCATAAGTTGTTCAGATTTGAGCATTTTTGTATTAACTAATTATTTTGTATAGTTAATTTTTGAGTGAATTGCCTATGCCGCAATTTTTAAAACATTCGATGTGATAATTGCTTTAAAAAAAATTCTCGAAAATCCCCTAGTTTCAGAGCATTCACACTGCACTACAAGCCCCTTAAAAGAGGAACTTGCATGTTTTTTTGAGCATAAAAACAGCTAGAATTCTCAACAGAACTGTATTTAATTCGTCGACTTAACGGCTGTGCATCCACAAGAGCGAAATTCATATACCGCTTGAGTCTCGCCGTGCTTCGATCCCCGGCAAAACATATATTCCCGTGATTCACTCTCGATGCAGCTTTAAAGAGTCTGTGGAGCATCAATCGCGTGATTGCGAGGTGCTATTTCGTGCATGAGAGTCTCGGTAGAAAAAGCGAAGAGAAAGAAAAAGAAAAAAAGAAACGCATTAAAAATTGGAAATAAAAAGATGGTCACGCTAGGTAAGGGTGTGCACCGGGTATTACGCTAATGAATTACCTCTTCACCATCACGTTAATTAACAGCGTCTAAATTACACGTATAACAATTTATCCTTGATCATGAAAACTGTCCTAGGCAAAATCCTTATCAGCACTTTGAAAATCACGTTTCATTCGATTTATCGCACAATAATCGCAAGTCGGAGCAGCAAACCGGTAACAAGCGTTATCCCAATTATTCTATAAATACACCATAAACGTTGTCATGCAGTTTATGCAGCGACAAGTTGGTTCGCTTAAAACTTAAGCCTGTTACCGTGGAAACGGTGGGTTTACAACTTGGAAATCACTCTTCCGTATCCACAGTCAGCACCACAACCACTGAGACTGACGGAGAGAGAGAACAAAAAGTTGTGTGCGGTGCGACGCGCAGGAAGCACCACTTTTTCGCCGCAAGTCACAGATGCTTAAGTCGCGCTGTCAGCCACAAATATTATGTCACTATACACATATATATATGTATCTATATAAACACGCATTCGTTTATGTACATATATGAAGACAAATGGATTTTAATGCGCACAGCTTTAGTATGTGCAACAGTCGTGAACGCGGCTTTAAGTTACAAGCGAGTCACGTCCAGAGTGAAGAGAGCGCGGGTCAGTCTGGTGTACCTGGGGCCAGGAACACTGCTGGCCACCGCGAGCGGCCAATTCGCGTGGGCTACCGCCGCTAAACTGAGCCCGAGCTAGTCACGCTGCGGAGGCGCACCTGGAACCCACCGAGGCACCGGCAAAAGCAGCAGCAGCAACAACAGCAGCAGGTACGAGCCGGAACACACACAGCCTATAGTTCCTCGTCGCGGTTAATACACCATCGCTGCATCCATACATACGGGGTGACTCCTCCTCAGAGATCGGCGGAGCTCGCTACTTTTAAACAAACGTTGATTATTTATCGTCGGATTATTTATTGTATACACTGTAATAAAACAATATCTGCTTGGAATTTATAATCCACAAGGACTAAATTGTTTTATTAATAAACTGAAAAAGTGTCTTGTAAAATCTGAAAAAAATGTTCCAATTTTTCAATATACTACACTTCAGTTTGATTGTTAAAAGCCCGCCCACACACACACACACACATACACACACTCACTCGGGCATTTTTTTCTAGGCCACTCTTTTCTATGCCTTGGACAATTTCGAGTAATCTGATTACATGGAAATCCGAAAACAAATTTTTTTGACAAAAAAACTTTCGTTTACGAGAAAGCAAAAACGGGCCGATATTCAATTGTATTTCTCACGTGCTCAGCGCCGCTAAACAATAACAAGATCGTGGCATAACCCTTAAACCCCATAAGAGTGCTATGAAGCCATTGACCTAAAAAATGTCGAAAAATCCAAAGCGTATCGACGGGTCATCGGAGAGCTCGTGGCTAACCGGAGCGTGTCGTATTCGTTCGCTTCAAGAGCGTTGAAACAGGTGGTCGTTTCCACGTGTCGTTTGAATTTTCGGTCTGTCTCTGTTTCTCCGTTCCTCTCGGGTTTCCCCACTTCACGCTTACGGCTTGGCAAGTTGATCCGTCGCTTCGTCGAAACTACGACTCCGGAGGTTGCCACATGGTTGAGCCAACCGCACGAGTCTCTTATTCACGATCACCCGTTATATTCTCAGGTGAGCGCACTGTAGAGTGAAACAGTGGACGTTGTTACACTATTATATACGTACGTCGTCGTTCTTCCCCACAAAACCGCTTCGCTTGGACTCGCTCAGCTCGCCTCGAGTGCACAGAGCACCGAGAATCGACTTGCTCGCTCCTTTCTGCCTCCCGAAAGTCCCTCCGCTTTTTTCTTCGTGACACTTGGCTCGTGACCGTCCTTTCGTACACCACACAATTTTATATTTCGCTTAATCGCACTTGCTGTCAATTCCAGAGCGATTTAACGACGTCTCATCGAATGAAAAGATAGGATTTGACACGATGAACGTTATCACTTATCGATGGTCAGAGAGACACAACAGTGGGTCTTTTCGTGGCTGTACAAATGTCCTGTCCCACTGTTACCTGTGTGTAGCCCTCGAGCCGTTATCGTCACGAGCTTCGGTTTCGTCGTACTGCACTTTTTCTTGTTGTTGTATTTCTTAATAGTCGAGCTTCTCGCGTGACTACTTGGCGACAGTCAGTGATTACCAGTCCACAGTAAATAGAGTACGACACACGCAGCGGCGTAGAATATTAGAAAATAGGTTGATACGAGAACTGTTACGAAAATCTGTAGTATCCTCCTGACGTCCATTATTGTTATTTGCGCTCTGTCGCGGCGAACGTTTTCCTAGATTCTCTTGGAGTCAGACGTTGTTATTAGCACAAATGGCAAACGAGCCGAGAAGAAAAAGTAAAAGAAACAACAACCAATGAAATGTCTGCACAGCACTTATTATGATTCGGGCTGCAATCGACGTCGCGATTCAGCAAAAGTTCAATTGTCTGTGGATATTCGACTGGGAATATCAATTGTTTAAATTATATTCAAACTATGTGTCGTTTTGGGTTAAAGAAGATTTTCTTTTTTACAGCTATGGAAAAATTTAGTCTGCGTTATTGCGGCCCTTGGGAAACACTAACGTCAACCCAGTAGTGAACGCAGAGCCTCGGCAACGTCGAGAAAAGGCTTCGATAATCAATCGGCTTATCGTAATCGTTAGACGCCACATGGCGATGAACGACGCGTGTCGGCGTATCGATTCACCGAAGGGGTAGAGTATTGCGAGATTCGCGAGTGTGTAATTTAGGAGGATTGGTGCCTCTCAAATTAGTGCTGAATTTTTAAAAGGTTACAGGATAATATTTTTTTTAATGAGATATATTGCTTTAATTTCAATTACTCTCTACTATTGTTATTTAATGTATAAAACTTTAAAAAAAATTAAATTATGAAAATTTAGCACTGATTTGACTTCGAAAATTGGCACCGATTTACTTTAATCAGCCAGACAGGTAATAATGCCGTTGTCAATTATTGTCGTTGCTTACCCTGAGCATCGAATTGACGTCGTCGTCGCAACATCGTTCGCCCTTGGGACGAACCAGGCACTCGAGAATGACAGTCTTCGGATGGATCGTCCTCACCCGCGCTAGTTGCGCTGTCTCGCTGCACCGGCTCGTCACTTCCTGCCGATGGTCCTGGACTGTTTGCACCGCTTCCGAATAGTTTGACTCTGCGAGCGAGATCCGCGTAACCCTGAAGACCGGACTCGCTCAATCTGCGAATAGAATTTATGCGGTTCATACGTTTCGTGAATGGTGATAACATGGATTAGTGGAAGTTTATTGTACCAAATTAGTGAGTTAGTTAAATATTTGTTAGTTGTATTGAGTTTAATCTTGAGATCAACTCGTAAAATCGAGGCAAAAATTGAACTTAGGATCAATCTGGAAATCGAAATTATGTGCAAAATTCGATTTAAAGTTTAATCTTGAGATCGACATTACATGCAATATTCGATTTTGTGATAATGAGTGTCTAATGACTCAGAGCAGTAAACAAGAGAAGTTTGAATGACTTTCGATAAAAATAATAGATATCAAAGCTGATGTGGTAGCGGTCAATATTAACTAAGATAAAATCTTACGACATGATAAGAAGGTGAACAATCTTCACCCAGAAGTCGAGATGGCAATTTTTGTTACTAGTGATTATAAACTTCATTGAAATTTTTACTCTCGTGCTAATTATAACAGCAATTCCTTTGAACAAATATCTCTAAAAATTTACTTTGTGGCCAAGAGAAAAATCTCTTTTTCTTAAACCCGATAAATGTATAGATCAATTCTAGAACGCACCTAACACTTTCACTGCCACTGCTTTCGTATCGCGCGCTGCTGTTTGATTCTCTTCTCGTTCTCGTAATCGCATCCCGAATCCTTTGCGAGGCTGAGGAAGAATCTCCGCTCCCAGTTTTCCGAGGAAGAGCCGGAGTAGGTTCACTCTCGCTTTCCCGTGGGCTGTATCTCGACGATCTGGTGCTCAGAGGACTTGCCTCAGGCGAGAGATGCTGCAAAAATAAAATAAATCATTTTAAAAAATAGCTACTTGAAATTGGATGTACAGGCGATGGAATTTTTAACTAGGAACTTTGAGTGAAAATAAGATAAATATCATGTCGTTTATAGAAAGAGATTGAACAATGCGTTTGAAATTCCTACAGCAAAGTCATAGTAAAATATATAAAACAATGAACTTACGCTGGAGGAACGTCGATTCGGTGTCTCGTCGGTATCATCAGGATTCGAGAATTCTTCCTTGGAGAATTTTCGTCGCACAACTTGCATATCGTCGACTCTTTTAAGATATACCGCGTCGGAAGGAAGTTTTCTTTCACCGACAATGGCACCCGCGAAATCAGTCTCAGTACAGCTGATATTTTCAACAGATATTGCTCTACTTTTACCGATAATCGGCTCGAGATTTTCGTTGCTCGATACAAGTAAATTTCCAATTTCTTCCTCGTTCTCTTCTTCCTTGTCTTCTGTGTCTTTGTCAGCGGTGCTTGAATTCTGGTCGCATCTCGACTCCGTCTTCGCACCTGGACTGTCGAGGCGTTCTTCGATCATTGTCTTTTCGTTCGCCATTATCGTAGCCTCGAGGATTATTTTCTCGTCTTGCTCGTGCGATTGGCTGGCGACGAGATTTTTGAGTCTTTCGGATTCGTCGTCAATAATTTTCGTCTCGATTACGACGTCTCTGTCCGCTCTCGACGCTGCCTTCGAAGTTGTTTTGCCTTGTTCGCTGGGACAGGACTTGGATCTCGATATCGTCTCACCCACGCGAACTCCCTCAGTTCTATCGTATTTATCGTCCTTGTTTGTATGCTTGCCTCGCGATACGCACAGACTCGGTAAGCTCGTCGTTTCTCTGCCCACGTCCTCTCTACTGTCTCTGCGGAATATTCTTATTCCACTTTTATGTTCCTCTCGTACATTTGGAGATGAAAAAGACGATCGCGTTTCCTCCTTTGCGATTTCCTTCGACTCTCGACGTATTCCCTTTGGGATTTGTCTGACGTCGTCCTTGCTGTCCTGACGCTTGAGCTTTTCCTGGTCCTTGCTGCGCGCCGAGAATAACTTCGGAATTAAACTTGGTACGCTTATGTCCTCGCGGCTGCGGCGCAAATCGTCGGTGCTTCCACGGTATCTGAAAAATGGTAATAAATTTAATTTTATTAAGATTGGAACTTCAAAAAAAAAATAGTCTGCATAGCGAGAGCCCGAAAACTTACCGCTGCGGTATGAGGGAGCGTTTCGCGGTTTCCTGAGGGCTCCCGATGTCCTCAAACTCCCTGGAACTCCTTCTGAATATCGGTATATTCGATTTTCTGTCCCCATGTTTAGTCGATTGTTTGTTATCGGGTGTGTTGAATTTAGCGATAATTCGTGGTGGTTTTATGAGGGAAACTCGAGGCGAATTCGATTCGTTTGCACCGATGAGCGAACAATCGGCCTGTTCAGTTTTAGTTCTTTCGCTGACATTCCCGAGTGTCGACGTTTCTCGTTCGTTTTTTTTCGTTCTCAAGGAATCGTATGACGTAATATTCTCGAGGTGCTGTCTCTTGTCCTCCTTCGTTCTCTCGTTTCGCGTTGAGTTTCCCGGATGATTCGTCTCGTCGTTCTCCGACGGTAGTTGGTTGTCGCACGAGGCGCTGCTGTTATGCTCACGGCAATCCTCGGCCGCTACATCGTTGCCCTTGCACTTAACTCCCTCCACATTTTTCAGTACGATCGCCGAGTGAGTCACGAGTAAATCGTTGTCATAGTTATTGGCAAGTGTCTCAGTCGATTGAGGCAAGGAAAAATTCTCGTCTTCGATTTCCACTTCGTCGGATCGTTGATAAATCTTATCGCGAAGTGGCAGGCTCCTGTATATCCTGAACGCCGGGGATTTCCTCGCGACTGACCAGCGAGCCGGAGGACCTGAAAATGTTCAACGTTAACACCGATTCTTCGCACACTCTATAAATTCAACAAGGACAAATAATCCGTTGATAGACTCTATTCGTGAAATTAATTAATTTTTCTAATACTTCAAACACACAGATTTTAATGTGAAATGAAGTGAAGTAACGTGACCAACTGATGGTTGGTGAAGGCAAGAAATAGTTGATAGAGGCAAAAATCGTTATTTCCCTGTGATGTCCCTGTTCTCTTACCGTTTATCGTCCAAGCTCGACGGATGCTGCGCTTGATAATATCAACCGTAGATTTTTTCTTGGCAGCTATGAGACGATTGGAGGTGACCGATGTGGCCTCGTATATCCACTCTCCGGTTGCTGCGTGGAGTTCTCTGAAATACGAAGAGGCCAGTGGTACGAGTCAGCCATTGTCCGGTCTTTGTTGGGACCTACTGCGATGCGCTGGTAGCCCCGTTCACGGATGAAGCAATATATACTCTTATAACTCTTATAACGCGGTACGTGGCTACCAACATACACGCAATAGCTACCGATCATCCTGCACCAGTATATCATTTAAAAGCGATATACGAGGAGGCGCATATTATGTATTTACTCACGCGATCTTGTGGCAAACGGCACAGAGCCAATCCACAAGCTGGTCCCCCTTGTTGTTCCCTGGCGCGGAGCCCCTGAACTCACGGCACTGCCGGCACACTCTGAGCCTGCAACGCGGACAGGAGGCCCCGGTGTTGTAAAATCTACCGAAGGCTCCTCCGCATCTCGCGCATCTACGTCCTTGACTCGAGTTCTCCACGGGACTCCTGCTAGCTCCGCCGCTTCGTCTTCTCGGCCACTGCTGATATTGCTGCTGCTGCTGCTGCTGCTGCTGTGGATCGGCCTTCGTTCTTCTGTGACGCGTTCGGAAACAATAAAACAGAAAAAAAAGGAGCGATAAGTCAATTTTGCACGTGACGACAGAAAAGAGAGGTATAATTAAATGTAAGTACAGGTGTCGCTCAACCGTCAGGCTCAGTACTCGGGCACGTGCTTATTCTATTTCTGCTCCAATTACGATATTTTAATAAGCCTGAAATGAGCGAAGAAATTGTTATTGAAATTGTGTTTTGTTGATTTTTCTAGGGCGTATTATTGGGGGTGGAAGGTGAGTGAGTGACTTTTTTTTCGTGGAGATTGTTTTAGATTTGGGGATTGAAATGAAAACGTCATACGCATTAACATTGTAGCGTTAGTTCGACTAACTAAATGTATCATTGAATCAACGAAATATGCTTGTTTGAATGTGGAGAATATTTATGTAACCTGGTTAATAGTCAATTGCTTCAATTAAATGTTTTTTAAAAAATGGATCTACTTCGTTTTTTTTTTTTTTTTGTTTCTCTCAGTGTAAATGCCTAAAGATCTGTGCGGTTGTTACTCCGTTATCAATTGCCCCCGAGTTCGAGGAACGATCTACAGCCCCGAGTTCTTAGGTTTCTCAAGTCGAGAATCGATCGAACGATCGCTTTGGTTCACTACTCGCGCGACGACGGAGAGACTCTCGGTACAAGAGTGTGTTCACTCGTCGGCGCTGAACGTAGTACGTCCGGCCGGCAGGAAGTTTTTGCTCCTCAGGCTCCGGAGGCACGTACTAGTATAATGCACGCGGCTCCCAAGCCTTTGCCGCCGACACACACACACACTAAGCGTTTTGAACTACAGTCAATTCCCTCTAACTCAACGTCGTTTGGTCATTCGCTTTTTTAATCCTTACCCTTAATAATATAAATATAACAAACGTATAAATGTAGAATAGACATTATTTTGAAATTTCCCATTTTAGACATTCACTATTTTCACCCCCGCCCTTTTTTATCTCAGTATAGAGCGCAAACATAAAATTTTACCAAATCAAAATTTAAGGTAGTGTTAGGAACTAAAAAAGAGAATTATAAAATGGAACATTCACGTGGTTTCATTGAGGTCTTCATTTATATTCGTCCTCGCTATGTGAAAAAAATAAAGCGCGGTTAATGAGCTCTCCTTTTGTGCTTTTCCCAGAGAAAATCGAGGAGAAATGTGGTACTAGAGTGTTGAGTTGAGTTAAAGAGTGGACTGTACCGTATATTTACTTCGAAGGTATACAGTGCACCAACACTTCGAGGAAGCGGCGAACTCGCTTCACCCGTTTACAGTCTCTGTGTTATGCTTTAGCTGCACGAACACACCGAACGACATATAAAAGCATGACTCTTGCACTTCCACCTTGACAAGAGGTGCGCGTGTGTTCGTGAACTGTTCTCCGGTAGCGCGGACGGAAATAAGCCAACTTACTCCGGACACACTCGCATTTTTCTCTCGCTATTGTTCAAACTATTTTGCAATACTTCGCCGTTCGTCAGCAACGTTTTATGTAATTTATAGTTGTTACACACCGAGTTGAGCGATTGCTTGGTTGGATTTAATCCGATGAACACTGAACGCGAAATGAAGTGTTCGACACGTGAAAAAGTAAATTGCAATTTTTGCACCTTAACGATACATTTTTTTTTTTTTTTCAAAATTGTACTGTTACATTCTTATCGTTTTTTACTTTGCAACAAAACAAGAGAAGATAAAAATTATTTGTTCAACAGAAAATGTAAAACTGAAAATTGGCCAGAAGCTTTTGTTTGAAATTATGAAAAATTTCTTGTCGACGTTTGAGGAGTACACTTTTGTTGTTACAAGTACATAAAAAATTTGATTTTTAGGCATTGAGAAACTTTTTGTATGGCAATATTAATCGTTCGATTTTATGCAGTGCTCACATTTAAACGTTTATTTGAAACTTTGTATCCACCGTATTTAATTAAACCGCACGATAAATTATTATTCCGCATGATTTTAACGTCTTATCAAAGTGTTAAGCGTTATCGGCGAAATAGAATATATTCACTGGTGGACTGTGTCTTGATCCAAAGTCGCTGGCAACTGCAAAGGTGTTCTTGCGCTCTTATCGCGAGCTCCGACACACTCTCCAGTACTACGACTAGTTTATACACGGAACTGATGCGGCGAGTTAGCGGGCGCGGGTTAAGGGGAAACGGCAATGCGATATCGATGTATATCGGCGGTTTTAACGCTGTGCGACGATCTCGCGGTGGTACTTTAAGAGGCTCTGTCAGCGGGAGACTCTTCCGAAGAAAGCCACGAGCTTAGGTACCAGTACACGCAGAAATCTCAGAGACGAACGCACGAGAATTATCCGGGATGTGTCTCCGGGCGATGGAGTGAGCTCCTCGTTTTATATTTCGCGTAGAACTCGATCTGTACCTTCACAGGCGGCGACTTTCCGCGGTACAGTTCGCTGTAGATTGTGATTTGGTACTTTGGTACTTTCTCCGCTGTCGCTGTGCGTCCGTACTATCCACTCGATACACTAGGATGTATTCATGTGGTATTTTATTGTAGTTTCATATAGTTTTTCGTTGATTAATCGTTTCGTCAAAATTCGGACCAGAGGAGAGAATGTTTCCTTCTCTCTTTGTTACGTCCGTAATATATTTATGTGATGTTTTATGCTGATTTAATTTTTTTGTCAATCGAATGTTTCGTCGGCGAGCGGACCAGAGAGATTTTTCGTTTTGTTTTGCACTTCAGCACCCGACTTTGCGTCAGGATTTCTTTTCTAATATGATTATGTATTGTCTACGTTACGCAAGAGAACTTCAATTTACGTTCACCGTCGTTACCATTTAAACCTACGTCTAAAAAAGTAAAGATTTTTTAAAAATCTTCTTGTACAAAGCTTCGGATGCTCTATGAATTTGAGTAAAAATCGTGGCACGGATTGGTACACGCACAACATTTTTTGATTAGTCTCCTACAAGTTTGCTTTTGAAAATGTTGAACAACATTTTTTTAATCCTCGTAAATCTCCTTATATTTAGCGTCAAAATTCTTCCCTGTTTTCGTCGAATTGTCGATTCAATAAACTGTTTTAGATAGAGACTATTAATAGTTTCATTTCCATTTTGTGGATCAAGTAAATGTTGCGTCAAACTTCAAACTAGGTGGGAGAATTTGTTCTCATTACTTCGTGTCAGGCTGGCGATGATTATATCCAAGGCCTTGGGTTCTCTATAAATTTGAAAAAAAAAATCGCGACACTGTTTGGTACACGCCACACACGAGCGCTTGTTCGCCAAGAGTTTCGCTTGGTCTCCTCTCGCGTGCGCGGGCTTCCCGGCTCCACTACCCGCTCGCTCTTTCCGACTCGCCGCGATACGAGACGTTTCTTGGCAGCGGCGGGGGCGTCTCGGGCCTCCACGTCTGTCTCTCTCTTTCTCTTCAGCTATTTCTCCTTCCCTCTCGCTCTCTCTTTCCTTCGGTTACCTTTCCTTCTCTTTCTCCGTCCCTTTCTCTTCGTCCATCGCGCTCGTTCGCGCCGGGCATAGGTTGAGTACGACGCGCAATGTAGCAGAGGTATATTCCCAATGCCGATCCCCCTTCGCTCTGCTTCTTCCTCTTCTCTTTGTACTTCTCGCGCGCTCTTCTCGAACGCTCTCCTTCTCCGCACTCTCTTTACTCCCCTACGGCAGTCACAGCAGAATTGACTCTCTCTCAACCTCAGCGAGAGATGATGAAGACTCTGAAAGAGTTACCAAAGACTTGAGGAGGAGACACAGGCCAAAATCAGTGACAATTATTGATGCATATCTCACTTGTTCGGTTGTTGGTCTCTATATGTAAAATTGATTTTGCTAAGCGAATCATTTCGCGATACTTTTAATCAAACCACCGAAAAATTATAAAAACGATTTTAAGAAAATTGTGAAAAGTGAGAATCGAAGTAGTCGCTTTGGTAAATAAGTTGACTCATAGATCTTGGCTCTTCCAAGCCTGACAAAATTCTCTGTCCTTAAAAAGGCCTTGAATCTCGAAAATTTCAGGTCGATTATCAAAACTTTGTGTGACAGAGGCTCAATTCTCGAATCTCGATAATGTATTCGGTCAATAAATAGTGTAATTGAAAGGGTTACGTTGCAGTGACTACCGTAAGTTCATAAATCAGGTAATCTCTGTTCTTTCTTTTTCTCTGGTTCCTGAATTGATTTTGCTGCTCTCGTTCAGCCGACAACTCGGCGGATCGTCGTCGCTCTCAGCAGTTTCTTTTCTTCTTCCTTTGCTTTCTTCCTCTCGGTTGCCGCCCACGCTCATCCTGTGCGTGTAGGCAACATTGCCCCTGCAAGATTGTTGTTGGCTGGACGACAAACAGGAGCTCCCCGTTAAGCAGGAGCTGAGTTTGCTGGGTAGCGAAGCTGAACGTGCCCACACACGCGTGATCGGTACGTCCACGTGCGAGACAAGAAGCTGATGTGGTGTCCCGCGAGGCTCCGGACGTTGGCGAAACCTCACCTACATAGATACAGACGCCAAAACATGCATAATATTAGTCTCCACGTGTATACGTCCCACAAGCTATTGGCCATATGTGCATTTATTGGTCCTATCTATGTAACCAACCTTAGTATGTACTGCAAACAAGCGTTGCTTAATAATCCCATTACTTTCAAATTCGTTCTGCTTGTTTAATTGCTGCATTAATAATTTATTATTATTACAATCAACTCCCGTCGTATTATCAAATATATCAAATTCTTTCACACAAATTACAGTGAAATTGAACATTAGTTATCACTTCAATTATTTAAAGGTGTTCAATAAAATTTATATACAATTCCTTGTCAGTGTAGAAATTTCAAAAATATATTATATATAAGAAATTATTAGACATTTCATTATTCATTTATTATTAGCAATTCATTCAAATAAAATGTTGTTTATAAAATTGAACCTGCATATTGATAAACCTTTTAAACCATAACTGTAGAATATTTTGAAAAATAATAAATATTGAATTATACGGCATAACAAAGGGGAATAAAATTAAAAGTAATGGGAGTTTTGGTAACTCTGTTGCTAATACATGTACCTGTGAAACCGAAGCTGTGAGAGTGTCGTATGGCTGATACATCTGTGCATCAGAAAAATGTCTAGTAGGCAGTGTGACTGTCTTTCTATGTGAGCGAGAGATTCGCTAACCATACGGCATGACCATAACGGCACGTCGGGTCGCAGGATACGCTGCGGTCCGTGTAAGGGGACCTTCTTCGACGTTCCCCCGGCGATCGCGGACCTTCCTCCTCGATGACTCTTCGAGTCACTCGCCTCGAGTTCCGACTACTCGCAGCGATGCATACACACACACGCGCGTAAATCTTCTTGATCTCTACACCCAAACAAATTGAATCACTACAGTGAACTATAAAAAAATGACAACTATACATTTTTTAGTCTATCCAACGATTAGCATATTGTAATTATTTGATTGCAACGATTAAAAAATTCGTTGCTCAAACTAAAAATAAATAGTTGTCATTTGATAGTCACTGATACCATCATTTTCTCTTATCCTATGTGCAGGTCCAGAAGTTTATTACAGGGGAACGTTTTTTTCACAATTATTATGAAAAAAAGTTCTTACTTTGTTATTGTTTTAATGTTTAGAATTGTTGATTTACGTAAATTTTTTTTTTTATTCACTTTGATTCTCTATTTTTTGAAAACCTGGGAAATTACAGCTTATGAATGTGAAAAGCGAGATCAAAGGGAAAGGGCGTTTTGTTTATTCTGTCCAGCGAAAGTAAAAATCTTTAATAGGAAGGTAGACACGGTAAAGTATCTTGAGAATTAATAAGATTGAGGTGAAGATTCGGCGGTACATAAATTCGCGTAGGCCGGAAGGCTCTGCCTCAGTTTCCGGTACAGCAGCGCTCTCAGAGACTGCGTGGGCTACCGTTATAACGTTAAAAGGGCAAGGATTGCTGATCTCTGGCTCCACCGGTTTCCTTCACTCGTTTATTTACGTATTCGCTGCGGTGTATTACGAAATACTTGTCGAATTATGTACGAGGAGGGGGGGGATTGCTGGGTCAGTTATACAACCAATTGTCAGACGGATATTACGTCGGGGTGAGTGGGTGTCTTCGTTTCAGAACTACAAACCCATTTTTCATTCTCAAACGAATTTCTACAGTCGAATTCAAATGCGTTGCATAATTAAAAAGCAAAACGCCGAGATTTTTACGTAATTTCGTTCATTTCACTCGTTTCGCTCACACTCTCTTTTTTTACTTGTCCTTTCTCGTGACTTGAAGCGTCATTTGCACATTTGTACCATTCGTGACTCTATTTCCGCTTCGGTTATTCGATGTAATTGATGTTTCATGTGTCATGCCGTTTTTTTAACGGGGTAAATTTAATTGATTTAAGAAAAAATCGCCTTGCTTTAGGTAACACGGACAAACTCTTCGGCGATTAATAAAAAAAATAAGCTTAGTAAGATTCTCTCAAAATCTACACGGTAGAAGTTAGCAATCTGAGTGAGAATGAAGCGACGATCAATAATAGAACGGAAATGAGGATCGAGGTGGTTTGCCAAGAGAATTGGGATCACTAGACACACTATACCCTGTGGAACTCCTTTCTTTTCTCTACGGCTCCTTGTAATTTCTCTTGGCGATGGAGAGTGTACTGGGTGTATTTTATTCACGTTTTTTACTGGCGACAGTACGGCCCTGGCTCGGCGGGGAGAGTGACGACAGTGGGAGCAGCAGGAGTATCCGGGACCGCGGTCTCGTGCGGTTCGTCTACCTATGTGCCAGCGGCGGTGGTCGTTTCCTCGGGCTCACACGAGGACAGTGACTGTGGTCGACGACTTCAACCACACTAGGTTCTCGGAGGAGAGAAAAAGGAGGAAGTGAAGCGGGCAGAAACGAGAAGGACGCTATGACTAATGGAGAGTAGTCAGAAGGGGAAACGCGATACTGGAATAAACATACTATTAATTTTATGGTGTAGAGTAGTACTGTAAATATTGTTCTAATTTTTTTTTTTTTTTTTTCCAGTGAAGTATGAAGTGGACTGCGATGTGGCCTTAGCTCAGAAGGTTTGGTCATTTCAATGATAAAGTTTATATGATGTAAAAAAAAGTATTTCTCGAATGTTGCACACCTTTGTGAATAAAAATGAAGAGTGAATGACTCATTTTGTGGGGGAATTTTCGACTTGATAAGGCCGGTAACTAATGCGGGTTTTGCCGATCGAACGGAAGCGACCGACGATCGCACACTCGCGTCCCTGTACCGACGGTCGATGATCACATTATCGGCCAATGGTCGAACGAGTGCTGATCTGCTGATGGTTTGTTTGCCAATGATGTGCCAATGCTCAGTCGAGTGCTCATGTGACAATAGTTCGTTTGCCCATTATGATGTGCCAATGCTCAGCCGACTGCACCAAAGATGCCAATGGTTACTTCGCCTATTGTAGACCAATGCGCGACCGAGCGTTTCCGGATATATCTTCTTCTTGCATCGCATTTCCTTTCTTATCTTTTTCAGGGTCAACTATCCGGGAAAGCAATTTTTCGGGTGCAAAAATGCATTTATGTTGCAAAAAAATCCCATATATATTTGCGGACATGCGAAAGACAAAGAGAAAAAATATCGTTGTCAACAGTAGCGGCGTAACACGTGTTGGTCAGTTTGTCGATGCACCAGTGAGGAGTGCAGATGAGAACGCAAGGCGAGGTGGGGCACAACCCACCACCCCCTCCCGGCCAGTCGCTCCAGCGCGAAGGAAACTCGCCCGTGGGGGTAACCGGCGTCAGGACGGGTTTGTGAATTTTTAGCTGAGCACATCGTTCGGATCCCGCGTGCTTGCCGCCAGCAGCCAACCAGGCAGGGCACGTCTAACCCGAGATACAAGAAAACTCCAATTGTAAGGGAGCTCGAGCGCGAAGCTCCAATCCGACAACTCGCACGTAGAAACCTGAGTTGCACATAGATACTATACGTGTATCCATATAGTTACTACTGCAGGTAGACGCGGAGCAACGAGTTTCACGGATAAAAAGGCAATGTATCGGTATGTGAGAAGGGAGGTACCGTTATTCAACCTTAAGGTTTAAGGTATACACCATTGCCGCAGTGACGAAAGAGATTGGAGCCGCTGACTAATATTCACAAGTCACCTATTCCTGCTCGTGTGATTATTCGATGGACCATTGCCAGTTCAGATGCACAAGGTATACTGCATTTCCAGGCGCAGTCACGTGATCACGTACTGGGGTCACGAAGTTTACGAGTGAAGCCTTATCTCCTCGCTACTGCGGCTATATTATACGGAACGGGTTTCGGAAACTCGAAATGCATCCATTTTATGCAGTGCTTCTGGTATATCAGTAACTTAAGAAGATCTTTGGACTTGCACGTTACTTCTATATTTAACTTTGTTTTATTTTCCTTGGGCGGCTTCACGGCTTTTTTTTTTTTTTTGTGACTCCCTTATTTGTGCCTCAAGGGACGTAAAATACCGCAGTCGGCTATGAAAACTCTTTTTTTTCTCGCCTAGTGACAATTTACAGGTTTGAAAAAAAGAATGGATTACCGATGGCCAAGTCGGTCAGTATCAAAAACTGTAATCCGCAAAATGAACGACAGATTTTGTTTCGCGTAAAAAATAATTCGAGTTGACTATCGAAAAAAAAATGAAAAAAAAGCTTCCTTTATGAGCAACGAAAATGTAGACTCACGGATGAAAAATATTAAGAAAAGCCATCAATTACCAGTCTTTATGTTGAATTTTTTGAATTCTCTATTTCAAGAGGATAAATGCGGATAAAGATAGACCGAAAGTTGAATAAAACACGTGGTTTTTATAATAATGCTTATGAGCGAAGTATAAGGTGTAATTAAATATGCGTGTACTAAGTGCATAATGCTCGTGCGATTCCTCAGAGACTCGCAATGCTATGGAGTGCATAATGCCAGCAGAACTGTACGGTAAGTACAAGTTTAATGGCGCCGTTCTCTTTGCAGCGCTTTTAACTAGTCGCCGCGATGTATAGATACCATCGACGAGACCCCAGCAGACCTTTTGCCTCTATGTGCGCTCTGCTGTCTGCTCGATCTCACCTGAGAATAGCAGAACTGTTTGCCCTCGAGCAAAATTCGAATTGTGACGGCATACAATTATAGCACGTATATTCAGGCTCGACACTCTGGCGCCTTCAATTCCTTCCGGCTATATAACCAGGACCTCCATGTCTATTCACGTGCCGCAATTTTTTTGTCTCCCCCTTACACTCATAAAATAAAATGCCCTATGTGCGAATATCGGAACGGTGCAACCTTGGCTCAGTATGAGTGCCGGATCAGCCGGTACTGTCTGATGGGCAGAATAATAATAAATCAATTAAAAACCATTAACATAATTATGCGTCCCTCAAAACTCACGTATTGTTTTGAGGTCAATGGCATTAGATACATATTCGATAAAATTTAAATTTATAAGTCCTTAAGATGATGGTGAACGACCCTTTCTTTTCCTCCTCTACGAGAATATCAATGCAGTAGTGCACAGCCTGTGCAAAGGTATGCAAAATAACAGTGGATATGCTGCTGCGGTGGAGAATTTCCATATCTGCAGCGCCTGCCGGTTCATCGCGTAATCAACACGAACGGCGCGAAACCAGGACATCGTCGACATCCACGAGGACGTAGAAAACGGTGACCCGCTGTTTCCAGCTTCGGAGGAAGCTCCAAGTAGTCGTTGACATTGAGGAAGATCGTCCGCAAAACGTCCGCATGACTGACACCGTGGAGAGGAACACGAGGCTCGAGTATCCGGCATCCACTGCTAGGTAAACGGGTTTTCGATGAGTTGTATTTCATACGTCGTATATGTATAAATATGAAGTACTTACGTACGAGTCGCGGGGCATTCCGCCGCGGAATCCGGTGGAAAGGACTGACTCAATTCCTCCGAGAATTTCACATTACTTAAAGGACAACTTGCGCAGCGCGGCAAACGACTTGGAAATTTATCGCTGGAGTCTCGTACCTCCAGGTACGAGAGAAGAGGACATTAGGACGGCGCCTAATGTCCCGACGCACGACTTAATCACCCGGACGTTATAAGCTTCGCTCTCACCAAGGTAATTAACAGCACTTAAACGGTGCACGTAATCGCGCGAGCGAAGTCTGCCAACAGTCAGCGAAACTCGGTCGAGAGTCAGGTGCTTCTCGCTCGCTTTTGTCACATGATCTCACTCACGGTATTGCCAACCGAGAGTACAGTAGAAACTCCACTCTGGCAATTATCTAATTTTATTAATAATTTAATACGTTGAAAGACGTGAAAAAAAAGCGATTTTTTTCTCCCCTCAAAATTTGAGTAGGTATGTTGTATGCATAAGCGTAAAGTGTTTAACCCCTTCGGTCTTACTTTCCTCACTTTATACCTATTAAACCCCGGAAATCTTATACATATTCAGAACAGTGAGCTTGTTCGAAGAATTTAGATAGTGCAATTTTCTACATTTACAGTAATTGCGATTATTATATCTTACCATTAGCATACAATCGTTCCCACATATAAATGTTAAAAGTGAAAAAAATGAGAAAGAGTGTAAGTAAGCATTGTGCGGTATAAACAATGATTCACTCGGAACTCACTTACGTCTTTAGCTGGGGTTTATTTATGATATTGAAATAGTGCAATTTTTCCTTATTTCTCGTTATCATAACCGTTCACCGTATAGCCTCATTATCGTCTATTCATACTTCTCAAAATGCTCATTAAATCGCTCTCATATATAAATAAATAAAATCTACGTAATGAAAACGAAACATTGAAACTACCGTAAGTAATAATAGTACGTATGATATTAATATTTACCCGCACTGCTGCTGTTCCTCCTCGGCGCACGTTGCCTGCTGCCTGTTGATCGGAGGCTGCACGTTCGTCGTTGACATCGTACGCATTTGACATCGAGGATGACGAACCCGTCGTTTACCGAACGGCCGTTCAACCGACTCGCCAGCAGCTACAACTTCCCGCGACGGCAGTGAACCTGCTGTTCGGATGTGCCCCTCATCTCTCAATACCTTCTTTTCATCCGAAAGCTCAACCGGTTATTCAGTTTTAGAATCCGGATAACACAAGCTTGATAAGCCCAGAGCTTTACAAAAATCACTTTCGATCGATAATCGCAATATTCACGATAAAATGTCGTTTTAGCTTCAATGTCGAAAGTTCAGGGCTTGAAACTTCGCAAAATCCAGCATATAAAAAAAAATTGTCTTTTGAAACGAAATTTCCAGTCTCAAAGTCAAAAGCTTGAATTCGAAAAAAAAAACTCTGCCACTTTTGCAATAAATTTCAAATTTCAATGTCAAGAGCTTTGATTTGCAGAAAATTCGAGTTTCCAGTGTCGGGAGCTTAAGAGACTCGAGGTTCGAGGTGTCCACGATAATCTTGCATTTTAGCAACGAAAAAGCGTCGATTACCAAAGATCGAGTGCCCGAATGTCACAAGCAGGGAAAATCCTCGAAAAAGTCACTGGACGAAGCGTGGATCACTCGTAGGTAGCGGACACTTGTCTCGACGATTGCCGAGTGGGACCTCGCGAAACGCGCGAATATCCTTCACGGGTTCGCTGGCGCCTGCCAAGGCTGCCGTTCACGACGTTCGCGCAGCGTTCATCGAGAGTCTCCAGCTGACGTGAAATTCCTGCGGCGCCGGCGATTACTTTTCCACCCCTCGAGCGGATGGCGGAGTCGACGGGAGGAGGATTATCGTGTGCGTTATATCCACACACCGTGTAATTCTCCTGCGCGTGAAATCGCACGAACGTAACTTAAGCACTTGCAACTACCGAGAAACGCAACAACGCCGCACCCCTGTTTCTCTTCCTATATTACCATACACGCGTGGAATGTCTATAACCGGGATTTCTCACATGCACACACTATCAAACTCCCCGCGAATCGACAACCTTCCCACATTCGCCGAGCGCAATCGCTAACAGTTATGAATTATAATACATAATCCATAGATACTCGGACACTCGATTTTGCCGGCTCGCACTTTGTGATGCGCCTCGGGAGAGAACACGCGCGTGGAGAGACCTGTACACTGGGAATTACGCACACACGGAAAGCGCAGAGCGATCTTTCGGGTAGTACCGATGGCCGACGTTCTAACCTCGCGAATCAAAGGACTTGTGGATATTCAATGACGATTAGAATAAAATAGACGCGGATGTACGGGCGACTTTGGACATTCCGATGAGCGGAGCGAAAAGATCGCTTTTCGGAGGACTCGTGATCACACGAAATTCGAAAGGCCAAACGTAAGCAAATGCCTACCTGTTGCTCTGCGCTCACGACGCTCGCACCTGACTCGCGCATGCGCCTTCGTACGCCTCGCTTCCCGTGTCTCTGCAACTTAATGTGCAGTGGGTATATTGTGAGCAGGAAAGAAGTACTGCAGTGTGCAACGTGTGTCGTGTGTTGGTACGACTCGTACAGAGACGCTGCGTCCCGCATACCTGTGGCATCTCGCGGAGCGCCGAGTGGGGGGGATTCCCCTGTTTCAGGTGCACAACAGGCATGGAGAGCTTGTGGGGGGAGAGCGAGGAGAGCGTATGTGGATTCTGTTTGCGGGCTTGTCGATATTAAAGCGTGGCTGCATTCGCGTCACGCGCAACTCCGGATGGTAATGGACAATCGCGTGAAACGCATTCCGCCGGCGCGCAGTCAGTCAGGAAGCGGGATCGACGGACCCTCGAAGAAGATGAGGGCTTCCGGTGAAACTCCGGTGAAGGAATATTCACTCGAGACGCTGAAATTATATGATCGATTTTAAGGAGATGCGATTTGCGGAAGTTCAGGGTGAATGTATAGAAAATGGGGGGGGGGGGGTATATTCTGTGATTTGTGCTTTTTCCAAACTTGCATCTCGAATTTCATATTTCGTAGATTGACATTATTTTCACACACAAACTCGTAGGCACTCACGTAATATTCACAAACGCTCACAGATTTCATCCGATGTTCGTAAAAAACATTCACAGATACTCACAAAATGTTGGGGTATACTTAAAAAAAGTTCACAGACACTCCGACGAAACAATCAGGGCCGAAATGCAAATCGACGGATGAAAAGAATATTATACGTTTATTGATCGTGACAAGAAAATTCGGTGCCGCTTAACGAAAATCACAAAACGACTAACGCGCGGTACGGCAAACCACTTTTTCTTGATAGATATAAAACAGTTTGATACAATAGTTTGTTCGTAGTCGCGACATTCATCCGGCAGATTGTCTCCGATTTTTTTTTCATTCACAATAATTTGGGGCAAAGAAAAAACGGTAGAACGAAAAGTCTACGCACGTTGTAATACAAATCATATGTATAAAATCATCGGAAACACAGCGCCTAACTTTTGTACAATCGGTTGAAGGTAATATAAGTCAAATATCTTACAGCTGTCCATGTGCCCGATAACCAAAAATTCATTGCCTTGAACTTTTATTACAGATTGACTCTTTATACCAAAATCTCCACCAAAATCGTGGTTGTATTTTCCATAAAAAATCATAGCGATTTATAGTTCAGCGAACTGTCCGAGAATAAAATTACAATTCGTCGAGAATCTTTCTTAGCGAGATTTTTTAAAGGCTTCCAATAATAATCCTTAAGGCACGGGGAAGAAAGAGTAATTAGAATAAACAGAATTAGAATAGAGATCAAAGTTCGGTAATAACACTCGATACTGATGTTAGAATTTTTTTTTTACACGTAAGTATTAAGATATTCATTAGATTTCATACAGCGGTAAATGCTGTGGGATTAGATTTTTTTAGCAGTTACATTGAGTTTGTAAAAATTCGTAAGCCAAAATAGTATCCAAGTTGTTACAGCTTTCTTTATCGTTAGGTAAATATTCGTTTATCTAAAATACAATGTTAACGAGGTTGCGATGTGCTTCACATAAATTAAATTGGTGCTACATTTTTTCAATGCGTTTCTACACTTTTTGGTCGTGAAATCGACTGCTCCGAGGAATTAATCGCGTAACAACATTTGTATTACGTAACTGTATTTGCGAGTGTGATTTGAAAAGAAAATTAACTCGGAGAACCTTCCTCTAAAATTCCTACGGTAAATATATTGAGCTATCAAGAAATTATCAAGTCGCGAGAAACTGTCGAAGTAGAAGTTTTTTTATTTGGCACTGACTTGATCAGTGAGGATCGTTCCAAACTCCTCAAAGTCGTTCCAAACGTAGTTTCTAAACACTGTAGTGGTCACTTTTGGTGTAACGATTGATAATTTGCCTTTTTTATATTAAACTATCATTGGGAAGTTTGTAATCTCTATTCTAAGGCCGCGGATTTTCAATAGCTGTTTAATCATTCCCTGCGCCAATGGAAACGTTTCTCAGGAAACTTTAGAAAAAACCTCGCGATAAATCCTATCGATGAACTGTAATGTTATTCCGGGAACAATTGTAAATTCAGGGCACGGGAAAAATAATAATCGGTTGTGCATTTATGGAAATATCGGAGCACAGATTGACGCTAATTCACTCGCAAGATATATATCTACTATATTAGGCATTCTCTCGCACACGCGGAGCATCAGCGCGTGTTATTTTTTTAATTTCTTTTCATTAATAATATTCATACTCTCCTTCCAGCTCATCGCATTTGCTTTTTTTTTTGTTCCCACGCACAACACGCATACAGACACACACACACACACACAAACATCACACTTTGCAGTCAATTATCGGGATTCAGCCTTTGTCTTCGGCGGCCTAAAGGCTTTCATCTTTTTCGGCTTTTTTTGCTTCGTTGCGGTACCAGAACCCGACTGAAAAGCCTTCCAACTGTCGACCCGCGATTGTCTCGACTCCTCAAAATTTCGTTGCCACTCTTTTTCCATTGCCGCTTGAGCCTCGGCCGATAATTCTTCTTCGCGTTTTCGTTTGCGCTGTTCCGCGTCTCTCGTGGCTAATTCTCTCCTGTGAATAAAATGTGCGTCTCAGTTTGGCGATATTTGATAGAAATGCGTGTGTTTCAGAGGCGAAAAGTGAGAAAAAGCTTTTGAACCTTCTGCGTTCCATATCGGCGAACAATTTCATCGTCATGACCCACACGGCGTGCGTGTAACCTTCTTCCGTTTCTTCTTCAAGAGTCGGTACTCCGCCGCCGTCTTTTCCTTCCTTCTTAAGCTTTTTCTTTTTCTCGGCGATCTGTAGGAGAAAATGTTTTGTCACACATTTTTCAACACTATAATAATAATGGATGAAATTTTTTTCTATAATTATCAAATTATTAAAATTATCATTTTGGGTGGATTTATCGAATGAAATCAATTTGAAGCAATAAATTCTTTGAATAAATTAGGATTAATTATTCACCATATGATCCGTCCGGGCTTTTGCTTCTTCTATCACGTCCATGCATTTTGCTCTGGTTTCTTCGTTCTCCAGAGTTTTCCATGCCTTGTTGACGACTAAAAAAGACGATAAATTAGAGAGAGAATGAGCGTTTTGTAAAAGCTACGAGATTACATACTCTCAAAAGCTTGCTGGGCTCTCTCTGCATCATCTTGATTCTTGTCAGGATGCACGAGTATCGACATCTGTAAGAAAAACACAAGAGCATAGAGAAGCCCTCTCGTACAATGTCCAGCACATAAATCAAGTATCTTACACGTCGGTACTTCTTCTTGACTTCATCTATAGTAGTTTCAGGGTCGATTTGCAGAACTTCAAAAGGATTGAGATTGAAGTACGAGGATCCGGGTCTCAGTAGCCTATCTATTTGTTGCTTGGGCGTCAGCACCGAATCGCGTTTTTCAATCTCCTTCACCTGTTCAATGATAAATCAAATTTTTATCGTATTATTAATATTCATATATAAAAGGGAAAGAGAGAGAGAGAGAGAGAGAGAGAGAGAGAGAGAGAGAGAGAAAAAATCTGATTGAAAAGCATTTGAGTGAAAATTGATAAAAAAAAACACCTTCCAAACTACTTACGAATTATAAAATCAATGAAAAATAGACGTATTAGTATATATTCAGAATTATGGGTTTTGGATGTAATTCACTGATAACTTTGAGCCTGTTGCATCTGAGTTAACCGCGAGTTGAGTAAATTTAAAAAAATGTGCCTAGTCTTTTAGGGCACATTTAATTTCATTACAGTTTACACACGTCCAATTCCGGGCGTTTCAACGATTATCGGTAAATATATAAATTCCGACAAACCGATCTAAAAAATATCAATATTTATCATCGAGAAAACAATTTCGAGGTTAGATTTCTCGAGTTTCGTATTCAGCGTGTTTCCGACACTCAAAGCACGATTCAAGTAAAAAAAGGCCGACATATTTGAAGATAAGTATTGAAAGTACCAAAAATTGGGTGTCTCGACAAGAAATTATTGTTCAAATCACATAAATCATCAGTTGTAAATAGTGATGACGTTTGTGGCTGCTGGACGAAAGATTTATTGTTTGCCAATTACGTAACAGGATAATCCGTGATGCATGGTATCGAACGAAGCGCCGAAGAGCCGATAATCACTACGAAATTATTATATCGTACGTACTTCCGTGTAAAATTCGTTGAATTCATCTTCTTTCTTGGCTGGAATATCACTGGATAAACTCGAGTTGGTGGCAGCCATCTTCACTGTTACTACTGATCGTCTCCGCTTATGTCGCCACCTTCCGTCGGCATTGCATCCTCGTTCTTAATCTTAAGACTATGTGCTGTCGCTCGGTCGGTAACAAAAACGGTAAAGCCGTTGTTATTCTCCACAAATAATATTTCCGGCAAAAGACGATAAGTACTAACTGAGTTTTCCAGTCTGGACTTCTCGACTTTTATTTTAAAAATCAACCGTAGCAGAGAATAACACTTCGGAAAGCATTCCGCGACTCAATCAGTATAACAGATTACGGAGGAAAGTGCAAAAGCGCTCCATAAGCGAAAGCGATAAGAGAAAACTAGGTTTCCAGGGATAAATTAGGATTGCAGTTTTTTTTTACCGACCGAGTATGTCCGCATCCTCGTAACAAATACGGATTATGTACCATTGCGGTTGCGGTATCCACTACGTGCATCAGAGATGAGTAGAGAGATTGCCAGTGGGGCGATTATTCCTGTTTGCACTTTTTTTCAGCGCCCGACGCGCCACCATCGGAGAGTCTCCGAAGCCAGTCCACCTTTTTAATTGGTCGAGATATTTCGAGGCATATCTGCGGGTAATTTGAGCGCTCGAGAGAGAGCTCAGTTTACGTTTGCATCCACCGCGCGGCTATTAGAACCACGTTTTTTTGTTTTTTCGTTTTAGTCATCGTACGGTCTTCGGCGTACCGCTTTGAGCCTTGCTCGACCTGTAAAAATTTAATTTGAAACGCTCAAATTGCTCGAAACTACGTACGCCTCTCCGTTTTTTTTATGATTTGTTTTATATTTATGCCATGCAAAAATGTGTCTTCTCATCATTCGTTGGTGGGATGATACATTTTTTTTTCAGTAAATTCGGTGGATACGAAAGTATATTCAGGTTTGGAGCATATCACTCCAAAGCGCACGGTGGTCGTGTCGATACCGTCGTAACTTTTCAAGCGGACGACTCGGGTTCACGTCCTCACATTTATTTTTTTCGTTTAAACATTTTTTTTTTTTCAGACCCGACATTGCATTGTTTGCCGCCAATGGGAACGTAAAGTTGGATCTAAAGAACCTAAAGAACCTAAAGAACCTAAAGAACCCAAAGAACCCAAAGAACCTAAAGAACCCAATGAACCTAAAGAACCTAAAGAACCTAAAGAACCCAAAGAACCTAAAGAACCTAAAAAACCAAAAGAACCTAAAGAACCCAAAGAACCTAAAGAACCTAAAGAACCTAAATGTGAGAGCGCGAACCCAAGTCCTCCGCTTGAGAAGCCACGACGGTATCCACACGACCACCGTGCGCTTCTGGAATGATATGCTCGAAACCTGAATATACTTTACCTGAATAGGTATTTACTAAAAAACCGAATTTACTAAAAAAAAATGTATCATCCCACCAACGAATGGTGAGAAGATTTTTGCATGGCATAAATATAAACCAAATAAAAAATTTTAAAAAACGGAAAGGCGTACGTATTTTCGAGCAGCTTGAGCGTTTCAAATTAAGTTTTACAGCTCGAACAAGGCTCAAAAATGGTACGCCAAAGACCGTACGATGACTGAAACGAAAAAACAAAAAAGCGTGGTTCTAATAGCCGCGCGGTGGATGCAAACGTAAACTGAGCTCTCTCTCGAGCGTTCAAATTACCCGCAGATATGCCTCGAAATATCTCGACCAATTAAAAAGGCGGACTGGCTTCGGAGACTCTCCGATGGTGGCGCGTCGGGCGCTGAAAAAAAGTGCAAACAGGAATAATCGCCCCACTGGCAATCTCTCTACTCATCTCTGCGTGCATCATCATTCGCGACTGACCAGAGGCTTCACATTATTACCGCCGTGAGGCACCACTTTTTCGATTAAATGCGCCAGAGTCCAAGTGGAATCGGTTCATTTTGGTATAAATAGGAAAATAGCACTTGGGCTTTGCGTGCAATTTTTCATTGATGGATTACATGCTACTTTCTTTTTTTTCTCCTTATTCCGAACATCTATGCGTATATTGAACAGGGAATACCATAAAGCTTGAAAGTTCAATCGTTGGTGATAATTTTTTTTAGCTTTCGTTTTCCATTGGCTATGTATTCCGTTGGTTGATATGTGACCCACGCAATACAATAATAAGAAATGTAAGATTTCATCGCTTATCATTGCTGTGTAACAATTGAGCGAGTCATGTCATATCAACGCCTAAAGTGGAGAATCGCATGTGGTAACAAGTGCATTATTGCGGGAGGTCGCGGAGACCGAGCGATCGCCGTTTACTCGGCGTGAGAATGCGCAAATCACAAGGTCGTACATTACGGCCGCGGATAAGACTCCTGCGTTAAAGTGGAGTTCCAGTGATAAATAGTTCGCACCTAAACTCGGAAGGAGCCGCTCTGGAAGACCGGAATCGAGGGTGTTCCTTTTTTAAGCCCCGCACTGTAAATTCTAACCGTGCGGTCGAATTCACACGATAAACTCGAACACCGCGTAATAAGTTGAGCTTTTACGGAGGTCGGGGCGCTTTACAGTAGTCAAATTAGTGTTCTATTTCTAAAATCTGCTGTTTCTATTTAATTTTGCTTGTCCGGGCAGTTACTAACGTAGCTAGAGGAAAAAAAGTGTGTGTGTGTGTTTTTTTTTCTCATAAATGCCGAATAATAAACATTATTTTCCGAAACATCACGTCTTCGGTACAGGCAACGCGTTAGCGGGGATTCACCGTCCAAAATTCACAACTGAATGCCGAAGTATTTTTATAAACTTAAGTAACTTACAACGTATTTTTAGAAATTTCTCATTTATTATACAACATAGTTAATCTATAACCTGACATGAGAATCTTGAGTAAGAGGAAGTAAAATGAATCATTTAATTGAGTTCGACCGCCGATCCGATTTCCCTAACTGCATTGCCCTGTCAATTACGTCCCCTGCTAGTTTAGCGTGATTATTGAACATGGCTCACCTCTTGGCTCATCTCCGCCTGATCTTCAAGTACTGACCGGCCGCTGTTTCTCCACCCACATAATCCGTCTTCGGTAGCGCGTCTTCGGAGGTATGATCATTGGCGGAGCTACGACATCAGCAGCAGCAGCAGCAGCGGCAGAGCGAGTGTACGGTAGAGAGGACACGTATAGGACGCGGAGGAGAGCGACGAGCAGCAGGCGGAGGCGGAGGAGGAGGCAGAGGCGCCACGAATTCGCCGCCTCGGGAGCTTCGGCTGCGCTCGGCTAATTCCGCGCTGCTCCCATCGCCGTGACTCGAGTCTCCGCGCTTAACGTCCAGTAGTACGCCGCGCGCCGTCTCGCCGGCAACTTCTAACTAGAGAGTGTGCTCGCGCGCACGTTATCTACCATTAAATCGCGTTATCACGGCCCCGCGTTTTATACATATTTTTCTTTTCCCCCTGCTCTCCTCAAGGTGATATTGCTATCATCCTCAAGAAAAAGAAACAACAGTAACAACGTCAACACATTGGTCGTGAAATCGACGGCGAGATTTTTTTTTTTAAATTATTAAACTCAAATTTTATCGATAGCTCTGCCTGTTGAAGATAATCGGCTCGTGGAGCCTGGCGTTCCACGTTCTCGCGCGCAACCAGTGAATCGAACGTGTTATTAATACCATTGGCATATCTTCGCGCCCTCCCCCACCGCCCAGTGCATTCCGGCTGTGAGACCCAGAGCCACGAGACGAGGAATTGCTCCGGACTACGAAAGGACTTTGGAGCACGTGGTCCCTCCGCTTCCGCTTTGATTTCTCGTGTGACGAAAGATTGCTCTTGGAAAATCAAACGAAAAGGGAAGGAAGGAAAAAAAAAAACAAACCAACTTAGCTACAATTTACCGCCTTTCCGAGGATATCTCGCGGCGGCGTCGAGACAGCGCAGCTGGTAGCGCGGCCGGATTCGAACGAGGACCCAGCGGCAGTATCAGCGACTCGGTCACTTTCCTCCTCTCCCGTGTACGCTACGTACACGTATACTCCTCTCCGGCTGCTCGTATCTCTGTTGCCGCGCTTATAACGCTGGACGTACCGACTCCGCAGCCTCGCGAGAGTTCAACGTGGTAGCGGGAAGCTGCGAGAGAGAGAGAGAGGGAGGGAGGGAGCGAGAAACGTGCCCTCCAGTTGCTCGCGGAGCCGAGATCTTGCCTCCAGCGCCGCTGCGTCGTAAAATTCTTTGCCCCGCGTGCTTGCCGCATTTTTGCTATTTCCGATCGTGTGCTACTTCTTGCTTATAGTGACTGAAAGAAATTTTACATTCACCTTGAGGAAAAAGACGAAAAAGAGAGAGAGAGGGAGAAATTGAAAGTGAGTGTATTAAATGTAATCGCGGAATTTTTTATAAATAAGTTTTAAAGAAATAAGTATATATCTGTAGTGCGTAGATCGTGGCGCGCACCTGTGACGAGTGAGTGCGCTATTGCTAACGGCTCTCGTATATACGCGTACTCCCCGCGCGGCCTTGAGATTCTTCGCTCGAAATTCGTGTTAGCGGCGCCGAGCGAGAAAGAGAGCGAGGGAGAGGGAGAGAAAAGGCGACACACACGAACGCACGACGTCCGACGACGACGACGACGTCGAGGGACTTTTATATCGCCGGGCGTGGATCTGCGGTTTAGTTGGATATACAAAGTAAAGTGAGCGAGTGATACCGAGAGAGAGAGAGAGAGAGGGAGAGAGAGAGATACCGAAGGAGAATATATAGATCGGGCGAGATTAGACAAGGAGAGGAATTAAGTACGTACTGCGCCGAGCCAATGACTCGTGAGCTCGGTGCTTCGCCTTGGAAAACGTAATTAAATATTCGTGGTGCTCTGGCCTCGCTTGCGCGGACGTCATAACGTTAAAAGCGAAAACGCGCTTTCGGAAGCTTCCGCATTGTTCGTTGAGCAACGAAAAGTCAAAAGTGCGCTCAAATAATCGTGACTGAAATTGCGTTGCGCAGTTGTAAAGCACCAATCAAACTGCGCAGTATTCAGCTAAAAAGTGCTAATGAGAAAGCTCCGAATGTAAACAAGCGCGTTGCTCTGTATCGGCGCAGATAGTAAAGCAACAAACATACACAACAAGACGCAGAGATATATCGTAGAGATAGAGAGAGAGAAGGAGCATACGAAGTTAGATCGTACGTAGAGAAATAACAATACACATCGTGGCTCGCAAGCACAGCACACTTGCCGAGGGAATCAAAACATGGCCACGTGACTGTGCCGCGAGGAGGCAATCGCCAAGCTGTGCGCCAGTAAACACTCCACGTTGGACCACGTGCTTACCCCCTCTCCCCTCGCCGAGTGCATCGTCAGATCCCGGTCCTCGTGCCGGTGGTCGTGGTGGTGGTGCTGCTACGGCGCGCAGACAACCCTCTCCCGGCGCCTCCTCCACCGCCCCCGCCCCCCCTTCGCCACGCCGCGGACGTCCCGATTTCTTTAACCCCGTCGCGTTGACACAACCCCCGGAATTCGTTGACCCCGTAACCCCTTTCGAAATACGGCTTTAATACGCCATCGCATCCACTGCCATTGAAATACCGGAAGTTCAGTAGAAAATATACAGCGACTGAAATTCGTGGGAAGCGATCGATCTTCGATTGAGCGATAAAAAACGAAGGAATACATCACATTTTTAAATATGGATGACACTAACATGATGGAATCTGCACCGGTTACCGGAAGCATTCCGATACCGGTTGCTGTACAGCAGCAACAAGGCCTCCCGTTTGATTTGGAAAGCGGATTCGAGCCACAGACTCGCGCGAGATCGAACACGTGGCCTCTACCCAGACCCGAAGGCTACGTCGATGGAAATGCCGTTGGCGGATGCAACGGCGGGAAAGAGGGCGTCGAGGGCGGGACCCCACCTCAACAAGGTCCTCTCGGACAGGGTGGCGGACTCTTGCCCGTTAAGAAGAGCTCCTCGAGACGCAACGCCTGGGGCAATCTCAGCTACGCTGATCTCATTACTCAGGCTATCACTAGCGCACCGGAAAAACGGCTCACGCTATCGCAGATCTATGATTGGATGGTCCAAAATGTGCCGTACTTCAAGGATAAGGGCGACAGCAACAGCAGCGCTGGTTGGAAGGCAAGTCTTTCTTTTTTTCCGTCTTCACAGTCTTTTTTTAACTCGTTCTAAGAATTTTTTGACAAATTTATCTGTAAATATCAATAATATCTCAAGGGTTTTAATAAAATTTCTTCGCTGACGACCAACATTTTCTTAAGCTGAAAATTGTTGATAATCGCTACTGCAGAAACTTTTACGAACTTGTACCAAACATTTTTTAAACGTAACAATTCTCAATCTCTTAATCGTAACCAACGCGATTTTGAGATACGAATATTCGTAGAGCCAATGAATTTTTCGTCCCTTATAATAATGAGTTTGAAGAAATTAAATATAAACCCATAAGCGCACTTCTGAAAAACGTGTCACGGTTGATCGGTGTTGAAAATCACGATTCGGTTTGCTAATAATATCGTAAGAAAAAAAAAAAAAATAAACTAGTTACTTCCCCTGAAATAGAACACGAACGTGAAGGTGCCATTGCGACACATTCCTAACGCCGCGATATTCACGAACGCGAAATTATCATATCGTTAACTACCGTTAAGCACACTTTGGTTACCGATACTTTTAAAGTTTCAACCACCGGTTTTAACGCTCGCGATAAGGAATCGCGAGTGCGTAACGGATTATATTGCACGCGTGTCGGTAACACGTAGGTGCAAACCGCGACTGTAACACAACGATGTGTTGCTATATGGGTCAGTAGGAATTAGGCTCGACGAATATGGATAAGGCTTTAGTTAGTTGCAGTAGTCGGTATTTTTATTGCGTCTCGTATATTGTGCTTACTGAAAATCGAAAAGAAATACGAGATCACCGAGCGAACGAACAAAATCCCCCCGCCCTTATACGTAACGCAATATTTCTCTCTTTTATTGGCTTTCTCTTGAATTTTTACTGACTACCTTCCACTGTAATCGCGATAATGTTGTAATGCGGTAGAATTTTGAACTGGTAGAGTTGTCATTTAATAAAGTAGTCATTTTTTTTCCAAATCTGTACTTCTGTTAAGTTGGATTACAATTTAGGACGCGACATAGGATTGACACCTTTCGAACTTATCTTGTCGATTTATCCAAAAAATCGTGACACTGTAACAAACGTCTATGCACTGTTGCGAAATTTCGCCGCTTCGAGCGCTGGCTGTTCAAAATGGCGGCGAATTAACGTCACGCTCAAAGCGACTACGGGTCAGCAGGATGAGGCTTTACTTAGTTGCAGTAGTGGGTATTTGTATTGCGTCTCGTATATTGTGCTTACTGAAAATAGAAAAGAAACACGAGATCACCGAGCGAGCGAACAAAATCCCCCTCCTCCCCTTATACGTAACGCAATATTTCTCTCTTTTATTGGCTTTCTCTTGAATTTTTACTGACTACCTTCCACTGTAATCGCGATAATGTTGTAATGCGGTCGAATTTTGAACTGGTAGAGTTGTGATTTAATAAAGTAGTCATTTTTTTTCCAAATCTGTACTTCTGTTAAGTTGGATTACAATTTACGACGCGACACAGGATTGACACCTTTCGAACTTATCTTGTCGATTTATCCAAAAAATCGTGACACCGTAACAAACGTCTATGCACTGTTGCGCAATTTCGCCGCTTCGAGCGCTGGCTGTTCAAAATGGCGGCGAATTAACGTCACGCTCAAAGCGACTATGGATCAGCAGGAATGTGGATGAGGTTTTGCTTAGTCGTAGGTTTAGTTTTGCGTTGTGTTTTGTACATTGAGCTTACGGAAAATCGAAACGAAACGTGAGATCACCGAGCGAGCGCACAAAAGGTTTCCCGCCCTACCGCGTAACGCTAATTTTTTCCATCGTCTCTTGTATTTTCGGTTAGCAGCTTTCACGATTCCGAGGAAGAACCGAGTCAATAGAACTCGTCTTTCCGTTCTCATTCAATCAACGACTTTTCCTTTGTCCTCGTTTGTCCACATGAGAATTGAAAGGACTCCTCGAAGAGTCGATTCGAGAGTCAAGAAGGAAATACAGCGCGGAGAAAAAAAAAAATGTGTAAAGAGAAGCACTTCAGCTTTTTTATCACTGGGGAAGTCACAGTCATTGCGACGGGTTTTGCAGAGGTCACGGTCGCTGTGTTGTAATGACGATACGCAGTAGCATTTCAACGTAAAATACAGAAAAATGTAATTGCATTGAACATTGATGTTTTTGATCCTCAATGGAAATGAAGTTATTTTCAGATTAGTCTATATATGCTTTCTTTTTATCATACCTATTCATAGTCGAAATATGAAACGAAAACAAAAAAAAAATTCTTAAAACGGTAAAGATTTACGTAATAGTTCAATTGACGGAGTTTATCAATTAAATATATTGTATAAATTTAATTGAGTAGATAAATAGACAATCAGAATGTTATAGGATCCATCGGAATATTTTTCTCGATTGGAAATTAATGAAACTCAGCTAGTGAAAGACCCCAGTTGGTCTCAAGTAGTCAGATTGTGTACGCATAGTTAGGAAGTGGTGTAATTGGTTTGATGAGTCTAACGAATGCGGCTAATATAGACATTTGCATTTACGGTTGAGTAAAAATAGTAAAGTGGCGCCAGGACAGAGTTCTTTGTACAGAAATGGTTTGGTGGTGGGAGGTATACTCGGACAAAAGGTTCAGGCAGGTTTGAGGTCGTCGTAGCGTATATACATTCAAGCGGTGTCGAGAGCATAGCTTCTCCTGTATCGGTGTCACAATCGTAAAACACTGCGGACCGGATTGACTTCTGTCGGTAGCGCTGCTGCTCGTTTTTTTCCGTTGCACCATCAAATATTACCTTGAATATATATATATATATATGTATATGGGTTTATAGGCATAACATAAATGGATCTTAGTAATCAAGTAAAATCCACTATTTTGATACTTAGTCAATAAATGAATTCGAAGCAATTAACTTCAGACGACATGAGATAATTTCCAAACTTAATAAAACAATAATAATTAATAAAATAGCAATTCATTAATAGACTATTTTACGCGTGAATTCAAAGCTACTCTCAATTATGAAAATTCCTTACACAGTAAGTCAGTGTAAATGAAAAAAGGTCATTAACCGAAATGAGAATACTTGCAGACGTAAAACTTTAACAGCGACGTAGATATTGAACGTATTTGTATGAAATATAATTTTAATAGTTGTCTTTAACGTCCAGTGATAATAGATCGTTATAATTTGTTTTACTGCTCTACATTGGCTTAACTAAGTATCCGGTTATGCACGATTTAAATCGTGCAAAAGTTAATAACCACTTTCGTTAAATGACTGTCTAGGAATTGCAATTTCCTAGAACACTTAACGTTATCTTATGCTGCTATTTCGGTATTGCGTTTATTTTTATATCTTTCCTTCAACAACCCAAGAACATGATTCGATTTTACTGGCATTCGATAATTACAGTGACAGATATACTACAATTATATAGAATGCGTGACCAACGGAACTTTTTCTACATCGGTGCGATAATAAAACACGTGTACCTGAACAAGTTGGACCCGCCCGCGGAAAAATTGCCCGCTATCGTCCAACTATTGGTTATTATCGAAATGATCGATTGACCGATATAGTGAATTTTTAGAGGGGCCAATAGAACGAAAATTGTTGAAAACGTCACTATCTTCATCGGAGGAGTCTATTATTATTATGGTACGTGTTGGTGGCGGGAAGTTTTTTTTGTGTCCCCTTATCAGCGTGATTGAACGCGAGGGCTTAAAATAAAAAAAAACCTTTCCGATATATCTCATTCGGGTGTCGTGGTCGCGAGATATTTACGACAATTATCATGCCTGACATTATCAATTGATTACAACTTTGTTCCCTACATGTTTATACTTTTAACAAGGGAACTCAGAGGAGCCTAATAATGTAGATTTTTCAAATCAGTCTACTATCTACTTTTGAATTGCTACTTCCAAACTTACAGAATTACGATAATTTACCACTCGCAGAATTTTAAATTGATAGATTTGCGAGTAAAATTGTATACTGACTAATCCGTCACCGATAACGTAATTTATGTTTGGCAATACGAAATATTCTCTGTTGGCGTGTATTACAGTGTCATTCGGATTGTATTTTATTATAATTACCTTACACAGACGGACATTAAAAAACGATTAAAGCAGGGATTTAATTACCGCGGGGCTTTGCGGATACCACAAAATCTTAACAACTACGAGCGTCCGACGGAAAGAGAGTGATGAGGTCGATCACTCTCTCGTGTCTCTCGCCGTGCATCAGCATCCTCGGCGCGCACGCGAACGCGCTCGCTAATACTCACCAGTGCTGCCAGCATCGAGAACATAGAAGAAGAAGAAGAAGAAGCGTCAGACGTTGTAAAGGACGCGCGAGTATCGCGGCATACCAAGGCCGCGCGACTGCCGGATCGCATCTGCATTCTCGCCGCACTGTTGCGGCGTTCGGTTCGCCAGCGGCAGCAGCAGCAGCAGCAGCAACCACCACCACCACCACCGCCACTTCATACGTATATTGCTCGTTGGGTTGCTGCGTAACTTTCCGTTAAGTCGTCGAACGAATCGCACGTGCCTGTTTCGCGGAGGAGCAGAGGGCGTGCGAGCGACGAGCAACCGAGCGATAAAGAAGTTTGACGACTGCGAGTATACGGCACACGTACACGCATTTGTAAAGTATACTTGTAGATCGGTGGATATATCGGCATTGCATGCGGTAGACACACGCTCATGAAATTCCTCTGAGAACACGCGGATTCCAGCCAACTGTGGCATCTTTCCCAATTTCTCTTGACGCATTGCGATCCTATTTACCTGGAATACCTTTGAAGACACTTCCGAAGACATGGAAAGTTTGTTAGATTACGTGAGAGCCACTCTTTATTTACGTAACTCAAACGGTTTTTGCTTCCTTGTAGAGGAACATTTGGTTTAGGGAAACGTTTATTTTTTTTTTTTTTTTTTTCTATAGAGATTTTAATGCTTAATTCAGAATTGTCCAAAACTATACGGGCAAACGGAGCTCGTAATCATCACCCCTGAATCACCAATTTACGTGGCTGAGAAAACGATAGACGTTTTCTTCTTCTTTAATTCAATTGATAGTGTGGGATGCTGGGTGAGATAGGCGGGAGGAGAGCCGCACTCGGCTGAGTGAGTTCCGAAGTGGCGCGCTGGCCGGGTGATGCTTTCCGCGTTATTTTTGCACGAGGCAAGAGAGAAGGAGAGTGAGAGAGAGAGAGAGCACACAACGCGGTGGGTTCCCTCGAACGGGCGCGTCGTTGCCGCGTCTCTCGCGCTCTTTTTCGCTATGCATCGCCGTCGTCGTCGTCAGCGACGCTCTCCGCCGAGGTGGTGGAGAGCTGCGGTGGTACCTCGGCGGCTCGGCCAATGTGCCGAAGCTCTCGCTTCTCCCACGTTGCCGCGATACCGAGTTCCACGCGCCCGTTCTCTCGTTCGTTCGCGATCACTGAGAGAGAAAAGTGCCAAGAGGCCAACAGCTCTTTTCGAGCCTACTCCGAGCCTCGGTTCTCGTTGTACAACCTCTTCTGCCGCTGTGTGCGTGTCTTCGTTCGCTATATATATATACATATATATAAAGTTCAGCGTGTATATATATATATATGAATGTATACGTCCGTAAAGCGCGTCCTCTGCCGTATTTCACCTTCTAGAGAGTTTACGAAATCGCGTGGCGCGGGCGCCTCTACAGTAACGGCAATTTACTACGAGCTACGTGTTCCCCTCGAACTTCCCTATGGATATATTTGACGGTATTCGACGTTGGCCAAATTGAAATTTGGTGGTTCACGAATTAATGTCTCTCTCTCTCTCTCTCTCTCTCGGCGAGAACCAAGAGACTGTGCGGTTCAATGATTTCCTAAATCTCTGATAAGTGCCCCACTCATGTAATTATTGTCGGCTGTTGGTTCGATTGTTACTTGAGATTTTGTAAAATTGGATTATCAGAGACAGCTTTGAAAAGCTTAGGAATGGAATTCATTTTTTTGTTGTTGTTGAACGATTCATCAAAAATCCAGTAATACTTTGTTGGTTGAATTATTTGGCAATAAAGGCGCATAGAAAGCGAAAAATAATGGTAAAGCAATTTGGGAAATTCTACTTTTCATGGTAGCTTTTATTCCGGAGATATTTTTCTGAAAATTCAAAGAGACGTGGAATCTCACGAGCGAATTGTTTTTTCAAATTAATGTATTTTTTTTTTCGAGTAACCTTGTTAATTCAGAATTGTAGATTGAATCATAGAGTGGGAGTGAGGGTTCCTGGAGACTCATGTTCCGTTTTTTTAAATGCCCAATCATGCGAACGCTACATATTATGCAGAAGGTGATGCTCGTAAAAAGGGGGAACGATGTTACGATGGAAGAAACGACGATAAAAAAAAATACATGCATAATAAAGTGAAAAATGCAGAGTCTCGAATGAGATTTGCGTAGGCTTTCAGCCAATATTGACGTTGTTTGGTGTTAATAGCACTACTTTTTACAGCGACAAAGTAAACATACAAAAATCAGGCAGATGAGGTAAAAATATTCGGCGTTAGGCTAAAAAAAATGTCAAAAAAGCATGGAGCACACAATTTGTATGCAAAATATCTCTATCTATTATACTTTGAAATACTTTTTGAAAATACAATTTTTTTTTTTTTTTCATTATTCTGAAAACTTGATGATATAAAAAAAGCTTCGATTAATGATAATTAGAAAAAAGGGGAATATTGCATAAATTGGGAAGTTATAATAACTCGGTTTAGGAGCGTATAAATGAGGGAGAGCTTTGAACATATCGTGTGTCGCGTTCTTTGTGAACTACCTCATCGATGCCGTCGACCATCCGGGTTACCGTGCGCATATGAGCAGCAGGTTGCTGGCGCCAAGTCGCATCAAGCACCCTATATCACTCACCTTGCCCGGAGGCAAGGCCGTCAGCGATTTCTTAGCGGCAAATTGTAAGCGACGCAGCGCGCACTCCGAAGATAAAAGTCTCTCGTGAGCCGCGGATCTCCTCCATTATATATATATATATATATATATAAGTAGTATATATACGTCGCGCTGCACGGATTCCCCGCGCTCAGATGAACAGATAAACGGGAGAGTCTCGTTCGCCACTTCCCGAGTGGCTCGACTACTAACCACAACTAATACTATTACTATGCTGCAACTGGTCCGATAGTCCGCGACCTTTCTCTCGGCGAATGACTAGTCACCGCTGTATACAAACCGAGAATCGTTCCATTGCCACTTCTTCGCATAAACATCTTGACTTTCGAGTTATTCGTCGTTCCATTTCGACTGCGTCATTACGACGCCGAAGAACTTTCAGGGGCTTCTTCTTTTATGCTTTGCGAAAATGGGTTTATCCCAACAAATTCTGTCTGCAGAAAATATATTTTTTTAAAAATAGTTAATTGATTTATCTTTATGTTATTTTTTAACGTAAATTTAATGTGGATCTATTTTTCTATATTAATTTATACGATTTTCCGTTCGGTAATCGATGAATTTAGATTTCATGCGACGAACGATTTTTTTGAAAATTCGCGGCTAAGACTAGTTACCTAATCGAAGCAAACCGGAAGACGGAGACGGACGCAAATTATTTCTTACACCTTTTCCTCGGGATCGCATTTTCGTACCGAGGTTTTTTACGTTTACAAAAAAAGATAAATGATTATTATCGTATGTCTGGTATTTAGGAATCTCTGAGATAATAAAATGTCAAACCCGTGAAGGTGCAGCTGTTCAATTACAGATCTTACTACCATGTAAACGACTTCATAAGCAACAACAAAAATCACTAAAAACGAAGTCCACTCACTAACTGGCATCTCACCCAACAAGAATTTCTTGATTTTCGAGAAGCTTGTCGCACTAGTCCACGACATAGCTGTGCTTCTCTTTCTTCTTCTTCTTCTTCTTCTTCTTCTCCGTTCTGGAATGATGATAAAAAATATATTGTCCGTCATATAAATAGATACAGATCGGATTTCTTGGACGATCTTGTTCTACCGAGACCCCAGCTAATTGTAAGTGCTGGAAAATAATTGACGTGTCACGTAATTATCGAGCGTAATAGCTCCAGACACTATTGAAACAGAATGTCCTATACGCACTACACAACATTCCAACCCAAATGGATTATTAAGATTAACATTTTTTTCTTTCTTTTAATTAGTGTATTAAAAGCATGATTTCTGTTTAAATTGAAATCAGAATAATTTTCAGGTCACATGAATAAACAAATGACTTTAATATAACATTACAATGATATCGAAAACACCATAATCTTCAATAAAATAAAACAACGAATTTTACAAGAATTTGAAACGATTTCGACACCACGTTAATCGTCGAAATGTCCAGAACACATTATTTTATTTTTTTAATACGTATCATTCGATAGATACAAACGAATCTATGCTAGATATTTCAACTTTGAATTTATTTATTTTCTTTGCTCGAAATTTAGCACACACATTACGCAAAGCGTAGTTTGCATCGTATTGAAAAATCCGTAGTGCACGTAATAATCGAGTTGAAGATCATACTCATTAAAATCAATACAAAAGAATACGAGGATGGCGTTAAGGTCGACGTGACACGGAATGCCCCGTATATAACGCGCCGCAAAAGTCAAATGTATGCACACGTATACACGTTACGTTGGTTACATGATTATCTTGTCGATAATTGCATATACTAGTGATACTGACGGTGCGAGCTCGCTTTATACTGTCATGGTTATGATTGAGCATGTATACGTATACCAATTCACGTATCATCATCGTTTGCCCCCGGTAGACTGTGCACTTGTGCGTACTTAGTCGTGACGTAAGAGCGAAGCCTGCAACAGACGCTCGGCCACAGGTATCTATCGATATATGCATATGTATGCATACATATATATATGTATGCATATAAACGGTGCGTGTCTTCACGTAACTTACCCTTGACTCTTCTAACGAGTGTTCCACGGCACGTCAGTTGCGTGAGTACGCACGAATCATTAACGAATTTATAGTATTTTATATACACGAAATGGTAAAGTGATAGACACATTTCTATCAAGAACTACAATGATTTTGCGTGAAAATAACCCCACCGAAATGTCCTATATAACGATATGCGTTTTTTGCAATATTAAACGTATGAATAATGTAATAATTATAATCCAAAACAAATACACGGTTTCACAAAGTTAACGTGTATTATTTCATTCGACTCGGTGCGAGAAAGACGTTTTCTCGCACGTCTAGCCCGTGTCAAGAGTCATTTTCGCACCTTGTCCAGTAAAATTAGTGAACCTCTGATAACTACAGAATGGGAGAAATTTCACTTTTAACCAGATAAATAAGAGATCTTCGCCGAGGTCGAAAGAGTGTACAAACAAAGAAACGATTATTAGAGGTCACCTTAGCTTTAGCTTCCTTGCAAAAATCATTCTTCCATGGATGACTATTCTATTAATTCAATATAATATCAATATTTAATACCATCGATAATTACATCAGACTAACCTAATTGCCCTTTAATTTAATTAGCGTAAACTGACTTCAGGTGATAAACTCAATTGAAATGGCTTCCGCTTCAATATATTCGGTTGATCCTTCGCGAAGTTCACCGCGTGGTGCGGCAAGGGAGGGGGGGGGGGGGGGCTGAGTGCTTGCCTACAACATGACACGTCGCGTTGCTCGGTTCTTTCGTTGGTAGGTTCGCGTCTCCAATCGATTCGATCAAATCCGATCCAGGAATTCGAGGCAATGACCTCGCGTCCCATTTATCCCACTCCTCCTTTTCCCCCCTTGCTCGCCACAGCGTCCTTCCTCCCCCCTTCCGACCCTCCTGCCGCCGTTACTTCTTCGCTTCATCTCCAGCTCATGCCTCCCCCCCCCCCCCCCCCCTACTCATTCTGGAGCTTCCTCTCTCGCTCGCTCTCGTGACAGTGAGACAAGATAAGACACTCTTCTTACCATCAGGGAGCAGCAGCTTTTGGTCCAGCAGGTTTTTCAACCGAGACGAAATCCGTCCTTTTTCCTCACGCAGCAGATTTTATTCTGTTTTTCGCTCTTTTCGTACATACATTCGTATATATATATCTGTGTGCGTGTGTGTTATTCTGTCTCTTTTAGTTGATCCGACTACTCTGCTCTCTTTATTCTTAATTCTGTCTCATGCTACGTTCGGTTTGTCCGTACCACGTGACTGCCGTGTTTGTATATGCCTTGCAGTCGCACCCGCGGCGGCCCCGCCAGCACATTTGTAACAGCAACGGCCGAGACGCTACAACACGCGTTCGTAACTCGCTTAGCCAAGCTGAGCCATCCCGTTCCGTCCTCATTGCGCGTTTGCGTTGCCCCAGTCGAGACGGACTTAGAGCTCATTCGCATTCGTAGGGCACGGACCTCGTCGACGGGTCTGCGTTTATTACTGAGCGTTTTTTTCGAGCGCATTACTCGCTAAGTGCCCAACTGGCTTAACCCCTCTTAATGGAGTTCGCAATGTCCGTACCATTATTTTGGCGAAAAAAAAAAGAAAAAGAAAATTAACATTTGCCTCTACTGAGAAATATATACTCTCGTGGATTACACGACAAGTACATCAATGATTATTCTGAAAATTGTCTTTTTCATAAAGACATTGCAAATTAGGACCGACGTTTCCGTTAATAAAATCGATCAAATTGCATTTCCTAATGGGATTTCGAAAAAAAAAAAAAAAAATTGAATTATCGTACAGCGTATAAATTATTATACAGTAGATGATTTTGGAAAAAAAAATGCTGAGTTATTAACCTTGAAAATATTTGCGGGTTTCGCGCGGATCACCAAAATGCGTCCACGTGTTTCGCCGTGAGCGGCACTCGGCGCAACAGGTTCCGCCGGCGTCTAGCCCGCGAATCACCGGCAGTCTGGCCGTAGACTCGCGAGGGTTGTATTCTTACTACCGAATAGGGTCTATATACGCAGCCGGCCGGTGCGCACCGCGCGATCTCCCCGTCGTCGTCCGGCTCTCCTTCATTGTCCGTTCCATTGTCCCGAATCCTTTCGTCTGCTCGAAGCGCAAACTCGTTACGACAAGCGCGGAGCCAGGATATCATTTCTGGAAGGTACATAAAGGAGAGGAGGCTCTCTCTCTCTCTCTCTCGCGGAGGGAAAAGGGCCGAAGGGCGGAGAGACGAAGGTGCGGAACGCGGAGCGACTGCCACACCGCATCACAGACCCAGCATAATTCCTGTCGCGTTCGTGGTACGTGAGACGATTGGCCGCGCGATTCTCTCTCTCCCTTCGCCTCTCGTCTCGGGTAACGCTCTCCGCGCGCTACTCGTGCGCCACCGAGCAGGCGACAATTGAAATTTACCACCGTAGTTATATATCACCGGTTTTGTCGCGACGAAACGTCCGCGGGGGTGGCAATGCGGAATTTAGGAACGTATGTACAAGAGAGCGAAAGCGAACTCTCATACACTGTAAAAAAAAATCCGCTCGTAATTCACTGTACGTGTACTTGAAATTTTCGATTTATAAATCGGTATCCTAAATCTATCGATACTTTGATAATTCGGTTTTAATTTAACTGTAAGAATACTAGAATTTTATGAAATATGCTTTGATTAGAAAAATATAATTTTTCAGAAATTTTCGTTGCATATGGAGGCATACTTTCAATCATATTTCGCGAACTGTACTTACAAATTTTTGTTTAGTTCCACCTATACAGTTTGTTTAAAAATAAAATAAACTCTGACCTTTGTTAGGTTATGTGTCACCTCCAGGTGACCTTTAAAATAATGCAGCCCTTTGAAACTGATTCAGGCTCGGTAATACTTGACAGTTTTTGCACTATTTATTGTGGTTGAATATATACATAAACGGGACGTTTGTAGCGATTCCGAGCGAACTCGGTAACGAGCCGGCAAACATTGGATGTGGGTTAAGCAAGCAAACTCGAGTTAACCGCTGGACTGCGGGCGAACTCTGTCGATGTATCTATGCGGCGGATAAATAAAGCGGCGGTGGAGATGGCGCGCGTTGTGTGTTGAGTACGCAGCGGTAGCACGACCACGCGACCCTCAATTATTGCAGCGATTCGCAATCTTGGCTCGCGCACGAGCAAACACCAACAGTCACTCGTTCGCAATCTCTCGTGGAAAACTATATCGATGACGATTAATCTCTCAACAGAAACGGGACAAACAGGAATTACCGAAGTCCCAGTGTTGCATACACGATCTATATATAATAGAACTGTTTTTATATCACTGATACACAATAAAACTCAAGCTCAATTCAATCACTTGACATTTCGTTCCTGTGGAATTCTTGCTTACTGCCCTTACTGAGTTATTTCAAGGGTAACGATTGCTATGTTCAAAAAATAGGGATAGAATATCCATGGCTATACTCATGGTATAGAGAAATTATTTAATTAGCTGGGTAATAATATTTAGTACTGTAAGGTCGATGGGAGTCTAGAGTAATGGCTTTTACCCTAAAGGGCTTTTTCAACAATTTTATTCCAAATTAATCAGCTGATTCATTTTATTCGATTGAGATTTATTCACATCGAATTAATGATATTCATCAAAAATCGAATCTCACCAGGCCGATATTTGAAAAAAAAAAAAAAAATTTAGTTCAATAGTCGGCCTAACAGGATTTGTTTATTCATATGAATTCTAATTATTAAAAATAAAATGTTGATTATCAAATGGAATTTCACGTATATCTTTTATCAATAACTCACTAAATAATCGTTTGTGGAAAATCATGAGGAAACTAGAAAAATGTTACTTCTCACTTCATAAAATAGTACATATAAAGCGTCACAAAATTGCAGAGTTATGATAAATGTAATAATAAATCTTGACTTAGCGAGGTTTTCATTGAAGATTTTTTGAAATAACTATATACAGATTTTTTTTTTTTCGTCGATTCGCTTCCCTTCAAGTATCGGAACGCCCTTGAGGACTTATTCCTGATGGAATTTCACGATAATCCACCATATCGCTGTCTATCGTTGCGATGAAGAGGACCAACAGGCGATGATACTGTGACTCGACGATCTGATACTTTGCCAAGACTGTACCGGCGTCTGATGCGTAGTAAAGCAAGTGGCATCGGCGAGCGGTGGACCAATCGTCGCGTGTAACCACAGGGGCCCGTCCAAAGCGACGTCGGACTCGGCGCTGCCGCTCCCGGGCATGGCAGCTCGTAAATGCAACACTAGCAGCGACTCCGGCTCTCCCCGTTCTTTCATTCTCTCGCATTCTCTTTCTCTCTCTCTCTCTGTTGAATATACATACGCTGTCGAACGTCTGCCGGCGATGCTATTGTTGCTTCGTGCATAAATCATCGAGTGATGCTGCCGCAACACCTTTTTTTAAAATTCTTCCCCATCTTTTTTTATTTTCCTCTTTATTCCAAGTCGTTAAATATTCACGAAAGGCGATTTGCGCGAATTCTTTGTATTATTCTTTCACCAAAATTGTAAATGGACTTTTCAAATGGTGATTTCCATCGATTTCTTACCTCTTCATTAAGTCATTCAGCAAATTATGATTTCGGCGATGAATAGGAATTTTTCATGATTTTTTTTGCGTTTATTGAATAGACAGGAAAAAGTCGTCAGGTGATTCACGAAAATTAGTTGAATTATATTTGTCGTCGGGTTTTAAAAGTATTTTGGTTTTTATTGTTTTCTGTGCTTTGAAAATGTAATGAATGTTCATAAGCAAAATGATAGTATGTATTAAAACGTAACGTAATGATTTAAGAATGAAAAAAAAAATACATTTTGGGCATGTAAATTCTTACAGATAACAGTCATGAATTTCATGGTATGCTTGTACGGTGAGCCAGTTAATGTGTACATTTATGTCGCATTTTCGGGTTATGCGAGTGGGTAGTGCGTGAGCACTCGATGCTACGCTCGTTCGCGCAAAGTTCATGCACCCCGCGTCTCGGGGTCAAAGTAGTCGACATAGTTGTCGGCTGCGATGGTTTCGTCGTAATGATACCACGCACGCGCGTCACGAACTAATTTTCGTCTCGGTGACTCTCGCTTTCATTTCAGAGCTTTCATTTTATTTGCAAATTTATTCGCTTGATATTAAATTAGTGATAAATTAAATTTTTCCAAAAATGATAAAACCGAATTATTGTCCAATCATTAATTTTTGCGTCTGATAGATAATTTTTTTAAAAAATAATTTTTTTTTTTTCGAAATAACAAAAAAAGATGTTTGTCTAACAAATAATTGCCTGGATAAATAAATTCGTAACACGTGCAAAAAAATTATTCTGCACCCTTTTCGTAATATATTGTTTTGAGATGTATAATTAATTTTTTTACTAATAAATAATTTCGCCTTTGTCAAAGAAATCATTTAAAAATTCACTTATGCCCCAAGTTTTCGTTGAAGGTTGGCCAAACCGTGGCAGGTAATTGCAAATGAGAAGGAAGATGATCGATGCTTATAAGAAGTATATAAGCACATAAAGTATATACGTACATGTGACGATTCTCTCGTTCGGTAAATGGGTCATGGGTCGGTATGTTGCTCTGGAAAATGAGTGTCAGGGGAGCCCACAAGAGAACGAGAGAGAGAGAAAGAAAATAAAACCGTACGCCCACTGCGGATGGCGAGGCCTGTCCCACTTAACCGGTGAAATCGTGAAACGTCGTGAAGCCCGCAATAATTATGCGGGTCGAGTTTTATCGCGGGTGAACTCCACAAGTGGCCCCACCCTCTCTCTCTCTCTCTTCTGTAACTTTTTATTTTTGATGCTCCGCTTAATGCTCAAGAGCCGGACCAATATTTTCGGTTGTCGAATGGACCGATAAAAGGTTAAAATTAAAATAAGCCTACTTCTTCCAAATGCAACTTTTAACCATCTTTTATCATTCCATTCATAATTATTAACCCTTTTACTGCCAATATTTGAATATCCACGAATTTAGATCGGAATAATCGATCAATCGAGTCCAAATTGAAGTTGAACAAGAAGATTTCCTTATAATCAATGAAAAAGGGCTTCGATAAATTCAACGTTACACTCGTGTAGTCAATTATTAACCTTAAATATATTTAACAGATGCCCTTGTCCATTCTTGCGAGATTCCATGCACGTGTGGTTAAATTAGAGTCAACTTGTATTAAAAACACGACTTCATAAATGAATTTAACTACGGATTAATCGATACCATATCAATTAATTATTATTTATTTTACGTTACGCTCGCGTGGTAAATTTTGTATACACGTTTCTATTAATGAACTTCTTACACTATGCTGTAATTCGAGCAACATTTTTTTTCCAACGTTCATGGTAATCATTTTTTTTTAATTTCACCGCCCGAATATTGCATGTCGTAAATAGCGGCAAAACGTACGCAGACCATGTGCGTATTTGCGGAATCTGGGAGGCGCGACTAGGTCTCGTTCATATATCCGCGACGATCGAGTTCGATTCTCGCCGCTGCGAAACGCACGAGAGGGGCTCGCCTCGAGCTTGTCGCCCGGATGCTCGTGTGTGTCGTTCACGCAACCCGCGCAGCCGTTACGCAACCTTCCCACTCGAGAACCCAACTCCCCCCGTCTTCGGAGGTTATGATACTCCGATACGAGTGTGCGGAGCGTCGTGACACCTCACGCGTTCCCACAACGCGCTTTTCCATGTACATTTCAAGTACATAAATCAGAGGCGCGCGCGACGTTGCAGATTGCGACTCTGGACTATTAAGTATAAAATACTCACATGCATACTCCAGCCGCAATTTCAACGAGCAGATTTAATTGAGTAATTCAGAACAAAGGAAAAATTTGGAAAATTTATTACACCAATTGACACAATTCTAGGAATTTTTCTTGATGAGAGAAAAAAAAAAAATTGAAAATTTTATCAGAGTGGCGCATTTTCCAGGATACACTCGACGCGATAACCGCGCAATTTCACACTCGAAATTCCGCTTATTCCATCGGTTATAATTTCCACGTTCGTAGAGCCGTCGAAGCCATTTTCGTTACATAATTGGACTTCCTTGAACCCAAGAAAATTGAAAAGTGTGATTTTACTATTTATCTTTCACGACAAAAATAATAAAATCTTTGTCTCTCATCATCATCGCATTAGCTATAAACGTGGGCAAACACATTGATGACAGTCAACAAATGTGACGTTTAAAAAAAAAAAAAAACTATTTACGATAATCGCACCTCCAGCGGACGGGCTTGAATAATAATAATAATAATACGTATCTCTACTCTTGAATATGAAGCGGCGGTAATTAATCGCTTGCTACTTCAATTTTAATTAGACGGAGATAAACATTTGTTGTCAATACACCAGTGCACTGATGTAAACAGATGTCGAGTCCGGCTACGGAAAATGCCTATGGCATGATTTATGACACCAGTAGCAATAATGTAAATGTAACATCGTAATTCCATGTTATCGTTATTTTCATTATTATTATTATTATTATTATCTAGCTGCATCGAGACACGATCGCCCCCGATAGATCGATCGATCTCAACACAGCCTTATCATGACACACACTACGTCTTAATATCCTAAGCGTCGCCGTCACGCGACCTATGATCTATCGTGCCTCGTATTGCTCGTAGCCGTGGTGAGAATGGTACGGTTGTACTGGTGATGGTCATCAGGCCGCCTTTGCTTCCTCGTCGATATGTGGCGGGGCGCAAGTATCTCCGTGTTTAAACGCCAAGCTGTGTCGACTTACGAAGACGACGCCGACGCCGACGCCACGTCGTTGTTGTTTCTTGGATGCGTAATTACGAATTATCGCAACGTTGTGTCGTTGGCGGAGAGCACGTGTTGCGCAACTGCGCATCGCTCCCCGCGAGACACGCAGCAGGGGGCAAAAAAAGGAACTCGTTGTGGAATTGTCCTTCGTATAAATAGTTAATTTTAATACCCAGTTTAAGTGATATTTGGGTAATTATTGGCAGGGGGCGAAATAAATAGATGTTACATAAAAATTTTGATAACAAATTTTTTATACTCGATTCAATTTATATTTGGGCGATTATTAGCAAGTCGCAAAAAGATCGAGTAATATTTGGGTGATTATCAGCAGCTGATAAAAAGATCGAGTGATATTTGCGTGATTATGGAGGAGATGCATTTTCACATGCGAATGTGGGAATAAAACAAAATTGAAAATATATATTTTTGATACGGCGACAGATTGTGCGTTAATTAATAAGAAATTAATACTTAGCAATAAATGTTTACGCGCTTTATTTTAATTCTGACCTTGTTTTCATTGCCAACCTCGTGTTATCCTTACTTTAATTATTCCGGGAAATTTATATTTAACACGTCGAGATACAAAGATATAAAAATGAAAAAAAAAAAAAAAAGGATAAGAACATCGGTTTGGTTATTTCTATCGGCATAATTAACCGATGCAAATATTGCGTAAATCGTAATGTATGTCTGGTTTATAAATATATTGCATATTTGCGATAATAATGTTTTTCAGTGATGATTTTTATAAATTTTAGAATAACTTTACGTCGAATAATTAATGCTTGTCATTATATTTAATTAATGCACGAAAAAGCTACACGCAAAGTAGAATGCCCTCTTCGACCCTTTAAAGAAAATTCAAATAAGGGCATCATTACAAAATATTTCTTCTCTCGCGGTAGAGTTAAAAAAAAAAAATTCTTTGCATAAAACAAGTGATGCGGGATAAAAACAAAAGATGAGCAACGATTTCCATGTGCAATGCATGTGTAAAAATTATTTTCACGTCGTCCTCGACATACACGCCCACTTGTTATCTAATTCACATGATCATCGACGCATTCAACGGGAGTCACGAGTGACAGCTTTGATATTACAACACCAGAATTCATTTTTGTGTTAACCCGAGAAGACCTTTTTTTACGTTACTTTTTTGCTTTCAAAAAAAATGGAAAAAATTACGAAACGTGAGAAGAATGATTTTAAAAAAAATGACCATGACCCTGATGACCCTCACTCGACCTAGTAACTTTGGTCGCAACCTTGAAGAGTCCTCAAGCCTAGATTTTCCGTTTTTCATCGTTGTCACTGTGTACATCATGACCTCGTCCTTTCTCTTCGCTTTCAAAGTTAAACCCACCCGGGCTCTCATTGTTTAATGCTATATATATATATGTATTCCAATGCAAGGATCTATTCCTGGTGGGTGTGGGTGGTGACGGGAGGGCGAGAGCGGCGAGGCGAAGAAGTGAGGGTGAGAGAGGTCGTTCTAAAAATAAGGAGGATTTTTCAAGCACCAAGAGCACGACACCCCTTTCCAAAAAAAAAAAATAAAAGAACACCAACAAAATCAGTCTTTCCATAATAGCGTCATCCATCTCGATAAAGAAAGTCACATTGAATTTCTCCTTTCATCTCTGGCTCTATACCTATAAATTATTCAATATCTAAAATATTGAATAAATTTTTGGCGATTGGCGGACCAGACCGAGGTTCTCGTATTTTATTAGAAAATTTTTTCAAATCTAGGCCTCGAGAGATCGTAGAATAAGAGAGAGAGAGAGTACGAAAGTCAAGTATTTGGGTATATTTCAATCGTGTGTACACGTGTAGGCTGATCGATGTATGAGGACGACATAGAGAAGCATGTAGGCTTCGCCAGTACCGAAATATCGTCTCATATGTCACGGCAATGATTCTGTTTTCTTGCGACACATGTGACGCATGGCTGCTGCTGCTGCGGCTTCGGTCCAGGCCAAATTGTAGCACCGGAGATCAGCCGGTATGCTTCACCGTCTGCGCACTGTATCTCTTTACCTATTTGAGCTCTCACGTATGAGCTGTGCACTTTGATTCATCACTGAAGAGAGACGTCGCAGCTGAGAGGAGCGGTGGGAGGCTGTTTAGCCTTCAAATTGCCTAACCCACCCTTCACTCATTGTGCACCAAGGGTACCAAGTTTATTCAATTTTTTTTTTCGTCGAATTCTCTCATAGAAAAAGTTTCATTTATTCACAGCCAATCTCGATTTTCAGTATTTTCTTGACCTTAACAGTGAGAAAAAAAATGTTTGGAAGAAAAAAAAAAATGTATTATTGAAATCAATTTAAAAACAATCAGCTGATTTGATTCTTTGGGATCAGTAAAATCTTTTTTCTCGGTGTATCATCTCCGGTTGATTTTTATTATCGACCTCCGACTTTACGACTTTCGCATCGAGATAAGAATCATCTGATCACCGTTTTTTTTTTTTTTTTCAATGCATCGCATTTACGATAATCTAATCACGCGAAAGTTGGGAAAATGCACGTGTGAAATGTTCTAGTTTAATATTAAAAATCAGTGGGCATGGATCACGCACGAAACGTTCAATTACAATATAAGTACCTCCATATTTTCTCCGCACGAAATGATAATCTGCGACGCAGGGAATTTATGGAAAAAAAAACGTTGATCATAAATGCAGTGTCAGGCGCGAAGCGCGTGCGAATTCTTCTTCGTTCATCGGTGCAATCTCTCGAGTATGCTCGTGCTATCAGTCGGTGTTTATCTGTGAGGTGGCTCTTCCGATGTGTTCAGAGTGCACAGACTCGATATGTCCAATCTTTCACACTCTATTTCAATTATTTCAGGCAATTTTGAGAAAACAATAACGTTGTTTTCTTGTATTTATTAATTATACACCGAATGACAATGCAAATACACTGTCAAGAAATTTTAGGCGAGTCGCATTTTAAGTATATCTCAACTTTAACCTATAATCATATGTAAATTTCAAGAAATATCACTTGACCATTTTTTTAATCTAAAAAAATTTTTCATCCACAAATGTCCGCAGAATTTTTTTGTTGATTCAAAAAAAAAAAAAAAAAATGCATGCTGCTAGAATTTTTTAAAGAGAAAAAAAAAATCGGATGATTTAACTGATCTATGCGATAATTGAAAATGAAATTTCGTCGTACCTGCTAATCTATGAATTTTTAATTGAAAAATTATAATGTAATTTCAATTTTCGTTCACCGACATTCTGTAATTAAAACATACATTAATTTAGAAGTAATTACGTTGAATACGTTATTATTTATGTAGTTTACGTAAAGTAAAAAATGTAAATATTAAAAATGAGAACAAATTAGGGTGTTAACGTCGTGTGGAAAATGAAGAGGCCACTATGATCGAGATAACTCCTGTGTCGCGATACTGCAGAAGCAGTGAGAGCCCCGAGGTCAGCCGTTCCCTTATCGAACCCTCCTCCGATCATTATATTTCCTTACATAAGTTCCCAACAACGAGATCTATAATTAAAGCGATAACTCAGCAGGGACCAAGAGGAAAAAGAAGAGAGAAATAAGAAAAAAAAAGGAAGAAAAAAAAACGTTTCTAATAATCGTAGACTATACCGAGTCAGCCGAGAATAGGTGACCTCGGCATAAGAAGCGTAACTCACTTGTATTCTTCCGGGTGTGGGATTCGCTGGACTCTTTGTAGCGGATGCCGCGTTGTCCCGACCCGCAAGCCGAATGCTAACTTGGTTTGTGATCTTGCGCTTGATACGCCGAAGACTTGAGGTCTCCACGAAAATTTCAAGTCACGCGTGTGTGTTTACCTATATCTATATAACACATTCACGTGTATGTATATTATATATATATTATATATATTACAGGTTCTAATGGCACGCGTTCACAAGCGTAATTCGGACCGAAAAGAGCCGCATTTAAGAAGAGGGAGGGGGGGGGGGGGGGGGGTGACTTAAAACAGTTCGGAACTGCGAAGGGGGACTTGGAAATTTTAAACACTAGTTATCAAAATTAATTTTGTTTAGCACTACATTGTCTACAATTTATTGACAAAAATCTGTGATTTCACAAAATTTACGAAATCGTTCTGTGACTCTACAAATTTACGATCAAATCACTCACGAACATTTTTACACAATTATTTTCTCCTGTATAGAGAGGTATATATGTAAAATTGTATAAAAGTGGTTCAGCGTCGTGAGATTGTGCCAAAAGCTTTCGAAGGCTTCGAAACATTTTTGCCAAGTCGTAGTTTGTAGTTTAGCGTGAGATATATTGGTCCTGGCTGGATTTACGAAAAATTATCACGGAGGACAAAAAAAAAGCGAATTCGGTGTCGAAGGGCGACGTTGTAGAGAAAGGCGAAGGGAGGGGGGACTCAGAGGAAGGGCCTCGCCGGACGGGCCCAAGGACCAACGAGTTCGTCGCTTGTATCGCGCGTTTTCATGCGCCACGTGTTCACACTGTTTATCCACGTGTATACATAGCAGATCGGGCTACGAAGTATATATATATAATATACAGGTGAGCCGTACATGAAGCACATGCTTTTAGCGCTCGTCAACCTTCAGTCGGATCTATGAACTCGGTCACGTGATTTAATGCTGAGGGCCGGACAATGTTAGCGTTAAGGCTCCGTTACCGGTCACTTAAATACGCAAACGAAATTCTCTATGAGGAATTTTCTTTTTCTTCTCAATTCTCACTTGCAAATGCCCTTTTATTTCACGAAAGAAAAATGCTTTTTCGCGTGTTCAATGAATCCACTATTTGTGGAATAAATATTTTTAAAAAAATGTTTTGAAATTAGGTAATTCGTTGATGGTGATTTTCCTTCGTGAGTAATTTCCGGAATTTTGGCGAGGAGAGAGGATCGTCGTTTCGAGAGCATTGCTAGAAGCGCGATTGTCGAGTTACGGAGATAAAGAGGCACTGCGGTGAGTAGCAGAGCCATACGTGTTATCGGTTGCGCGGTCGAGACTTTGCAGGGGTTATCGTTCAGGCGGCCACGGTTGCCACGTCCTTCGTGAGTAAACGAGACTTTGGAGCGTCCGCATGTATTTCGGCACTCACGTAGCATCTTATTCTTGTTAAACCTCCTCTCGTCTTTACCCATCCGCGTGAATGCAAAATTCATGCACTCCCGTGTACATTTTTTCTTTTACACTCTATGTCCTTCCGACGTTTTGCACGTCGGGGATTCGCTTCGTCCGATCGTTCGATATCATCAAACGGCGAATTATTTATCGCTTAAAAATGTTCCACCGAATATATGACACCTACGCAGAGAGAACCCGATACAAGGAGAGGAAAGTTTCGGAATATGAATTTCGTTGAGCTAATGACAATTTATCGGAATAAATCAAATATATCTACCGATTAATGACATATTGATAGGTTGACGATTTTTTTTGCGCAACCTTTTATGTTAATGTAATAAGATTATGACTTTCTCTGTCTATAAACGAGTTTTACTTTTCAATTTCGTACCGTTTGCGATTTCGTTTAATATTTACGAAGTTTTATGCAATATTGCGAGTTTTTTTGGTATTACGATGTACACGAGTTCGGGAAATTTTCATTAAAATTAATTAATGGTAAATTATGAATAGAGGGATATGACTTATTTATGTAACGCTGTATAATTAAGTCGAATATTAGGAAATAATGATTGGAGATAAGAGAAGGAGGCAATAATAATGTAGTTTTTAGCCAAAAAATCCCGTTTGCGATTAATAAGAATTTTATGATCTGACGAGTTTATTTATTTTTTTGTTTCAGGTGAGTTGGAAAATCCAAAGTTGCGATATGACGACGGAGATTTACGACGGTACAGAATGTGTAAGCATATACGTTCTGACATGTTAGTCACACATTTCAACTTTTGTAATTGTAAATTAAATTAAACAACTAAAATAACGAATTTTGTTTTGTAGAAAATTAAATTTCTTATCTGTTCTTAATGAAAACGCATGGAAAAGCGAATACGTTCATTAAAGCTTGATAAGAATTTGCTATTTTACACATTAGTGTGTATTAAATTGTTACATTTATAATAATTCACCACATTGCTGCTTTTTATTTTCCATTCGTTAATGAGCTTAGCATTGGACCGTTTGCGTACGCAGTCGTAAAATCGTGCGAGTTGAGCGAATGAGAGAAAATAAAGAGTACGTTTGGTGGGATAGACAGAAGAAGAAGAGTGCACGCGGGTGCCGTTAATCTGTCGCCACGAGAGAAGTCCAAAAATACGTTTCTCGGCTGGTTCGCGTACTATTCTCTCTCGTCTTCCTTCTCCGTCGCATAATTTTCTGTATCTCCTTTTTCTTTTGCTAAAACTATTATTCGACTCGGTTTAAATGCGATACGAAAATTTTATTTGACGCTAGAATGTTTTTTTTTTTTTCAAGAATTTTAATTATAAAAATTATAAGTCAAGTGGCGGAAACAATCAATTCAAATTCGATCATCACTTTTTTATCGGCAAGTGTATTTTTAGTGTACCACAATTTTTTTTTATGGTCCATGTAAACCGAAATGTAATCAAATTGATAGACCATTATGCACAAAAAGGTTACTCAGCTTCGAGCTCTGCGATATATGTCTAATATAGTCTATAGAAATCGTGCGTGCGTCTTTTATCTACTTCCGTGACGATTAGTGAGAGCATGGAAATTTCGCGAGAACGCGTGCGTAACTCGGGCGTGAAAATTGCGCACATTCACAGAGAAAAACGTCTACGCGCTTGATGCACATAATTCACACATTCGTAAAAATCGTAGATATATGTGCACACGCGTTTTGTGGGACGCTAATTAATTCAGTGTTGAACGTAATTGGAACGGCCTGGAAGAATAATTCATTTTTGCGATAAGGATGCTCGACTTCGGTATGCAACGCGGATAGTCATATTCATGTAACCGATCGCGAAAAAACTTTCGTTTCCGCTCGAAAAAAGTATGGACGTACTGCAGTAAGTTGGGGTGAAATAAAAATAAAAGTTGTTGATATTCGGGTATAAAAATCGTGTTCGCCATAATTCATTTACCGCTGCTTGTGATAACAGAGCCTTTCGTGTATAATGTAATTTTACCTCTCTTGCTTGATTATTACAATGTATTTAATATCATTAAAGTTGCGGTGAGGGTTTCAATTAAGAAATATAAATTTATGCAGGGAGAAAAACGGTTTTGCTAAAATAGTGACACGTGGTACATATCGCATATACTAATTATCAAAAGTTGCACTATTCAAATACTCAATGATCTTTCACCAATTATTTATTTTCACTTGAAATAATATTTTTTATTAAATTATAATTAGTTCAATATTAATTATAATATTGAAGTCAAGGGACTTCAGTATGCAACGCGGATAGTAATATTCATGTAACCGATCGCGAAAAAACTTTCGTTTCCGCTCGAAAAAAGTATGGACGTACTGCAGTAAGTTGGGGTGAAATAAAAATAAAAGTTGTTGATATTCGGGTATAAAAATCGTGTTCGCCATAATTCATTTACCGCTGCTTGTGATAACAGAGCATTTCGTGTATAATGTAATTTCACCTCTCTTGCTTGATTATTACAACGTATTTAATATCATGAAAGTTGCGGTGAGGGTTTCGATTAAGAAATATAAATTTATGCACGGAGAAAAACGGTTTTGCTAAAATAGTGACACGTGGTACATATCGCATATACTAATTATCAAAAGTTGCACTATTCAAATACTCAATGATCTTTCACCAATTATTTATTCTCACTTGAAATAATAACTTTTTATTAAATTATGATTAATTCCGAGTTTAAATAATGAGTGAATATTCATTCATTATTTACACTAGAATATAACAATGCCTAACCACGTATTATTTTAAGCGAAAATAAATCATTAGTGGACAAACGTGAACGAAAAAAAATGCATTTTCATCATATCTATACTTTGCACCTTATCCGTGCGCAATATTTTTGTTACTCGAGCACTTCCGGGCACTGCATTGAGGATTCGTCTCCCAACCTGCAGCGAATCATCCAAGTCATACATCACGTAACGCCGCGTGCCGTCGCGCAGACAAACTTCTTGGAAAGCCCGTGAGCCCGTGCACTCGGCGTCAAACGCGTGATTAATTGCCCCGGGCACTTGAGTCGTGAAATTCTCACGCGTGCCATTCTCGGCGATTCAATAAATGCGTATCAACGTTAATTCTGCCAGGATTTTGGTTTGGCGATGTTATCTTCAAATATTGACAAATCTTCATGGCCTAGAAATTATCGACGCAGCTATAATTAAATAACTCAGGCGCCAAAAGGTTTCCGCACATGAGAATAAAATATTCTTATTGAAAAAGTGGAAAATGTCTGTTCAGTTAATGGGTTTACGGGGACGAGTTTGTGAAAAATTTACTTATTTTTATTACAATGACAAATACAAAATAATCCAGAGAACATTCCTCAAAGGATTGACCCTCGCTAGATGTGACATTTGATTCCGGAAGAGTCATACCGATATAGCCATTAATATGCGGTGCACCTGAACTTGTATCAACAACCAGATGCTAACGATTAATCGGAGCTGCGCAATTCGATGATATAAATTTAGCATTCGTAATCTCAAGACCTCTGAGATATCTTTTCGACTTTCATAACTTATTAATGTCTCGCCAATGATCGTTTGATTTGTTTATGAACATTTTTGTTTGATCACAATTATCTTTAACAATGATACCATCGACGAAATCGACGAGGCTGATAATAATAATAATATTATATATATATATATATATAACAATAATAATAATGATAATAATAATGATACGAAAAACAATATTTTCTAACGTTCCAACAATTACATGAATGTTGTTTTAAATTTCAAATATATTAACTTTAAATATATTTATAAAATATAAATAAATTTTTTAAATGTTTTTTAATAGAAGATAAACGTTTTTTTAAATACGCAAATTCGCTATTTAATTAAGAGCGCAGAATTATTATTGAATGAACACAGTCGATGAAATTCTGTGAATTATTACACCATTATTTTTCATGAATATTGGCTGAGTTATCGAACTGCTTTGTGGTATAATAAGGAAACAACACTAATCGTTATCTTCACAGCGTCGCTTCGTTCACGCGGATGTTTCGCGGCCTTGCGGTAAACGTCTTCTGTACATTAAAGGCTATGTGAACTCGAGTCGAAGGCTTTCGAGGCATCGATCCACTTTGTGACACAGACGACCGCATGCGCCGCGGGTTAGAACCGGAAACCCCAAAAAAATAGGGTCTCGGCAGTACAGATAAAGAAAAAGTTTAAAAAATGCAGTGTGAAAAAAAATCTGACTCAGGCAATTATTGTAACACCGTGTCGTAAAGATACCCAATTAACTTCGTCCATTGTATTTCGATTGGGTACAATTTTTTCGCTGCTTCGCGGAAGCTTTCCGAAGGCCAGGGCGAAAAAGTTCGTTTTTCGCAAAAAAATTCAAAATCACGTAAAATTCGAACGACGTTACGGATTTCGACCAAATTTTATGCCAAACAACATCAAATGTATCTTCGGTTATGAATAATTATTCAGCTAAATTGACCGACTTTTATGGAAATTAAAGCGGAAAGGTAAATTTTTCGAATTATCCAAAATCGTATAAAATCCAAACCGCTCTACCGATCGTGCCGTAAGCTTCGTTTTTTTTTTATGCTGGTTTCGGTTCAGGAACCCCAAGAGGAAATTTCTCGACGCGCTTTTTTTTTTTTACACACAGACCGCACACACCGGGTTAAGAGCGGAAACCGCAGAAAAATAATATTTTGGCGGTGAAAGAAAAAAGAAAAAAAGGAGTTTATCGGTTTGGTTTAACTTCCATCTATGAGTCGACGATCTCGAGAGCCAGATAGTATTATTATTGGACAAAGGAAGGAAGGAATAGTGCACGAAACTAAGGAACCAGGCCAAAAATATTCTTGCGACGATAAGACGATGAGCCTCTTTGCTATCTTTCCTATCTTTCTCCAGGGGGCAGCAAAAGGCTCTTCGTAGATTTTTCACGTACGGATACGTGGTACGTAGTGTCGGGGAGAAAAGGGGCGGGGAGATTGCGACGCGTGACGAGCTTTCGCTGCAAGAGCCAGGACCTCGACAGCGGAACTCCGAATGGGCAACTTGTTGCGTTTGGGGCTTGTCCTCTCGACTCTGTCTCGCTTTTTCTCTCGCTGAACTATATGCAGCCTTCGTCAAGTTGCGCGCGCTGCGGACATAGGTGCATGTGCTCCTTCTGTTTTGTTTTTCTCTTTTTTTTTTTTTTCATTGGAAAACGTTCAATGTTCGTGAATCACGAAAAATGCAGAGTTGCTGTCAGGTCAAACACTATACGATCATTAATTAATTGCCAATGTCATTTATTTGGCTTTGATAGCCTGACAATTTTTTTTTCCACTAAGTTAAAAAATTGTTTTCATCACATAATGAGAATGAATGATGATTAGTCGACAAACTAAACATTGTCAATTGACAGTCGATTGTTCAAAATTGAAAAAGCCTCGTGAGAAATGTCACTTCAAAAAAAAAAAAACTTAAAGCTATTAAACTAGACGCATGTTCTAATGTTTTACAGCGCTTTTAATAGTTGTACAATCATTTATCAAACTAAGCTTAGAACTTTTTTTTTTTTTTCATTGCACTAATGGTGAAAAAAAATGTCAAGTGCAATTATGCTCAGAAAATTAAAATCTTACAGATAAAAAATAAAAAACAAAAAATAAACCTAGACATTGCAATGGTGGTTATGCTCGATTGCGAATAAAAATTAAATAATTAATTGGGACTGGAGTGAATATATATCCCTGGATTACTCGAAAGGCATTGGCAATTACTAAAGTTCCTTGATGTTCACTGCTGGCTAACGCGCCAACGGGACACCGGTTTCTCAGCCAACTGGGCCGTCTCCAAGTGCGTCCTTCTCAGTTTCACGAAGCATCGTGTATTAGCAAGGAAATTACCGTCCGATTAACCGTCCGATATTCTTCCAAGAGAAACCTTCGTCTTTTTATTCGACGGTAAAATCGGGAAGAGAAATAATAAAAAAGGGCAGTAGCGGAGTCGAAGCTTTTCACTCGATGACTGGCAAGCTTCCCAAGAGTTTTCTCCATCGTTGCTTGTAGGTATTCCCTTTCCTCGGGCGTACAGAATCCGAAGATGTCTATTCCGCAGTTTCTATTCTGATGTCCTGATAATTGATTCCGATGTCCGAGGTAGAAGCGAGAAGCCTTAATAGCGATAACTCTCAAACTCGAACTGTAATTAAATCCGTTCCAGCAATGTCTATGCGGTGTCTCTCTTTCAACCTTTCTTCGTGGAAACGAAGAATAATCGTCTCTCGCGTTACTCGAATAAAGAACAGACAGTCGCATGTACCGCATTTCAAATTGCGAAATTTACATTTTTTGCCCTCAAAAAGTCATCAATTGTTGTTCCGTTGATCTGCAAATTTGAAAATAATAGTTGAGAAAAAGTTGATTATTTCATTACAAATCCATAAATAATTGCTGCTAAAAATACGATGAAATCCGATGTAATTCAATTGTTATTAACGCTTACTACAAACGTCTACATCATTTTTAAAATGTACACTTTTGACATATTTTCAAAAAAATGAGCAATTAAACATTTCGGCTTTAAATAATCGGGTTATTATTTAATAGTTTCGACTATAAATTTTATTTCGCTGTATCCACCTATATATATTTTTTTCTCTGAGATGATGCGCCGGACGGTGAGATTTTCGCCGAACGCGTCGGACTCAGCGACCATTAAACCGCGTCATTGTTTGCACGGATGTACATCGTCGTCCCTGGCTTATGGATCAAGTACGAATTCGTAATCGTCTCGTGTTACTGAGATAAGAGCGACCCCTCCACGCTCGTACAATTTTCACTCCCGTCGTCGGCTCTTATCGCATTTTCTAGTGAGACGTTCGTCCACCAGTCGGCCGATACACAAATACTTCAGCCGCGCGAGTATATATATACCTTTAATACCTACGCGTGATGACTTTCTCCGGCGCTTGACTCTTCGATGATGATGTCATGCTCTACGGACCGGCGTGCACTCGAGGGAGGAGCTATACACGCTTTTGCACGGGTTAACGCACCGCATTATTCGCCACGTTGACTCTACGAGTAAACAGCAGCGTACCCTAAACGCTTAGCCCCTGTTTATACCGAAGAGCGCGGCAACTCGATACGTCATCTCGTGTGATTATTCCCTCGGCGTAATTCGAGAGTTTAGTGTACGTGAAAATAAGAAAAAAACCGCTTCAGGAGGGCCTGAAAAACAAAAATGTTACGTGCTATACAAAAATTTATAATAACAATAATTAAAATAAGATTATAATTAAGTTGCAATTTCACCGTGTATTTAATATGAGAAATGAAATTTTATCGTGAAAATGTCTTTCGTTGCGTTGTATCGATACACAAAAATCGTTTTTCCAGACATCATATATTTTGATTATTTATTCAAATTTGAATATCATCAAAGTTGAAAGGATTTCATGATTTTATTCAATGATTATGCTCGTTCCGCTGCGCGAAGTCTCGTATAGTCAAGCAGAAGGTCGAGCATCTTTTCGCGTGAGCACACGAGACGTCGTCCTCGTCTCCGTCGTGGCCGCGGATCTTTCTAAATATACGAATCACCCGGATATTTATAATGCACGCTGCGCGAAAGATCGCACGGGCACGTAGAGGGAAAAGTGCGACCACGCTATCTCCTTCAGTCGTCGTTCCTTTCTTTCGTGCATTATTTCGAGGGGATTCCCCGCGCAAACTGGCCGAATTGACCCTTCGATTGGCAGCCTAAATCTCGGCTACGAAAGGTCAAACACTTTCATGTAACAAGAAGAATGAAAGAAAAAATGTCAATATGTATATAAATATACAAATATTTGAGACACATAAAATATGTACAGTTATTTGTTTTGTAAAAATTATATTTTCAGCATTAGTCCCATCACGAAGAGTCGCGTCTTGTATTGTCCATCGCAAAATGCTTCATTCCATAGGCCTCCAGATTTTTCGAAGAATCAGCGGGAGTGTGAGGGTGGGAGGTTGTAAAAAATGCCAAAGTAACGATTTTCCCTGAAATTAATTAAGCTACTTTCGAAGCTATCGCGCGAACGCGGATTGGCAACTCTAAACAGAGCGCGCGATAATCGTGCGCTTCTCATCCGTTTATTTGCGTCCAACGTCCGTGAGGGCGAGTCAGTGCGCGTGGCTCTCGAGTCGTGATCCTTGATCCACGTGTGGGTAACCTGTGTGTGATCTACGGTCTATGCGCGGCGGAAAGCGAGAGTCGGTTCCGTGCGCGCATGTACGACTCGCGCGCTAATACGCGTTCCCGACGTCTGGCCACTGCGACTCGTGCGATGTGCGAATGCGAATTACGAGGCAAATGTACCAGTGGCCGCACATACACACACTGTTAATTAGTCATTATTTTTTAAGTAACTTTAGTTATTAACCGAACTCCACTTCACTTCTCTCCCCAAAGTTGTGAAATTTACTGTGCGGTTACTGGGACCGCTTAATCGCATCGGTATTCCCACAAATTTAAAAATACCGGTACAGCCAATTATTTAGGCCTGTTCCAGTCATTAATGAGGAAGAATATATTCGATGAGATAGCTTCTTATATGCTACACAAAATAAACTATGTTTTGCACCCAAAATGCGTTATAAGGCTGATGTACCAGTGACCGCACATACTCACACTGTTAATTAGTCACTATTTTTTAAGTAACTTTAGTTATTAACCGAACTCCACTTCACTTCTCCCCAAAGTTGTGAAATTTACTGTGCGGTTACTGGGACCGATTAATCGCATCGGTATTCTAACAGATTTAAAAGTACCGGTACAGCCAATCATTTGAGCCTGTCCCAATCGTTAATGAGGAAGAATATATTCAATGAGATAGCTTTTTTTTCTTCCTAAACAAAATAAACTATGGTTTGCGCCCAAAAAGCGTTATAAGGGTGACATAACAGTGGCCGCACACGCCAGCAAACGTATTCTTCTCTACGGACTATCCTGTAGAAGGCGTGAAGAGCAGCACGCAGCTGGAGTGGGCTATAGCTATCTGGCTCTCCCACTTGCGCCTCCTCGATTGCGGGGAGTCCCCGACATATGGAAATCAACGCGAGTCTCCAACAGCGACTATGTGCCTTCACGGTTTCAACGTGACGACGTACGTTAATTACGGACTTTGCACGCGATTACTACAGTCGTTGCGGCGAACGCTTTCAGCGTTCACCTCGTACGACGATGCAAGTGTCGCGAAGCGACTTGGAATTTTATTACGTCCACCGGAAAATACTCCGTGGCATTGTTTTACTATCCACGTTTATTTAATTGGATTTCGCTCCAACGGTGTATTATGTCATTATCACGACATTCGTTATTGTTCATGACTTTTGGGCCACGTAGGGAAAAATTCGCTTAACCGTATTTCGTGGCCAACAATTACACGCGGTAATTATTTTGTCATCGAGCAAAGATCGTCGATTTGGTTGGTTAAAAAATTCCGAGAACCCGCAAAAGACACAGTAATTTTTTAGCCTGTTGCAGGTCACGTTTTTTCAGGAAAATGAAAAAAAAAAAAATTTCGTAATTGCCGAAATGGCACCCGCAATTGATTTAGCCTGCGAAATTTTGTAAGGTAATTAAAATTTTGGTAATTGCGTATTACACGATGCAAAGTATTGTGTGATCGTTGCTGGGTGTTGTATTGTTGCAAATAGAGATGATGTCCAGCTAATGGATCTTTATCCAGCTCCATTGTCAAAAATGCTCTCACACGCTAACTAAATTTCTGCCAATCAAAAGTCTTTTTCCGGTGAGAACAGAAACAAAAAAAAAACCCTAATTCATTAAATTTCGCCGCGCATATTCTATCGGATGCTTTATCACCTTCGACGCCGGAGGTGCGGGAAAAGAATATGGGAACGCAATGGGCGAGAGAGAGGCCGTTAATAGAGTGTCGGAGGTATTCGTATCGTTCGCGCTCAGAGTTGCGGAGGACGAGCTGGTGAGAAGAACCCGGGCAACTCGGTGACGTCACCCAGCGATTAGAATGTTTCCCAGTGGTTCTCCGTTTTGTTGATATATTCTCGGGAGCGAGAGGCACAGGCCGCGGAGGCCAACGCGCATATAAGCCTCGTCCGTCCTTCTCGCTTCTCGACCGTCGATGTTTCCCGCTATTTTTCTCGTAGCCGTTGGCACTTGCGTCAATGGACTCCGCGTCGTCCTATGCTCCCGATTGTTGTTGTTACGCTTTTCCATGTTTACGCTTGCTTCTACAAGTATCTCTTGGTTATGCCAGCGCTACGCGATTCATTCTACGGCGCGAGCGTTCTTTATCTCTCTCGGGATCTCAATCCAGACCCGCACAGTGAAAAATCGTTTCGTACAATCGTCGTACGAGCGATAAACTTATTTTCTTCATTTCGCCACTTAAATTCTTATATTTTATGAATTATTTTGTTCAGGTTAGAAGTAACGAAATAAAAAAATGTTTACCTATTCATAAAAATGTAACATTTTTACAGAACATGCGTGGAAATTTGAATCTCCCGAAAATTATTAGAGATTTTATTTTAGAACGAATGGATCCGAAATTTTGAAATATAATTCGTATGAAAAATCGAATCGTTCGTAAGTTGGGGTTATTTTTGGTTGGATTAAAGACTTTTCGTTGAAGGACTGAGAGCCGAAAATCCATCAAGGAGTTGCAATACATTAGAAGATTTGCTTCTTTTGTGCATTCGTTTATTTGTGGATGGTAAATAATAGATCGCTATTGATTGCAGATGACATTTAGTCAATTAGTCGGCATAGTGAGATCACCGGAAAGCATCGAGTTATAAAATGTATTGTCTGCTAGAGACTCGAGGTAACACGAGCGATTAGTATCGACGTCCATCGGGGCAAAGTACTCCGCCTTTACCTACACGATGGACGGTTTTTCTCTCGCTCGGCGACCGAACCCATCGACGGGTTGAGAGTTACTCGAGCAACTCGATCGCGTCGTCAACCAAGCGGCTCTCGGCCGCACGCAGACCAGACAACGCGCCGCGCTAACTTCTATACGCTCTCCGCCATTGCCACCTCCTGTTCCGCCAAAAAACGTATCGTTCCACGGGCCAAAAACGTTGAGTCAAGGTTACCGGTCCAAGTGACCGACGCGGTCACCGTCCGAAAATTCCACAGGCGACAGTTCACCTTTTAGACATTCACGTCACCGGCGATTTGCGATTAATAATGAATTCAACATTTGACAATTAATCATTTCCTTTAACGTTAATGTTTTTCAAAATTTGTGTCATAAATTTTTAACCAATTTAGTGAATCAAATTTTCAACGAATTTCGTGTGAATAAATTATGGTTACGTGATTATATAAAATATTTATATTATCGTTGTACGATAAAACAAACTACGACACTAATGAAAAATCGCATTTGTAAAGTTCGTTGTGAATTTTTGTCTGTTCTTTTTTTCTGTTGGAGCGTTAATTAATTTCTTTATTAAATTTTTCTTTGTTCAACTTATCTCACAATTAAAAAAGCTTCTGCTATCTAATTCAATTATGAAATAAATAATTCTACAGGAAATCCTTTGAGGCATAAAACTGTGAAACTTAAGGGACTGGACAAAATTTAGTTATTTCACACGAGAATTTCGTACGAAAATGTTGTCTTATTTTTCATTGCCACTGCGATCGGTTGACTTGTCTAACTTATCGGGAGTTATGCCTTCCACCGAGGAGCAATAAAGACGCAGTCGCTCGTATGAAATACGAGGCGCAAACGAACATGAGCCATAATACTGCTCGGGTAGCGCGCGAACTCATCAGTTTTGCGTGGAGTCTTGGCAAATTCCAAGAGTCCCGGACCTTCCGTAACGCAATTTCGACCGTTGGTGCGAGTCCGTCGTTCTTCGTGACCTTCCGCGCTGCTCACCTTACACAGATATCGTTTTTTACGTGACGCTCTATACTTCTTTTGTTTGTTTTTTTAAAACCTACTCGCTATACGACGAGACGAGGTCAATTGGCCTCTCGACGATTCGTCAGTTCTTTCATATTCGTCCACCTTCAATTTAGAGTTCTCACTCCTATGAAACTGTGACACTCTGAAAGACCAAGGTCATTCGTAACCACATGAATCATCCTTCGAAAGGGACGCTAGACAAATATCCTACGGCTTCACATTGCAATATTTCACTTGCCTAAACGCAAGTGAAACATTTTATACCTAAAACAACATCGAAATCGTAAATACTAAATAACGGCGATCGATAAATTCCTGAAATATGATTGATCGTCTGCAGACAACGCTAAACACAAAATTTTGCATTGCAGTATTTTATTCAGCTAGTAACAAAAATTTTAATATTGTTTTTTGAGAGAAAAGACACAAAAACACAGATACATCTTTCGACCTGGCAAAAATATTCCAGAAGTCCAAAATAAAGTTCACTGTTATTTTCTTCAAAAAAAACAAAGCTCGATAACTGAAAGTACGGAATCCTAGTTAAAAATTTTTTTTTGAAAAAAAAAAATTTACTGGAAATAAATTTGTCACATATTCAATTGCCCGAAAAGAATTGTTCTTTTTTACTCAATGAAATGGAGATGAACATATTTAATGTTCAAGAATTTTGAGCTCGAGATTCAGTAGCGAATCGTCAATTGTTGTGGACGAGAGTCCCAAACGAGTTGGCAGACAAATCGCACGCTAGTGAAGAGTAAAATAGAAAAACTCAGAAATCCAACGCTCGTTTAGATTCTCGCGTTCATCGATGGACGGACATCCAGACGGCTGTTTTATTCCCAAGGTGCAGCGACGTGTGTGACTTCTGCCACTACTGCGTCTCTGTTACATAATGCTGCACGAGAAGAATTCGACTTTTGTCCGGTAGTCTTGGTAGTTCGCCTTTTAGTCGCGTGGAATATCTTTTATCATCATCTCTATACGTGCTCCTGCGATTCAACGTCAAAGTCCATTCGCAGCGTAATTATTAATTTCAACTGTGCGGCGTACGTGAAAATATGCACATACGGCATTTCGCGTTAGATCGGATGTACAAACTCCCGATAATTCAAAATTTCTTGAAATTTGCACTTAAAAAAAAAATAGACATTTAATTTTTTTTAATCACACAAGAAATAAACAATTTTTTTTTCACTGAACAGCTTCTGATTTTTGTGCAAAAATTCAACAGGTAATCAAATCCGAAAGTCAAAAATGCCCTTAACTTGGCGGTAAAGTAACACAAATAACGATTACAAATGGGTACACTTTTGTACGTTCGATTGAAGGAATGTGTGAATAAAACGATTAAGAAATTGACAAAACCTTGATAGGTTGACTTGGGTAAAACGTTACGTACGAAATTTAACAAAAATTGTTGCCTCTTTAGGAGGTTTAGTTTTTCAACAACTGAAATAGATACCTCACATATTTCTCAAATTGGCGTCAACGAATATTTATATCCGCTTCGAGTGTCCGTCGCATGCGGAGTGTGCCAGTCAATTGTGAGAAAAAAAATCAGAAAGGCAAAACGGCCGTTTCGTCACGAACGCGGGTTCTTCGCGCTACAACGCAGTTATCGTTGGCTTCGAAACGCGACGCGTACAATTTCCATCACGTTTCCAAGATAGAGCGCGTCGCTCTACGTTCGGTTACGACGGCACGAAGCTCAAAGCACACGAAGAATGGCATAAAAATGTGAAACAGGAGCGAAGTAATGAGAGACGAAGAAACTTTCGGCTATCTCTTCATGGCCGTGCCGACCTATGCCAACACGCAAATTTTTTTCAAGGTTACGAGCCAACACATCGTAATGCGAAACTCAGTTGTCCTAGGCACTCCGCGTCTTTCCTATCAATAGCGATGGGCAAACCTCAGAGAATGATACTTTGAGATTTCCATCGTACTGCCTCCATTGCTCGTAAATTTAATACTTGATTACCCGCACCGCCAATCGCCACTCGCATTTTATTCGTCGCTCTTCACGTTCATATTCACTTCTGCAACTATTCCGCATCATTCGCCAACTCACCAGGGAGTTGGGCGAATTCTCTGATGAGTTGGGCAATCTTATTAGTAGGTTAAGCGAATTATGTGATGAGTTGCGTGAATTCACTGATGAGTTGGGTGGTTATTGGTCAGTTGAGCGAATTCACTGACGAGTTGGGTGATTTTATTGGTGAGTTGGGCAAATTCACTGATGAGTTGGGCAATCTTATTAGTAGGTTAAGCGAATTATGTGATGAGTTGAGTGAATTCACTGATGAGTTGGGTGGTTATTGGTCAGTTGAGCGAATTCACTGACGAGTTGGGTGATTTTATTGGTGCGTTGGGCAAATTCACTGATGAGTTGGGCAATCTTATTAGTAGGTTAAGCGAATTATGTGATGAGTTGAGTGAATTCACTGATGAGTTGGGTGGTTATTGGTCAGTTGAGCGAATTCACTTACGAGTTGGGTGATTTTATTGGTGAGTTGGGCAAATTCACTGATGAATTTTGTGATCTTAGCGGTGAACTGGATAAACTCACGTTGTCATGACAGTTTAAATAGCGGCGACAAATTTTACCGTTTCTTGTGGCAATAAATTGGCCAGGCTTCCGACTGCAATTAAAAAAGTGAAGAGAATAAGAAATCACGAATACAGGAGGAATGATATACTTATGAGGAATTTAAGATGAGCATGTTAATTGCCATCACTTTCCTCGTCCGATTGTGACTGGAGTCACTTTTTCCGGGGTCCAAGAGGCCCCCGCCGCCCACGTTTGATTCGTCACATTTTATCGGCTCCTGATAAGCGATGTGCACCGCGCGCACTTTGTTCTACGAGGAACTATGCGCGTATAAATGCACCACCACATGGTACGTGACACAAGTTCACCGAGTAGAGCAACGTATTGCGTGTTAAATACACACACGCAGCAGACGCGTTGCGATGCGTTGTTCGGGATCGGTGTTCAAGGTTCCCCGTGACGTCATCGACGTAACATTCAGCGTAGACTGGCTCAAACTCCTCCTCGAGCGCCTCTGTCTCACCTGGCGTGAACTGCCGTGCGGTTGCTCTGTTTTTTTTCTTCTTCTTTGTCTTCTTCTTCCTCTTCTGCTTCCTCGCGTACGTGCGACTTATACGCTGAGGAAAAATCATAGTATTGGTGAATATAAAGTGGCGACTATTCATTTTCACTTCGTATAACGAATACTTCGGGACTCGAAGACCTTGCAATGAGATTGCGTTCACAGTATCAAAATGGGATCGCTATAATTTTCACCTAATGTACCTATGAGTGGAAACGACGTGAATTAAGTCTGTAAACGAGTTGGAGGAGCACGGAGAGCAGGTGCGCGAACCAAGACGCCCCCTAACGCGGGTATAACATGTACATACGATTTGCAGAAAGCCCAAGATCTCCACCTATGCTTCCTGCAGGGGAACGAGAATATACATGAAGTATGATAATGAATAGCTGAGTACAACGCCATGGATGGTGTGTGCATATATACGGATAAGCACATCCACGTGACGAGAGTCAAGAATCGCGTGGTTAATTAGATCAAGATTATTTTAGCAAGGTAAAACACAATTTTTCCATCGAGTTACATCAAAGGAGTGTCTTTAAATTGCCGTCAAATGGTTTCGTCAAGTTCGATAAATATTGGTCCACGACTTTGCGTCAAATCGGTTCCACGAATTTGGATCAAGAGTGTTCTACACAGTTGAATCAGGATTGTTTTTTAAAGTGAAAATCAGATTGTTCCATCAAGTACAATGAACTCGGGTGACCAAGAGTGATGAAGATCGTTTCGTCAAATTGTCTCGGCGAGTTAATTCAAATTGTTACAAAAAGTTAGAGCGAAAAAAAAGGAGAACAGCGCGTAGGTGTGTTCACACATAATCATGACGCGTTCAATAATGTTTAGGATTTTACGCGCAAGTATAGGCAAAAGCCTGAGATCTATACTCAGTTTTGCTGCTGAGCAATGAGAATACAGATAAAGTATAATAGCCGGTTGCAGAGTACACCTATCAACTGGCGAGTGCGTATACGAACCCACGCACCTTGGTCCTCTAGGAAACTCGAGACCCCCCCCCCCCCCCCCCCCCGTCTACCCCCTTCATACTGCTGCCCCGGAATATCGTAGCCGCACGACGGCCTTTCCGAGCAGTGCACAGCAGCGCAACTCTCTTTATGTATATCCAGCGTAGCTTGGAAAAGAAAATGTGAGTGGCCAGCCCAGATTGAACAACCAGCCGTGCCAAAGCCTCGAGTGCCTCGAGTGAAAGGATATGCACAGACACACACGCACACTCTGATCTAATAGCTTATTGCATTACATCAGTATCATATATCCCTGTCAATGGATTGATACCTTGTGCCGTTTTACTTTATTAAGAGAATTACACTATAATAATTATTCAAGTAATAAATTGCTAGATATTTTAAGAAAGCAACCGAGAATAGATAACTATGCAAAGTTACGAATTGATATTCAGTGTTTGATAAATATATTTATATATATATATATATATATATATTTTTTTTTTCTTTCACCAGCGACTTCAATTCTCCAGCAGACAATGAAAATAATTTATTGTTTGTTGAGAGCGCATTGAGGAATTATTGTTTTGTTTATTATTTTTTATTTAGACAATTTATGAGTTAAGGAAAATCGTTGGAAGGAAATGAGGAACAAGGGCTTTGGAAACATTCGAGTGTAACTTGTTGTCATTATTGGATTAGAAACTCCGGTGGTATTATTAGAAGAGTCAATATTGCTTCAAACTCTTGAACTCTATTCTTAGCTATTGTGTGCTATATTTAATGTGCACATACTTTTGAGGCCTTCGCGCGTGATTACCATTACCCACAAGGCTGTGATCCCGTAGGATTGCGGAATGCTGCTATATTTGTACTCGACTAATGCAGAAAAGGTCAACCGGGAATTTTTTTGTTTTTTTATTAAGCAAGTTGTTCTAAGAATTCGAAATTCGTAGGAATATAAATCGATATATTTTCATTTTTTCATTAGACGATTATTATAAAATAGTTGACGAAAAATTAGAGAAATATAGCATCAACTGTTAAATAGATAGAAAAAAAAATATCGATGCATGATATAATGATCATATTTTTTGTTCCACCATAGAATCGTCTTAAAAAGTTGCTAAAATAAAATGCACTAAAATTAGTCGCTAAAAGTAATATGAAATCAATCCCAAAATCGTTTTTACATTTTCCGATGTACTTCGTCCTCGCATCTCGAAAATGTCACTTTTCCTCGTCTCAATTTTACACTGTTATTCTTATTCCAGCACCGTAAACAATAAAAACAAACATTACATGCTTCTACGCGCTTTTTAGCGTAAACCTAAGGACTTTCAAGTTGATACAACATATAGCCGTCCTTTATGTAATGTAGCTGTGGTGTAAAACAGCATGTATACAGAGTGTGACTCTATACGGGTGTGCACGTTTAAGTGACGAGAGCCAAGAATTGCGTATTTACGCAGCCGGTGCGTTTCAAACCCCCGGAACACTTTCACACCCGACTAACTGTTTTATGGGTACAGCCTCGTTTCTGGGCTCGCTCCTGCCAAGTACAGAGTCTCTTATCTTTGTCTTCGGCTGCTCCGAACTCCTTTCCTTCTCGTCGCGAATTTTGCACGTTCATTAATTACCGGTTGCCCGATCATTAACGCGCCGACTTATTTTCATTTTTGCGCAATCGGTGCGTGACGTTTTCACTGCACGTGATACCGTCACGAGTCTCCGTGTGTGCGCGTTTGGGGCCTTGAGGTGATCTTGCTTTGCCTGACTTCCCTCAAAGACGTTTATCTTAGCCAAATGAGTCCAAACAAATTCGCGTGACATTTTTCCATATGTATTAACGTTACTCCGGTGCATTAGGAGAGACCGGGGCGAGTTGGATCAAACGCTCTTAAAAATCAATAGTTCCTTGGAGCCCAAATAAATTCCGAAGAGTATGGGAACACCGCTCCACTTAATTACTAGGAGTTGCTTCGGCGAATGACGGCTCTTTAAGTTTTTGCTCCTTAGAATAAGAAATATATTTCTGAAGAGGCCCTGATCAGGGCGAAACGTTAGGTAACAAAAACTTAAAGAGCCGTTATTCGCCGAAGCACCTCCTAGTAATCCATTCTTAAACGGCTGAAGCTATTTATAATATTCAACACCGCTCCACTGTTTTATCATTTCGTTCCAAATATGCCCTTTCTCCCGAATATCGTCGCAAAAATTCATCGGCAATGCGAAAAAACTGGAGAGAATCTGATGCTTTCGCTTTCAAAGAAAATCTTCATTTCAATTCCGGATCATGAATATTGCGTACTCGAAAGGTAAAACGTAACAGGTCCTAAATTTATCGGTGAGAAATATCCTTGCAAACTGAGCGTCTTGAGGACAGCAAAAAAAAAAACAAAAAACGCATATTGATAATATATACCAGTGGGAAACGTGGCCAGATTCCACTTCGCGTGAGCCAAGAACAAAACGACCGTGCGATTCCTTAGTCCGCTCCCAAGAACTCGTGTGCTCTCCTAGCGATTGCTCGATCTGTCCGGAAACAGGGTATACAGTGCTGTTCACACAGACACAGGCATACGGGCAAAACCCTTTCCACTATACGTCACGACTCGCCATTCATGCTCCCGTCGTTTCACCCTCTCCCTTTACCCCTCCCTCCCACTTTTTCGCTATTCGCACGCGGTCGCTCGAGATGGAGCTTACCTCGGTGGAATGCGACCACGAATGCGTCCACGATCTCCCTCAATCGCTTTCTCCCCTCGTTCTCTGCGACTATGACCGAAAGGGTTCACCGTGGACGCGTGGGAGTAGCGTATACATCGAGATACCGTGAACATCTGCCGCTGTACTTCACAAGGACATTCGTCCTTTTTCACTGAAACCTCACGAAGGTGGGAAAGAAGAGCGAGCCACCGGATTTACCATTCTCCCGGGGGATTCCGGAGCCCGGAGTCGATTCTTCATCGCCTTGGACAAATGTAAAGCGATCAACGTCCAGTGCGATTGGCCCAATGATTTTCAATCGATCCGTTGTGCAGCTGGTCACGGCAGAATGCTTTTCGTCCTGCAGCTTCCCGTCGCAGTCGTTTTGCATGTAACCTTTCGTTTGTGTCCGAAAAATGATTTGCCGGTTGAGCGTGAAAAGGGTTGAAGATTATTGTGGATCTGTGAATGAACCCGCGTTTCATCGCTTGCGTTAGGTTGCATTATGTAATGATGCGTGGGTGCAGGGGAAGGATTCAATGACTGCCAACGTAATTCGGCAGATGTGGCGAAATTTGTGTGAAAGATCTGTCAAAGGGCGACCCGTGGGTAAATGATATGCTGATGTTACTCATTCGACACGAGCCGAAGAGCTTTCGGGGGTGATGTCAGTGCGGCAGACTAGACAGATGTCGCAATTTCCTTTGCGGGATTAACACAACTTTCGTCAATTCGCGAGTTACGCTTGAATGGCCTTAATTTTGGAAAGCGTTTAGCAGATCACATTTCACTATTCATCACCCTAGGCGTTCCCATGGGCACATGGAAGATGTGGGATTATTATGACGGTATGGTCATTGATTGCTGACTGACGAGGTGAGGTTATTCAGGCAATGTATCGAGGTGATTTAACGTAGAGATCGGTATTTTTAGGCACAAGTTGGGTTGACTTTAAAACTATTCTTGTTTCATTGAGTCCAATCAATAGTTCCATCAATCTGGATCAAGATTTGTCAATTTATGAGAATGCGACATCCTTAAAAAAAAAATGTAAAATTCAATTTGATCGGTAGCAAAAATAATATTTTAATGTGGAAGCCATTTTGTTGTGATATAAGAGTCCATCGATAAACTGACTTTTGACATTCCGATAATTTTACATACATGATTTTGTCTCGTCATTATTTTTAGACCCAACTTCGACTCATCTAACACGTAGTAAGAGCATATTTCAGTGAAGTTAAAGAAAAAATAAACTCGCACTTTTTATCAACTTACGAAGAGGCTTTTTTGTGTCTGAAAGGCAAGTCAGCAATTGAGGAAACACGAAGATAATGCGGGAACGGTATTGCCGTTGTGGCTCGATGCTCGCCGAGTTTCATGAAAAATCGAGTACTTACGTTTGAGGTCAAACGCGATAACCTGAGTTCGATCGGAGGTCGAGACAGCGCAGTTTGTATTCCTTTCAACGAACAATTCCCACAATTGCGACTCGAAGAGTTATGCACTTTGTGGGTACTGCGTAATATTGAATATATCCTTGTCGAGCTGATGTAAAAATCGCAGTGAAACTGACCGAAAAAATAAGTTAATCCTCCCGACATCGATAATCGAGTATTGATTTTTATTTTAATCATTGCCCGGTTAGCGGTGATCAGGTGATCGATTCACTTTTCTACGTCGCTGCTTTGCTTTCCAAAATCAGCACAAATGCACTTAACAAAATTTCGGCACATCGATTGCGAAAATAAGCAAAGTCGTTATTAGACATATCGCGTTAATATCGATCATTAACTCGTTGGGATAAAAGTGTTATTAAAAAAATCGGTTTGGAAATATCGATTTTACAAAAGTACGAATAACTGGAAATCACCAAAATCGATGATCGCGTGAACCAAAAAAACTGTATCAGTGACGAGCATATGATAACCGGCGATTCCATAAAAACGTGAACTTCGAGAACCTTTGATTTTCCGATGTCGTAAGAGGAATCGGTAATTCAACGTCAAAGCTGCGTTATCACGTGCGCACTCTAACGACTCTGTTGTATAATTATCTTTCACGAAAAGTTGATCGAGTTGCTGTACAGCTCATCGATCCTTCGCCCGGTCAATTTGTGGCTGGGGAAGAAAAATTTCACCGTCATTTTAGGTACGCTACATTCTGTATATATATCGAACGATGCACTATCATCGTAACGATGGACGCAGCAAGTAATATCGCAGCTGCGCTATGCAGTGCCAAATCGTAATACTTCGTTTATATGCAAATACGTTGGATGTCGACAGCCATGCGGATGATGGTATGCACGCTTCGTCCACGAGATTTAAGCATATCGATACATTGGATCTCCTCGATGCATCAGATCCTCTTGATGCTCTTCACACTCACGTTAGGTTTACTGTCGCGCATAAAAAACCAAACAAAAACGTATCCTCATGTTTCTCGTCGTTATTTTTACGCATCTGTAGAATAAAAGCTAATGCAATATATATATAAATCAATTTTACTCCCATGTGATACTTTTTTTAATACCCGAAAATCACTGAGAAAAAGTATTAAATTCAGTATTAAAATCGTCTTAAAATAATACGATTTAATACTTTCTTTGATACTTAATACCATTTAATACTTTTTTTAATACTCAAGTCTCGAAAAAAAGTATTAAACTGAGCACTAAACAGTCCGATACGCCGGCCTTTTAATACTTTTTTTTTTTAATACTTTTTTAATACTTTTTTAATACTCTTTTAATACTTTTTTTTGCGCGGGCTGCGAACCATGAAACTTACCGCGTACCGTGAATCATATGATACATCTTAAGTAAATTTATTTATTGACCTCAACCAAGAATGATAAACAGTGCCACGTGTAACGGAATATACCGCGTACGGTGCATACCGTGCCACGAGATTGTGTGCGATAGACACTTCCTATTCAATGTTGCTTTGTTTTTTATGTTCGTGTGTGATACTCGAACAATAACAAGTATAATACCAATAATCGAGCCCAACGCACAGAGATAATTGCTAGAGAAAAATAGTAAAGCTTCGTTTCGTGATAAATATCTCTTCTGCCGTACTCTTTACACATGGAATCAGTAGAAAATACATATGTGCACTGTTGACCCTGTCGGCGACGGTAGAGCGTACGATTCGGTCAAAGGTGAATATTAACTCTCGTCGTTGAGTTACCAGTGATGATCTCCGGTTATAATTGCCTCGACTGGACGAGAGTCAACAATTGCGTGCATGTCGACATGGTCGGTATCTTCTTTGCAGAGTCGACGGCACAAATCGTGCTTTTTGTAAGCCGTATAATTGTAAGCGATTATGCTGTCCTGCCCAGCGTGAGACGAGCTTCCCATTGGATGAATAACATGTAAATAAACGGATCGAACGACCGCGCATCGTGTCATAAAATCCCACCGACCTATCACGCTCTTCAATATGTCATTAACATAATGACACATTTGGAAATATTTGCGGAATAAACTGAATGTTTAATCCGAGGTATATTGAATTTCAAACGCTCCACGAGTGACTCCAAAGTTTGTCGAAAGCTCTTCAATTATTTTCCTACAAGCCGGACTTCCTGTTGAATTATATTCGAGGTAAAGTCGTCAAAAGAAAGTTTTTTGAGAATCCCTAAATTAGGGACTAAATCTTTTTTTAAATTTTATTGCAGGTATAAATAATTATGGATTGATAATATATTGGGAGAGGTCAGGTTGAAAGATTTGACAAGTTGAAATCCTTTCAAGGGACAACAGCAATTGGCTGCGCCTTCTGACGATAAATTTCACACGGAGGGTGAAAAAACTTCGTCACGCGAATTCACGAAATTTCATTTTCGGGGAAATCCGGCCGACAGATCGACAAAAATTCGGTGAACGAAAGTGGAAAAATGGAGGCCAGGAAAATAAGGGCAGGTGGGGGTGGGCTAAACACGGGTTACCACCGATGGTAGACCGCAGTCGTCGTGTCACCTGCGCGTACAACACAAAGTGCCATTCGTACTGTACCATTAGCCTGTGGTCGTCGGGGGTAGAGTCTGTATTCACGCCTCGCGTAGAATCGTCGATCGAGCCATACGATTTCCATCGTACGTTTTCCGCGCTCCCTACTCTCGTCATGTCGCCGTTCGTCCGGTAATTCTTGCTTTACGACCCTACAACTGAATTATTGATGCGGGTAATTAGACTTCGAAAGCGTGGATATATATTCATGCATATATTCTCGGCTCTCAATCATTATACTTTCCGCCATAACTAAATATGAAAGATTTTCCACTAAGACGGCCACTTTTTTGTCAAACCTCCGGGATTTTTTTGATAAAAGCGACTGATATATGACCGATTATCAAACGAACTCGAGAGGCCCTAAATAATTGACCGAGCTGGTGGAGAATGTCTCATAGACAAATTTATAAATATATAATTATATATATATAAATATTTAGACCAGTTGGTCTATCTGTATTAAATTCTCTTCTGTGGTCACGTTCATGTGGATGAAGCCAAGTGACGAACTAATAGCACGGTTGACTCTGTCGTTTGCACTGAAGTACTCCAACACACGTTTTTTTAAATCCACGATACGTAAAGATAAGGATGACGAATCGGTGTGTGATTATGGAGGATGTCGCGTTTACATTTAACCACGACGTGCTACTCCATACAGAACGACTCAACCTTTAACCCGTATCCTTCGTTTCACTTTAGCTCCTAGCAACTCTGGGGTAAAATACAGCTTAGCTTATCTTCCGAAAAGCTTCAAGAATATTGTACTTGAGAAACTATGGGCTGTAAAAATGTTCGCAAATTATTTTTATTATTGACGGAATTACATCAAAGTTCTGATTTTTTTTTTTTTATTAAATCGAATTTCAATTCACTTTTTGTGCAAACTTTTCTCCTATTAATTTTTTTATAGCCGCAAAACTACGAAGTAGAATTGATGGTCAGCGAATTTTTAATAGGATGAAAATGATTGCGAGAAACCGAAATTGAAAAAAAAAAATTGATCTTCCTCGACTTGGCGAAACAACTTATCGATGCGCGGTTATGCTGTAACAATGAAAATGAGAGGCGGAGAAGAAGGGGCAGCAAAAGGAAAGAAAGGTTATATACGTGGGAAATGATTCTATACAAGGGAGAGAAACTCAATATAGAAACATACATGCATCCCCTTCTTCGGCTACCGGTATAGCTGAATTATTTGGAGGGCGGGATGGGCATGAATGGGACGGAATTAGGGAACAGAGAAAAGCCGGATTCTCCACCCTCCCAAGGATCATTATCTAGAGCTCACTCCTACACGTCTTACGTCTCAAAGTGCCCGTGTTATACATAAATGATCCTAATGGCAGATAATTTGTCACTGCAGCAATATCGATCGATGGCCTTTCCGATTTTATTCCCTCGATGAGAAAGACATAATAATTGATAGAATCATCCAAAAGCCACCCTTTATTATATATACTACAAACAAAATTTTTCCTCGACTTTTGTTCTACAAATTTTTTATTCGAAATTTCATTTTCTTCTTCGTTCACAAATTTTCCTCGAAAAAAGCAAGAAAATGTTTGACCTTAAAACTTGAATCTCGTGGGTGCAATTATGTATCGTTGCGGAATCACCAGAAATCTACGCTCGAGCTACTACCCTTTAACTCAGTTCGTGTTTCAACGGCCTTTAAATTAGTGAGTAACGGCGTCTAAAGCAGGAGACGTAAAATCGAGTTAGGAGCGATAGCGCGGTGCAACGAGCGTCAATGAAAGCCCATAAAGATATTAGGCGAGTGGGATGATGCTGGTCAGAGGCTCTGGAGGCTCGTTACCACAGGGTTTCCGATTAAGAACGCCTCGTTTCGTTTTTCAATCCCTTCGTCTCTCAATTTTCGAGCTCTGCACGTAATATTTTCATACAAAACGAGGTTGGGCTCGGCGTCGCCTCGGCCGACTGTCACATGTGATCCGAGACATTTCTTACTTTACTGCCCTAGGCGTGTATTATATTATTTTTTCGAACTTCAATATGTATGGAATAAATCCTATAAAAATAATTCCCAATTCTTTTCTTATACTTTCAAAATAAATTGTCAAAGTTTGGACTGCTGCTGTTGTTTATACACTGTTGCACAATTTCGCCGCTTCGAGCGTTGGCTATCCAAAATGACTGCCAATGAAGGGCACGTGCCGAGCCAATAGCGACACCGTGATTTATCGAGACCCTTTTCTCACGACACTTTCCTCCAAAATTTTCAGTACAGTGCGTGAAAATCTCGAGAATAATTATTATCAGCAAAAAAAACGTTTTTCTACAGAAAATATGGGCACGAAGTGGAAATGAATAGTTTTGAAGAAAATGTCTCGAGTGCAACAAGAGTTTCATGGCACGGATCAGAAGCGATTGCCTTGAGAGATGCTAATTTGCTCGCCGCCTACGATGAGTTTCCAGCTTCGAGGTTCTTTAATCCTTAAAGTACGAACCTCCACTTTCAACCAAGAGGGCCATCTCGTAACTAAGCCATCCTCGTTACATTTCCCGATACTTCCTCGCATTCGCTACTGGCAACGCTCGCCAAACTTTAGCGACTCTCAACCTCGACTCTCTCGCTTGAGGCTCGATTTTCTCGGATATTTCATTCCTCGGATTATTTTCCTTTCAGCTATTCGTTAACAACACGCTTAAACTCTTTAGTAAAACTAGGAATACACAGATCAATTACAATTTCACGTGCAATCTACGTTTGCATTTGATTCCAGAAAAAAATAATAATTCATCCGAAAAAGGGAATAAAGTTAATTGCTTGAAACAGGTCATTTTGGATTATTTTCCTTCGGAAACGAATCCATCAACATTCATCAACGCAATTCAACATCGAGTGTACTTAAGTTATATATTTCCAATTATTTATTTTCACTGCGATATACAGCGATGTTGTGCATTAAGAGTGCATTGTGTATCCCATTATGAGGAATACGATTTTTATCGAAACTATTTCAATAGTTCGCGAAGCGATCTCCAAGTGAACTCAGTCATCCGTCGGACCTTTCAATAGTGCATTTATTATACCCGGGCTTGTTTTGTTTCTTCCACTTGAGTTATCGATAACATCGTAATGACGATGCAAGGGACGAGAGCTTTCATGTTTTTCACCACGGAATGTTGTGATGGCGAAGGTAGAGACCGTGCGATTGAGCTTAATATTTGGTCTACGGCTGTATATTGTAATCCAGCTCTTTACGTTGAACGTTAACTCACGGAGCAAAACATACAACGTGGCTCAGTGGGTATAACTTTGATATTGAGAGGCGCTGCTTAGCAACTGGTGTCCTCGCGACTTCAACCACCCTCCCCTTGATTCTTCTTGCCTCTCGCGCACCTCGTACGCTCTCCTCCTCGTCGTAGCCGTAGACTTTGTCGTCGTCGTCGTCGTCGTGGTACTCGATACGCCCCCGCACCCTCTCAACCACCCGTAGCTCAACCCGCGCTTCTCAATACCCCACGAATTTACCATGTCGCCACTGTAGTCATTCCGTTTACACGTATAAATCCGTTCCTCGAACCCGCGTTCTCCGTTCCCGTTTCTAATACTCCGTTCGACGTACGTGTACCGACTATCGAGCTTATTCCTCACGTACTACGCGCTGTTCCGTGTATGCCACTGGTTTTTCTTCTTCACTTTTTTTTTTTTTTCAGGTCCATTGAATGAAAATAAACCCAATTTTTTATACAATCATCGCAAATAATTGTTGAACCATTTTTTTTAAATAATCAGTTTACCTTGAAAATAATTGGTTACAGGCCTCGGAATAAAATGTATGGTTACGTGAGCTTTCGAATGAAATCTTCGAATATTTTTGCCAGCCGGAGCAGAAAAGAGGTCAGGTACATTAGATCCCGAAGTGATACTGTGTTTTATATAAAACTGAACTTAAAAAAAAAAGATTTTTTTTAAAGTTCAGTTTTAATAATACGAAAATGTGTGATAAGAATTGAATCGGGTTTCGACCTTGCCACCGTGAATTTTATCGCCACAAGGGCTCAAAAGTCCACGTAGGGCTTCTCAGACAGCACCTGCATTGGTGTCTGGGGAATGGAGGACTCTGGGGGTACGTGAATTGTAGCACTTGTTGCTCTGACCTCGACGCAATCTCTCTCGACAATTCCAGTATCCTTCGGTGTCTCTTGTTTTCATGATTTTTCTCATCTCCTCAAGAATATTGAGGGCTACGATATTTTTATTTACTTAAAAAAATAATAATACTCGAGGATTCTAATTAAAATGTGGCGCAATATTGCAAAATGTCTTTTTATTTGTTCCCTGTATTTAATAAATTACATATTCATCTACATTCATCAGTTACACAGAAAATTTAGAGTTACAGACAGACAACGCTATGAAATGTCATAACAGTGTTGGCACTCGATACATGGATCTTTCAAAATGAAATAAAGCTGTGAAATCGATTTCTCCGGGTGCGTTGACATTTCGCAATAATAATCATAATAAATATAATCCAAGCTGCATCCTCGGATCGCAATGACAAAATGGTGCAAGGGTGTAACGCGCATAGCGTACATGGACCCTTATACGCATTTTCGTATTGGTATTTAACGGAAACTTTGGTTGTACCGAGCAAAATCTTTTGTTTACAAACATGAGGGTGAGTTGCATCCTCGGATCGCAATGACAAAATGGTGCAAGGGTGTAACGCGCATAGCGTACATGGACCCTTATACGCATTTTCGTATTGGTATTTAACGGAAACTTTGGTTGTACCGAGCAAAATCTTTTGTTTACAAACATGAGGGTGAGTTGCATCCTCGGATCGCAATGACAAAATGGTGCAAGGGTGTAACGCGCATAGCGTACATGGACCCTTATACGCATTTTCGTATTAGTATTTAACGGAAGCTTTGGTTGTACCGAGCAAAATCTTTTGTTTACAAACATGAGGGTGAGTTGCATCCTCGGATCGCAATGACAAAATGGTGCAAGGGTGTAACGCGCATAGCGTACATGGACCCTTATACGCATTTTCGTATTAGTATTTAACGGAAGCTTTGGTTGTAACGAGCAAAATCTGTTTACAAACATGAGGATGAAGAAAAGCGCGCGTTACCATGAAAATTAATATCTCTAATTGAATTAACGTCGTTGCTTTGCCATCGTACTCATCATCTTCGCACACAACGTGACAGTAATAAATTAGCAAGTTAGCTTGAAGAAGATTCTTTTTGTTGAATGGAGAACGTGTGTTTTTCCGGAGCATTTTTTTCCTCGTTCGTTTGTTGATACCACGTGTCACTCCGCACTTGATGTGCGCACTTGTTTCAATGAAAAAGGACATACCTTTACAAAGAATATCGCAAGAGAAAGTATGACTGGCACTGGCAGCAATTTGCTGACGTTGCTTTTGCCGCTAGCATTGCGTATGCTATTCCTCTATCTGCTTATCTGCCGTTTCAGCGTGATAAGAAAGTAAGGGTAAAACGAAAATGGGCATTTTTCTTTGAAATAACGTCGAGGCCCCTTCAATTCTATACCGGGCAGTCGTATACAAAAAAATTTACATCGCAAAAAAACAGTAACGAACGTTTGAAATAACGTTCGTTTTTCGTGCGACACAAAAAAATCTTATCCGACAATTCAGGTACACCACATATATGCGTGAAAAATTTAATTTTCATATCTAAAATCGTACACCGACATTTTCGTGAAACTGATAGGACACTTTTAAATGTGAACACCTATTGGGACTTACGCAAATGATCGTATAATTTTTTTCATCCGCTGCTCGAATGGCTTTTATTAATTTGCGGTGTACACTTTGAAATGTGCACAGCGTTTTGAAGTATACGATAAAGTTTGTGGAAATTTTTCGGTATGCTTTTGAACACGTGTGACTTTTTTTTGCGATAAGAGATTTTTTGGTGCACCACTTTATTATGCACCGGCGGGGAGTGATAAATCAAAAGTACGTTTTAATGATCCGCTTAACGTGATTTTTTGTCGATACTATGAAATGCGTTGTGCATTACCATTGCTTACTCAAGTGCGCATGTACCTGAGTCAAGATCGACGCGGTCTTCGCCAATACGTTACTCGTTTAGTTATTGCAGAATGCAAAAAAAAAAAAATAATCGTGTCCGTAATATTTTCCATTGAACGATGACAATAAGAAGTTTAAGTTCCATTGAAAGCGACAAAATATAGTAAAACGTAGATTTACTGTTTTGCATTTTTTTATTTTTCGGAATTGAAGTAAATGAAAATAAAAAAGGTGATAAGCTTCAATTAAAAATAATAAATTTGTTTCAATTTCAATAATTGCCCGTCATTTTCTCAAGTGTATGTAAATTTAGATCAGCAGATGTTTAAATACGTATTCGAAGTTCTCCGGAGAATTTTTTCTTTATTGTAACGGAAAAAATGTATAGTCGGCATTCGGATTTTGAAATAAAAAAAATGCTATTAACTTTATGGAATAAAATTGATGAAAAACCATATTTTCTGCAAATATTTTATCTAATTACATAACATAAATTAAGAATATCGTTTCGCACGAAATAATCAGATATTATCGGCTTAAAATATTCAATTATATCTTATGGTGAAATTGTCAAATTAATTAAGAGTCGCTGCTCAATCGAAGCTTAGATCGAATTAATCGAGATGCAGGGGTTAATGGGAAATGTCGCGAGGATCTGTTATACGCAATTCGCTGAAGTATATCCGTTTAAGTCTGTACGGGGGAAGCTCGTTCTGGTTAAGAGGCCAGAAGTGTCTCTCGCGCGAACAGCTGGTTATTCGCGAAAATTAATCAACCGACATTTGCCGGAATGGAAGCTGCGCCAAGATGTGACCGAAATTCCTTTAGCCTTGTATCTATCGATTTCACTGTAACTGCTACACTTCCTCACCAGTAACACAAAATTGATTTATCGAGACCAATTTCAATTCGCCTATATAATTTATTCATGAAGCGATTTTTTAAACATTACTTTCCAACGTAAAAAAATTCTTTAAAACGAAATGACATCAACGTTTACTTCACGAGCAATCGAAATTAATCTATTTTTTCTAATTGAAGAAGAATTTACATTGTCGTTGGTGCCGGGTCACATTTTATTCGTCCATTGCACTGAATGTTCTCTGTATATAAATCATTTAGAAACGACTTTCGTTTTTCGTGTACTATTCATAGATCAATGTCTAATGATCATCGGTTGCTCGCCTGAGGCGATGATATGTAATAGTTTCGACTCAAATAACTGACAAACTCGAGTGACAGGTGCGTCGAGTCACGTGGAAACCTCTGTCAGGTGCTTTGCCACTTAATGGGATGCAATATCAGCAACGTAAGATCAAAGAGGACGTTAAATTGTCCTCACTTCGAGTGAACGCACTTTCCGTTCGACGAAAAACTAATTTGTGAGCGTTATCATCTATTTCGAGTGAATTCTCGTGATTTAACAAAAAATCGAAGAGCTTCGTAGTGAAAACTTGGATAACTCATTATTAATTGTCGTAGATTGGTTTTTTCTAATCAGGTCATTTGGTGATAATGAAACATTTGAATAATTACGCCGTTGCTGTAAGAGTCAATGTTGCAAGGGTTTCCCCATCGAGTTAGAGCGCTTTTATACGCATTACTGGCTGCAAAAAAATGTTTTTTGCCTGCCTAATACTTTTTCACCCGTCTTCATCATCACCCCGTCGTTAATATCCTTCCAAAATCCCAGTGGACGTCGAGGGGAATATCGAGCGAGACACGACGTGGCCCTCGTCGAGAGGGCCAAGAAATCTCCTGTTCCAGCGAGCTCGGGCTAATCTCCCGACGTTTTGGCCAATTAATCAAGCTCGGCTTCATCAAATTATTTCGTTACCAATTTGCCTACCTCCTGTTTTCCCTCTTTTTATATGCATTCGTTGGCCCTTGCCTTCGCAGACTCGTTATTCCCCAACCGAATTTCCTCCCCGAGTTTGAGGTAATTTTTCAACCCTGTTAACCCTTTCAGAGGATCCACGAATTTCGGAATTCTTCGAGAATATTTGATTTCTCAATAATTTATAATTGTAGAATAATTTTACCACTCCATTGTTAACTTGTATGAGTTAATTGTGTACCATTTTGACGCATCGAAAAGTCAGAAAATTATTTATTCGTTTTTCAAACTACTTTTTTAAAAAAATAATCAGAATAATTATTCGGCTCGTTTCTATTCATCCCCCAAGGATCCATAATTTTGCTGATTTTCTTCATGGATTTTTCGAGGATTCTGCTTTTGCTACGAGCGGATGATTCACTAGATCGTCGAGTGTTGGGTCAGGGGTGGTTATCCCCTGTAGGCCGTTCGGTCGCGAAAGTACCTAAATCCAACAGGTGGCTGGAAAGGGTTGTGGAAGCGTTGAGGCCAGCCTCACCGCAAGCACACTGTCTTACCCCCCCCCCCCCCCCCCCCCCCCTCCTTTCCAGAACTTCCGCAGTCCCTTCCATCGTCTAATACCAAAAAACAAAGTTTTTATCACATTGGATTTTTTTCTTCGGAAAATTCATATATCCCACATGGAAATGAAAATTTATGGACAATATATTCAACATACAGAACGTTTTTGTCGCCAAACGTACATGAAATATACCATATTTATATATATATATACATATATGAAATTTGGACAGTGATCCATCTGGAACCTGGCTGGGATTTTTATTTTACGGTTGGATTCCATTCGTTCATTGAAATCGATTCTAAGCATGAGACACAACGATGTAAAACTGGATTTGTCTACTCATTGAAGTCTCAACTTCGTACTTCATATATCTATAGGTACGATTTCATTGAAGTTTGTATGGGCGGTAGCCAGTGACTGAGCGAGTACTCACCGCTCGCGTGAACACGGCGTGTACGTAGTAATCTCCGTTCCGTATATCGTGTTGCTCTTATGCAACGACGGGGACTACGCCGAGGGGAATGAGAAAAAAGGAGGAGCGAGGGAGCGAGAAAGAAGGAAACTGGTAGTTCCCGACGGGTGGTTCAGTAGAATTAATACCTATAGTCAAATCCATGCGAGACAGACGTCGTTTTCCTTGAGTCACACTCACGCTCGCACTCACACGCACTCGCACTCACTCTCGCACTCACACTCGCACTCAGACTCACACTCACACTCACACTCAGACTCACACTCACACTCACACTCACACTCGCACTCGCACTCACACTCACACTCAGACTCACACTCACACTCACACTCACACTCGCACTCGCACTCACACTCACACTCACACTCATACTCGAATTGCACTCACATACCAGTGGGTGATACATCGATGTTAAAAAATATGAAAATGACGAGAGAGAGAGAGAGATATAACCGGAAAGAATAAAGAAAGGCGGAAAGTAAAGGCAGTGAGATTGAGAGATGGAGAGAGCGAGCGGATTACGGCACGCTTCTTTCTTTGAGGGTGAGAGGGTGGCTTCACCGCTCAATCGGCCAAGCATATCAGAGGGGTCGAGAGAACGGAATGGTCGGAGCCAGAGACAGAGAGAGAGAGAGAGAGAAAGAGAGAGAGAGTGACAGTCTGAGGAAGGCAATGGCAAAGGAAGAAAAAGGAAATGAAATAGTGTATAGTTATATTGATACACGGTGTAGACTTCACTGGTAGTATAAAACGACGAGAGAGGCGGAGGAGCCGGTTACTCTGATGCTGAACGGCAAAGAAAACCTTACTCTAGGCTTTGCGTGCGAGAGAGAGAGATGGAGAGAGGGAAAGAGAGGGAGAGAAATCTAATTGAGATCAATTGCGACTCAGCCAGGGTCAACTCACTACTCCGGGCTTGAGCCAACTCACCACCGCGCGCTTCTGATGCGAGAGCCTGAGCGAGATGAAACTATAGATAGAGGTATGCACCCGAACGTCACATACATTATGCATGCGTCGTGGCGGCCAATGCACGCGACGCAACTCCACTCGACGTATCAACGTCTTTCGGTATGAGAGACGAGGAGAGATGTAGTGGATACGTATAGCGTCATTTACCGTATATACATGCTGTTCCACAATGAGTATTACAGTTTTTTTTAAGGTCATATTTCCACGGTAAAAAATCGGGGTACTTGCAATGGGAATCGGGGGTGGGCGATATTTATATTAAAATTGTACCGAACGAACATGTACATGAAAATTTATTTGACTCTACTGAAATCTTTTATTCAGTTTTATTGTAATAATTGAATTTTGGTTTTCCCTAAATATTTATATGTATTTAATTAAAATGTGCGTAGGTTTTATTACATTTATCATCGATTCGGTCAGAATAATAGGAGCTCAAATAAAAATTGGCTTTCGTTATACTTAATTATTTATTTCTCTGGAATAAATATTTTGGTAAATGGACGAAATTCGTCTTGGTGAAATCAAGTTGGTGTTTATGTTTTATGCAATTTTTCGAGTCTTATGAGGCGCCGGTTTACTTTTTTTTTAAATGGACCTTGAAATTTTACATTTTCAAAACCTGTTCCGCTACCCGTGGAATACCCCATAGATATACGAACCTTTGTGCCGTGCGTACGCGTCCTCCAATGCAACGAGGGAAAATTAAAGATCAATTGGCACCCGGACTTGAGTCATGAGAATACGTCGACATTTACGATCCAGTGCTGTACGTCTTGCGTTCGCGAGTACCTCGGGCTCTTTCTTGAAGAGCTCAGCCTTCTCATGTTACCATACGTACTATAATAATTATCATTACACGTGCATGTAGTAATCTGGATATGAGAATACGCGATTAAAAAATCGATTATCAACGAGTACGCAAATACTATTATCTCGTACCCGGCATTTGTTTTGCAAGAATGCAACAGGTCGTGCGGGTGGATGAACTTGACACCGGAATTTCATGAAATTTCAATACTCATCGTTAAATATGCCCTGACTTTAGTTATTTTTTTTCTTTCTGTTTTACTAATTATTCACTCGTGGCAATGAAAATTTAGTACAATTGCAACGCCGTCATTAAATGTATCAGAAAAAATGCATAAAATTAAATAGCACAAAATTATCAATGACCATTGGAAATATTTTTTTTTATCACAATGTATCTAAATTGCAAATTGTACTTCAGAATAACTCGTTACTTTTTGTCTTAGTGATTTTTCATACTTGACGAAAAAAACGTTTAGTTACATCGCTCTCGTTTTTTTTTCTCGGTGTCACAAAGCGTCATTTGGACAATTCTCCATGGGAATAAATTATTCTCTCGGTTATCAAAGACTCAAATTATTACTTTCTTCTTATGGAAAAAAAAAAAAAAATCGTTTCGTTCGACAGCTTCAGCGACATTACTTTCCCCGCTGTTCGCGCAACAGTGACTCGAGTATCACTCGGTTCGTGTGTCAGCGTTCCATGCTCTCTGCTGCGTCACGAAACCTGCGTCTAATCTCGCACTCGTTGCTCTCTCGACGTGGTGCACGGGGACGTATCAACTCCGATGACCCAGTTTCCTTTCCATCCCAGTGGCAGTAATGGCAATGGTGTGTGTGTGTGTGGTATATCGGCAGTTATGTTACACATGCCATAGCGAATACGTTCTTTCTTCTCGATATATTCGTGGTCCCCTTTTCTCTCAGCCTCACGGCCCTTATCCTCCCGTCCCCGTCACATCCCTCATCTAAGTATGTGTACATCTTTCCACCTTCTTCTTCGACTTCTCTTCCTCGAGAAAACTTTTTGCCGCGCAAACTTCTACCCGCGGTTGTACATTGAGTCGAGTAACTTGGACGAATGTATATTTATCGACATTATTTTTCCACGCAATATTTATCGTACTTTCGAAATTTTGGTGACGTCTTCTCCGTGAGTTTTCAACTTTTGAGGGTCCCCGTGACGTCTCCTCAAATTTGGTTTTTTTTTCTTTCCTTTTTTTCCCCCACGTATCAGAGTTGATAAAATATTTCTGTGAATATTTGTAAATAATATCTTTTATCCAACGTTACGACAATTTAATTACATTTTTCCACTTTCAATACAATACACCAAAGGTAAAATGTAAAATTTATGCGGATTGTTATTGTTATTATTATTATGTTTTTTCATTTGTATTATTCTGGTCAAAGGGTTTACAATATCGTGGTATTTCAACCGTAGACTGAAGCAGTTGAAGCAAGCAGTCAACTTGTTACGAATAAAGCTCCCGGTGCAATGGTTTGTGGCTCATAGTCAAAGAAATATATAATTCATTCTTTTGCTTTTATCCCCCCCCCCCCCCCCCTGAACACATCGCTCTTTCTTCAGCGTTTTTTTACCTCTGGCATTTCTTTCACTTTTCCCTCTTTCAGCCGCACTTTTCTTGCTCGACTATTCCTCAGCATTTTCATCTCCTTTTCGGTTCGAGCTCCTCGCCCCGAGACACTCACTTCGGACCACTAGCTGTAATGCTTGCATTCGCCCTTGGACTTTTACAGTGGAGACGCTCCGTGCACGGGAGTTTAATGCACGCTTTTCTTTTTCCCGACTCTCGTGCTTTCTTTATTTTAAATTACGACCCCCGGTGCGTTTATGATCATGTCGAAGAATGGCTGCATCCAAACCACACAGCAATGATAAAGAATAAAATAAAATAAAACGTAAAGATGAAGGAAGTGGAGATGTACCTTTTTCAAGATATCGAACGATGTTCGCACGTAATTGCGAACGATATTACTATCATTAATGAGCTTATGATAAAGCGAGTGACTAATATTAAGGCTATTTTCTGTACAATTATGGCCATACTTCAAAATAAATTTTCCGTTGCTGTGATTCGTACATTGAGAACAGCATTTGTGAACAGTAAAAAAATCGCAATGTTATATACGGCGGAATCAATATCTCTGAAAAAATATTCCACAAGCAAATCGTAATTGGGTTTTAAAAAATGTTCAAACTGTTGCCAAGTATTTCAAGAATGAGCTCAACGAAATATATTTTTCAGCAGTAATTTCGTTTCCGTGTAGAGTTATCAGAGAAAAACCAATTTCTTTTTTTTTTTTGTAGTTGTCAATGTCACTTTTTCCTCAAATACGTAAATTCAACAAATGATATGCAGAAGACATTGGATGTTTTTCATTTTCTAAAGTAATTTCGACAAATTTCCTCAGTCGAAACACAATTTTTATTTTTTTTCACTAGAATTGCTCTTACAAATTTCATTCTACAGCTCTAATACGAAATACATTTGTGAGTTTGACAAATAAAAAAAAGTGTTAACCTACCAACTTATCTCGCTTATAATTTTCGCGATTCGAGTCTTTCCAATTTTTAAAGTACGTCGTAATGCGTGATAAAAATGGTGGTCTCTCATTATCCATGTGATTATTGGCCGCGCTGGAATTTTTTAACTCCCTCAGCGGCTCTCGTTCAGCCTCTTCTTAACCCTCTGCGTGACACGTCATCCCCCAGTTGTCACTAGGGGGATGAAGCGGCCTCAAACATTCGCAGGAAGAAGCGCGCCTCGCTCACTTTGCTGAAGAGAGCGGCGAAGAAGAGCCCGTAGGGCGGTTCTGCGCTTGAGCGTCGGCTCCGGTTGAGAGCAACGATGAACCCAGGAAAAGTAGGAGAGAGTGTGTGCGAGAGCGGGAAGGGGGTTGCCAGCGGTACCGCCGTCGCCGCGACGCCCGGCGCCGCCAGACTTTGGGTTTCAGATTAATGGATCATTTTTCTTCTCTCGACTCGAGTCGAGAGTTGTGCGAGGGAGTAGCTTGTATAGCCGAGCGCGGAGGCAGAAGAGAGGAGCTGGGAAAGAGGAAGATTCGTGGGATGTTCCTTCTTCTTCTTCCCTTTTCCGGCCAAGTTCGCGAGATTCAAACGTCTACCTTTCACTCCCTTCTCACCATTTCACTCGATTTCCGTATAATCGCCGAATCCTTGAACCCAACGCTACGACCGTTTAATGTCGCGGTGTATTGACCAGTTGCCAAAATCTTCGATACTCCCTAACTTATTCAATTTCCATCTGAATATTTTATTAAATTCCCTTAAATCGCAAGAGAAATAAGAATTTATTAGAAGGTTGCAACTATTTTTCGGGAAATTTGTTCAATCTGAGAAGATGGGTTATTTTTGAAAATTAATTTGTAGAGGGGAAGGAGCGAAAAATGGGTTAATTTTTAAAACAAAACCACCAGAATTTATTTCAGAAAATGTGACGACTTTTTATGAAAATTTTATGACAACCATTTTCCCGTGAGACGAAAAAAAAATAAATAATTTATTGCCGCAGCGTTAACGTGGAAAAACGGTGCGGTAATTTGCGGTGAGTGGTCGTGACCGAAAAAATTGTTTCGTGCACCAGGCCCACCTGTTAATGCCTCAAGTTGAGTCGACGAGCTCTGGGATTTTTCCACTCGGGCTAAAGAGCCGGTAGACGTTATTCGAGAGTAAATCGAACTTTCTCGGCGACGACCACGTATTCAGGTAACCGCTCTGTAAAGGGACAGACACACATTCCGATAGCGAGTGATTCCCGCAATAACGGAAGTGGAAGAAGAAATGGAACCCGGGATATTCGGTGTGGTGGAGAGAAAGCAGGAAGCGAAAGGAGAAAAAAAACGTGTAAATCTTGTCTAGGGGGTGAACGAACAACCATTAAAATAGGGAACAAGAATACAGTGAACACTCTATATCATATATATATTTATGTATATGTATATACGTCGTGGCACTCGACCCCCTTTGGCGGCCACGCAGCAATTATTATGCTAATACATCGCGAATAAAACTCGACTGGCTCTCGTCTCTTTTCTCCTTTCCTCTTCATCACGACTCCTCCGCTCACTCGCCTTTTCTCACCCCCACAAACTTTTTTCCAATTCTCTATATACAGAGTTGTATCGCTTTAACCCTGAAGAATTGCAGAAACGCAGTAGTAACTAGTAGAGTATTATTAAAATGAGAGTAGCATTAGAAAAATGTAATTAAAAAAAAATTTTTGAACAAATATCGCACATGCATTTTTCACGTGAAAGAATATGATAGAAAATTGTGATGCATATTCGTGGGGTGATTTTGATTCGCTGGTCCAGTTGGCACGGAATGCCCTATGGAGTTCATTTAAATATCTTGGCATTTGAGGTCACTATGCGTATACTGATTAACTAAGTTTAGATTAATGTTATTCGACGATCAATTAGTCGGTAGAATCAGTATATTGCCTGACATTTTCATATGCTACTTTTATTGAAACAATACAATATTTTGTTAAAAATATAAATATTATGTACGAATAATTTAGTATTTATTTGACATTTATTTATCGTTCGTCCTATAACTTATTTATTATCAGATTTTATAACAGAGATTCGATAAATCTCAATATTAGCGTTTCACATTTATTATTTATTCTTCGATGTTGAGACAATTAATTAACATTATTCTTAGATTGTGTAGCACGTGCGCGTGGACGTCACGTGGATTATGAAAAGCTCTGTACATGCGGTATTGCTGCTGTTGCATTATTCTTATTAAATGGAATCTCAAGGCCGCGCCGAGCTGCGTCGACAACGGCCAATCGATATTTATCAAATTGAATGGTCGGAGGGTCGCGGTGGGGAGTATGTCACTAAAAGAACGAGAGAGAGAGAGAGGAGAGAGAGGGAGACACAGAGAGAGGGCTCGCCCTGGAAGAGCGAACACAGAAAATGTGTGCCGAAGTTGAGATTGCGAGATGCTCGTTCCGATGCTAATGCCATAAGCAGGCTCCTCTGCTTTTGCACACATTTTTATCATATATTTCACATAGACACTGTGTGTCCATGTGAAACACATATTGTACACACTACATACATGTGTGTACTATGTGAATCAGTGTAGATACGTCGAACCGAGTGGAAAGAGAGCCTTACGCACTTTTATTCACTCGAGTTTCCCTTCCGAAAGCAGCCCCTTCTCCCAAAGCAGTCCTTTCACCCCCTGCACTGCCGTTGGATCACTTTCTCTCCTATCGGGAAATCTAAAGTCTATCTCTACGTCTTATGCTTTTTTTTTTATGTCGACGGATGTGCTCCAGACAATTTTTACAGGGCTCTTCTGTCAAACCATGCACTTAAGCCCTTTGGCGACTTCACTCAGCCCCTTTTTCATTAACGATAATTATGATGCAGACAAAAATAATTAATATTTTTATGGATGAAAATAGTGGAATTATTTGGTTTAAAAAAATTCTTTTTTTCTCACGGTTTTCATGTAAATACGTTTTCTTTAAGTGGTGTAAAAATGGTTAATGGTTTTTCAGTTTCAGTTATTTATTTATTCATTTGAAATTACGATTTTTTCCACGGTGATAGATCTTGTGCATTTTTAGATACGAAAATTCTCTTGGTCGTTGAACAGAGAACCCTTTTATAGAAAGGCTCTCACTGTCGTCCCGATTATACTGAATATGTGCCACTATGAAACCAGCTTTGAAACATGGCTTTCAGATTCATTGCATATAGTGATTCAGTTCGCGAGTTATCACCGCTTCGATCATCACTCGTGCGAGACCCTTTGTTTTTCTACCGTATTTTTTCATCAGTATGAATAATGGAAAACATTGGTTCACGCTATTCTCTTCTTTTGCCTCTCGCGTTGCAACTTTTAATTTCAAAAAAAGCCACGAGTTTCTCCATTTTGTTCCAAGCACGTGATTCGTAACTTTTGTTTGGTTGTCGATGAAGTTCAGCCTTTGCAATGTACGTTCATTAACAAAAATATCAACAAAATACTAGATTCTCAATAATATAAAATATGAAAGCTACAAATTGTTTTTGCCAAATAATAATTATCGACTCAAGTAAACGATGAATGTTCCAAAAAAAAAGCTTCCTCTTACTTTTTCATTCTACAGTGAATTTGAGTACCATTTTGAGTAATCCAAAATGGTATTCCGTAGTTTGTCGCATAGTAGAACTTTCGAAATGTCCCCAATTAATAAAATTAATTCTTGCCAGTGGAATATATTGTTTCATCGTTAAAAAGTTGCGGAATCGACACAAATTGGTCCATCCTTAATCGTTTTTTCTTCGTGTTGCTATTGCTTTAATCAGTTATGGAAAAATGGTTCAATCGAGAAACAGGAACACGATACTTCCGTTCATTAACGATGTGCCGCCGAAGTGGGACGGGGAGGGGGTGGAGGGGGTGGTTTCCGAGTAAACGGCTCGTCACCCGAGGGCTTACAGTTTTTCGCCACGTCAGTTGGGAACGTTTGATCGTTCAATTAGCGACCACGGGGTGGCCAAAATTAATAGCTTCTTTGGATGAACGCTACACGGCGACGGATGTGAGAGGCGAGGATCAGCGAGCGGCGGCACCCCATCGCGTTGCTTCCTAACCTGTCGCTCCGTCTTTCTTTCCCTCGGTCTGTGCAATGAAAAAGCAGAAAGAAGGGTTGCCAGCCCTTGGACCCCTCAGAGTAACAAGGAGAGTAACAGACGCTCTTTAACCTCGGCTGTTTAAATTTTATTTTTCTTTCATTAGAAAAACGAGCAGTGAAAAACATCTTTTCAGTGGTCTCATTGTAGGCGTTGTACGTCAGCAACACTACACGAAAAATCTCGGTTAACGCGCAGTTGACGATGAAAGAACTGGCCGATTATTAATTATATCACCTTTCGTATCGGGATCGTCATAAATTCGCGAAAACTTCATAAACAGACACAATCAGAATTCAAAGAATACAAATTTTCTATTTCTTCGTTATTGCAAATCAGAAGTGGGTTTTTCATCGCATGATCAAAAATTCGGAGTGAAAAGTAATTAAACTTTCATAGTTTTCCAAATGAAAAAAAAAGTGGGTTTGAATTTACTTTCTCGAATTACCGTCAATTAAAATGTTACGCCTAAAGATATTAACAGACGAAATAAAAGTATAGTATTGTTGACTTAGTTGTTTTTTTTGCTGATATTTATAGCTTTCTAGGGGGTTAAGAATAAAGTGATGAGAGCAAGCGATTGATCGAGGAATTATGTGTATCCCCATTTCCAATCGTTATCAATGGTGTCAGGGTCTTCGCGCGAGTTATTCAACACTTTACTTCCCGAGTTGTGTGTGCTTTCAGCGAATCTCGCTTGGGCTGCCAATTCCTCGTCATTTTTCATACAAGTTCGTTTATTTTAGTGCCGGTGATCTCTCGTTCCGTTGCGATTATAAATCGTTATCAGTTTATCAGGCTCGCGTGACTCGCGGCAGATACAAAAATCTCCGTGGCCACGAGAACTCATCTCCGTAACACTCGCTTCAACGATAAGGAGTTATTCTTTTGCGAGACTCCCGAGAGCCTCGATCTAGCTCCGAACAGTTGTCTATAATCGCTCGAGTACGTCGAGGCCTTGCTCCGATTATTCGTCTCCCTCGTTCTCGAATTTTCTTACATGCACATCAATCGTTCCGAATCGTTACGCAATTGCACTGATTCATTTGAAAAAGCTTACGATATTCGCACCTGACAAAACTGACAGAAAAAGCACTGCAAGCCATCGAATATCTCCTAACGTTGAAAATAATGATTCTTCACTAAATATTTTATCGATTTTCTTCAATAATTTATAGCCGTTAATCCTTCAAATAACGCAGATAAAAAAATTAATATATAACTCTTACATCTGCTGCAATATATTTATCCCGATCTGATTTTTATTTAATTCTTGTGATATTCATAAAATACAGTGAAATTAATATATTCAATTTTCAAATCGATAGATAGTCTGGCATACATTTCACGACAAACCTTTTTTCTCATATCCTAATATCAATTTTCATTAACCAAGTTACCGCGAGGCGAAATTCGTTTGAATTAGCCAATTTTTAGAATTGTAATAATCGTCAAGTTATCGACAAACCGTTCGAATTTTGTCATTGGTTAAAATTTTTCGGGGATACTTATTCCTGTGTGGGAATGCGTAAGTGCAGTAAGCAACAATTAATTTTCAAGAAATGTCTCGAGCTGGCTTTTGGGCCCTTGTCGGTGTTCCTGTTCGGGGCGCCGCGTTGATAACCAATTTAGTTACATAACTCAACAATCATACTCGGAGTTGTAGCGATGCGTGGTCTCTCGTCTGTGGGTAAAGTTACACCGTCAGCCAACAGCGATAATTCGATGGTTGAGTTACGAAGCTTATGTCATCGCAGCGCAGACATCTCTGCCGGATCGCAGCGCTTCTGTTGCACAGTCGGCGTGGTATTCGTACTACAGACGTTGTTCGCATCCGCTACGATTAAATTGCAACGCGGTCTGCTCCGAGTCGCCTTTCGTGACTTCATTGCCGCCTGAAAGTGGCACTTCTGCTGCTACGATTGTGCCGCTGATAAGGTTACACCTTCCTATGTAATATCCTCTCTATTCGCTGTGTGCACGGCGGTGAAAAGTGGAAATAAGTGCCACTAACGCTTGGCCTGTCAAATTGTCGCACCGTTGAAACACTATTTTCCTGTAACGGAAAATACGATTACGTTTGCAGCCTATTTTTTCGTGAATTTTAATTTCACAGTAATGTTTTAAAATCCCTTTCCTCATATGACAAAGTTAGAGACATTTATTTCTCTAAGTATTTTGATACTGCGGAAATGATTCCCTCAACGCACTTTTACACTTTTACGGATTTTATGGAAGTTGTTTACTGGAATTTGAGATAGATATAGATTTGGGTTTGTTGGTTTTTATTTTTTTTGGGAAAAATCGGAAACCCGTTATTTTCCTTTGTGAAGATAAACAAATGTGTCTAGATAAGGAGTCGATATTCGATATGGGGGATGAACTAAAATTCGCTTAGGCTTTGCGAAGCTTCGCACCTAAAATAATATTCTTCGATTTGTTTTCCTATGACGAGCACACGGACGAAGAAAAGGCAAAGTCAATTAATCAGTGTTCGTGACCCCAGGGAATCACCGATATAAATTTCGATTGGTGGTACTGCTCGAGATTAGATCGTCGAACGTAATACACCGATAAGCTAAGGCAGAAGTAACAGTAGCAGCATCAGTTCGTTTTATGCTTGGAGTTATACATTGCGCAATAGATCAAGATTAATTTATCGTAGAATATTGCGTTGCTCGTATCTCTATCAAATGCAGCATATGTGGATGATTTCATGTATATCCATTTCTCACCAACTCCACTAACACACGTACCTTCGTTTTTTTCGATATCGGACACTTGCTGGAAAATCTGGAGTGGAATCCACATCCGGAGTGATTTAATGAATACATTTTTTATTCATTCGTTTTTGAGGCTTTAAAAGGAGACACGAATTATTGAATTTTTCATCTCAAGATTAAATTTATTAGCGAATTCTGCCGCTAATTTTCACGTTGATATGAAACTCGAGACGGAAGTTACGTTACAAATATTCTATTCTAAGTTCCTAAATTAATTCAACAATGGGAGCTTTATTTTCAATTCACCAATTTTATGACAAAGTATAATTTTTCATTTGTCAATGTACAAAAAATATTCCTAAACCTCTTTTAATATTCATAAATGTGCAACATAAGGAGCACTAAAATCTTCGATTTTGCAGGACAATTTTTACAATAGCGAAAACGTTTTAAATATCTTGTGTGTCAGCTGTTCACAAAATAAATAAAAAAACAACGTTCCGATCCGCTTTCAAAATTACAGTCTGCACGTATACTTAAAAATCTGGAGCATCGCTCGACACTCAGTAATTTTCCAGACTCTTTCGCAGTCGACAGCCTGCTGCGAGCGTTTTGATAGTAAGAAGTGTCATAGGAAAAATTCCAGACTGTCGAGCGCTTTTATCATTATGGATTAAGGTTCTTTTAAATGCTGAAGATGATTGAATGAGCTTGAAGTCGAGTGATATACAGTTTTCAGTGCGAGTTGCTGTGGGAGAATTTTATATCGGGCTATTTCTTCAATATTTTCAATATTTCCATAGCTTGCGAAAGCTCATGGTGCATCAATGAAAACGTAAGTGACTCGATTGTCGTTCGTCGTGATGCAACCCTGACTTGAATGTAGTCACGCGAAAGGCAAGGCCAAAGGCGAAAGCAGAGGCGTCACGACGCCGCGTGGGCGTCGAGGTCATCCATCATGGCCTCGTGTGAATTACCACCACCCCGTTCCGCTTCACGGGTAAACCTAAGGGAGTCAGAAGAGGCGAATGGGGTGAGAGTTGAGCTGCCGAGTTGTATCCATTTCTCTCCTCGTTCCTCTGAAGTCTGGCCGCAAGTCTGGGCTTTTCGCGGTCCACGATGGGCGCACTGCGCGCGCTTCAATCCATCGCTTTTTCAGTGTTGCGTCTATTAAAGTGTCGAAGAAACCGATCGAGTTCGTGAAAACTCACCAAAAATACATTAGTCAATGTGGCGACGATAAAAAGAATATGTAATCCGATTGTACACTGAAAAATGCATCTGAGACAATGAACCAAATCAGACAAATGCATCTGAGACAATGAACCAAAACGGAACAAAAAAATTCATTTAAATATCCCATAGAGAAAACGATTTTGCCATGCCAGCAAATCTTGTGCTAAAATAGTTATGGAATTGCGTTATTTCACAGACTAGCAATTTTTTTGCTGGGTCAAAAAAATGTTTTCCTCGTCTAGTACATAATACAAAGCCGTCGCTAATTTAGCAAACGATTCGTTGGGCCAGGAAAGCTCAATCTTCAAACTTGCAAAAAATCAAAATTCATTCACTTAAAAACAACTGTGAAAATAATATTACGTGTCTGAGTTGGATTCTGAGAAGGGTTGTAAAATGTCTCACCGAAAATCGCTCTACCGGACCATTTTGGTGGAGTTGAATACCACTCCAACAAAATAATTCAGCGCTTGTGGTTTTATTCTGCACTGTATACAGCCAATTAAAAATTACTGGTTCTGAAAAATACCTCGATTCCACAGTGATACATGGGCAATCCTCCAAGTTGGCCCAGGAAAGCTCAATCCTGAAACTTGCAAAAAATCAAAATTCATTCACTTAAAAACAACTGTGAAAATAATATTACGTGTCTGAGTTGGATTCTGAGAAGTGTTGTAAAATGTCTTACCGAAAATCGCTCTACCGGACCATTTTTGTGGAGTTGAATACCACTCCAACAAAATAATTCAGCGCTTGTGATTTTATTCTGCACTGTATACAGCCAATTAAAAATTACTGGTTCTGAAAAATACCTCGATTCCACAGTGATACATGGGCAATCCTCCAAGTTGGCCCAGGAAAGCTCAATCCTGAAACTTGCAAAAAATCAAAATTCATTCACTTAAAAACAACTGTGAAAATAATATTACGTGTCTGAGTTGGATTCTGAGAAGTGTTGTAAAATGTCTTACCGAAAATCGCTCTACCGGACCATTTTTGTGGAGTTGAATACCACTCCAACAAAATAATTCAGCGCTTGTGGTTTTATTCTGCACTGTATACAGCCAATTAAAAATTACTGGTTCTGAAAAATACCTCGATTCCACAGTGATACATGGGCAATCCTCCAAGTTGGCCCAGGAAGGCTCAATCCTGAAACTTGCAAAAAATCAAAATTCATTCACTTAAAAACAACTGTGAAAATAATATTACGTGTCTGAGTTGGATTCTGAGAAGTGTTGTAAAATGTCTTACCGAAAATCGCTCTACCGGACCATTTTTGTGGAGTTGAATACCACTCCAACAAAATAATTCAGCGCTTGTGATTTTATTCTGCACTGTATACAGCCAATTAAAAATTACTGGTTCTGAAAAATACCTCGATTCCACAGTGATACATGGGCAATCCTCCAAGTTGGCCCAGGAAAGCTCAATCCTGAAACTTGCAAAAAATCAAAATTCATTCACTTAAAAACAACTGTGAAAATAATATTACGTGTCTGAGTTGGATTCTGAGAAGGGTTGTAAAATGTCTCACCGAAAATCGCTCTACCGGACCATTTTGGTGGAGTTGAATACCACTCCAACAAAATAATTCAGCGCTTGTGGTTTTATTCTGCACTGTATACAGCCAATTAAAAATTACTCGTTCTGAAAAATACCTCGATTCCACAGTGATACATGGGCAATCCTCCAAGTTGGCCCAGGAAAGCTCAATCCTGAAACTTGCAAAAAATCAAAATTCATTCACTTAAAAACAACTGTGGAAATAATATTACGTGTCTGAGTTGGATTCTGAGAAGGGTTGTAAAATGTCTCACCGAAAATCGCTCTACCGGACCATTTTGGTGGAGTTGAATACCACTCCAACAAAATAATTCAGCGCTTGTGGTTTTATTCTGCACTGTATACAGCCAATTAAAAATTACTCGTTCTGAAAAATAACTCGATTCCACAATGATACATGGGCCAAGGATATCTTACATTGGTTGTTTTTTTTTTTTCACATGTCGTTAATAACTTCCCTCGGCGAAACAAGTTTGAAAAATTTCGAAGTAACGACTAACGACAGTTGGTTAACCAGGCGTGTCCCGGAGGCAACGACAATGATGTACAATGCCGCAATGCTCTTGGAGCTCCGGGGTATATTGTCCGGATTACGTTCTGGGTTGATGCATGTACTCCGCGACAGTATATCGTATTATAGAATATAGAAACAGAGACGCGAGTGAAAGAAATAGAAAGAAATGACAAAAAGACAAGCCACGGGAAAAACGGGACAAAAAGTATATATTCCACGATAAATTTCCGCGAGCGATGGAAGCTGAAGCACAGAGACTACCGGACGCCCTCATAACCCAGCACAAATTGCGCAAAAATACTAAACCCCTTCTAACTTTCGCCCTTTGCCGCACAGAGCTGTATGATGCTTCTGTCCAGTTCTGCCATTTTCCACTAACCATATCTCTCTCTTGTACCAACCTGCAGGCCCTCCGAACCTTCCACGTATAAATAGCCAGAATTTACCCTCAGGATCTAATTTTAACGAAAGCCTTTTCTGCGAACGCTTCAATCGTCTCTCTGGAAATTCATTTTTTGCTACACGCTCTTCTCTCGATGGATTAAATGTACACAGAGATACTCACTGAATTGATACCAGTGAAGGTAGAAGATTATGCTTTTTATAAAATTATTTCGTCCTTTACACTGTGTATAATGCCCAGTGTAAATGCCTCGCCAAAATAGCGCGCTTAAGTTTCATTAACATCACATTACATTGAATGTACACTTTCGAAATTTGTGCACTCGTTACTCCTACGAAATATCGTAACGACACTTTACCGAAAATCGCAAGAACGTAATATGCCAACTGCAGTGACCCTTCGATAAAATTCATCTTGTTCAACAAAACATTGTATGAGCCTGTATTTGTATCTTTCAGATACGAAGCTTTTGAATAATGTCTTTGAATTGGGCAAGGTTGTTAACCTGAAGAAAATCGGTAAATCAATTGTTCTCTCGCGTCTTTACTTCAAACGCAATTTCGATTTAATCAAACATTAGGACCAAAGAGTTTGGATATTGAATCCATCGAAAAATCTCTATAGCAACTTATTCGAGATATCCCGTATCGCAAATTTATGATATTCGTCGTATATGACGAATTAGATTCCGACAAACTTTTAGCCCGGCTACCATCAATGCCCGATCACAACCCTGTGCTCATTTCCGTGGGGATTCCGAACCCACCGTGATTAAAGAATCGCTGACCATCACTTTTGCCCCAGATATAAGGAAATATGGTCAGCCCGAGCCCCGCCTCCAATCAATTCACGCACAGGGCTTTGGATTGGGCGAAATGTCGAAGCATCCCCCGTCGATTGTGCGGTCGGAAAAGTTTTCGGACTCACGAGTCCAAGATATCAGGGTGATTTCTCGATCTCTAATATCGAGGATTCGGTGCGCGGTGCCACAAGCGTTTCATCGATATTTCAACCGCGATAAAGACGGAGGAAGCTCGCGCGAGCTGCTCGCAAGCACGATAAAGGAATCTATTACCGCGAGAGTCGTCTCACGGACGAACGGAGAGGAAGAAACGGGGGAAACTGGAAAAGGCGCGCTTTGGATTTCTCCGCAGCGACGAAACCGGCGCATACACACTACCGTTTCACTACACACGTATACTGCATCTTCCATCTTTCTTCTTCACAAAACCCCCGCTCTCGTGCGTCCAACTATTCAACTCGAGAATCGCAAAAGAATATCGCGCCCGGATACTTCGACTTTCAACCTCGTGTGTATGTATGTACGTATGTGTGTGTGTGTGTGTGTGTTAAGTTCCGGCTCGCGCTGTCCGACGGAATTTCGTGGTTACAGATAATATTCTTTACAGCCCCGTGAATTTATTCCGAAATCCGGGTCTGGTTTGGTGGTTCGGCTGAGTTAAAACGGAGAAAAGTCTACCTCGGCTTGGTATACACTCGACGTTGTACGACGAATGCTTTCTCTCCCGATCTCAATGGTCGTCTCCGCTCGTGATTTGTGCAGTTATTAATTCGCCGCTGAACTCGTAAGATTTTTCCGAAGATTCAGCTGTATTTGCTTCCGGGTTCTTCTCCGCTCTTCGGTTGCGGAGTGATTTATTCAGTCTCATTCTTTCTCGCTCCTATCAAAGATTATATTTTTACTTTGGGGAATACACAAATGCGCGGGGGATTTATCGTTTTGGTAGGTCTTCCGGGCTTTGTCGCGTACTCGATCGACTATCAAGCGCATCGGAAGATCGGATAAATTCAACGCTGACGAATAATACTCCTCAAGGAGGATGAACGCATTTTCATTTTTTCGCTTTCCACTTTGTCGCGAGGATCGTTTGATGAAAATGTGTAATATGCGTAATATGAGGATCTCGTTTTAGAAAAGTGATATTGCGAAAGAGCTTTGTGCGCTTTGCGCAGATTTTTCATCCAGAGAACGATAAATTTTCATCGTCGAAATTAGCGTTCTGTGTAACATCCCCATCCACACGTGCCCTACAATACGCACAAATCCTATTTCAATTTTATCGGGATTTTATGGCACCACGGAAAAATAACGTACCCGTCGGCGGTCAAACGAAAAAATACCTCTCGCGTTACACTCGCAAAAATACGCTGTTTTTATGATCTTAATAGCGACCGAAAGTGGTTCACTAATTTGAGTGGAATTGGTCAACGAAAAAATGTCAATATGAATAATGTTGTTAATGGTGGAAGTACAATTTTTTTATTTCTGTTCTTCTGTCTGATATGCCCGAGTCATTCATAATGATCATCTCAGAAGGTCCTGAATAGGTTTTGCTAAATTCACAGCATTGCTACCTTTTTCAGGGACTCTATTATCTAAAATTTAAAAATTAATTCATACTGTTATTTTAATCTCCATCATCTCTGCAACGGGGATCAGTGAAAGGTCGAAAATCCTTCGGACGATTCTGCATTCACTTGTGCACAAAAATTGTGCAGAGCTTGCAGAATACAATATGTAAACCATCGGGCTTATCTAACAAGACATTGATTCGTTTAACACAAAAAAAAAAATCAGGCAAATCGGCCAATATTTCTACGTGATCAAGTGTAAAAGTGTGACATTCGGTGGTAAAGACTGAACTGCTTCGAGTGAGGATCAGATTAGCCAGTTTTTCACTTAGACGAGACAATGGAGCCGATAAAGTCCAAAGTCCCAACAAAATTCCAGCGCAATTCTGAAAAACTTGATACTCGGTGAAATGTAAAAGCGAGACTCACACAGCGTCACGCATAAAATCTCACTGTCTGCCCGAGAAAATAGCAAGCAGATTGTTTCAATACATTTTTTCCAATTACCAAAACGACTTTACAGACAAACGAGCCCGGAGAGAGGAAACCGCTCAACGTCCGACGAACAAACGTCTTTTTCTTGCCAGTGGAAGACGGCAAAACATTTTCGAAACATTGTCGAAACATCTGTAAGCTCCACCGACGAATCACATGCATACGGACTGCGAGTTCACGAGCTACCCTGGATAACGTATCCAATGGGCGGGAAACCGATTGGCAGTCGTTAACGTAAATACGAGAGAGGAGAGCAAGTCAAACAAAAGACAGAAGACAGACTGAGAAGTGATCGGATATCGGGATTAGTGAATTGGCTCACTCGGCTCTATCTCCACGATGTACTTCACCCTCTTCTGTCTCCTCTCGTCGTCCCCTTCTTCATTGCCATATATGGAACACGATTCAGTATCAGACAGTTTCTTCCTGGCGTCATTGAGCGCACGTATCCTCGACGACGTTTGATCCTGATTCGGCAGTCCAAATTTCTGATTTGAGTGCTTCGCGATTGAGCCGAAATTTATGCGACAATATCGTCCTCACTGGACTATTCCTGAAGTCATGAGGGTTCTTTTTCTTAGCCCGGATTTCTTCCCGAACGGGACCTTTGCTGTTTTTACATCTCCGAATACGTGGTTTATTACGCAGACCTATTTTCCGTAAATTTCTCTGTCCACAGGACACGCTCCTTCTCCTCACTGTCACGCGAATTATGCACAGACGAAGAGTCCTCTTTGTTCAACAACTGGAAGACACATCACGTCGATTATACCTTGGCCAGAAGCAGAAGCTCGCCGGGGCTTTTTATCAAATTGATGCTGAGTTGATGGAACGACTGACGGAAAGTCCCACGTGTCTTGGCCACAATTGAGTGCTTGGACAATATGTGCACACTTCTTTGTAATCTAAAAGTGAAGAAAGGCGGGACTGTTGGGAGTTGAGTGAAGAGATCTGCTTTTTTCTGCTGTCAAATCTGCTCGTTGTCGTCATTTTTTTTTTAATACAGATTATTTTCTCATGTTTTTACCGAAATGTTATCTGACACTTTATCTTGTGATGATTTTTTTACGTATTGTTGTCACGTTTAAAAATACAAAAATTATGTTGAATATTTCTTAGGGGCGGAAATAAGAATTTATATTTTTTTTAAATTTGGAGAACTTCTTAATCAGTCGGAAGAATATTTAATCTAATTATGTGTTATACTTTCGATAACCCGACCAATTTCTGGTTAATTATACTGGTAGAATAATTTTAAAAAAAATGTCTTCTCGTCTTTAACAACAATTGTGGTTAGAGCGTGATTCACAGAAAAATAACCACACCGATCAGTCCCATGTAGGATAAGAGAGGAACTGAATTCAACCGCAATTCACAATAAAACCACTTGAACTTCCTACTGAAAATTTGGACGAACCTATCTTTGTGGTGTGGAAAGAGCAAATATAAATACGGCACGTGTTGACCGCGATGCGTTCTTGATTTACACGCAGGATATATGCGGTAGCTCGAATAATGACAAGACACTAACCGCGTCCGCGAGCATGACACGCTAAGTATCTAATGCGCATTTCGCCTTTTCTTCCACATTTTTTTTCATTACTCTATGCAACACAAATACTGCGATTACTCGTATCTACTGCGTGATAACGACTTCTGCCACTAGAATAAAAATTCGTGTCCTGTAAACAGAAAGTGCATGCATTTATTCACCACATTTTGCGCTTTTCTATATTTTTTCGACAACACCTATAACAAATTAAGAGAAATTGAAAAAAGTAAAATAAATGTTGCAACAAAATATCGCTTTAAAAAATCTTCCAATCTTCGTATTTGGGCAGTGGAAATTTTTTTTTTTTGGTCAGTCTATTTATATGAGCAATTATAATACCATTAAATTTTAATGACTTTTAGGTTACTTGTGTGATCCCTAAGTGATTGACACGAATTTAAAAATACCACAGTTCAGATTACGCAACGTGGCGGCTGTGGGTGTATTACACCCCATGAACATAAATTAAAGATTTAAAAAAAATTTTTATTAATTTTAATCCTGATCAATTTTCCAATAGCAATAGTTGAAAAAAAATTATTTATGGATGGAAGAATATCATATTGCATACTTGTTGGGTACAAGCGTCTATAAATTTACTGTGGAGCTTCCGGTTGTCCTTTAGACGTCATATCGTCGTCGGATCGATGGTAACTTTCCACCTGACAACGTGTGCAACACACACAACACAGTAGCAGGCGTGTCAGGGTCTCTGTCTCTCATTCTCCTGCGCCTGCTAGTTATCCTCGCTTCTTGTGTCGACACGTGCTGCTCTCGGTTGCCACTTCACCTCCCTCGACGTATTACAGCCGTAAGCTTTTCCGGGGTTAGCACCTAGACAGACCTGTCGACCCTCGATTAGCAATGCTTGCATTACCAGTCTCTTCAAGAATGTCGGTAGTCACCACACCGGCAATCATTACCATTCCAACATTCATCATCACTTCGCACATTGATTAGCTAATCCTTCATTCACATAATTTTTCTCAAGCGCACTGGCGGTATGAATGCACATAGTAATTTGTCATTCACTTATCGATCCTTGGCGAACCCTCGATCTTTTTTTCCTTGCATTTTTCCCGCCATCTTTACGCTTTTGAATTTGAAGAACATGTTCGTGATCGGCGAACCGAAAATCCGGTGGCAGTTGAAATCAATTTCGGCACCATAAAAATTGATTAGTCCTGTCAATTGCTCGAGTTTTTAAATATACATTCGCCGCCATCTTTGCACTTCTCAATGTGGAGAACATTTTCACAATCGGCGAACCCAAAAACTGGTAGAAGGTGAAATAAATTTTGAAATCGTAGAAAAATATTTCTCGGAGGTTTACGGGGTTTCAGGAATTATTGACATTTGATTCATTCAATAGTGATGAATTTTCGTCTACATAAATTCCCTTTCGGGCACTGCCGTTATAAATTTAAATTGCCATTTGCCTTTTACTCGTCGATCCTCGGAGAAATCGTTGTCCACCCTTTTTTTTTTGTCTTACCGCAAGCGTCGACTTGATCGACCTTTGATAATTATATGAACGCAAGTGCATCCTCTATTGTCGCTGGTTTTATGCCCGGCAGTCTTGCGAAACGCTTCGTCAATTATTCCCGAGTCGATTCAGCCACACGTGCTTTCGTCCCTCGTTTCGATGCATAATTCTCGAGCTTCGTTTGAAAGAGATCGCTCGATCGTTCCGTGTCCCTTCAACGATACCATGAACAATTCAGACGATCGTGGCTTGCATAACGAACACTGAAAACCTCTCTGACCGATCCGACTATTCAGTTTTAGTCCAGTACTTCCTCGCATGCTAATCAATCATTTCGAAGAATTCGATTTCTGGCGACAGCACGCGTCACGATTTTTCCTCCTGAGCTTTCACTGCATTAACAACCCTCTTATATGCGGTCTGCTGGCCAATTACGATTTCAAATATGATCAATGATCATTTTTTATTCATCCTATCGAAATTATTGCGTGACCATTGGAAACGACACCGTGAATAAATATTTTAACTAATTACATCCGGCGGTTAAGTTGGTAAAATTTTGTACATTAAAAGTAGCATTTGAAAAAGAAATTGTAGATCGTTGGTTAAAGTAACACGAAAAATGGGCAAACGTTACCGTCATTTTGTGTATTTAATTTACGAAGATAACAATTTTTCATGTATATTGCAATGATTATTTTCAACAGACTTTAAATATTTTGAATATTTAATTGCACGAGCTCCACAACGCAAATATTCCGTTTCAAAAGATTCCCATCAATGCGGCAGTGTACTGTCACATGGGCCCATCATTTTGCGTAGAGGATTTTTCTTTGCTTGCGTGAAGCGTATATTTGATGACTTGTCGGATATTTCAATGCCGAGATATGTGGCACGGTAGTTAGAAAAATCGTTTTGCCACGTTTATTTCAATCGAATACGAAATCCATTTGACATTACTGACATTTTATTTCGACGAAGTGAAAAAAAATCCTAATCGATGCGATTCATTTGACTAAAGTGCATTTCACTAGAATAAAAATCTATCACGCTAGCATTTGAAGAATAAATTAATTTAATGACCGACCTAATACGATTTTACATGCGACTAAAGAAAATGATGAGCATATGAATAAAATTGATTTGATCGAAAGAAAATTTCTTCAATAATTACTCACATAAACTTGTCAGCCTTATCAAAATAATCTCGAATCTGTATAAAACAAATCCCATTCTCATTAATACCGATTAACCATACAACCATAGTCATCCGAACTGTCAAGCTTCACCATCGACTGTACAACTCCTTGAAGAAGTTGGGCGCGCTGGACATTTGCCCGAGTTTATAGGGAATTTGATGGAAGTGCGGGAGCTTTATCGATGGACGTCGTCAGCAGCGGAAAAGTCTGGGGGAACAAGGAAGAAACTCTTCTGTGCCTGTAGAGTGGAGAGACACGTTGCGAGGAAGAAGAGGGAAAGATATAGAAAAAGAGTTATACGTTTTAGGGAGTTTTTCAAGGGGAAGTGGATGAGAGCGAGGGCAGAGGGATCGGGACAGTCGATGAGAGCTCGTTCCGGGTCGGTTTTAGCGCGGGCAGTTTCTCCCTTCCCTTCCCTTCCCCCTTTTCCCTTTCTATATCTCTTTACCCTGGCCGTTCTCGTGGACAGGACGAGCTCTAAAAATCCGAGCAGTTACGATATATAAGAGTGCTTTCATGGTTACGCGGGTATATCTCCAATAATAAAGTCGGTGGCGACTAGTCGGTGACTCGTTCCCATACCGACAAGTTTTAACTACAGTTCCTCGACAGGCAAGTCCTCTCGTGCCTCTCACCCTCGTCGTATCCCTCGGGCTCACTCCCACCCGCCATAACCACCTCCCGTACCAATCAAAGTAAAAGTTTGCTTGAATATCTCGACCCGCTTCTCTCCGTCTCGTTCCACCTCATCCTCGCTCGACGTTTCGCATCCCAGCAAAATCTGGACTCTTCCGACGCTCACGAAACATTTTTTCATCTTTTTTCTCTTCCATCCAAGACGTGATTTTCGAATCACTGATAAATCAGGACTCCACAAATAGATTTGGCAAATGTGCGTTCGGGGGAAAGTTATAAATTTTTACAGTTTTTTTTTTGTTTTTAACGCTGTGGTATTAAACGGACTCTCGCCTTATTTGCGCGGACCAAGTCGTATGAATTTTGTAAAAATAACTCTCGACGCATTGCGTTTTCTTGAGATCAAATTCTGCCTTACTTAGTTCCAAACTAGGTTTCGTTTTACCTGTTGCGTCGAGGGTAATAAATTTTTCCCATAATACATTATTCTCCCCGCATAATGAGTTTATTGAACATATAATTGGAAAAAACAAAGCGAAAATGAGTATTTTGTCGTTGTCGTCAATAATTCAATTCACTTGCATTACAATGTTCGTGATTAGATGTAAAATTGCTTTACGCTTCGATGGATATCACAAATGCAGTGGAAGATAAATAAAGTAAAATGGACTTTGAATAATTCTCCCGATGACTCAAGAGGATCGAAGCGGTGCCTCTTTGTCGCTATAATTTTGAGCTTTTCGATTTATATCCTGCGTGTCGCCGGTTCATCGTTCGGGAGTAACAGAAGCAGGAGTATTCCAAGGCGAATCCCGTCACTGGCAATGGCCCACATAAAATTCGCCCCCCCGTTTCGGCTCGTACTAACCCTCGCATTTATCTGCGCGCCAACGGAGATGTAAAGTATTCGCACCGCTTGGAGGTATAAAAAATATTGAACTCAATTCATTCTAAGGTCATATAGAATTGCCGTGGTTATGGTATAATGATGTGTAAGGACGTAAGAAGCTTAAGGAGGTCTGAAAACGTCTCGTTAGTACAGCCAGCGTTTAATATTTTTTATGGTTCATTAAATAGACCTGCACTCGTTAATTAATCAGAGGAATGTGATATGCATGTCCATAAGATGGAAAATTATTAACAGCAATAAATTAACAAAAAAAAAATCGATTGACAATTATGTCCAACGGTGGATTTTAATTCGAATTTATTCAATAATTCTGCGTAGGATTTAACTTTCCCATTTAATGGTATCAATAATTTAATATCCATAACAGGTTGTGAGAAATTCATTGGAATGTTTCATTATTTTTGTATTTATATTGAATTAATGAAATTCTATTACTCAACGATAACGGCAGGCTCTGATAAAAAACACCTTTTCGCTGTCGAAAATGAATCGTAATTAATAATAATTTTATTAGTTCGCGACGCTTTAACCTTCTTATCTTCCCTTCAAACTGCTGGCATTCCAATGGACGCACCGCTGCGAAAATCCTGACCGTCATCCACGTCAGTAAGGATACGAGCAAACGTGACGAGGTTTCTGTCCATACTAAATTTTAGCCTTCCACTTCGAATTGCACATCTCACTTGTGCAGCCAGCCATTTCCACTAGGCATATAAAAACCAGACTGTATTGTTAGAGTATCGAGTACCCGAGTCGCCTCGAGACTATTCTCGTCTATGATTCTCTATTTATAATTCAATAGTTATTACGCCGCGTGGGTCGTTGCTGGGATACGCAGAGAGTTTTCTCGCAGTGCTATACACACACATGTACAAAAAACTCGGGCGAAGGATTCTGCACAGCATCATCGGTCATGATACCGGCGATCCATTTTTTCACAGATGCTAATGAATTTTTTTTCCTGTTTCGTATTCATGACGATACAAAACTAAGTTTCAGTTGGCTGCAAATAAATTCCGCCTGCTCATTGAACGAGAAAAAAAAAAAAAATGGTATAGGTGACCATATACGATAAGGAGGTTGAAAACTCTGAACTACATTTTCAAGGTAACCCTAATTACAGTAATTAGTTGGTTGTTACTCTTCACTCCATTTGCAGTGTAAAAAAATGATATCTGAGAAATCGAAAACTATATTAAAGATTTTTTATATTTTTACCTAGCAAATTATTTGCCACAATAGACCAAAAAAAAAAAAAACAAAAAACCGAATTGCTGTCTGTATATTTTTTGGCCCAAAAATAAAATTCTGAATGACTTTGAATTTTATTTCAAACGAGTCTGCAATGCTCCCTTATTATTTTACACGTGAAGAGGCCAAAATATTTTACTTTGCAACTCTTCTGGCAATTCTAATGAATTTATTCTGTCTCGGATCCGTGACGATAACTGTTCGTGCTTTCTGTGAACTTTTTTTTACTGTTATATCAACGACGAACGGTGCGACCGATACTCGCCCACGCAATGAAAGCTGACCTCGTTCCCGAAGGATCTCGAGGTCGAGGATCGTGCGCGGTGTAACCTCGGCTGGCGCCAAAAGTATCTTCGTCTTCGCGCAGTTGGGGAGGCAAGAATAGCCGATAAGGGCACCAGGGATGATGGGGCCGTAAACTATCGCTTGGGAATATAATATAGCTCTTCTTATTCTCTGTCTGGGCAAGAGATTGCACCAGCCACGGTGTCTTTGTCTCCCGATCATCACCATTGAAATTCCACAACTCGTCGTTCTTCACGATCTCCGACTGCGCGTGCGATATAGTAACCGCAATTCGAGTACGACGACAGTACATTTTCCGATACTCGTCGAACTTTAACCGAATCGACGAGAGAATTGAGTATGAAAGATAAGAGCCCATCTGCAGTTCGACGGTATTGTCGCATCGGGCTAAACTGACGTTCAAACACTCGCCAGCATCGCGAGCAATCAAATATCGAACGAGAACACTTGTATTGCAAACTTTTGGTGTATCACTTTCTTAACATTTTTCTGATTTTCTTCTTGGGAAGTACTGACTATTTTTATAATTTTTTTTTTGTTGGTACACCCGGGAAAAAGGTTTGGTTGAATCTGCGTCAGCCGATAAATCGGTTGACCAATCAAGTCGTGGGTACACATGACAGCTCTTGTCAAGACGATATGATTTATAGCGAAATAAAGCTCTTCATAAAAACCAACATTACTTGCGATAAATACAATAGTTTCGCTCAATTGATCATATTTATGTTTTGTCTTGTTTCAGAATTCCATAAGGCACAATTTGTCGCTTCACAACAGATTCATGAGAGTCCAGAACGAAGGTACAGGCAAGAGTTCCTGGTGGATGATTAATCCGGACGCGAAACCTGGAAAGTCGGCTCGTCGACGGTGAGTTTATTGAATTCTGCAAGAATCAATCGTTCCATTTTGTAAAAAGCTAATAACGTGGAACGAACAATTATCTTGTCCAGAGCAACGTCCATGGAAACGAGCAAATTCACGAGCAAACGTGGCCGAGTGAAGAAGAAGGTCGAGGCCTTGAGGAACGGAGGTTTGCAGGCCGACGCGACGCCGAGTCCCAGCAGCAGTATCGGCGAAGGTCTGGACCTCTTTCCGGACAGTCCTCTTCATCCGGCCAGCGGTTTCCAACTCTCTCCTGATTTCCGGTATGCATGCGTGGGTGCAAATAAATAAATGAATCAGTGCAATTATTGGTGAACGGAAATGAACATTTATTTTGTGCTCTATTTTTCAATGAAGTCCTCGGGCCTCGAGCAACGCTTCCTCCGGAGGACGGCTAAGCCCAATTCCTGCGGTCCTGGGCGAACCTGATTGGACGCCGACTTACGCCTCTACCTACAGTCCCGAGCAACTAGGTGAGTATTTATCACCAATTGTTCAATCGGACTCACAAATATTGCATCAATTTTTGTTTTTTCGAAAATGGAAAATTATGATCCCGAATTATAATTGAAATTTTGTTTTACAACAAAACAGTAATACATGTTATATTTATCATTGCTGGATCCGAAATCGTCATACTTGAATTATACGAATATTTGGACGATTTTTCAAAAAAATATACGAATAGAAGGTTAAAAAAATATCAACTACATTCTCAAGGTTACCATACTTGTCGTAATTGGTCAGTAGTTACCTTAAGTACGTAACAGCTGAACAGAGATAATGTTAGCTATAAAAATAATTACACGGATCGACAATTAATGATTGTCACTTATAAATGACCACATTATTTTTAAGTACTCTTTGTAAAAAGCGTTCACACAGTGGCAAGTTTATCTCTGTTCGAATCAAGAGGCAAATCATTGCAATACAGTCTTACCTTCATGCAGTCGAAACCGCATTATACAGTATTCAATTTCATAAGTTGTGCAAGCCTTGGAGAACAAATCGTGGATACAAATTGATCATTTCTATCAACCATCGGACCAATCGCTGAAAGAACAGTCAGCTTCTAATGAATTCTCATTTTCTAAATTGTCTCACTCATTACATTACAAAGCCAGTTAAAGAAAATTTTACTGCCAGAGAAAGTGACATTATTGAGAGTCGAATGTCCCGCATTAGGATATCAATAACCATCAATAATTCATTCAAAGGCATTAAAAATTTCGAAATTTCTCATTCCCGTGAAATTTTAAAGCCGGCAGCTTAGCGGAATCCATGAAGCTTGAGTCGTATCAATTGTATCAGACGACATCGCCTAATCATCAGCAACAACAACAGCAACAACAGCAGCAGCAACAGCAGCAGCAGCAGCAGCAGCAACAACAGCAACAGCAGCAAACTGTCCCTCCGCCATCCTATTTCGAGGCCCAGTACCAGAGAAGCAATTCGCTGCGTTCGGCAACATCACCTTACGGCCTACCACCGACACCGCAATCCGCCAGCCAGCAAAGATGTCCAATTCATCGTTTGCAACCGTGCGCTTGTCAAATGGTCAGTGAACAATCCGAGAGAATTGTTCCGGACCTCCTGCAAAGAAATCGTTCGTTTCTACACTCGTCTATTTCTCGTCTTTCGATCGAACAGAATCTGAGCCCGGTTTCGGGAATGTCACCGTCGTATCAGCAGAGCGAACCAAGCCCGTCGTCGATGGGTGCCTCCCAGCAGCAACAACAACATCAGCAACAGCAACAGCAACAGCAAACCCTCCAATACCTTATTCAGTCGCAGCAGCGACAGCAGCAGCAGCAGCAGCAACAACAACAACAGCAACACAGACAAGTGCAGTCGGGGCCTGGAGGTCCAAGTCCGCCTCAGACACCAACGTCATGTTCGCCACCCCCTAGCACAATGATGGGTCAGCTTATGGATGCCCTCAGTAATAGCAATGCCAACTTGCTCGACGATCTCAACATCAATTTCGAACCGCTGCACGGTGGATTTGACTGCAATGTTGACGAGGTAAATTTCATTGAATGATATTCATTTTTCGGGCATTTTAAACGTCAATTGATACAAACTTCAGTATTAAAACAGACGAGAAGTTTGTATATTACACGTTTAGAGTTTGTCAGTTCAAAAGGTTCCGCTTCTCGCATATGAAATTTTAAGCAATTTGTTTTTATATTCCTATAGAAAATTTTCGTTTGACATTTTTTAGGTAATCAAACATGAACTGTCGATGGACGGTACGCTGGACTTCAATTTCCAGCAGGGAGTACTGGACTCCGCGGCTGTGCAGGTGAGCGACGCTGGCGTCGCTCAAGGTACCGTTAACTCGCCGAACAATTCGTTTGGCGCTGTATCCGGAAATGCTCCCACCGGAGTTTACGCAAGCAGCAACGCAGCGACGACGGCGGCTCCACCCTCTTGGGTTCACTAGCGAGAGCATCATGTCTTCGCGACATCCAACTACCACCACTAGCACCAACACCACCTCCTCCTCTTCCTCAACGTTCTCGGTAGCCTCATCGAGTCTCAATAAAACAACAACGTGTCATTCTACCAAACGGCAACGATGAGACACGAAGACGGTGAGTCTTTAAACCTTTCACCGCACTAATTCTTTAAAAATATATATATATTCCCAGAGCTCGATATCATCTTTTGCAACGTCTCATCGTTTCTCGTTGCAAAAATCTAGAATTCAAATTGCCTATTCTTAGCTTTACCCTTAAATTATAAAAAATTATGTACATCGTGAATAAAAAATAAAAAAATGAAGATGTATTCAACAACAAAATGATAACCGAACACACACCCCTAAGGTTCCCGCGATCAAAAATAATATTACATAATTTTACGAACAATTACACATAAATAACTCAATCGTAACTTAAGTATAGTAATTATTCCGAAACAATGAAATTCATTTATGTCTTCAAAACACTAATTGATAGCAGAAGCTGCTTTCTATTATTTATCAATTTTGGATTGCGGAACGGAATTATGGTTGCATTTCTAATTTCTAGCTACGGTCACAATTTTACAACCGGCTGGAGTAGCTATTATACACGGTACAACAATTTTGCGGTTAATGTTATTATTATTATTATCATTAATATTAGAAGATAGTTGGAAATTACGTCACGAGTCGCTGCGCTAATGATCCCAGTTTGAATTTTCGATTGTGCGCAATTTCTCATTCGAGAATATATCATAAATCGCGCACGCCTCTTCGTTCATTGCACCCGATAACGCGGATATAAATAAATACGAACTCACTCACGATACCGGCGAATCTCTAAATACGAGAACGCGCGAGTCTCGCGAGCCTCCGGCACGGTATTGCACTTTGACAGCGATACAAATATAATATTTACACGACCCGTCAAAATAGTGGCTGAAGTCTGCGTAAAACGCAACGATATTCATAAAAATAGAATCGATATATGGTCTCCTATATATGGTAACATATATAAACGTAAAGCCTCAAGGATAACTGATATTTCACGAAAAAACTCAATAATCTATATGATTTTTGTCGATTTCTACAGAAAAACATTTTTGCATGTTTCGTAATTAAACTAAAATGATGGAACGCCTAGAAACTCCTTCACATATAAATGATAAATTGATTTCTCTCCCATTAAATGATACCTCACGTTGTGTCGAAAAATCGCTTTGCAAACATCAATTTGCAAAATTCGTTGAATTTATATTTTTCCAGGGATAACGAAACGACAAATAAATGCACTTAATGTCATTAATCAAAGAGCGATGAATGAAGGCGTATTCATTCTCGCTCCTATAATCCGAAAGTTATTGCATTAAGTAACGAAACAAGTACAAGCGTTTCCAAAACTGGGAAAAGGACATTCACGAATCGCTCATTCAGAAAACGTGGATGAGCGTCGGTGGGTGTCACCCTATGCGGTTGCTTCGCCTCTGCATAGGATCTTGGTGCATTTCGAGGCGTCTCTCACTCGAAAGTTTCAAAGTGAAAAAGAGGGATCTCGGGATACTCTCGCCGAAGTACAAAAGCCGCTACAGGAAGAAAGACCAAAGGAACAAGGACAGGGACTGTGAGGGTGGAGTGAGATGTTCAACCGAAGAGAAGAGAAGGGAAGAAGTCGCTCCTCTCCACCAACTTTATAATTCTTGCGACGCTTTTGGGGAATGAGATCGCAGCCGTTGCGGGACGTTTCAGGATGTGTGTGTGTGTGTGAGTGGGTGGTGCATCTCGAGGCCCCGCGAGGGTGGTGGCGACGTCGTTCTCCCCGTCGTCCTCCGTTCGGCTGGGCAAGGGGTTAAGGTAGTCCGCTGGCGCCAGTGACGTCTGCCGAATAGCTGCTGACTTCCAGACTCTCTCCTCGCACAGTTTCGGCTAAGTGGTTCCCCTTGCGCTCCTCGTCAACGTCCTCCGGTCCGGCTGATTCGTCTTCTGGTTCTCGTCCACGTTAAGAATTCGCCGGCCTACGAGTCCACGTTCTGCAGGAAGCGAAGAATAAACTACGCAGCAACCTCCAAACGTCTCCGAGTTCTTATGAAATTGTCCTTCTCAATTTTAACAAGGACACCATTGAAATTGTCATCCTCACTTTTGTTTTGAGAGAAAAATTAATTTAACTGAAATCGCGACTTAGGTCCAGTTATGTTGAAAAGCACTCTCGGATTATTTTTCGGATTTGTGCAGACATTAGAAATCTCAAAAGGGTTGTAAGTCGCGCTAAATTCATTCTGAGTTCTCTCATTTTTGGGTAATTCGGATTACACTCTGAAGAGCGTTTTGTTATGTTGCTTTCAACATTTATAGTTTTATCTGGCAATAAAGCGACTGTTTTCTCTGTTTTTATCAATCTTGCTCACCGGATGTATTCGGACCTGCAAGCGACGCTCTACAGGAAGCGAATACAGCCAAAGTATTAGATTTCTGTTTTTTTACTAACGTTGAGATAAAATATTGGGTGAATATATCGAAGCTTTTTTTTTTGTTTTCGAAATTGTCACTTGTGTCTCGCAATAGGGGATTTCTGTCCTATGCGTGCTGTCCGAAAATGGCTAAATGGTATTAGCATCAACTGCAATTCAAAATATCCCTTAGGCGCTCTTTGTTTTTTGCTCACTTGTTTCGCAAAAATATTACTTTGGGGAAGCTTATTTCGATACAAGCGAGGCTATGGGTGGTATTGAAACTGCAGATGTTTTCAATAAAAGTATGTACCGAATGTTGTACCTTTCTCTCGGTTCAGTTTAGAGAACAGGATATTGCACCCAGATTTTCTATTTTTTAAAATCCTATGTCTACATGAAAAAGCTGGAGTAACAGCGGTGAACCGAATTCTGGAAACTGCTGATGGCGATGGTCAATTTTTCATTTCGACCAAACTTTATTTACAACGTTTTTTATGCATTCAATCCTATCTATTAGTTGACAAAAGTGTACAATGTTTTGTTTTTCCTGTTTGGTTGGATTGCTGAATGATATTGTGTCGGATTCGACCGATACAAAAATTATTTTTCCATCGCCAAGGGCTGAATGCAAAAGAGATCATTCCTAGATTCTGTTCTGTATGTCCGATTCATATTAAAAAAGTCTCTAACTCTCGGACAGATTGATCCGTAATTTAAGGTAAAATGCAATGTCGTTAGCAGCTTTCTAGTTTGTTCGTAGGTGAAAGCTGGATGAAAAGGATGAAATGCATTTGGGCTTAGTGTTCTTTTCTTTGTCTTTCCACGCTTCCATTGACTCACTGATCCTTCAGGATGCGGATGTTTACTCGATTCTACTTAGCCACGATCCGTCGTTAATAAATCACACTCCTATAACGACCCTTCTTCGACCGGAGAGAGCTACGTTATCTTAGTGCTAAACTTTTCCCTCACCTTTTTCCTCTGGCTACCAGACTTCCTGGCTGCTAATATTTCATAGCTGGAAATAGACGATGAATGGATTTGGGAGGTATTAGTTTGAAAATGAATAGGTCCTTCCACTGGACCCAGCATTTTACTTCCGGCTATGAAGAAAATCTTGGAACACGGAAAAAAGATGATTGTTTGGGACAACCAAATTATTGGTGACGTCAATCTAAAATTTTATGGGTTATATCAAGTTTTCGGTGGTATCTTAAGCCAATTTAAAAGACCACTAAAAATTTCATAGACGCCGCGAAATTTTTAGTTGACATTTTAACCAAATTGAACGAACCAAGTCGTTATTTCGAACTTTGAAAGGGGCTTGATTATAAAAACCAAGTGAAAAGGTACATTTCTTTGGATTACTCGACATGAATAACTGGCAGAGCAAAATGTGACTTGCTCTACGCTACGTAAAAAGGGAGAGTACAGTGCCTCGTGCGAAGTCGTAGAACGTAATGGCCATTCGCCATTCAACTGCACGTCGCGAGACTCTTGGAGCTTCTTTCTTGTATGCGAGTCCGCTCGAGCGTTCCGTTTCCACGCAACCCAATGTTCCTTCCCCCAGCAATATTTCCCGCCTCGGAGAATCAATCAAATACCTGCGATACGGGCATGATATCCAATACCGGATTTCCTCTTTTTCATGTCCCTTCGTCCCTTCGAGTCTGTGATAACTATGCCGTTTATATCTACAGTGAACATTTCACTTGCCAATTGCCAATCTGCACGGTTATTTCAGACTCCCGTAACCTTCTATTCAACAACCAGAATAATTAAAGCCTTATGTAACATTAATCTGGCTCTGGATGTAGAATATGGTATGTCATAATTATCGACCGATTTGGATTAAAGCCTCTACTTTGTGAATTTTTCTTCATGTATTGTCAAAGTGCTCTTTGGATGTTCGAAAGCTTGCAATACGGATGGGGTTGAGAACGGACCTGTTCCGGATGTGTTAGACGATGAGAGAGTGTAGGGTCAAGAACCACGAGAGTTAACAATAGATGGTAGGTGGTCGTGATATCGGGTGCCTAACCGAGCGTGCGTTCACCAATGAATTATTCAGGATCGAACGTCTCCGGGGCGAATCGCACGGTCCCTGTTATACACGTCCATCCTGATAACCAAACCCTCAGTTTTTTTTATTCTATTTACTCTCTCCCATCTTTCCCCGTGACCTGACCGCTTGCCCTTTGGGATTGTTATAGAAAAAATTAAACGGATACAAGTCAAAAATGGGGATTTACTTTGATTATCCATTAAAATTCATTAAATCTAGTGAACTCATAGTAAAGTGAATTATTCTGTTAATAAAAATTTATTAACAACTTAGAGAAAAAACTGAATTCTTGAAGAATCTAAAAGGAACTTTTAATGAGCTAATTTCAATGTAGTCTCACTAAATTCAATATGAATTTGGCACAGCCGTTAATTCAATTATTCTAACTCATCTAAAATCAATTATGTCCAACTAAGTAGTTTTCTCTATGAGAGAATCTACGAATTTTTTCTTATATTTGATACACAGTTTGAAAAAAATTGCATCTTATTCAAATTAAGAGAATGCAACCTGCAACTTCATACATTACGTATGAATATCAGCCCACATAGATACTCGTCTATACGCATAAAAACAGTAGGTGACATGTCGCAATCAACGAATGCCACACGACATTTCGTCGGTATAACGATAGTTTGGTCGCAAAACGAGCTTGTATTATATACAGCAAGCTTCTCGCACGTTAATAGTGTATAAGTGTCGTAGAAATCAGCTCACCAACATCAGCAGAAATACTGACCGCTTGACTACTCAAGTACAGTGAACTCTCTCCTAAGTTAAGATTACAGGAACTAAATCTGATTAGGCCACTCAGAAAAAGCAAGAAAGACGAATCAGTCAAAAAAGTTTTTTTTAAAATTATATGGACCACTCTCTCCTTGAAAGGAGTAAAAATTTCAAATAATCCCCCCCCCCCCAGTAGTTGATTTTTTTTGCAACTTTACCAACCAGTTTGGTCAATTGGTTAACTCTTGGAAAACAGATTTATTAAAGGGCGAAAATTATACTTTCTATCTCACATCATCTCCTTTGCAATGCAGAACGAGCCTTGAATGTAAGATTTTTTTAAATGGATGCTGCCGTCTACAGAATTTTTTTCTTTTTTTAGATGATGGGTCCCTGAACTGTACGATTGTTTTTGAATAGCAACCTTTTTCTTTACCATTACTTAATCATTGTACTGAGCAATTAAAAAAGGCATGCAAAGAAGAACCTTGCACATTGCTTCCTCATTAAATTTTTCTCTTTACAAAGCAACCTGTATGAAGAAGTATTTAGCTACATTGTCCAACTTTCGCGAAAATTAGAGAGTACGAAATTTTTTCAAAAAATTAAATATTCTATATAGTCGGTATACATTGATATATGTTCTTAAGGATCACAGCAATTGAGGAGGAGTTACTAGTCTACTTGCGTGCCAAATTGGAGCTCGATCGATCATCCCACACACACACACACACACACACACACACACATACAGACACATTTTTAAAACCATTTTTTTCGACGTTTTAGGTGATTCTAAGCATACTGACATGAAAAACTGTAAAACAACATTTTTTCATGAAAACAAAGCTTCCTCTATGAGCAAGAAAAAATAAATAAAACACTCAAACACCTTAACTATTTTGAAGTTAATTTAGAAGAGAGTGGACTGTACAGCACGTTTAACGTTCAGTGGATTAGACAAGAGAGTTCAACCAATGACAGAGGCTCGTTGGAGGATCGCGCGTGTACGTTGAACGTCTAGAGTCAATCGTCGTCGTCGCGTTTAGAATTTCTAATCTCCCACCCAGACGCTCTAATCGCTAATGCTCGCTGGCTTGCTCGACGATGCAGAGCTCGATCCCCCTGCGAGATCTACGCACTGATAAACGATAAACCTCTCCCGCAGTAACACATGAATTTATAATGTAATCGGCTCACGCACGGTTCATTTTTTGTTCGACATATTTCTCTTTCCCACTCTTTTTTTGTCTATGCAATTATCTTAACTCAAGTGAGGAAAAATGCGGAAAAGTATGTCTGCGGATTTATTAACGTAATCTGGTTTATTTCGCTTGAAATTAATTTTTCAACTCATTTTCCATGAAGTAGAAACTCTTTTATGTAGATTCAAGGTAATTTCCAGTAGTTCTTCCTCTACAACGTGGAAAAAAATATTTTTGAAATGACAGTTTCAGACAGCAGATTTACTTCATTCTACCGCAGGGACTATTTCAATTCGTAAAGCTGGAGATAATGTTGCGAACCGACGCGCTGTTGGTAACTTTCATTATATGTTGGAACAATAATTATATTAATTAAGTTTCCACTAATTAAAAAGCGCGGTAGCTTCGGTGTCACGCATGAACACACATATGGAAATGATAATGGATGGTACCTCATTAACTACTGTTGTTTCTTATTTCTATTTTTCAGTATATTACTATTTACATTTTTCACTATAATTTATCACTATTTTAGCACATGATTTGCTGGCGTAGTAAAATCGTTTTTGCTATTATGATTTAGCAAGTAGATCTTCTTTGAGAACGTTTTTGCTGCAACATTTCCTCGGGCAGTTTATAAATAGGCTACTGGTGAATATGGGCTACAGGGACATTCCATTTACGCGGTGGAATTCCATGCTGTGCATATTGCATCGTTTTAGCGAATTTTTCAAAATTTTTTCCTGTATCCTTCTTGTTTCACAATTTTTTTCTCTACTATCTGCAGTATAACGTTGCATATTTCATATTTCCAGAGCTAATTCGAGCAAGGCTACGAGCACTTGTGAACTCGTCACACGATCTTACACAGCTCACGTCGACGGTCCCCTTGATCCCAGTTGGCCTGTTTGACACACTGAATCGTTGGGACATCTTATTTCTTTCTTTCTGCCGACCTCTTATTTTCTATGTCATGTTGCCCTCGATGGCCATGCGAATTGCCCATAATTTTGCATTAGTATGGCATTGACTGATTTATTCATCTAGGATTACTGTTTTTTTTTTCTTTTGATTTCAGTTACATTACTCGAAGAGAAGGTTGAAGTTAAATTTATCATTTATTCGAGACTTTGAAACTTCTAATCGAAACAGATGGCGGCTTGTAATTTGATCTCTTGTACGATATTATGAATGACGTGTAATAATCACTCCAACTTTTAAAAAATACCCGCAATATTGATTTCAAATAACATTGGTTCCAAAAAGTTATCAACTACCTTGTGAAGAGATTGAATTGTACCTTAAAAACGTGTGACCGTTCCACAAAATTGCTGCCCCTGATACATGCGCATTTTATTAATTTTTTTTTCTTTTTTCTGGACTCCTCGATTCGACCACGCGTTGACGAAGAATGTCGCACCGGGTGCCATTTCTGTTTGGCAAATTATTCCCAATTACTCCGCCGTACGATGTGAGGTAACGGAGTTGCTGAGAGTCGGGACGTCCATTGGCTGGGTGTCCAATGGTGTGAGAGTTAACCGAGGAACGGAGGCGCAGGGTAAGACACAGAAGGATATACCCATGGCCAAGAAGGCCACTTAATAAAGAGCCGCTGACAGCGTGACAGTAAAGTAACTTCGTTCTTTCCCCGGAATTTAAAATTGGATTCATAAAAATTATTCTAATAGATTCTCTCGCGAGCGCCTTCTTCTTCTTCTTCTTCCCCCCGAGCCCCTTCAGCTTTTCGCCTGCTTCAGCTTTATCGCGCCCTCTTTCTTTCTCATCGTCGCGGACTTCCGAGCAAGACTTGGCTCGAGGGCAAATGAGGCAAATTCGATTTGACACGCTGCCGGTGCCCGGCGCATTCTTCTTTTATTCCATTTCCCCTCCTCCCCCGGCTCTGCCCTTTCTCCACGTTTCACGTCTTCAGCTTTCATTCTCTATGGCTTACCTTTTGCTCAAGCAGGCTGAGGAAGGTCGCGCAACGTTGTGAGGTGACGACGACGAGGCACGAGAACCGGGAGCTCCGGCTGAAGGTGGATCTGCGTACAGGCTCGAGAAGAAGAAGGAAAAGAGGAAGGAGGAGGAGGAGGTGGAAGGTTCGAGGGAGTGACGTAGCCAGTGGCGCGAGTTATGCAAATGCGACAATAACCGAACGTCAATCAGGAAGAAAGTTAACTCTCGCCGGGCGCTCCAAACCCTCGACGAGTTTCCATATTACGACGCCTGGAAACGAGGGGGAACGGGCCGAGGAGTCAGTGGGATAAGCCAGCGATAAGGAACCGAAGTCTGAGGGTTAGCACCTCGAAGCGACGTGCGGAAACTGCTCAACGATGACCCCATCGAGACGAGAGCACACATTGACGTCTCTAATTATTATCGATCATTAACGCGGTCAAGTGATTCGGAATGACGTACATAAAGAAAAATACCGAATTGTCACACTGTTTGAAATTAATCCTTGTCTTTTTCTTCATTTATTATTTATAATGTAAAATATCTTTCGATTACAAGAGTAATCGGCGGGTAATGTCTGAATCAATCGATATCAACTGCAATTGAAAAACTGACACTTCCAAATTATCATATACCTTTTGTTTGACAAACAAAATAACGTCTATCTATGAACCACAAAAGCACAACCAAAAACACGAATGGAAATTTGTGAAATAAAGCTCGAGTACAATTTATTTCCAGAAGGAAAAAAGGATTAACTCCAGTAGAGTGTTGGCTGGCGTTTTCGGTTGGCATTTCGACGTCCCGAAGTGTAAGAGAGAAGAGTCCTTTGGCGCGGGCGAATACCCGGTACCATTCAAGTCCGATGTTCCGTTTCCCGTTTCACAATGAGAGGAACGACGAGGCTTTTTGCCAAGGAGTCGCGCTGCGATTTCCCGGTGACTCTGTCGCTGGGAGTGAGAGAAAAAGATAGCCAAGCCGGGGGAAGGAAAGACTCGGTATATCCGAGTGCATTTACCAGTGTTTTGCTCCGCTCTTGCCTCTCCAGTCTTCCTTTATTTTCTCCTACTCACTTGACACATTTAATTTACGCGTGTGCGAACAGTTTGTCCGCTCGTGAAATAGCCTTGCGAGTGTCCTTTTCGTCTATAGAGAAGCACGCAGCGGAGAGTACCACTAGACGAGCGCAGTAGAGCGAGTCTCGTAGCTAAAGCAACAGTATAAGTAATAGTATAGTAGCAATAACAGCAGCGACAGAGGAAGCAGCACGTAACCGAGCATGTAAAGCGAGACACTCGACACCGCGCGGCCCGGAGACGACCACGCTGTGGGCGCACTTGTTGCTTCTCGATTCTGCGGCTGCTGTTGCTGCTGCTGCTGCTCGTTCTGCTGCTTGTGCTGGCAAAGCTCGTCAGTGTTTACACGCTAAACAAGCGAATAGACCGTGACGCTTGGCGAGCCTCTTGGAGGTTGTGGTATATTCGCTTACTCACTTGCTCGTTAGCTTATCGTAGTTAGGAAAGAGACGGCCGACCATTCACGAGCTCTTTTATTTTTCTACTGGCAATCACTCGCACGCACGCACTGAGAGACCGGGGTTGGATGGTTCGATCGCTGTTTTCTCTCGTCCGTGACGTTTGCTCAGCTGTGAGTTGCTCGCGACTTTTGAAGGGAAGGGAAGATTTTTTGTGTACGAATGAAGCAGTCAAAAAGAACTATTTGCGAAGTGGAAAAAATACGGATTTAGAGCTAATCGATAACGAGAGTTTTTTACTTTGACATTTAAGATTTAGTTTTTGTTGGCACCAAATGCGTGGGCGATGCTGTGAAATTAAAAAAAAAAGTTTAACTGACGTTACTTCAATCCTCTGTGTTACAGTTTAGAGTATTCCCAACTGCATCACTATTCAAGTCAAGAAGTTTCAAAAAACCTTTTATTTATCCTTTATGGTATTATTCCCGACCTCATCACTATTCGAGTCAAGGAGTTTGAAAAAAAAAAACTTAATGCTTTACTGTATTATTCCAGTCCAAAGTAATTCTCCGCAATTGTCAAAATACAATATTTAACTCACTAACACATTTTGTACGTCTCTGGTGAAGTCACTTGTTCGTTCATTCACTGGTCAGTTTGCTATTTACAGACACTTTTTTTCCCTGATCCATTTAGCCCCTGTCTCGACAATAATCGCACGTGTCTCTTTAACACTCCACAATTGCACAGTATGTCTCGGTCATCCAGGATCACGGATACATACTCCGCCACACAAGTTCTCCTCGAGAATTTTTCCAGCTTGAAATACCAGCATTCCTCGCCTCGTTTATTCTCGTCTGACCACCACCCATTCTGTCCTATGTACTCGCACAGCAATCCAAGTATTTCTAAAGCCGCGTCCGGGGTTCTGGTTATTTTCTACTTCCCTCCTTTTATTCGCATCTTGGAGGATCCGCGTGCCAGAATCTCTCGAGGAACAGTTGGTGGTGTATCCAGCAGATGGATGGAAATACCGGGACTTTATGTCCCAGCGATGGGACGTTTTTTGCGCAAGATAGAGTGAGAAACATAAAGAGAATGAGGGACAGAAAGAGAGAGAGAGAGAAGGATAGCCAAGAGTGGAATGAATAGGGGAATGCAACAAGCTATCGTTGAATGTGCCAAATCGAGAGCGATCGTTTTCATGTAGACTACATGAATCACGGTATCGTTCATCCTACGAAATATCCACGTGTACACATTATTCTCCATTCGTGACGTTTATTACGAGCGTTTGTCAGTTTTCACTCGCCAATCGCCCCAGCATTTATGCGGTTCCTCGGTGATGTGAGCAGAGATGACGATCGTTTACCACGTTTCTGTCCATACTTTCCATCTCGCGAAAGGATCGACACTGCTTGACATCCACAGAGTGGCTCACGCAGCCGTTTATCTACGTCCAAACACCAATGGTCGAAATGTATTTGATAAGAGAGAAAAAAAACGCTTTGATGACGCTTAACAGCGCCAAAAGAATTTTTTCACCTGGTCATCTGCTCTTTGGGAGGCTACCATTCTCAAACTATTTGTAATTCGATTTTGGAATTATTATTCTTATTGGTAATTGAAAATAGCATAATTATTAGGAGCTGTGCTTGAATTTCTATGTGAATTGAACTCTGTAAGTCATTTCAGGTTGGAGAAAATCGTCCTTGCGTACTTCCCGATTCCCTATCGCGGATTAATCCAGGCATTCTCGATTTCGCGGTATTGCGCCCCAGCTGAAGTGCTGCCTGAACGATCATTGGGAACGAATAGAGTCTCCAGTCGTCTTCGGTATCGCTAGCGAACTCCCGACACCGGAGATTATCCCCATTGCCGCTTCGTCTGTCCTCTTCGAGAGCCAGCGAAGCAGCATGATACGATATGAGATCCTTCTTTTTCTCTCTCGATTCGCGGAACGTGCTCATTGGCTTTGCAATAATCGCTTTCCCGTTATGGGACAACGACGACTGGAGTGGTTCTCCTGAGGCAGAAGCTACGGAAACACGAGAACCAGGAACTAAGTGATTGACGCAATGACACTCAGCCTTCCTCTTCTGAAATTTTCCTCGCTTTGTGTATCACGCTACGCAAGCTGCTTCAATCTGTTGTTCGTTGATTCTCGTAAACACTTGTCGATTAACGATTTGTTTGTAAACGAACGTAGACTACATTCTGATCCACGAGAAGTTTTATGTAAATTCAGGTACCCTTTATCTGATTCTCAGAAGTCCACCATCATTTCCTCGATTCACTTCACAGAATTCCATTTGACAATGCTTTATGAAAGATTTACACAAATTTATCTCCTGAATAGGCAGGAGTTTCATTATCCAGAATTGTGCACATTTCATTGATATCAATTTTAATTTTTTTATAATACAGAAAGACTTTTAAAATGAATTTTCGATTTCGTAAACAGATGAAAACATTCTTTTTCTCGCATTGATTTGAAAAAAAGAAAGAATTTTCTCAGAAAATTTTACTGTACATGGATTAATAGCATAATTCTCTCTCTCTCTCTCTTCTTCGTGTTACTCAACATTCATCCATCCATAAAATTTTCGATTGAAAGAAAAAAATAAAGATTTCTTTAATCATCCTTGATACTCCGAGCAATCGAGTTCAACGAATCTAATTGTATCGTGAAAACCCAGAAAAAAAGCTCAGGATATTTGTGTGACGTACGACAGTTAGCAGAAAAATTTTGAAGTTCCTCGGTTAGAGGGAAGGCGAGTGTAACGCAAAAATTTATTTCCGTCCAGCCATAAATACGGCGCTCTGTAAAGGGTGGTAGTTGCGTTGCAGAGACAAGGCGGAAGGGGTTTGGTTGTTCGTTCGATTGTTCCGTATCCTCGTAACGCGGTGGGCAACACACAGAGAGAAAAAGGGAAAAACTCGGAGTGAGAGCGCATGGTATAATTCTTGGCTTGTCCCTCGCGGCTAGTGGTTACGGTCGTTCCTAGTCGGACGCCCGATAAAGTGATTTGCGTGCTCCCGTGTGTCTCTCATTCTCTCTCTCTCTTTCTCTCTCTCACGAGCATTCTCTCTTTTCCTGCCTGCGAGCACTTCCTCTCATTATTTCTCTTTCGTTCTCTCCTATCTCGCGAGCTCTGTAACCGAGAGCAGTAGTTGCCGCTGAGGATGAATCTCTGTCTCGATTTATCGACGACGCGTACGAGCAAAAGCCAGAGCAAATGGCCTCCCGACGACGAGCAATATACACTCTTCTATGTGGTTTCTATCCCCGGCGAAAAGTATATACATTTTTACCAACATGCTTCTTTTGTTCACAGGTAATTTAGCGACGTGTTGTTCATGAGAGCGTGTTTAATTGAAGATTGGCTTAGTGCTGTTTATTCCCTGAGGTTCAGTGCGAGGAAATGTACTGCACAGCGATGCACTGCGGGACCATAGAATTGAGATTAAGATGCGTGAGAGTGATTGAGTGAAACGAAATTTCGGTTAATTTAATTATCTGCAAGCTCAGAAGAAAAATGTAATTTTTACAGTTCGTGTATTGAAGGGAGGACCAAATTTACACAGACAGAAATATTTTTAGTCCTCCAAAGCACAAATATCTATTGCGGGTTACTCTGAGCTTTCACCAAACATTGCCACACATTAAAAAAAAAATATTTTTATGGGCAGAAATTTTTTAAAAGAAGAGATTAAGATTTTCCAATTAATCAAAAGCCACAATTTTTGTTACTGTATAGAAGGACGTAGCTTTTTCAAATTCTTAGAAATAAATTATGAGTAATCCCGTTGTATCGCCGAATTCTGCACATGGTTTAATTTGTAAGGTACCAGTGGCTTAAACCCAAGCGATGGTAAAGCTTGAATCGAGAAGCAGTAAAAGTTTTCTCCAAATATCGACACCACGACCATCGTAAACCACATTTATTCAACTTGGAGGAGTGATATATTTAAATTTCTGCTTCCATCGAGACCATCAAGAGCAGAGCCCCGCTATATATAGTGTCCTCAACGTCACGGTAAAGAATTCCGGATTCACTTGTAATGTCGTAAAATTCTGTCGTCTCGTCTCTATTTCTGTGTGTCTACATATAGAAATAGCACATCATTTTAATGGTTACCACGAGAGCGTTGTAATGTGGAACTGCATCGATGTACAACAATAGACAAATCGGGGCGAGCGACCATTTGGTCGATAAATAATGGACAACTTCGACTTCGTTAACAATTCTTGTTTCACGTGGTTGTTACATTCATACTTTAGAAACGACAGACATAGCAACCGTCATAAAGTTGCAGTACACACTAAAACGATATTCTAACAACATATACAAAACAGCAAAAAAATTTGTTATCCCTAAATTAATTTGATAAAATCAAATGATTTTAACTGTAAAAAAATAAGAGAATAATTTCGGAAGGTAAAATTTTAAAACCGTGAAAAAGCCTCAAAGGGTAGAAATAATGGAAGGGTGAGGATTAAATCAAGGTAAAAAGGAGAATTTAGGGTGTACTTACGTACATACTCGGATACAGCGTATATAAGGAGAATGGTAGTGAAGGGTCGTTCGAGAAAGAAGAAAGTCCGAGTCATAAAGCTGTTCCTGCGCTTTCCTTTTGTCCCTTACTCTTCTCACATCCTTTTCCATCCTTTCCTCTGTCTTACCCTCTTTTCTCAGCCAGCTCTTAAGGCACTTGGCTCTTGCCGAGCGAGCGAGAGGGGTAAAGTAGTTGGCGCCGATTAAACAAATCGCATTATAAGTTAGCTGGTGCTGTTCTGGCTGCAGCAGCACCAAAACTTGCCAACTCACTTTATATTAAGACGTACCGCCCTGCTTGATCTGAGAACGGCTATAAACTTTGGGAGTGGCTTCTCCCCCGGGGATAATTATTTAATTGAATTTATCTGGAGAGGGGGTTGTCTTTGGGAGAGAAAGAGATGCACCCGTTCCGCGAATTCGTCGACGTTTTCGTCGCCATCCTCCAGAGAGGATGTCGCCGAGACTGACAATTTCAGTTTTCACTTCTGACTCTATAACTGCTCGGTACGGACCGAATCTTATCTCGATCTTCATTCTTTCGACTAATAATTCACGCGACTGCGATTTCACAGCCAATTGTCATCAGGCGAATATCCGCCTTTTTCCCTGACTCCAATTAAGACAGTAAGACAAGGTTCGCCTGGCGAATGCGCTGCTAAAATATATAATCCTTGGAAAGGAATATCCTAATTATCTGTATTGAGGATTAGAATTTTTTAAACACTCTTTAATGCAGAAAAGAAATAATTTAAAGCCTGGACAAATTTTCTCAGAAGAACATACCGGAAATTCGTTTTTTTTTTTTATTTTTTTTATTTTTTAGGCGGTGAGTAGCGTCTTAAGGTAAAACCTGACATCCAAATCGATTATCCTCTCGCGCAATAAATCGTTTTTCCCAAGTTGACCCTTGTTCGTAAAATTTCCTGCGTCCAGCAGACGTGGTGGTCGAGAATGTATAAAAATGGGAGCGCGGATTAATAGACACTTTAGATCTTCTTTGGGTAATTTGCGAATTAGCGTGAGCCCCAGGGGTTGATAAAGTAGGAGTTATTCATTCATGGGTAGTTAACGATAGCGTACAGTCGCGTGCTTAAAGCGCGTCCTTGCCGGAGTCATAAGTTGCAAAGTTCTTGCGCGTTTTCCGGAGCGAGGAGGGGGAGGGTAGTCCTGTTGGCCCCACCAGAATCGCGAGAAGGACGAAACCCGAGTGCGAGCATCGCCCAACGATATTCCACCAAGGAGTCGTACGTATCCACATAAAAGTGTAGGTTGTGCGGTGGAAGGAGCGAAGATATCGCGATAGGAGTAAAGATGGAAAGAAGCGAATAACGAGGGACGTACGAAGATGAAAATGGTGAGGGGCCGAAGGGAGAGAAGGGACAGGATAACGGGGAAGGGCTGAGACGGCGAGAAAAAGAAAAGTACCGAGTTTAGGAAATCGGAGAGTCGAAATAGTAGAAGAAGAGGAAGAAAAGGAGGAGGAGGAGGAGGAAGAGCGAGAAAAGAGTGCACGATTGGGGAAGGGTTGGAGAGTAAGGAGGAAGAGGGTGCGACGTCGACGCCGGTGGTCTTGTACGACAGGACGAAGGGGTGGAAGGACAGAGGGTCGTCCTGGCGTGACGAGAGGAGAGGAACGGGAGAGAGGAGAGAGGAGAGAGGAAAAGGAGACGTCGACGAGGGTGAGAGCATCGCATGAACGCGAGGAAGCGGAGTAGAAGAAGGAAGAATATGCGGCTGCAAGAAAGAGCCGTCCAATATTTCAACGCGGGACGATCGCCGCGCTCGCGCGAGCGAGCCACTGTGAGCGACCGAGCGACCACTTGAAATATCTTGTCGCCAGAGAGCGCAAAACTTTTAGACTCGGGCAAACTGAAACATGCTGACGTAACCATAAAGATGGCTGGGCTACGAAAACTCCTTGGGAGTGGCGAGGGACCCACCGACGGATGGGAGTGACTTTGAGGGGGATGAGAACGGGCCAGAGAGACTCGGGGATGCCCCGGAAAGACGCCCGGCGTTCTTCGCCCCGTTCGCTCCGGTGCATCTCTCGTTGCAGCATCATACCCGTCTCCGAGTCTCCACCAGGTTCGTTTCGGCCTTCGTTCATCCTCATTCCAAAGCGTTCTCTATATCACGACTCGCCACTTCTTTTCTATTTCTCCCGCACCCTTCTCCCCCTTCTTTCTTCCAATTTTTACACGCTCTGCTTGTATCTATGTACTCTGAGCATTTCCCAAATGCTTCCTCTCGCCGCGCATACCGTCACCACTGGGCCTTCTGATGAATCTCGTGCATTACTCTGGTCCATGTTAGCCATTTGTCCGTTTGGACCAAGCTTCGCGTTATTTTATAGTTGTATTTAATTGTCAAACCGTGTATGTGATGGTATGGGCTCGGAAAATTTTCACAACAAATCCCCACCGGTTATCCACTTTTATTTTCACCCTGTGAAAAGTATCACCAAGGATTCGCAATCTTCCTGCGTGGCTTATGATAAGTGCTTGCCAGAATTTACGGGCATAATTTCAGTGCGTTACGACTTATATGGCTTGGAAATGTCATGCTTAACGTTGGACAGACCGAAGACATTGAAATTTCGGCGAAATAATCTAGTGGAGTAGTCTAATATAATCTCGTGGATTGAGTGAGACCAATTGAGATCAATTTTCATGGGAACTTACCAGAGACAATTTAATTATTTAGTCCAGGTGAATACTTCCGTAGCTACCTCAATAGTAGTTAACAGCGAAGAGAGTTTATCGCTTATGTGTATCTATTTTTTAATCTTCCACGAAAGAAAAAAACGCCCTTAAATGATTATGGAAACTATTTTCAATTTCATGATAAAACGTTTAGAATTTCGGATTTTCCTATAAGTTATTTGAACCTGAAAATGAAATTAAGAAGTCAATGAGGGTATTCGTGCACCGGAAGTAAGGGGTGAAAAGGTAAAAAAAAAATAATAATAACGTAATTCATAAATTGAGCATTTCCGGTAAGTGAGATAAATAAATGTCAAGAGGTTACGGATTTTTATAGCCCTCCGGAATTTTAGTCCGGGCTTCATCTTCCTTCGACGCAGCTGTTTTAGTTGTACAGTGCTCGGGGGGTCCTCCAAGTTGAACTGAATGGTACCGAGGGCTCAATCGCTCTGCCGGTGGCTGGACTGGAGAGCTGCGGGGGTGTGTGCGACTCGGTGGCGCCGGAAAGGCGCGCCACGGCGCCACGTGGCCATACTTCCCCTTTCCCTCCGTTTCCACGCAATCTCACCCACCGCTGATGTCCCCTCGTTCCCCCTTACCCGTTACCCCCCGATGTACTTTCCTCCCCCCATTTCTCCCTCACGTCCACGTCTACTGGTCTTATACACATTCATGGACAGACACTTGAATGTGTACACGTGTGTGCGAGCTAAAGGAGCAACGCACACACTTTTACCCCCCCGCCTCACCCGTTCCCCTTACTATAGCGCCAAGCCGCTATCTTGCTCTATCTGCGACGCGAATTGCCTCGTGGTCGCATATCTTCGCTGGGACGATGCCGAGGTGAATGTCTAGGGCCCGTCTTCCTCTCTATCTCTCTTGAACTTGCACTCGACCCACACGGAAACGAGCCACGAAGCTAAGAACGTCGTTTGTTAAACGTACGATTTTTTTCTTCGGTTTATCTTTTTATTTATTTAATTTTTTTTCTAGAATCGGTAGAATTTTATATCGTCTTTGAAATTATACTAGGCACTCGAACTCATATTCTGCTCCTTGAGGAAATCCTCTTGACAATACGAATTAATATTTCAGTGGTTACAATTGTGGGATTCAGAGTTTAGTGCATTTTTATTGTAAATGTTGAATCCTAGTGCACTGTTGTTGATCGCCAATTGCACTGCTGAAAAATACTGCAAATTGGACTTTATTCCACTAAGAAATCTATTGAATCATTTGATTTCCATTACATCTACTTTATTCATGGGCACGACTTTCGGGCTTCCCACATTACTGCCAAATATACCAGCCCTAAATCAAGGTCCAGTTCTCAGAAACTAGACGTGCGCTATTTTCTATAAGTACATTTGAATCCCCCACAATTTTCGGGACGAATACGCCGTCCAACGTATATTCTAATGCATAAAATAGAGCAGGAAATGTTACTAAATCCATTAGTTGTTCCAGGGCTAGATGGACGGATAGATACATGAAAAAAAAAAACGAGGTTGCATTTACCATCGACGCCCGATTCATCCGGCTGCAAATTGTAGGAGGGATGAAATCGCTCATCCATATATACATATATATGTCACCCTCACTCCTGGAGTTCTACGAAGTGGAGTGCTGTCCGGGAATTTCATCGAGCTCGCTCGACACCACTTCCATCATACCCTCCCATCGTCCTCTATTCCAAATTCAACATACCCACGAAATCTATCGATGTCCCGGTAACGGTGAAAATTCAGGGTGGGTAAAAGGGATCATAAGCCAAGGTGAGATTGGTGGTTCAACTGCTCGGTTTCATTAACGACTGCGTGAAGGACTCGCCAGATTTATCGGTTATCCTGGCGAAACGCTCGATCGTACGTTGCCATGCAACTTCCATATTTTTTTATTTTATTTTTTTTGTGACGTGATAACGAACTGGCCTGCCGGATTGCACCCTCTGAACCAATCCCGATCAGCCTTTCTCACTCACCCCTCAATTTTTTTTTGTCATTTTATCCATTAAATCCACGTATTTCGACGAATTAACCTTTTCCTCGGTCGATACCTGCTTTTGACACCTACGAGCCTATGGGAATATCGGAGAGGGATCGATGATGAAACTCGCAACCTCGTATAACCTCCCGGTGTACGTGATCGGATCAGGAATAGAAGGATAATTCAGAAAGCCGATGATGCAGTCACCCACGGCTTATATTCCCTTCGCTCAATTTTTGCTACATTTTATGGGAACGCCATATTCACGGATCAGAACGGCTGCATTTCCAACGATTTGTGAAACACATCGTCCAGGGTTCTTGCTGAATTTTATCCTGCAATTATTCTGTATTAAAAAAATTCCAACATCCTTTCATCAAGGTGTTGGAATTAATAGATAAATTGTGGCACATTTATAAGCTTACTATTAACTTATTTACTAGAGTACACGGCTACTGCGACTCACTAACAATTTTAGGCACGGAACCGTGTTTTTTTATTTATCCGAATAAAAAAAGGATATTTGAAATTCTAGAAAAACTGATTTTTTCCAACGCTGCTCCAATGCGTACGTGAATTCTCGGAAACGAATATAAAAAATTACGCGAGTTCCAATTTACTGCCTCACAGCGGAAGCTTACTTTTTATGTTTTTTTTTTCTTTTTTTTTCGGTATTTTCATGCCGGGACACTCGGACACAGAATGGTCCGAAACATCGCGGAAAGTGAGTTTGAATAAAAATTTCGTACATGGACTATAATAAAAATTAGGTATCAATAATAGAAATTCGAGTTTTTATTATCTATATATACATATATATAGAAAAATTTGTTTAGAATAAGAATCAGAAATTAATAACCAAAAGTCACCTGTGAATAAATCTCCAGTTTGGTGGTGACTCACGAAGCACCTTCACTCACGACATCACCTTGAATTTAATTCGCCCTCTGGTTGCTTGGAAAATGCCTTCATTTTAAGTTGCGGTTGGTCGCATTCAGAGACCGTAATGGGAATACGAATGGCGATTCCGGATAAAAGAGTCGACGGCTATTTCGTGAAAGATGTAGTGCCGGAGAATAAAGCAGTAGGTCGCCAAGAGGACTTTAAGGGTCTCGATGGCTATGTGGTCGACGATGTATTCATCGATGTCAACGGTGAAATCGTTTCTCGGTGACGTCATGGACGAATAGCCGCGTCACTTGGCTGATAAACGACGTCGTTCGACAAGCTAGATAACTTCTAATCGCCGCGAGCCCCTAATCGTTCCCCTTAGTGTCTTCCTTCGGTGAACCGTCAACGACAACGGCGTATAGGGTGTACAGTGATCGACACGTTGTTGATAGGCTAGTTACTAGTTTTTCGCATGTTTCTGCCTCGTTCTGCCCAATAAAATCCGCATTTTACTAAGTGAACTGAGGTAATCGTTGGTGAATTCTCATCTGTCGCATGAGAAGCCATAATGTTTCGTTTAGTAGTAACCAATTGATGACTGGACGAATTTCTTCTTTTTTTTTTTGTTAATACTATTAATTCTTATCTCGTTACAATTCGACTCGCGGTTTTTTAGTGCCATTACTTCAAATGATAATTAGTTATCAGAGGATTCATTATTGATTATCATAAATTAAATAAATTTTTGAAAAAAAATAATAGTTTGATGGTGTGAAAACACTTTGATTCTGAAAAAATTATGATTGTGCAGAAAACGTTCTTCTTATTTAAATTATTGCTATAAGGGGAGAGTTTTTTGTTAGCGTGTATTAATCTTTTCTAACTTAGTTCCAAGTGATATCTTTTCGTGACAATGATAATGCGTAAAGCATTATTCGGAAAATGTGCAATAAAAAGGATGATTGGTGTGTCCTGTTCTTAACCCTTCTCCCTAAAATCATGTCATCCCCTGCAATTATAGGAAACAATAGCAAAAAAAAATGATTGATCAAATTTGCCCCCGTAATATTCCTTTCACGCGGAAACAAAGATCCCCCAAATTCAAAATTGCTCGAGGGTGAGTTGACATTTGTTTACAGCCGTTGCTGTGGTCAATCGCCCGTTGATCAAGCCGCGAAGAATTTTCGTTGTGTTTCTTTTTCTCTTCTTTTTCGTTCCCTCTTCACGAGTGATGAATCCATTTGGGATTCGTAACTAGCCGTTAACGAGAAATCGAAACGCTGCGTGGGTGGGATAAAAAACGAGGAGGGGGAGAAAATTAGCGGACAGAAAATATGTACATCGATTGGGAAGTACGAGGATACGGCCAGGCGGGAAGCTCTCCGCTAACTGGGAAAGCGAGGGGATAGAGTGAGTTGCCAAAAATGGAAGTTCCGCCCTGTCCTTTTCGTTCGTTCGTGAAAAAGTGTGCCGGCGATTGTTCCGTCACTCCGAATACAAAAACTGGCAACGAGTTAAAATTTTTTCTGGGACCTCCTGTGTCCGGAACGAAATATTATAGGTAAGGGAGAGGGAGAGGGAGAGGGAGAAAAACAGATATTCGGCGGCATACAGCCACCGCGTGGGAAGCATTGGTACATGGTTTGTGGGGGTGCATTGAATGGTGATGCAACCAGAGGGACAGCACTCTTTCTTCCCGCTGTCCATGCCGATTCGTAACCTCATAAACAAAGTAATGACTGTCGGTGTTCTGGCAGGAAAATTTTTCGGAATCTCGCTTCAGCTAAACTATACGTTCTATCTACGTATGTATGTATATATGTATATATGTATATTTATATATGTGTGTGTATATATGTATATTGGATGTGTAGTGCATCACGTTAGCGACTAACTGCGTCGGGTGTAAGTGCTTGCAGCTCTAGTTGCAACGGATTCAATCCCAGACACGTTGCCGGAACGTTCTAACAAAATGACTCGAGCTTTTTGTGAATATAAATCAAAAAATTGTTCCGCAAACGAGCGATCGAAGCCTCGGTGACCGAGTGTTCCTTTATCTCTGTGTGTCGACGCGGGGACCATTATTTCCATCCTCCAGCTTTCGACTTTTCCTAAACAACGCTCGCGAGCGAACTTTATCGCGTGTTCTAGATATTTTTTCTCGTTGTTGGTTTTTTTTTTTGAGCTTTACAGATTTTCGTTTTGGCGCATGGAACAACTGTTCGAACAACGAGGACCGATCGACAGTTTTAATTTTTGCAGATGAATAAGTCAGGGTGGAATCGACGGAGAAACTGGATAAGGGACATTTTCACCGGTTCTCCAACTTGTTCCACTTCCTGCAGAGGCGCTTTGACGATTTCGGACCCTAAGAGGAGCGAAATACGCTGGCGAACGTCTCGACCGTCGCCACCGAGAATCAAAGAGTCGTTTATCGAAACGACCAGCACCGGGAATACCGGAAGGAGGCCATATATGCGTTTGAGGACACTCGCGAGGAGGGCGAAGATAGCTGAAAGCTCGGACGAGAAATTTCGGCCAACTTAGCAGATTCGCGGTCTGGATCGGGCGCGGGGGGAAAATGAAAGTTTTCGGCAAGGGGGAAAAGGCGAGGGGAGACATTTCCACATTGCTGTACACCGTGGTCAACTATTCCCTCGAATCTACGGAGCAAATAAAACGGCGTGCACTTTTTACGCGCATGTCTGACCTGCACTTACTTATTCCACTGGTTTAGCGGGGCAGCCGTTCAGTAGTAATGGACAGCAGTAATCCGACGGCATTTTTTTCCCAAAGGTTTCTTAATTTTCATAGGGGATAATATTCTTCATCACACAATGTTGATATTTTTATTCGAGCTTTCAATACTGAATAAGGTATTTTCGGTGATCTCCACAGTACGCATACTTTTTTACTTTATATTTTTGATTCAATCCTGGTTAGTCAAATAACTGAGACACACGTGCGATTTTTGTTTATTTTTTATATCAGATAAACTGATTACGTAACATTTTTAATACTACGTCAGCTTTGTACGTTTTTTACGTCACGCAAACTCTTTACTCGATGCGAGTTTATTCACTACAACATATGCAGTTGAGATGTTTTCTGGAAAAATGTGTCTAACAATTGCTAAATCTCTTGACATCAACAAAAATATTAGTGTTCCCATAAAACACTCTTACGTATACGGAATTTTCGGCAAATAAACGATTTTCTAGCGCTAATTTTTTTCGTAAATAATAAATTTTTATATTTGTCAGCTTTAAAAAAAAAAAAAATGTTCATCTCGTCATACATAATATTATGATTAGCTATCTGCCAACGAATCTTGATACCTCCTACAAATAAATTTTTTCCTCATTGTGGCCACCATAGCATGGATTCCATTCCTCGTGTCGCATAGTTTCGTGAAAAATAAAAATACCGGAGCGACGAAGCTCCAGGTTTATGCATGAGGCATACACAGGTACAGGTACGTGTGAGTGTCACGTGTCTACAGTGTTTAATACGCTACGAAACATGATGTAGCTGCGGTGCCGTGAGGCGAACCCGAGACCGGCTATATCGACATAGGCTATTCGCAGCTTTTTTTAATGCCCATGGCAAAAATGCTGTGGTGGATACAATATAGACGGGAAGTCGGATGCGGCAGCATGTTATTACAAATAACATGGCCTTTGCAGGCGGACTGCCTGCAGAGGAAAAGAACTCATTACGCCACCTTCTTGATAATACACAAGTTTTTCACGTCACATTCTCGATGCTATACTAACTTTTTTTGCCACCTTCTTGATACTACACATGCTTTTTACCTCATATTCTTCAAACTGCACAATTTTCTCACTTCATTTTCTCGATACTGCACAAATCGTCAATGCTACATTCTTGATACTACATAAGCTTTTTACGCTACTTTCTTGACGATCGATTGTTTATTTATCGCTGAAGGGTGCAAACAGGTTTTCAGCACGATGATTTCATTCTAAAGCCAACAATTTCCATTCACACACTATTTAAATAACTTCTTGACGCTTTTACAAAGGTACCAAATAGCATCTCTGCTAGGAATTCAATAATTCCAAAAAACATATATAGCACATTGCAACGTTACAAATATCGCATGTGGAAGAAATTTGAAAAAGCTTCATTTTAGGAAACTTTCGCTTCTTGGTATTGCTTTGAATGAAAAGGGACTGTGAAATTACGCGATACCGAAAAGCGTACCAGATCATGTGGGGTAGTCCATATTCACGATGAAGTAAAGCTGCTGAAAGTATTTTGCACTCAGTGAGAATTGAATTCGAGCCTCCCGGTCATCATTGGTATTTTTGTAATATACAGAGATATTACCTTTCAGAGTATTTCGCAATAAAGAGAATTACGTTTTTAATAACGTCTATCTCTTATAATGTAGATCGTGACGAATATTCGTCCTGTAGGAAATTAACAGTTTTTTCCGTTTCCCTAATTAAACGAGTTAATTAGGCATAATATTATGTTTCACAAGCGTACAAAATAGCGTGCAAAACAGGTAGGAAATTTATCTGCGAAAATACGGGACGAATTGTGAAAACATGAGAATTACGACCCTGGGCACTCTGGGAGTTGAGTCCTTTTTTCCTACGACTAGACATCAGATTATTTTAATAACCTGCGTCTGACGCATCTCTGATCATTCATTTGTAATTGATTCTGAGTATCAGCGAAATAAAAACCCCCAACTTATCGTAGTATATTACAAATAAACAAATGTAACATTAATCCGCCCTGAACCATTCGTAATATACTTTTTTTAATGCCAATGTCATGCACATACATTTTTTTCAAGGATTTCTATATTTTTGAAAACCCCTAATAAAATTAAATTTAGTGATTATGATGACAATGCTGGAAAATTGAATGACAAGCAGGACTAATGTGCTTTTTTTTTAATGTTTCAGATCCCGAGGACATAAGGACTGCCGAGACAAACGGCTTGTGATAAGAAATAGAAATAATCAATGTAGAACACGACGATATACGTACTTCAAGGATGCCAGTCTACAGTAGTGCAATTGTGGTGCACGCACGAGATCCTGTTGAAGGTTCGCGCCAAGAAGAAACGGTTTTTCGATGCTCCTGCTCAAAACGAATCGATAAGTAGTGAGAAAGAGACATAGTGAGAAGATAAGCGAAACGTACTGTTTTTCGGCGTTTTCTTTGTACTCAAACCACAACACGCTGACATAACACGTAAACAAGTAAACGACAACAAAAAATCACAGCGCTGAAATCAAAGCGAATCGTAAATCACCAATCGCCCGTTTGTTTAATCCTCTTGTGAAGGGATGCTTTTTTGTTTTCATACCACCGAAGCTCTAACGCGTAGCGGATATTTCACCGCTTAATTAACGTCAGTCAATATAAAATGGCCGTGATGATTATAAGGAAACCGACTGTAATCCAGCGGACAGACGACAAAAAGCTTAACCGCGATTGTTGCATAAACAGTGAATAATCAAAGCAACGAGTCGACGAGTTAGCACCGAAAATATATGTAAAAACGTAACCGGGAGCCACGATTTTTTCGATCAATGTATAAGGTAGTGGTCTTATTTTTAGCGCCTATTTCGGATCGTTTTATAATTTTTTGTTGTTTCGTATCTTAACCAACGATTTCGTTAACTTTCATTACGACGTGAAATTTTATATTTTATTATTAGAAAAAAAAAGGACGAGTATTATTAGTAAAAACTTTGTGTCACTGAATTACGCGTAATTGCATTACGATTTTTTTCAAAAATTCATAGACTCGTATTTGGTTGGATATTTTCGAAAGTTATGCCAATACCGGACTGAAATCATTCGTCATCGCGCCAAATAGCAGCAAGCAAGCAATCCTTATCGTGATTAACGATAGAGCGATTAATTTATCTATTAAATGTGTCCAGACGTTTTTTTATAATGTAAAAAGTATGCAGCTCTGGAGTCAATGCTCAAGTGACGTGAAAAACGATAGAAGCAAGTCCGGAATTGAGGCCCAACGACCCAGAAACCTGAAGAGTCTCAGGTGCATTTTTAGTGATGGCTGTATGATTTAAAAAAATATATTGTAATTCATTTTTAGCGAGAACTAAAACGCCGGTTACAAAAAATGTTTAATCTACTTTTCAATGGTCCTGATTATTGCTCTTGGATCCTGAGGCTTCGGAGAATCAGGCCACTACCTTAATGACCGTACGGGTACGATTCAAGTCAATTTTAATGAAGTAAGACGTGTTATACAAGTCCGATGGTTAATAATCGTTAATACACTGTACGTAGTTATGCGCACACTCCATATTAACAATGCAAGCGACCTTGAGTACGAATAAGAAGCATATATACATAAAACAACAACAACAACAACAACAAAACTATACGTACATATAAATATATTATATAAATATGAATAATACATAGTAAATACTCGCAGACACGCATGCATAGCTGAGTGCACAGACGTGTCGAGAGAGAAACGTGTTCAAGGATACAGAGTCGAAAAGCGCAACCACACAGGGTGATAAAAGAAAAAAAGAAAAAAGAAAAAAAAACAACAGGAGTTCGAGATTAGCGTGAGTGAGAGGATTTGGTAAAATCGAGCTTTCTCGGCCGCCCTTGCATACAACGATAATGTACCGTCGTTATGAATTAATCTTATTAAGCTGCGATGATCGTCATCACGATATACACAATTTATATGCATATACTCTACATATACTATACGATATGTCTATAGATATTAATATATGTATATGTATATAGCGACAATGGATGAATCAGTGGTTACAAAACAAAAAATCAGACATACACATATAAGTACGCTATATAAATATGTTATGTTATATGTGGAGTAGACGAAAAAGGCGCTGGATGTGCGTACATATAAATACTTATACATATATAGATATATACGAAAATATAAATATAAATATTATAGATATACAAGATACTATATTAATGCATAGGGAGTTAATATTACAATATTATGCGTTATACATATATACATATTAAAATAAATATATATATTTAGGTAAAAATGTTCTGTAGGTACTTGTGCCGCAGTTAAAATTAGGTGTAGGCTAATCGGAACACAAAAAAAATTGTAACGGCGTGAAGAAAGCACAGGGCGAAGGGCGAAGAATCGAAGGGTCACTTATTGCGTTTGGCGATTGGATTCGAAGGCCCCGGGAACACGAGGAACGGGATCTCGTTGCGGGCGACAACAATTAGATAATGATTAGAAATAGACAATGAATTTGTAGCCCGCTCGGCTTACGAATACGATGGTGCTCTAGGAAAATTTCTTTTTCATTCTTCTCTCCTCGTGTCCGGCCTTCAAAATTTCGCATTCGCCCTCAACCGACGCTCTGTTGCACAATGAAATCTATTGTCAGAAATCTACGATGCTCACTTATCGTCGATATCGCAATGGCGAAGTGCGGTCGAATTTTTTCGAGATCTCGATCGTTTTCGAAAAAAACGATGCTCGCTCTAGTGATGCCTGTCCCTTAAGGACTCGAAAAACCTCACGACTGCTGCTGCTTTGTTAAAGAGCCTACCTCATTTAAGGATTTAACGAAGAATATTTTTAAAACGAATGTCAAGCTATTTCAATTCTTATTTTTTTGTACTAAGCTCGGCGGAAGGAAAATAAATATTTGTTTTCAACTCTGAAATTTGATCGGTTATAATCCAGATTATTGCTTTCCACTGAATTAGAGGGAAATTGGCTGTTGGCGTTAATCAAAAGTTTATTGTTAAACGGGGCGAGAGATAATATTTTCCACGCTTTTTCTAAAGTACACGAGGACCGGTCGCAATGATAATACATTTATTACCATATGTTGATTAGAATTTTTGAGTGCCAGTAGAATTGTTGTGTCATTAAAGTAGAGACTTAAGTGAGATAGGTTCGCATGAGCGAAATGGCTCACCCGCTAAAACCATTGAGCTCGGTGCAATTTGATAGTCCGACGGAGATACACGTGCTCGCTTTCTTAGTTTCTCGGACTTGACTTAGGACTTGACTCGGACTTAGTTTTTCGGAGCACAAATCGTTTGACCCGCGGAGGAAGTAGTCCTTCATCGACAAACTTTCGTTTTATTTCTCGCCCACGCACTTTTGAAATTTCCCATTGGATGATGTTCGTAGCTGCAGGACGCACCTATAGAGATAAAAATCGAGTTTACTCAAGGAAATCGCGACACGTCAATTAAGTGACAGTTGTTAATTATTCGTCTATGAGACTATGTCAAGATTACCGAAAAATGTCTTCTCTTGTGATTTTACCCAGAGAGAAGATGCGGGAAAAATTATGCCCGTAAATTTATTTAGAAAAATTATATCCGGCTTTCACTGTTATGATAATTTTTTGTGAATCTTTTAGTCGCTGTAATATCGGTAACAATGAAAAACGAAAACTACCAATTAATGATTCCCATGCATCAATCACCAGATCTGTGATGATTTCTCTAGGGCTACGCGTTTTATTTTTTTTTTATTGACATATGAAAAGCATCGTAGCGAATATGAGAGTAGCTTCCTATTCCTAAAAATCTCAGGGAATTTTTCTTCGCGCTGTTAAATACCTTTATAATTCTCTGTCGTTTTTTTAATATAAAAAATGGTTTGGGTTAACGGTACTACTATTAGACTCTCAGCTGGACAGGTGGACTCGCAGCACTGCGTCGACCCTCTGGAGTTTTTTTTTTTTTTTTTTTTTTTGGCACTGCGAAGGCGCTTTGAATTGCTGTAACATACATTACGAAGACGCGGTGCGTGCGAATAAACGAACGGACGGAATGAAATTCGCATTACTCTCCGTACTTTTACACGTCAATAAAGAATAATGTTATTGTAATAATTGATATCTCGTGGGACGTCGACAACGTCCGTCGGCGTTGGTACATCGAGGATATAATCTTTTTAATTTTTATCTGTATAGTGTATTATTTTTTTTTCTCTAACACAGCGGACGTACGTGCGTCTCAGCGCAGCCAAAACCTTAGGCAGTAACTTAGTTCTACATAATCCATCTGTACACGAGGATTCACTGTTTTATTCTACTCGTGTTTAATTGAGAACGACGAAGTTCTGCACAACGCGAATTCGACAGAGTGAAATAAAAAACGGATTACCTTCTGCCCTGCGAATGCCTGTGAGGATTTGAATCAAAGCAGAGCATTTTTCGTGTAGACATTTTTCGTTCGGAATCGTCTACTACTGCGAAGAAATTTATTGTGTCCAAGTGAAGCAATTTTTCAAAGATTCGTCGTAACGATTGTCGCTGTGTAATTTTTTTAGGCGGGCAATTAAATACCCGCAATGGAGTCCCGTGTGGAAATGGATTGTGTAGAACTTGGGTATTGCTCGTGGCAACACGATGATGATTTTTGCGTTCGGCTGAGCTTGCACGCGCTTTAACACATGATATTACAGAAGCACACACATACACAGACACATACACATAAACATACTGGACGTACGCGTACACATGCGTTTTGGAGATGCGTAAGAAGTAGCCAGCTACTGTCTTTGAAACTTGAGTTATATATTTAACACGGATACTATTTAATATATGATTCAAGCTTATAATAAACGGGTTGTATAGAAATGATAATATCGTTGTGTTGAATTATTTTTTAACCACCCCATCATTCCACAACATTGAAAATAAAATGTAATACGCCAAGTATTGTCTTAATTGCAATGAAATTGCGTTTATCTCTCCCGTGGATGTAATAAAAAATTCCTTCCTGTCTATCGTGTTAAACACGTTTTATTTAGTTATTATTCTTAGTATATATAAATTTAGGGTCTTCAGTACGAAGAAGATTTTCTCCAATACTCAAGTTAGCCCTTTGGATTAGTAAATTACGAATTAAGAGACATTCCAAGGATCTTGAATTCATTGACAGCGATTAAGACATGTATTTGAGAAAAAAATTAATTGCACAGGCGGTTAATTGCAGAAGTATAAGAAAAATGAAAGATTAATACAATTTTTCATTTAAACATGAAGCCACTGTGCAGTGGTATTTAAGAAAAAGAGCTTTCCACTGAAAACCTTGGACTTTGTTATGCACAAGAGCGAGTATAACATTTTTCTGAAATCGCGAGGAAATTACGAACTCGAGAGAAACTCTCAGTTCTTCATGAAGCGAAGGATTCCAGCAAGATCAGCAAGCAGAATCAACAAGGTTGAAAAAAAATTATGGTGAAAAACAATTCTTGGAAGAGGAAATAAATTATTTGCGTTAATTGAAAATTCCACTTTTAAAAAACCCACAATTCATAATTGCATTATGCAGTCATTATTTCATCCAGTCAAATAAACAGCCAGCGTTTCGTACAACAGGATCAAAGCTCAATCTCTAAACCACGGACGTCCGTCAACTGTCAAAATACAATAACACGAATATCGCGATAACAATATACTTGTGTCGATAATGCGAGGTATTTTACCCACGGATTTTTTCAACGGGGATTTAAAATCCGAGTAAAAATAATGAAAATCAATTGATCAGAAGCGATATTAGTATGTGTTGAATTTGATTAAACGTTAGTTTTCACGGTTTCAATTTACGGCGAGGTGAGAATTTCATTTCCTTGAATTTTTCGAGGAGACGAAAGATCGAAATAAATTCGCAGCACTCATTCGAGCGAAGAGTGCGAGTTATTAGGCTCGGTGGAGGCTCGCAGGATAGATACATCTAAGTGAGCACTGGCTCGTTCGGTTTTACACTCTGTATAGTATAATAATACACGTAGATCTACAGCGCCCAGGCTGCCATTAATCAACGTCTGGGAGAAGAATGGAGCATTGTGGAAAGAGCACCCACGTAGAAGCTGGCCTCATCCGCCCAACGATCGGGGTTTCGTGTTGGGGGAGGGGGGTTAGAAGGGAAAAGGAAGGAACACCCTTGAAATGGGACTCTAAGTGCAAAAGGGTAACGGTATCTATATACGTCTCTTTTTTTTTCTTTCCACTTTATCTTCCGTTTTTCGAACTCGGTACAAAATATATATTCAAGTAGCATTTCGGAATTAATTACCGGAAGATTAATACTGATTGAGAAAAAAAAAAAAAAAATCTTTTATTCTACAACGCGTGAAAATAGGGATATACGGACGTGTGCGTAAAAGCTCGTTTCTCGTACCGTGTAAAGCAAAGTACCAGTCATCTATTAACAAATCTGAAGCTGTCTTGACTATCCTTAATCTCGTTGCCTCAAAAGATTCTCCATTTACCCCAAACATCGAACGGCTTGTTCCACTAAGATTGCGTAATTGTTAATTTAACAAACGAAAACCGCCCTGAGGAAAAAAACGTTATAACTTAGGGAATATTTTATAAACATCTAAACTAAATATGTTTTTTCGTACTAAATGAACTCTCTTCTCAGTGCATTAAAATAAAAAAACCGAAAAAACACAAACGCGGAGGGTATTTATTTGCAGTACACTGTCAACACACCGTCAGTCGAGAGGATAATCTTACCCGAGGCACAATGAACCATTCCGTTGGTTTGTTCGAGCTAATCCATTTCTTCCATGCAGGATGCTGCAGAAATCCGTCTCACACCTCGGAGGACAAAAAAAAAAAAACCTCGGAGACTGGAGATGATTAGAATGAAAGTCCTGAAGGCAGTCACCGGTGCGACTCCACAGAGAGAACAGAACGACGAGTGAAACGAGGTAGAGCAATCTGAAGTTGTGTCCTGGTTGGTAGGAGAAGGTGCGGAAGGTGGATTGAGAGACGTCCGGGGCCTCCACGGGTACCACGAGCAACCCCCTCCAACCCCATCCAGAAAAACCGACGGAGACACTGGTGCCACTACACCGAATGAAAAAACTCTAACGGAGTTACGGTTTTCCGCCAAGAGACCGAGTTTGCCGGGCGCATTGCTAATAAAGGCGAAAGAAAGAAAGAGAGAGAGAGAGAGAGAAGAGCGCGCAAGCTTGGATAGCATATGCTCGCCCGTGGTGGCCCGACGGTGTGAAAAGTAGAGAGGTGCGGAGAGAATTTAATTAAGAATTTTTCAGAAACCTTCCCACCCCCGCGCCATATTGCCGTGACGCACACGCGTCGCGCTCGTTGTGTAAGGGAAGGTCCCGCGAAGCTCTCGAGTCCCGGGCAAGCCTACTCCTAATTAAATCGAAAGAAATCTCTCTGTGCGCCGTCTCGCTTCGTATTTTCCATACATACATCCAAATGTATACTGTACGCATGTAGGCTAAGGTGGGGAAAAGTCGGACAGTCTGAGAAAAAAATGTGGGGCAAAGTGTCAAAATCACGATGCTTAAAAAGAAATTGCCCTCCCAAAAGTGAATTCAAGGCTAAAGTCGAGCCAACTTGAAAAAATATTGTTTTCGACGAGTTTTATATACTTTTTCACATTGAGATTTGAGAAGTAAGTTATGAAAAAATTTTTTTCTACTTCCGGACGAAATTTTTGAAAATCGCAATGATCGATTAATGAAAAGGGACTTACATTTCCGGAGCCGGGAGGTCGAGGGTCACATTCTGGTCGATTTGACGTGGAACGCCCCGTATGTATTTTATTTCCGGCTCCGCATTCGCAGACCTTAGCCAGAGAGGCTGGAAACACTTTCTTTCTGCTATTCGTGTCCTTCTCTCTTCTACCCCCTCGCTTAACCAGCAAGGAGACGGTAATTTTCGCCCAGCCAACTAGTCCTCTCGGGAAACGAGAACGCCGGAAGTACCGGGAGTATTGAAAACTTCTAGGGGTAGCCACGCGCGGCTTGCAGACACGCGATTCAAGCGAATTTGCATTTTAAGTGTGGGCGAGAGGTGCCGTACGACACTATCCGATGGGCTTCCGTTCCATTTAACTGGCAGCTCGGTAAAAGGCACATCCAAATTGGCGAGGACAGCCCGTGGCAAAGCTGACGTGGTGTAAAGCCCTTGAATTTCTCGTGGTCATGCTGGGCATTTTTATTATGGACGCCGTTACGTGGCTGAATTGTATAGCAAAAAAAAAAAGGGTAAAGGAATTTCGCTATGAAATTCAGGACGCGATGCAAGCTCGCCGCGTGTCATGGTTATTAGGGTGAAACTAAAAGTTACATCGAGATGAGACTTTTTCCAGGCTCTCCTTTTTTTTTTTCATGACTTTTTATCGTAAATACATAATTTCACGAAGATTCGATCGTGAGCACGGCGAAGGGTCTTCGGATAGGTAAATTTTAGGAATTATGGGCAAAGGACGGTAAAAAAAAAAGTTTACAGTCAAGAAGAGTTCCTTGGGTCGAAAAAGGACATTTATCAACGTTGGAAGGTTCATGGTTTTCGTGGCACTTTATAATGTCTTATTTGCAGGTTTTCCAACTATCAATGCTTATCTCGGAAATTAATAGCGAATTTCAATCCTGACTAATTCTCTATGCTGCGGTGCCTCCGAGACTTTACTGTGGCATCAACGGCTAAGCAACAGGTGCGGCGATGCACAATCCAAGGCACTATACATATAATAGCACTAGGGTTAGTGGACTCGGGCGCTTTAGCGGTGACAGTCGTTCTCTCTCTCTCGAGAGAGAGAGAATATAAGAGAGAGATCTCACTCTCTCTCCCTCTTATATTTAAAATGCAACATCATATTTTGGGTGCGAATGGAATGAAAATAGAATGTTACGTGTGGCAAATTGAGGTTACAATCGCGTACTAAAATTTCTCCACCCGTTTCGGTAATTTCACCAAAACTTGTTTTCAACGGGTTGATTGTTATTGATATCCGCGGTGTTGTTTTCAACGATGAGAAGAGCCTCCGATGTTTTTCCGATAATCAGTGTGATCGAGATGGAAATCGTAGTTGACTCTTCATGTTCCCCGTGTCTTCTCCGGCTTCTTCACCCAGCTGCGTATTCTCAGACAATATTTTCTTCATTCCCAGACGGCCGCCCCCACCCCTTTCCCTTCGGTCCACTCGCCGAACATACGAGGGCACACTCCAGGAAAGTATCAATATGCATAAGGCACTTGATTGCGTCGTCGTACTTGGAGATAAAACGCATCGTGGATGCTTAGCGAAAATTGGCGGTGTGTGCGTTGCTGCGGAAACGACCATCTCTCGGGTCCCGCCTCGGGGCACGGTATGCCGAACATTTAGACGGGAGATATAACAAGTTATGAATTATGAATCGAGCACAGCGGTGAGCGGAACGAAGGAATCAACAAGCGAGTGCATGGTTTCATAACAATTTACTTATCCGCGTGAAAGAGACTCGGCGATGCGCGTCCAACTCTTCAGCAACTCTCGCATTGAGCGCTCTCATTCGCATTAACGCACGTGCGACGAATTTTTTGGTATTTCCGTGACTTTGAGGAGATGCCGGAGTCGGTTACGCGACGATTCGTACACTATTTATCGTAGACATGCTATAAATATACTTCAACTTTCGCAAGGACGTAATAATAACCAATATCCCCCCTCGAGATGTCGAAAAATCCGTTAAGGTAAGATATAAACGCTTCTGGGACTCGGATGTGCCAAGTCAGACCGGACGCCGAAGCACGAAGGTTTTTATTACATCCCTGCAAAATTTGAAGTATATTTGTAGCATATTTACGACGAATAGTGTATACTACGAAATCGCCCACTCCAGCATCCCTTTAACCAGGAATCGTAAGTTTCGGCAAATTTGTATCGCATTTTCATGCAAGATTAATTAAGATGCTCCAAAACATCAAAGAAATTGGTTTGGAAAAAAATCTGGAGACCAAAATATCGTGACGAATGATAGGCTGTACTTCGTATTATCGTTATGCGATTGGTAATGAGGACGTCCGAGCAGTGGCGATAACCGACGCATATCGCTTTTAATCCGGTCATCTCGTTGCATATCTGTAACTCCTGAGTGCAGACATTGAAACAGACTTCGTCGTTTAGAGCTGCAGGTGTATGACAACCTCGAACGTAAGATATGTCTTTGTCACCGAAAGAATTTTCAAACGATGTGGAAATAGCGTTTCCTCTATTGAATATGACATTTCGTCGTGCATGTGATTAGCATTAACTTCCGGGTTTTTAATCTTGTAGGCGATGATCATGAAATTGCTTAGAAAAATTGACATTGGATGTCAATGCTTTTCAGCAGGTTCAAGTAATTGATCGTTATGGTTATATTTTCAAATTTCATTGCTAAATTATTATTACTTGTAACGATTATTGAGAGTAAATTATTCAGTAAAAATTATATTGCAGACACTTGATAAAACATTGGGATTCCATTAGAAATCCACCACATTTTATTTTGTATATACGGAAAAATGACAAAACATTTTTTTTTTTTTTTCGAAATTTCCACTTCCCACTATAAAAAAATTGAACATCTCAACTTTTCCATCGGAAAAGTGATTTGACTGTTGAAGGACCATATTATCTGTCCGTCGGTACGACATACTATCGATGCTGCAGAGCCAATGACTCGTTTCTCCGGGTAAAGTAGAGTATTAAAAAAGCTGAAAAAAATTCTGCAGATGCAGTTGCCAGTAAGACAGAATCCGCGGACCTGCCGTTCCAGCACTCGGTAACACACTCACGTTCCCACAATACCAATTGTCGATATACAGTCGACAGAACGCAAATTTTCTTTTGTACCAACAGTCGGTAAGATAGGGCGCGGGTGTTAACGAAATTTGGAGAATATAGGTGATCGCAATATGATTCTCTTGCGCGTCGAGCCTACGAAGAGGGTGCGCCTGAGCAATGGGGATGATTGTCCTCCGGGTTGCCACTCAGCAGGAGTTTAGTCGGTGATCGTCCCGAAACGCGTTAACGTGCCTACACATCCTGTGGGACGAAGGCTCTGCGATGGCTGCCACGAATATGTACATTTGATAGCGGGGTGTTACGATAAATAAAAAAATAAAAGGAAAATTACAAAGATATTACTAGAAACAGAAAAAAAAAACGAAAGAAAAATAGACAAAAAGGAATAGCGGTAAGCAACAGGGGGATCGATTTTGCCGGCATGACTTGAACAGGAAAATTGTATTTTCAATTTGTTACATCCCCGGACTCATTCACTTCGTTCAAATCACTGAGTTTTTTGAGATAATTTCACTAAACGGTCTCGCCAAATTACCTTTATTCACTAAAAATTCCTAACGCCTTGTGAGGCTCTCACTTGATACAATCGCGCAGTTATCGTGTCGGGTAGCCGCGCTTTACACCGATGATGACGTGGAGACCGTGAGAAATGAATCGGGAGAAAACAGGTGAGTTAGGAAAGGACGATGAAAGGGATATCAATTTTTCATACGGAATTCGTAATTTTGTCGCATGTCTTGATGAAATTTTATATTTTCGCTCCTATATATGTTGGCCTTGTTACCTTGAGTCCTTTGGATCTGGTTTCCTGAGTTTACATTTACGTTCCGGAAATTTGTGATGGCGACGATCTTATTATTTTTCGGATTTTTCTTTTCATAATCAGTCTCAAGAAAAGGCGAATAAGTTTTGACATTTCACAAAATTGTATACTAAAGTCGAACGCCTCAAACGATTTTTACCAAATTCTGTACCGAGCATTTTCATGTTATTCACTATGCACTTGCTGAAATTTTTATATTCATCTCGTAAAATTTCTGAAAATATACAAAATTCTGGTTATTAATGCTGCGAAATCTGAACTCTCCTATTGATTTTCATTCTGTTGAATATGTCGCATATTTTGTCGTCCGCCTAAAAAATATAAGGGTGAACAATTTAAGCGCTTCCAATTTTGGAGTCATCAACATATTCATGTGTGTGATTTCGCTGCTCAGTAATTCCAATTGAACCAATCGAAACTAATGAGATGGACGGAATTCTGATTGAAAACGAATCGGTTTTAATAGGTTAGCATCCCGGTTCTCGTTATGATAGTCGATAAATATTAATTTGAGAATCTACCCGTTTTCAATCATTCGAAAATTCTGCTTCACGTCGCTGCTTCAATTTTGGACTACTCTATGACTATCTCGGAAACTATAGAGAGTTTAATTGTCTTGACGCTGTAAAAGGAAAAAAATGGTCGGATACACTGTGAAAAAAATCAACTTAAAATGAAATGTATATATAGAGGAAATCTTTATTCATAAATTGGTATACCAAATGTCCTATATAATTGTGATATCGCACTCGCAATTTTTTCGTATTCTCGTTGTCACTTGTCTCTGTTCTATTTTCAGTAAAATATTGCAGGATTATAAAAAAACAATTGTACAAATAATATTTATCTTCTCAAAATGAGTATTTTGATTTGTTATACCATGAAAAATCTGAATAGTGATCGCCGAAATATCAGAATGGCGATGTGATCAAATGGCGTTGTGTCTGTTCTATTTTCAGTAAAATATTGCAGGAATATAAAAAAACAATTGTACAAACAATAATTATCTTCTCGAAATGGGTACTTTGATTTGTTATACCATAAAAAATCTGAATAGTGATCACCGAAATATCAGAATGGCGATGTACAGTGATGAAGTAGTGGGGAATATCTGATCGGAATAATCGATCCTTCCAGTTTCACGTATGACCATGTGTATGTGGTACTGCGAAGGGAGAAACATTTTGCGAATTATTGATCGGGCGAACATGGACCACTTGTTTGTATCTGCGATGTCGAGCTGCTGGGTCAGCAATGGACCAGAGACTTCGTGTTATGGTGAATGCCTCTGGTCGACCAGGCCGCAAATGCTTAGATATTGCACGGTGCAGTTTCCATCGGTTTGTTGCAATAGGAACCAACATGGTTCTTATCAATCGGCGGCGCGTGATGGTCCAAGCGACTATGGATTATCCTGGAAGCCACCATTATAATCCCGTGGGAGAGTCGGGAGTACGAGGATATGCCCGGAGAACGCGACGTGCGACGCTACCGAGCATTTCGCATTAATCAATTGAGTCCCGTGTGGCCGTTTGTTATAGCCTGGAGGCTCACGTTACGCCGTTGTACCGACCAAATTACCTCGATGGTACCATCCCTCTTCACTGCTATCCCACCGTTATTACAAATCCTAGACGAACAGCGTAGATAAACTAGCAGCCTCCCCCTTTGCTCTTGCAGTGTTCACCGGTATTATTATCTTTTCTCCGTCTCCTCGCGCTCGACGTTAATTATTCTCGTTACTCTCTCCGGCTATTCTTCCGAAGGAATTTAAGCGACGGGATAGTTTTCGGTTTCCAGTGGCACAGCGAATTTCAGTAAGCAGGGATGTTCCAAAGGGAAGTCAGGGTCAACGTCGCAATTGGTGAACATGGAAAACATTTTTTCCGAGTGGTAAAATAAACTATTATCACTAACCATGTCAGGGTATTCAAAGACAGTTCAATTTCCAGAAATGGCCGAATTTTTTAGTACACAGGTGTTCCAAAAAGGAAGTCAAGATCAACGTCCCAATTGACGATCATATGAAAAATTCATGTCCAAATTTGGAAAAGTCGATTTAAAAAACAAAACCTTGATTTGGAATTATCCGATCGTTTTTGCAATATTTTCATATGCTAATAAATTATTCTCTTTCTGGAAATTCTTACCGGAAAATTGCCTTCGCGTGTTTTAGTACGTAGGTTGTTGCAAGGGTAAGTCAACGTCAACCTCCCAGTTGATGACCATGTAGAAAATTCTTTTTTTTCCTCGTACAACCAGGCATTTTATTCTTAACGCTTAAACGGACAAGACCCTACACTCGCAATTGGCAATATACTTTCCGAGTCTCCGTTCGACGGTCGGATAATCGAGTGTAATATCAGTGCGTATGATATTTAACCCTTAACCCCACGCAAAAGTCAAGTAAAATAATTTTTCTCCGTTTTCCTTGGAGAAGAAGTTTCGCCGCTTAAAATTCCTCTTTACACGAGTAATGCTCACCGGAGCATGGAGTCATGCCTCGTTAACTCTGTCGTCTCCTTGCGTTATGAAAATGACTGTCGGCCAAGGAGACGAAGAGGCATCCACGTTCTCCCTGCGATGCTTCCTGGGCTTCCATCTTCATGCCTTCCCCTTTAGCCGCGAGTTCGTAAAGATTTATTCCCGGAGTCCGGAGTTACTTCTGCCTGCTCTTTTTGCAACCGTCTCATCCTTGACTCCCTCCGCCGAGGAGGGTTTCCATCTTTGCCTCTTTGTCACTGTAAATTTCACTCATCAAAGTCACCCGACGAAATTTCTCGTACAAATTTGTCAAAGCCACTGAAACAGCTTGATTCCACCGAGGTCGGGGGAAAGGAGGGCCTTTTATCGGGTTATAAATATCTCTCGCTTGCGGCGAACAAAAGTACACGAGGATAGGCCCGAGTTCATGCGAAGCGTATCGCGTGAAGGAAAATTTGTACGCTGGAGTGACAAACGAGTGCGCCACCTGAATTTCATTCGAACGAGAATGACGAACGTCGATGGGGCATGTGCCAGAGAGGATGTCACAATAACGCAAAGCAACGCGACTCTTGTCAACGAAATTTCTCATGGGACATGAAGAACGTCGCTTTGAACATACAAATCGAGTGATACGCGAAATGCAATAAAATTCTTGGTGTCGGGCGATCAGCAAAAGTGCGAAGGTGCACTGATATTTACCGGACCGTTGGAGGGTGATTTTTTTTTAAATTAAAAAAATAATGCCTTCCATTCGGCAAGTTTACCTGAATTGAGTTGATTCGTCACTAAACATTTGTTAGTTTTCCCTTGCAAAAAAAAAAAAAATCGTATGAAAAGTGTTGAAAAAGATATTATTTGATTTGGCAATTGATTAAACTTACTTTTGAATTCATATTTTCGATGGAAAAATATTTGATAACTCGAATATTAGTCGGTTATCAGGACGTCTCTTTATTGTTCCTGCGCTTAGAATAATGAAGAAAATTTCAAAAAATTTTTTGGCCTTTTTGATAATCATGGGAAATCACCGTGACTGGTTTGACGTTTTTTGCCTCGTATTATATGCTGAAGAAGCAGACGTCGCTGAGCCAAAATGAACAAGAGGGAGGAAAAATAGTTGAAAAGTATTTCCCCAACCAGATAAAAGCTTCAGAGCATTTTGCTCCTGGATGTGAAACAACAGTGGGAACAATATGATAAAGGCTCGCCGCGCGAGGGTTTGTGTGTTCGTCATTGGCTCGAATAGAGTTTGCATACACGTATTCGCGTGGGTGTACGTTGTACGCGATATTGAATTGGAAGAAACGCGCGAGATCGAGACTGCTATTTGCATCTCCCGTCTGTTATTCTCTGCGGATGTAAGAGTACACACGAAACGTCCACTGTTTTCTCCTATATTCCAACCCGCCATTTCGGTTCGCCACCGTATCATCAGCGATACCCGGCTGAAAATTCAGCCGCAATCACAATAATATGTTATTACGACGAAGCTTTATTTTTTTGATCTCGTGTTATGGATATTGCTCATGGTTTAGCTGAGTTGATGCAGTGAAAGCGCTCAACAACAATTTTCCAAAACGTTTTCTTCTTCCATTTCCACTTTCATGCATAATTTCACCATTACTTGAGAAAAATACTTGATAAAAATCCGAGAATGATGGGCTTTCATCATTTGATTAGTGATTATTTTTCATCAACATCTATTGTACTTGAGGCATTGGTGAGTTGTTAAAAAAATTGAATTTCCATTTCCGAAAAGGCAGACTGTTGTAATTATCAATTGTTTATGGGGATGTAATAGTGTTTTTTAATAGAATGTATTATTACTGTCAGAATAACTATATTCCCAAAGATGAAAGAGTTTGAAATTAGTTCTTCCCTTCGGGATGAACCTGAGTGATTGTTCCCTAACCGGACCAACCGATTGACCAATTGACCGGTTGGTCAATTGCTCGTATCGAAACCAGATTGTTTGCTGCAGAAGTCATTGGGGATGAACAGAAGGATTAAAATGACATTTTCGAGGCGTTGCATAGGATTACCATTTTCATCTTGTTCACTTACATTTCGGTAATAACATTTTTTTCAACAAAGTCTCGTTTTACGAGGTTCGCCATTGAACCTCGAAGACACTCTGTACGGAGTTAAATTCCCAATCATCGAAGGACGAGTCTGAAGTAAAGGAGACAAGCCAGGATGAGCTCTCTCTCTCTCTCTCTCTCTCTGAGAGGATTATTATTTTTCCTCGATATCGAAAGAGGCTACGAAGGGTACTGTGAATTCACGTCATTAATTCTTCCATTCACTCAGAGACGCCGGAGAACGAGAGAGGAAACGACAGTTCGATCAGGAGGACTGGGTGTAAAAGGGACACGGTTTGCACCTCATAGTCGAGAGAGCTTTCATTCTCGATCGGCGAAGACGTATATCGAACAAGACGTCATAATCAGCGAATTCGAAGGAAGAATGAGAGGCAGAAGGGAGCCCAGAAATCCTCACGCTATGTATCCTCAGCACTGAGCCGGTGTTAGAAGCGAGCTTGCTCGACTAGGGACGGCGTAAAACGGAAAAGCTCGTCGGGTAGCTGGACAGGAAGCTTTGGCATCGATCTTGCTTTCTCCTCTATATCTTGCGCTTTTTCTTTTTCCATTTGGAGCCTCCTACGCGTGGACGTCATCGCGAACTTGACAATTTCCTGCAGCCCATCGAAGACCATTTCCGTCGTGGGCTTCTCCATTCTCGTTATCCACCATTTAGCCCAAAATAACGTACCGGTTTCTTCGCCGATTTTCTGCCATTCTTGTCCTTCCCGATATTCTCTCTTGACTCTTAATTATTTTTTATTTTGTTTCTTAACTTTCCCATAAACTGAAGTAAGTACTTATTTGACAGCTCATGTCAGCAAAGTTATTTTGAGCTAACCTACTTTTCTTTTTTGTGCCGTTTTCTTTACTCATACACCACAAAATCAGCTCGTTGCTAAGAAAATATTCGCTCACACACATCGTCGTATATTCCATAGCGCACGATATCATGTCTTCGCAGGTATTCTCGCTTGATCAGCTTCCCTGAGAGTCCGCTATAAAAAAAAATTGAATAGCCTTGGTGAAGTAAATATATGCCCTCAGCGAAAAAAAAGTATAGGCGAGAAAACTTTCTACATTGTATCACGGAGAAAAAGTTCGATGCGGTAGCCGTACCGTTTATGGTCATCACATTCAAACGAATAAGTAAACCATTGAATAATAAACCATTGTCCACAAATTTCCTTGTTTTTTTTTAAATTATTTTTTAAAACAGTGATGTGTACAAATTCCCATATGAATTATTCCAAATGTGCATTTTAAAGCTACCACAAAATAGCAAATTTTACCAGCGGACTTTTCTTTTTCATCTCAGTTTCCGGGACCATTTGGAGCCACTTTCCAAAATATTGGATTTAAAAAATCTGGAAAACAATCAGAGTGCTTTTTAGTCGTATTTGGTACGATATTTTTTTGCTTATCGAAAGAAAGTGGCGGAATTAACGGTGAACGTTGAAAATAGTACGAGGTACTCGGCGTATAAGATTGTGAGAATTATCCGATCCCGTAATTTCCTTGTTTTTTTTATTATTTTTTAAATCAGTAATGTGTACAAATTCCTATATGAATTATTCCAAATGTGCATTTTAAAGCTACCACAAAATAGCAAATTTTACCAGCGGACTTTTCTTTTTCATCTCAGTTTCCGGGACCATTTGGAGCCACTTTTCAAGATATTGGATTTAAAAAATCTGGAAAACAATCAGAGTGCTTTTTAGTCGTATTTGGTACGATATTTTTTTGCTTATCGAAAGAAAGTGGCGGAATTAACGGTGAACGTTGAAAATAGTACGAGGTACTCGGCGTATAAGATTGTGAGAATTATCCGATCCCGTAATGCCGACTTAACGACACGTGACGTTACTTTATTCCAGGCTGGAGCGAGCTGGGTACGACGAGCGTCTCATCCTAAGCCGGTTGAAGAAGGTCGGGACGAGGAAATTATGGGAAAGGGCGATAAGAGGGGTATCGCGCAGCGCAGCGACGGTGGTAAGTGCAACCATCTGTATCTTGCACTTTCAGCTCCTTTTACTTCTGATTTCGCCCGGACTATATACATCCAATGTTACGACGTTTCTCCGTCAACGATATCGAGTTTACCGTCGTATCATGTGGTACATTCTCGCTGCACTTGTGAGCTTCCGAGATGTGTGATAATTTCTCGAAGCGCCAAAGCGAAGGAACATCCATCGCAGTTCTCGCTCGTACCTCGAGCACCGTCTTCGCGCGTTCTTGCGTTTATTAAGGCGACCCTGCGTTATTGCGTTCGCGAGGCGTGGATGAAGGAAATCCTGGACCTCATATTTCTCGTGCGCATTTCTCCCCTGAGCAATATTTGCTCAGGTTGCGAATTAAACCCGACTCGAAGGAAATAACCGCGTGTTAGAATCGATAGTTATTTATGGGGATCGGGCAACTCTGGGTAAGATGCCCGGGAAAAAAATGAGATGTTGCTTCATCTGCTTTTTCTTATGACTTCACTTTAAACGCGTTGTAATAATTTATGGGTTCATGGAAAAATTAATAGAATTTCAGCAAATTCCGTTGGATGTACTTATGTCGACAATCACGTTTTTTGGGGGTCTTGTATCATAGGTCAATGTTTTGGAGATCGTTGATTCGCCAATGGTTGGGTTGCCAATTGTAGGCCAATGTTTGAACGTTCGTTGATTCGCCAATGGTTGGGTTGCCAATTGTAGGCCAATGTTTGAACGTTCGTTGATTCGCCAATGGTTGGGTTGCCAATTGTAAGCCAATGTTTGGATGATTGTAGATTTGCCAATTACAGGCCGATGTCCGGTTAAATGATGCCATAAAAAAATATCTGACAATGTTTACTATGTTTAGTTTGAGAAAGAAAAATCATAATTTCTCTCATTGAAGGCAAATTTTCTTCAAGTATTTTTGTTTGTTTTGTTTGTATTTGTACGCATCATGTTTATCGAAGGACCAATTCAGTCAGGTATTCATCTGTGTTTGCGAACGCAACCGATTTCTCCAACGACCGGATTCGAGAGCAGGAGAAACAGCGTCCGCAGTTGGAGCTGGAATAGTACACAGCCATACGTGCTTTTCGATTGCATACATCGTCCTTGCCGAGAGCAAACATTGCTTCAGGGAATTCGAATTCGCGCGTATAATGCAACCAAGTTAACGCAGTCTCTCTGTATGCTCGACGTCTGCTATGCTATCATATATCAACTTGCTCCTCAGTGAACTGGCTGAAGCTCGGCTATGGCGTGGAATGCACACGTTAGAATGTTATGGTCGATGTGAGCACTGTCCAAATATTTTCTTCATTCCTCGACGATATATTTTTCGGAAATATTTCTATATGATTGCTGCATTGTACAGTTATTATTCGTGGCGTTCTCATAAACTTCAAATATGGGAATTTTGCCAGTTCACAAAGATTACAATTTTTGTTCCAACATATTTCAGGAAAAATATTTTCCTCAAAATTCGTTGTGAAATACAGCGACTGTATCTGAATGAAAAATATTCATGCGACTATTGTCCAAAGTTTGGAATCCAATATTCCTATACTCTAATTGGACAGATACTTTTCAACAGCGAATTGGACATCGCGAAACGAGAATTTGGTTGAGCATTGCAAACTGAACTCGGTGTCAGTGATTTTTTTTTTTTCAAAAGTCTTTGCAAAAAATGCACTTGATAATAACAATAATGAATAAAACAACAATTACTGATATTTTTATTTAATTATCGATGTTACTCTCGTTATTGCTATTATTTAGAAATCAGGAATATTAAATAGTTATGATTTTTAGGTTACTCGGCCTACTTATGAGATTCTACTGCTTGGTGTACAAGGTACAAACTAGGAGAGGATACGTGCTGGAAGATGAATCAGGCTGGAAGGAGAGTAATGGCGCTCTGGCTCGTGCTTTCGAGGGTCTCTCTCGTGTACCACCACCAACACCCTCAAGGCACCGCTAGCTCGGTTGCTCGCTATATGCACTCATACTCACCGGACGACACTCTACCTCGCGCGTATTCTCCTCTCGATGCCTCTGAGTTTGTCCTTTCATACACTTCTTCGGGCCCTCCAAGCTGACGCTCACCCTGAGGACAATACACGCCGTTTAACAAAAGTGGCACGGTGGTCCGACTGAGAGGAAAGTTTTTCCGGAACACCCCCGAGGTCTCCAGTCGCTGCAGCTTGAGCTGCCAGACCATTTGTGTTTCCCTCAGTTTGGTGTCTGCCACTTGCTACTTTACTAATAAAAAAGGGGGAAAAAAAAAAAACAAAGAAAACACGAAGGTACATTTGGATTCCTTCATTCAAATATTCAAGACGCCTGGTCAGACGATGAAAAAGCGGCCAGGAGTCAAATAGTATTGAAGTGCAATCTTTCTGCTTCGGCAAAGAACAGGATGTTGTTTCACGAACAACTTTTTTCCTTTTTGTCAAACTTCGGAAATCGAAAAACCGATAACTCAAGAATCGTCTTGGCTATTGAGTTAAAAATTGGCGAAAAATAATAGAGCAGCGACTTTTCTTTGTCATTTTTTTATTTTCTTGAAAGTCAGTCGTGGGAGCAAAATAATTATTAAAGGGAGCATGTATACTTGAAGTTGCTTAGTATCAAATTTCCCTCGAACTGGAAAAGGGTGCTTCGGATTTGATGGGATTTAGAATTTTTTTAAGCTCGTGTTTTGGATGCTTTAAATTTGTCAAAAGCATTCACTCATTTTTGTCTGTGCCATGAAAAAAAAAAAGTTTTGGTTCATCGAAAGCTGGCATAATGACAAGAGCATTATGCCAGTAATAAATGTGATGAGTAAGTCACGTGCTGCGAATACGCCTGTAGAAAGTTTATTATTTTACGACGAAAAGTAACGAATGGACTTTGTGCTAAGTAAATTGAGGTGCGCTGTGGTTAGTATAAAATTCTATAAATCAGAAAACTCGTAACTATTAGATTCCAATTTTTTACCACGACTCTCCTACACGGTGAGCTTGTTTAATAGTCGCAAAAAGTTGTATACCGTTGAAGTTTGGTAATCTGTTGAAGCCACCGGAATTTCCAGCGATAATCGAAGAGGGGTTGCGGGTGGGGGGTGGAATGGAGGGGTTGACGGAATGCTTGGTTGGAGTTTCGCGGCAAGTTTTTCTCCTCGAAGCTCCGGGCTTTCATGAGTAACGAGGCCATTCAGCCCTTAAGAGCATAACGAACGTTTCTGGCGCAATCAACGGCATTGTAGCTCGCCGAATTGAAGCGGCTGAAAATCAATTCTCTCTCCGAAAGTCTCCGCGAGTAGCTGATGATCTGTATCGACGATAATGGAAAATTTCCCACGTGGAAATCACGGGTTTTCGCGGTCAAAAAAAAATTCAATCTCGATCCAACGTTAATCGGATACATATTTATATTTATTGAGATATACAGGTATACATGTACGATAAATACTTTTACTATAATACAGTGCCAACATCGCTCGTCGTGGCAAACGCGTCTATATCACAAAAAAAAAATGAGAAAAATAAGCATCTTCGAATTTTTTTTTCTTCTTTTTTAAAATCTGTTCAATATACTGAGTGGCTTGTCCCGGTAGATTATCCAGCGGCGATCAATCGATCCAGGGGCTTTTAATAAATTCAGACACTGTCACTATCGATTACATGTCAGCCTCGATGGAAGCATATGTTAAGTTATTTTTTATTAATAGTACGTTCTTTTTCTTCTTTTTATCGAAATATGGATTTTCAGCGAGCGATCATGGCATAAGGAGGTGGTTTCGTTATTGGGTTAGTCATTTACATCGTTTACCAACGAAGCTCGTTTAGAGTCTGCTATAGTTGTCTTCCGCGGTATCATAAAAACTTAGTACTTGGGCTCGGGCTGCAGACTGAATTGACGCTCGGCATGGGTTCGGTTCCCAGCTAGCACCCGGACATCCCATCGACTCGAAGCAGGTGCTCAGACGGTTGTTCGCTGGACAGCAGTTAACGATCGCCCATACGCATGGACTGGGACTCTTGGTCGGTGGTTTCTGCGTTGGCGGGGCGGGAAATCGGTGTGCCGCTAACCCCGGACGATTAGGGCTGATGGCCTGCGGAGAGATGGGATATTGTACATCATATATCACGCCACCATTAAGGGCCTACAATCTCCACCTCCGTTCGTTCTCCTGCGACAACGAATCGCGGACTTGGATATTATTGGCTCCTTAATTGAGTAATTACCATTAAGCCGTGAAAATATTTTTATTAGCGTTATGAGAGCCTGAAGAGACCAACCAAGTTCGTTAAAAAATGACGATGTTCTGAAACAATATGAACTGACAACAGGATTGTCATCTTAAATTCATTTTCCATCATAACGGGTGAACATTTAAAATTTTAACGAAATTTTTACCGTGATTGAGAAGCGGACAGATTTTTGGGCTTACTTGAGTAATTGAAATTAAATTTGGTGAGGAATGATGAGATTATTTGCTGTACGAAAGGAAATGGGCGCGATCTGAAGAAGGTAATCGAGCTTTTTTCCCCGTTGGAAAAATAATCGTTTGCAATATGCAATATCATTTCTGGATAATTATCCAATCTGATAATTTTCTCTAACAGTTCTCGTGCAGAAACGTATTAATCCGGTATCCATGATTCGTTGAATCCTCGTGAAAAATCCTGAATGATGAAAATGTCAGTATGCTCTTAGCGCGACGCTACAGACAGGAGGGACCTTTAATGGAGGTGCCGTAATATTGGCGCGATAGAGTGCGCCAAACCACGACGTAATTCGACATTCTAAGCCGAGCGGGAGGGCGAAAAGCTCGCGGTACTCGTCGACCCTAAAGTTCCAGTATTACAGCTCGTAGGAAATGTGTAAACCGCGCTGCAATTTGGCATTCGGAAACCGAGGGCATACCTCACAAAATGGGATTGCTCTTCTGCTTCTCCAAACCTACGGATCCCCTTTTGAATCTGCTGTAGTCCGAGACTTGTTGCAGATACAGAGAATGAAGAAAGTGTCTGTGCAAGTTTGTGGAAGGTCCGTGTACGTACACACCAATGCGTGTCCGTAAACCGCGACGGATAGTAATTCCGTTCACCGAAACGAGAACCAAACTCAACCCCGAACGAGGCTTTCCACAAAATCGTAATTCGAAAGGAATCCGCAAGAGCCTTGCACGCGTTGTTAGAGTGCTTTTCCCTCCTTCGCCCACACGTGTCTATTTCGCTTTCCCGTAGCTAAGCCACGTACGCATTCAACCCAATGGAAGTGGGTCTGTGCCTCGGTTGAGTATGGGGAAGAAGAGTCTTTTGCTATGCTTGGCTGTGATGTAAGTCACGAAGTAACTCGACTCCATGCATACGAAGCCAAATGAAGGAGGGTGATGAAATTACTCGAGGCACTTTTGTCGGATTTTTCGACGCCTGAATGTCAGGCGAATTCGGAAAAAAAACGTACATGAAGAATTTTCGGGATATGTTCTGCCCGTCGTAATTATTGTCTCAGGGTAAAAAAAGCTCTGAGTTTAAGTAGGTGGATTGGAAAATTAAAAAAAAAACCTGCACTTGGTTTATGAGCATTTTTGAAAGAAATACATTTTTGGGACGTGTTCTGTGTTGGCAACAATGCTCGTTCTACCGACGGGAGAAAAGTTCGGAGATAAAGTGAATGCAAGTGGCGGAAAGTGATTTTAAATGAGCTAGTTTGATGTGGTTGGTTCAACTTTGGAGTGACACCGACTTCGGAGAGCCAAGCAGTGAACCATAGTCACCGGAAGTTGATGTACAGAGTATCACTGTAAAAAAAGTGACCAGTTATTGGAAAAATAGGAAGAAAGGTCCTGACATTTCGGATTGAAAGGAGGATCAAGGTTGGCTTCCGGTATCTCTGGCACGTGCAATACATTTTATTAGGTATTCTGGGTGACATGGGTATGTCTAGATAAAATCCGGCATAGCCACAATGTCGAGGATTGGAAATATTTGATGCAAAGTGAATGGAGTTAGCTTACCGGAAAATCGATTTCGTTGCCAAAACCGGCCCTCGATATGACGGGAGGTACTGGAGGTGCGGTCGGCGAAGTTCTACCATCTCGATAAGGTGTTTGGTCCGTATTAATCATTATTCTTGCGCTTACCGGAAGAGCGTTCAGTCTTGCTTCTTCTCGTCGCCTTCTCTCATCTTCTTCTCGGTTTCTGGTGCTCTCGCCGTGTTGCCTTTGCTCACCGGGCCTGAGACGAATACAAGGACTTGAATACACGCTCTTGCTACACGTTAAATAATTAAGAGCTGCAAGTGCATTGTTGGCGCTTTGGGTATCGTATTCAAAGCGTGCGGTAGATGCGACTTTGCGAATAGTCAGAGTTCCATTTCTCTTGCTCCCTCTTCCCTGTCTCTGTTCGCCCACACGCACCGAAGACTCGCGTGGAGATACAAGGAAGCGAAAGCATGAAAATTTCACTAGAGCCACGTCTAAAGGTGTTCCATAAAAATGGCATGTGTCTTTTCACACCTTGGTGAAGAAAATTTTTACTTATTTATGTATCTAAAAGTGTTAACCTAGCGTGGAAGGTGAATAAAGTAGTGCCCGCAATGCTGATTAGAAAAACTTCTGTACTATCGAAAGTACTTTGAATACTTGAAGTACTTTGCCCAGCTGTGGTACTAACCTGGTGTCTCCGGGTTGAGGTCGTCGACGTCCATTGTTCCTATCGTTTCTCTCTTGTTCGATTCTCAGTCTGTCGCGTTCCTCGTTTTGTTGTTGTCGTAGTCGCTCGAGTTCCTGGGTTCTCCTCCACTCGTCCTCCTGATTTCGCCTCGAATTGCTTGGTGTCCCTTGAGAGGTTTGGTGTCTTCGTAGTTCTCCCGGATCCCGATCTTCGCCTCTTTGCGTAGTGTTGGCCGGACGACGAGAGTCCTGCCAACTGGGTCTGCGTCTGTTGGCCTCGTCTCTTCGCCTTTGAGCTAGCAATCTTTGTCTCTCCTCTTCGTGTCTCCTGGACTCCTGTCGTCGATGTTCCTCCTCTCTTTTTCGACCTTCCTCCTCGAATCTTCGTCGTTGATCTGCAACCCTCTGCGCTTCTTGCCTTCTTCTTACCTCCTCGAGATCCTCTTGCGATCGACGCTGACCAATGCTCGTTGGAGCAGACGGGCCACGGTTTCTGCCATCCTTCTGCGCCTTGTGTTGCTCCCATTGTCTCGCCTCATCGAGTATACGTCTCTGCTCCTGCCAGTCGCTTTCTTGCGATGAGTTCCTTCGTGGAACGTTAACTGGATGATTTCTCCTCACGTATTCTTGGAGCTTCCTTTCCTCCTCAAGTTGACGTCTCCTTTCCTCCTCCCTTTCCCGATCCTGATCCGGTCGGTGTCTTCGTCTTTGCTCTTCCATTTGCCTCCTCCTTTCATTTTCGTCTAGCGACTGTTGGCGTCTTTGCTGTTCTTCCATTTGGCGCCTCCTTTCCTGCTCTTCGTGTTGCCTTCTTCTTTCCATCTCGTCCGGTGTCTGATGTCGTCTTTGTTGTTCCTCCATTTGGCGCCTCCTTTCCTGCTCTTCGTGTTGCCTCCTCCTTTCCATCTCGGTCGGTGTCTGATGTCGTCTTTGTTGTTCCTCCATTTGGCGCCTCCTTTCGTCTTCTTCGCGTTGTCTCGTCGATGCAGTCTCGTTCGGTGCCTGGTGTCGTCTCCGTTGTTCTTCATATTGACGCCTCCTTTCCTGATCTTCTTGTTGCCTCCTTCGTTCTTCATCTTCGTTTCTCCTCCTGGCTTGGTCGTCGGGACGACGATGATCGGTCTTGTTCTTCACGTTGATCGGACGATTTCTCTCTATGTATTCACGTAATTTTCGCTCCTCAGCCTCCCGCTCTTCTTCCTGACGATTCCTGGAGAGGTTGTCCGGTCGATCGTGAGGTGAAGGTCGCGTGAGCGCTGCCGGTGGACTTTGATGATTTCGTTCGTTTTCGATTCTAATCCGACGTTCCTCCTCCTCCACACGTCTGAGCCACTCCCTGCGTCGTTCCTCTTCCTCCCTTCTCCGGGAATGCGAAGGATCCCGATGTCTCCTTTCTTCCTCTTCGATCCTGCGTTGCGATTCTTCCGATTGTCTTCTCTTCGCCTCCTCCACTCTTCTTTGTTCGTCTTCCCATTGTCTTCGGTCTCCTTGTCTCCTTTTCTCTTCCTCTAATCTCTGGCGTTCCCTCAGCTCTTTCTCCTGCAGTCTCTCGTATTCCCTTTGAATCTCGTCGATTTTGGAATGCACGATTTCGGCTCTGGACGGATGCTCCCGCGAGTGGGGATGCCGTTCGTGTTCACCGCGTCTTCTGTTCATCTCCTCCTGTCTCCTCCTCTCGTACTCCCGTCGTCGCTTCTCCTCCTCCACTCTTCTCAGCTCATCGACGTCGGATTCTTCCGCTTCGGACAGTTTTTCTCCATCGTCCTCTCCAAAGCCCCACAGATCCGGGTCCTCATCCTCCCCCTCCCCCTGATGATGCCTCGTTCTCGCTTGACTCTCGTGCCTCACCGGATATTGGACCGAGAGCAACTTACGACCACCGCGGTGGTTCAAACTCTCGGAGCGACTTCCGATTATGGGTGACAAAGTATCATCGCCCTTGCCACTGACCTCAGCGGTCAAGGGAGACTCTTCACCATTGGCATCTCGTCGAAATCTCACACCCTCCACTTCACTGTCCCGAGAGTCTTCTGTCCGGATCGATCTCCGAACTCTGGTGTTGTCCTTGCTGCCATTCGAGCCAAGGTCACCGCGTTCCGGAAGTACCTCGTCTATCGGCACTTCCTCATGTTCGTAATTCTCCAGAGCCGGATCTATGTCACCTCGGTTGGTGCGCTTAGTCGTTGGCTCTGGAGTGGTAGAGCTTTTGAGTTTCAGGAGCTCGTCCAGCTCCTCGTAAATCTGACCGGCCGGAGGTTCGTCCTCGAAGTCCAGAACAATCGGGGTCACACGAAGCAGAATGGGCTCCGTGGATTCTCTGTAAACAGGTTCCTCGAACTTCGGCTTGTACTCCTCATCGGTGTCATCTTCACCGGCACCGCTGGAACGTCTCTTCCTATCCGAAGCCTCGAGTCCCTCGCAACCAACTTGAAGTTCCGGCACGCCACCAACAGTGAACACCTCTTCCTTGGGAATCTCCTCAATTTTGCGAATCGACTCAGGAGGAATTGTTTCGTCCTGGTGAATACTCGGTGGCTCTCTAAACATCGGTGGAAGTGAAGCTTTTCTCGGTTCGACGGGCTTCAGCTTCCACAGGATGTCGTCGCCCTTCGCTTTCTTCGGAATCTTGCTCTTGACCCTGAATGTCTCGGGTGGCTGATTTCTTTTGGCTAGTGGTACAAGTAAAGAATCTTCCCTGTGAAGATCGAGCTTGTACACTTCGACGGAACCGGGACCTTGATCCTGGAAGGCGTCGTCAGCGTCGAAGGGATCCTCGCGCGATGCTGCCAAGATTTCCAAGCCTTCTTCAGGAACGTTGAGCGCGGAATGTCGTGCGGTGGAGTTGCTCGTTGCTCGTTCGGCTTCGGTCCAACCTCCGGGAGCGAGAGACAGGAAGTCCAAGTCTCGGATCATCGAATCCTTCGGGGTCATCCTCTCCCTCGAAAAATCACCGAGTCGAACTGATGTCATACCGGGTTTAATTATCGGTGGCTCTGTAAATGTTTAGCACAATTAAATCAGTACCCGGTCCTCTCTTGCTCCGCTAGGAGTCCCTTGACAAAAGGGTTGACATATTTGCCACGTGCAACAAGGATACAATTGTTTGAATTTCCGTTGAAGCTATTGCCATTCGATAATAATAATCTTTAGCATAGATAAATTCGTACGGAATTCTGTGCTCGGAGCTTGATGGTACTCCAGCCAGTTGGGATAGCCTCGAGGTCCTCGGAGAGCATCCCTCTTGTACGTTGACTGCTGAGGGGAGTATTGATCGTCGGGAGGGAGGGAGGCTGCCCCCACCACGCCCGCCACCCACCACACCGCTAGAGCCACTGTCATCCTCGCTGTTCGCATGCTGCACCTCCTGCACAATCAAAATCATGTTTGCTACATTATTCTTTAATTGATTGTCATTATCGTTGTGCGCGACTATCGACAATTTACTCAACGTCGGAAGATCGTCGAAGACATTCCTGCACGCAAACCTCATTATTTTTATTGTCTTACGAGTACATGTGTATTCATGTCCGGGTGACTCATACTCATCGGCTTTCTCACAAAGATAATATTTTCAAGAGAAACCCTTCCACTTAATCATTTGGTCCTGGATAAAAACAGCGTGTCTTTGCAAATATTCATCATTCGTTTATGAGACCAGCTTCGTACCTACATCCTCTTTTCCTTCATAACGACTTTTAATTATTTTCAGTGAAACTAATCACAGTAATTATCAAACTATGAGTTATGTAATACAAATTGTGTGCTTAGTGGCACAATTGTTGTCAATCGATGATTGACAAAGGTACTACGTTTTTGTTTGCTATATATTTTTCGGCGTGTACCTTGTTTTTCATTCAATGACCAACGATATATCTTGGCCTACGTTAGAATGTAATAGAAATATCGATCAACTTCACTACAGAATCTTTGTATATACAGTCCTGATTTAGATTTGTGTCAAATTAGATTTTAAATACCCTGACGACATGTATATGGATGTGCCGGCGACGAAAGGGTTAATCCTGTCGCAATATTCGATCCCGTCTGGCGAGTCGTCGTTCGCCAGCACACGTGGCGGTAATCGAGAGATCGTCGCTCTCTATTTTTACTCCCGGAAACGCGTCGTCGTCGTGTATGTCAACCGGCCAAGGTCGAGTCGCGAAAAAGGCTCTGTCGTATTGGTCTCGACCTTCTTCAAGTTGCGTCACTTGTCTATCATCGAGAACGCACAGTGCAACACGTTGCTCTTACAATCAATCACTGCATATGCATGATGGATGCATAAAAACAATTGGAACAATCTAACTCACTGATACACTTGACTATAAGAAATGGTATCTAATTAATTAGCAGAGCCAATGTCGATCTGTCAGCAGGGACGAGTAAAGTGCAATGTCGAACAGTTTCGCAGTCATTCAGAGTTGAAAGTATCGCTAAGTAAAATAAAATTATTCAAACCCTAAATGAATCATATTAATTTTTTAAAAATCAGCGATCAATGTGCAAGTTTCTAATTTACAATTTTTCAAGAATTATTTACTCGTACTATCATAAATATTATCACAAAGAGATTGAGATACGATCTCTAGCCAAACCATTTGCTGAAGATCATATTCGCGAATGACAATTATAAACCATCCTCTTAGCCACACTTCCTCCGTACCCCTTTTTTGAGAAAGAAAAAAAAAAAAAGAAAACGTTGTACCTCTGTTGCAGATTAGTAAGGACTCTCGAGTTTCACATTTATTCGTAACAGTGTAGATGAAGCCAGGAGTGACTCGAGGGCCCGTTCAGTTGCCGGTGGTTGATGAATCTCTGGAACTTTGGTGTGGTTCACTCGACTGAGGGGAGTAGTGACACGACAGTGATGGGAAACGATGGGATCGTGGGAGGAATAGGGAACAGGGAAGTGGGGCCACGTCTTGTGAGAATTTCGACACTGCTTGTGCACTGTTTCCGCGCGAGTCCTCGGAGAAGCCGCACGCCGGAGAGGAAGCGAACGAGTGTCGCAAGTGGAGTCGTACACTGTACTAAAGATCGAGTGATCTTGACACACTGCCGATGCCAGAGGAGGAGCACGTCAACCATCTAAATGGTCCGAGTCTCACTCTCGATCGCGACACCGGATGACTCTTCGTTCCGCTGTACGAGCAGATCGCACAGACTCGCTATACTGCGACTCTCAATGCGTCTAGCATAGTTTCGCGAGAGGCAGAAACACTCGACAGGCCCGATAGTAGCGCACTCGTTGAGAGTCCCTCGTTACAATTAAAACGTACGCGGAACTAAAAAGCTTGCTACCACTACCTCGTGGTTGTAAGAGCCACGAAATTGATGGCATGCTAGAAAATTACAAGGGTTATTGTCTGTCAGTGTCCACCGATCGGCAACGCTGATCAATCGATTGGTCACCAATACCAATGCAAGCATTTGATTTGGGCTTCGTGAGTAACCAGTGTTCACAGTGTAAGTGAAAATTGAGATGGTGATTCAACATATGGCAAAAAGCATTTTCGAAAAAATTACGGAACAATTTTGAGATCGATTGATGTCGTTTATTGACTAATTTGAGGGCAATTTGTGACATGATTTCCGCAAATTGTTAAGAGGATTTAACGACGTATCGTAAACCTTAGAATTCGAATGATTTGGTCGCAAAGTCGCATTTGAAATTTCGAAGATTTTTCGTCTTGACGACTGTCAAATAATGGCACTTTTTCGGATATGTCTATTTATGATCACTATTCGACGTACTTACTTTCACGCGGGTATACAGCTCATGTACGAGATATCCTGACTCTCCTGACTGTTTAACCGCGGCAAAGTTGACGTCTGTGTCGTCGCCGCACAGAGATCCAAGACTCGCGTTAATTGACTCATGAACTCACAGTCAAACCGAGAGTCGTGCATCCAGTATTCTCGAATATGTATTTAACCACCAACGGCTCGTGTGTTCTGCGCAATTCCGCCAATTGCCAGCAATTTCAAAGCCGCCACATCGAGAAATGTGGTGGGTACCCAATGGGCGTATAAAGCAATGATTTACGTGCGGAGCGAATTGACCGCTTATCTCCACCTTTCAAAGTTTTTTCTTTTCTGCTTGTACTATTATTTATGTCACATCGTTAGGATCTCTTAACTTTGCTCGAGATGATTTCTCGCGCGTATCCTGACACTGCATAAAATTTGAAAGGTTCTTCAGCGGGTCAATGGAAATACGATCCGGGCAAATTGACATGGCAGGATCATGTCGCTGGAATTCCTAATGTTTAAGGTGTTTCGTAATTTGTAACAATGACTTTAAAGATCATAAATTCATCAAAATACTGTCTGACATCAAAACATTATTTTTTATTAACGGTAAACAGTGATGTAATTTTAATAAATTACAATGAAAAATGAAAACCAAAAAACAATGTTTCAAAACCTTGTCACGATATCACGTACATTAGCCGTTAGCGGGCGTTCTATGAATAAATTCGAACGTGATGTTGCCCCGCAGTTCAAATGTTTACATTGTAGCGAAACGCAAATTTCAATCCGCGTTTATGAAGACGGGTTTTCTGCAATTTTTCTGTACTCTTCAAGAACACATTGCACGCAGTGTTCGCCAGCGAACAAAACTTTTCTGATTTCACCATTGAAACTCATCTTTTAACCGTGTGAAAAAAAAAAAATTTCACTGGTGAATCGATAAATGGGGGTTTGGAGTATAAATCCTTTTCATACGAACTTGAAAGAGGATCTAGTGAAAAATCCTCCCATAAAGTAGTGCCTTTTCGACTGAATCGTCCCCTTTAACGCGCCGACAAAAATTTTTTATTTCGATTATGCAAACGCCCAAGCCAAATGTTTGTCGCAATGGCTGCCGCTGTGTCAAGCGTTTTACGCTTTTCGCGAAGCTGCTGCAAGCCCCTGCGACTAGGGCTGTTCCACCCATCATCGCATACAAGCTACACCCACATCTCCATGCATTTTATATTTGCAAACGTGGTACGCGGTTCACCTGGTGCAATTCTCTTACAAACGCGATGCTATAACGTGTGGTAAACGAGTAGAAAGAATAGCAACGAAAATAGGGATGAAAAAAAAAAAAGTATATATAAAAGGTTACTGGCCGCAGGAGAGAAAATTATGAGATCAACGTGGTACACATACATAACGCAACCAGCTCGCTTCCATTGCATTACGTAACGTCAATTTTCAAACGTTAACGAATTCCTACACGCGACTTCCATAAAAGCATGAAACCGATGATGATACTTTTATTTATTCCATGAACATAAGGAACGTCGTGATTGTATACCTTTGTATACTCGTGACGATTGTCGTCTGATGTCATCAACGGAACTGTCATTGTCCAGTTGAAACATTATGACAAGTATAACAGTGACAATTCACGAGTGACAAGACTATTTCCAGTGGGAAGATTTCGCTGCGATGGAGACCGTCGGAAAAGCCTTCATTGTGTCGAAACTTGGGCGATGGTCCACAATGGTTTTGTTTCTGGGGGCCAGGGAATCCTTTGTAACCATGGGATAGACCAAATAGAACGGTGTACGCAACCGGGGTACTCGAGTATCGCGACCTATTTCAAAATGATTAATCGGCCACGGTTCCTGGTTACACAGCAACCTGGAATACGGTAGAACTTGCGTATGTGCCGAGTGCAATGGCTCGAAATTTCCGTGAGAGGAGGCAACGATTGTTGGCAAACAAGATTGCGAGTACACGTGGTTCTGGGTCGAAATACAGTGAGAAGAGTGATTGGATGATTTTCGATCACATGTTTGGGTGTAGTGAACAGAATGAATGATGCATTAATTGAGCAATTGGATGCTCTTACTTATATTTTTCTTTTGCGGCTCGTGAATATTTCATTTTACTGTAAAAACCAATCTCTCTGCTTACTTTATTATTCATTTATTCCTCAATTTAAAACGCGTTTAATAGATGAGTTCAGAACAGAATGCGGGAAGGCCTGGTCAGAATTATCGGAGGAAAAAATCTGGAGAGTCTGGGACAGAGTCTGGGAGTCTAGGAAAAAATCTAGAGAGTCTGGGACAGAATGGGGAAGGCTGGGACAGAGTCAGGAAGTCTGGGGACAAATTTGGGATGTTCGGGAGAAAATATGGGGCGTCCAGGACACAATCTGGGATGTCTAGGACAGATTTGTGATCTTTTCAATGCCGAATTAGATTTTCATAGACGAATTAGGCTCGTGATTATTTCATTTTACTGCAAAAACCAATTTCTCTGCTTACTTTATTATTCATTTATTCCTCGATTTAAAACGCGTTTAATAGATGAGTTCAGAACAGAATGCGGGAAGGCCTGGTCAGAAATATCGGAGGAAAACATCTGGAGAGTCTGGGACAGAGTCTGGGAGCCTAGGAAAAAATCTAGAGAGTCTGGGACAGAATGGGGAAGGCTGGGACAGAGTCAGGAAGTCTGGGAACAAATTTGGGATGTTCGGGAGAAAATATGGGGCGTCCAGGACACAATCTGGGATGTCTACGACAGATTCGTGATCTTTTCAATGCCGAATTAGATTTTCATTGGATCAGTGAAGGTACATGGAATGAGTATTTGAGGTGTCGGTCCATCCCGCGAGATTACTTTCCCAGCAAACTGCACTCGCAACAATAGCGACCACCAACATGAAATATAATGTATTTTGTTTTAATGTGAGAAAAAGAAAATAACGTGTACTTATAAACTGAGCGTTGAACAAAAGAGCATCCGCAAAGTATAGTATGACAGTAGCTGCAAGATATCGCGTTGAGTAGAGAGATAAAACTTTGTCGTCGCTGCGGGGTGAATATTCTGTCGTGTGCACCTGCTGCGTTTCACCGGGATGTTCATATTCAACGCGTTCGCAAAGTCGAGTCGCATTATATGTTTTATTTCCTCTCTCAACCCGTTAGTCTCTAGGGGATAGCTCGGTTCGCCACAGCGACAACGAGACACAAGCCGTTAACTCAAGGTAGCAAATAATCCACTCTGGCCATGTTTCAAAGGCCGTTGATGAGAAATTCTGTAATTAGATTTCAAGCGATTCGCACGCGAGAAAATAAATTCTCAGGGTGTCCGTCACCGTCTCAATAGACACAACAACCCCTTAACTGCTTAGCACAAAAGAAATGTTAACAGGGTTTCAGAAATATCAAGATATATATATATATAACACGTCTACCATGAACCAACTTCAACAACCGGCAGTCCTATTTAAGTATGACGTGTTGATGAGGAAATCTGATGCGATTAAAAGGTGCGCAGTGTTAGATTCTCAATTTGTACCAGCCACTTCAATCCCTTCAGTATCTTCCCGAAGCTGTTACGTCATTAACAGTGATATCAATGAGGCTGTTGTTTCATTAATAACGATATTAACGAGTCTGCCGCTTGATTTCCAGTAACGAATCGGCTCTAATTTCGAATACAACCAAACAAACAAAGTTTCATTGATCGCGGGGGCTGATGTCGCAGATCGCAAGCTCTTAATTATTTTAATAACCGCATCAACGAATCTCATTCAATATCGAAGAATAATCGCTGCCTGGATTTTCAGAAAATTTTTGAGAACGAGGGAATCACTGCGGAAGACACATCCCCGAGCCTCGAAGATGAGGATTAGGAAATACCTTATCACGCGCCTATTAAGGCCCCACGAACGGGCAATAATTTTGCCAGTAGGATTTTCCGGGTGTTTCAGTCAGTAGACGAAAGTGGATTAGAGGAAGGACCAGAAGCACTGTGACTGTTCAGGCAGTGACAGTGCTTCTGGCATATACGGAGTGCCCAAACCTCTACAGCTTCATTGCCTCTGGAATCGCAGTTAGCAAGACACACACTGACACATCTCGTTCCAGCGAGAGGAATCCAATAGCTTTTGGAACGACGTTACGATTACATGGCCGGAACGAAGAGAAGCAGAAGGTACGAAATTGAACCTCGAGAATACTAGCTACTGGAAAAGGGAGGGGGCAGAGGGGGAGGGGGCTCGTTAGTGCCACAGGGCAAAAAGTAATTAACCCCGATCCGTAGCTGAACCTTCCTTTTTTTCGTCCACTTCTCAAACAGTTTTTCCTTTTTCTACTTTCCACCTTTTCTCCTTCTCGTTTCGTCGACCGCGTCGAATATATCCCAACTTCTTTTCAACCTTTCGCTATGAAAACGATTGCTTTTTGTTTTTTTTTTTCACCCCCTGAGCTAATTTAACTGTTTTTCCGATTGTCGGCAAACTATCGAGACTATTTTCGATTACGCGGTGTTCGGTAAAGCTGATGCCGCAAAGTGGAAACTCCGCTTTTGTGCTCGCTATTATTTTTCGAACTTTATAAAGCTACTTTCATGGTGAAAGAAACTATGTTGATAAGTTTTCAACTTCACGCACATGGAAATGATTGTGAAATATGAAAAATGCAAGGTTTTAGATTGTCGGCTCGTTTTACTTTGTAATTGTATTTTACTCTTTTTATGGTAATTGTTCAACTCTTGATATCCATTGTCGGAGAATAAATACGCTTTAATCAACTTTTATCGTAACTTCGATCGCGTAATTGCAATAGCTTTAATTGATACTTCAAAAGTCACGTAGATTTTCAATCATTTTTTTCATTTCGAAAAAAAAAAAATAAAACAAAAAAAAAAAGAAATTTCAACGACTATCCGAATTCAATTTTTGCAGCCATTGCTAAACCGTCGGTTCAATGATATGTAGCAGAAACTACAAAATTTTTATTTATTATTTAAACTCTTTCGTCTAGATTTTATAAATCCAAAATTGGGATAACAGGACTAGTGGATATGTTCCTCGATTATTGCCATCGAGCTGGTGGTGGTTTCGATGCCCGAATAAAATAACCTCGTTGTTAATTAATATTTCATTTTCAATTTCGTGCGCGGATCGCCACTTCGTAGTCGCAAAACTGATTAATATGTGTTAATATGTATATGTATGAAGCGCATGTCATCAAAATGAACGCTAAACTTTCCAACACGAGTAACCTAATATTTTATTAATCACATTGCGCATCATGGAATATTTCAAACGTGAAGATAATTAATTATTTCAATTAGTATTCGGGTCGACAGTTGTGCTCAACTCGGGAGTGCAGTTTTCTCAATCTACGCGCGAAAGAGGGTTTTTCATTTTAGTATATCACTTTTCTCGTAATTCGGTGAATAAACCAACGCAAACAAACTTTCTATGCATTATGAAGAAAAAAAAAAAAACACAAAATGTTAACAGAAAAACCAGCTGTATGGAAATTTATTCAAATTTAAGTGACATTCATGAAGTATTTATGTACGTGCTATCTAAAATTATACGATATTATTATTATTATCTATCCAAAATTATATTATATTATTTGCCCCTGCGTAATTAGAGTTCTTACAATCATGGAAAAAGAATGTGGTCAGAAAATAAATTTCAAGTCGCAGCGAATGACAAATAGTTTTTATTACGGTGATTCGCAATAAGTAAAAAGCTCACATTTCCGTTTCACGATAGATTTTTCTCTCAAGAACCATAAAATAGAAGGTTTCGTTGAGACGCTTAGAGAATAAGGAGCACGAAGGATAGAACGGCAGTGAAGAACTGTTGCCACATCTCTTTACTTTCTTGGAGCACAAGGTGGAAGGACCTAGGGAGCGGACCAATACCGTTAAGGTAGGCAAATTTGTATAGCCATGTATATATTGCCGACTCTCGTTGAGAACGGTGTGCGAGGCGAAAAAGTACCGAGATATTTGTCTCGGTTACGTTTGCTCGTTTCAGAAGGAAAGCCGAAGAGATACCCGCTGTTGCTCTCGTTCCACGAGTTTGCTTAAATTTTACGACGATTTTCCTTTCCTTATTTGGTAAATATGGTTAAAAAAAGGGAGTGAGGCCAATTTCACGCTCGTCCCATTTGGCAATTGAAATTCAAGAAATTGTCTCTGACGAGGAAAAGAGTTACCCGACGGAGATAAGACGAAACTGGAATAAAAGAAACAAGGGAAACGCTACGTGAGGGGTAGCAATTACCGCGGCGTGAGATGTACTCAGTGGAAAAGGGCTCTCAGGACTTCAGCCCTCCCCCGGTGAGATTTTATCATCACCTCCCAGGAAATTACTCCCGTCGTCCAATTAATTATCTCCCTGCTGGCTATCACTTCACCGTACACCAGCGAGCAGGGAAGCCAGAACATGGAGAACGATCAGAGACAAGAGTGTTTCGACAAAAATCGGCAAGTTATTCGAGGGGGTGGGGGGAGGGGTGAAAGTGCGCTCCATATAATTATACAGAAGCACGACTTTTCCGATTTTTTAATATCCCGCTCGGAACCGGCAATTTTACATAGTAAGAGAAAAGGTCGTTTATTTTTTCATAATCACCACAAAATTGCCACTCGTACGAAATGTTGGGTTACACAAAAAAAAAAAGTATTTTTCTCGATCATTTTCACAATTCTAAGTGTCCTGACATGAGAATGTAAAAAACAAAAAATGTTTTGTCATGAAAATGAAGCTTTCTCTATGCAATAAAAAAATCAAACGTTTCCCATTGTCAATTCGTTCGTTGCATTTGCCCGTCCGCGATGAAGCACTCAATTTACTGAAAATAAGATATCTAGAACCGAAGACTATCGAGAATCACCCTGTGCAAGCATTTCTGACTCACGCATTGGAGCGCACAAGTGCTGCTACTGTGTTACGCCTCCGGCGGGCCCAATTAGTCAATGATTATTAATTAGCACTTCGGAGTGTATCGAGGCTGAGCATGAGAAATACATCGGCGAACCTGACAAGGTTATGCCATATAGCTACGTGTACACATGATGCGTAGACTGTGTAATATCAACGGGAGTGCATCCAGTGCAGGCGCCTCTGTACGTTATCGCGTTAGACGCGTGCGAGTGAGCAAAATAATTAGAGTCCGTGGATGTCGATCATCCACTACACGAAGTAGCGACGAGGAAGCGAGATCGAGCGAGAGTCCATAGAGGAGAGATGAGAGAGAAGCTTTGTACGCTTCCACTAGTAGCGCCTATTTCCGTGACAAACCGTATAAACCTCAACGTCGTATACCTCACACCACGTGTCTCTTCGCCCCCCTCCCCATCAACCCACTGCTGGTCCTTCCGGCCTTCGATATTCGTCGGGGAATTGCGAGAGTGCAGCACGTGCGCGTGCATCTGGTGGTATCCCCCCCCCCTCCTCCTCCTGCCCGCACGCTGCAATTACCCTAGCGTGACCCTTTTGCGCTCAGTGGGACTCACCTCGAATTGACCCTCGGTACGCGTGCGATGGGAAAACACAGAAGGAAGAGGGAGAGGAAAATGAACAGGCTTCCACCACAAACGATACATGCATGTATATGTATTTATGTATGTATGTATACATACATACAACACAAACGATACATGCATGTATATGTGATTATGTACGTATGTATACGTATATTGTTGGACTCGCCTCATCGCGAATCACAACCGTATCGTAAGCTCGCAACCTCGGATGGAAATCCTTTTGAGCTTCGAATATATACCGAGTTACGACATCGTTGATGCGTAACCGTAAATGCGGAAGCCAGAGTCTCGAATAAAAGGCCTTCAGAGTTGGGGTATTATGTAACGTCTTATCCCGATACGGTTGAACAGAATGCGCATTGAAATTCAAGCGAGGGGCGGGAGGAGGGTGGGGGGGGGGGCAATAAGTTGGGTATGTGGATATTTGGGGTTCGTAGAAAAAATTCACGTTTGAGAATTTTCAGGAATTTGAGGAATTTATGAAAATTTGATGAAATATACGGGCTTCCATAAAATATATAAGTTTTCACCATACCGGCGCGGAAAGTTCGACTTCCAGCCCTACGGGGTTTACGTAATTCGAACTTTCCGCTGCAGATATGGTGAAAAATAGTATACTCCAATTGGGAGCGAAAGTAGACTGTCTTCAACCACGTGTTTACCACCCACGCGTTCGGTAATCTTACACACGGCTTATCACAGCCTACTTTCCCTCCCTAGTGGCGTAATATACTATCTACACATGCCTTTGCAAAAGAGGGTGTGAAAAATATCGTATTTCATAAATTAATAGATTGACTACCGAATTTATGACCAGTTCCACACATCGGATTAGACATCATTTTTTAACTTGGGATTTAACAATTATTTCTACGCGACTAATTCACGATCCAGATCCCAAAACGTGAGTCCCATACTTTCATGTTTGTTGATAATGAAAATATTTTTCCATGCGCGATGGTTGCGACGCGGAATAGCCATGAGACCGTTCCACGTGTTCGCCGTTAATGGTTAATAGCCGGAAGATTTATGTTCACATTTTACATTCCATGAACCGCTTAGCCGCGCTCAAAGATTCGCCGCGTGTGACACACGCATCGCCAGAAAAATAAACCGTGCCATCAATCCATATTCGGCGCAATTCTCTTGTCCTTATTAAAGAGGAGACCACGAACAATTAGGCACTACGTGCATGCCACAACTTAACGGAGCGGCTGGGAGACAACGTTTGCCTTGCTCATTCCCTAATTCCATTTTATTGGCCTGCTGGAAGCAGACGAGACGGGTTAAGTAATCAGAAAACATAAATCTGACTATCACAAGACTCTTGGAGTGTCAGAAGGCCAAGGATGCGACGGGACCACCACGAGATTGTAAAGTGAGAACACGAGCTCTGCGACATTGAGACAAGCGATTCGACGTCACATCGTATCCCACAATACAACAATTTTTTTAACTAAAATCAACAAATAATCGCACGAACATTAATTTTAACGATTAAAAGACAAAACCTGTTCTATAAAGAAATATTTTTAATATATATTGGGTTATGATTCTGACCAGAAATTCCAGCGGGTAATTTCATTGTTAGTTCGAGAATTTCATTAAATTTCATGATGATCTCCCTTAGTCGAAATAGATTAATACTGAATGCTGGAGGGCTCGGCGGACGACCCATGTAAGCTTGGGCAATGGGCGCAAATGGTCGCAACCACTATTGGTTACACGCAGAGAGGATGAACCGAACCCACAGCAGAACCACAGCAGAGACTGCAAGAAATTCCTCGAGCCATATCTCCGCAAGTTTGCATTATGTAAATGGGCAATTTTGCGGCGCGCACTGCTGGTGGAATACGAACCAGCACTTTGCAAAGTTTGAACAGACAATTACTTATTTCTAACCCTCGTAGCAGTAAAACGACAATATGTGCGGCTGAATATATTTTTCGTGCTAATGAAAAATGATATTTATCTCTAGGAGTTGAAGATATCGGTCAATACTCTTCGGTAGCCCACATTCACGACCTTTGCCCCGGATTTTACTCACATTCAATCCAATCATACATGAACAATATTTTTGGGATAACGTCACCTGCAGCTGCTTTAATTGCATATCTTCATTGTTTTCATTGAAAAAAAAAATTGAATCACGATTCAATTCGAAAAGTCATCTTCATCATGACATAATTCGTCAGAATAAAACTCCCCCAATGCAATATTTTATAGCCTAAAGTCCCATCTTTTTCCGGAAAAAGAAAAGGGGTGTTTTAATTTTCTGTTGGCTGGGAAAATAATATTTGCAGGCATTATCTATTTTGCTTTTTTATTTATTTCGCATTAAATGCGGTCTAACGATGCGGGAACATTTGTAGGTTTTTGTGGATACGATTACGAGTCAATTGATCGAAAATTCAAGGAGCCAGTAGTACACACTCGCGAATAGTCAGACGGGACTCGAAAAAACGCTTGGGCAGCAATAATAAAGTGCCAAATTGTATGCTAACACGTGAATCGGACCAGAAACGTGCTTCCAGCTCTATCGTCGACGAATCCGCAGATCCGGTTGGCGTTAACCGAGTTTTTCATTTATCGGGTCTATTATTCGTCATTACGATAAGTTGACCTTAGCTGGTAGCTGCCCCAAAGTCAGCAAACTATTATGGGCAGTGCGTCCAGGTTAATGCACACGGGCGGTTGCTATGTACGTAGTCAGCAAAAGCAGCACGTTCAAGACTCCGGAGAACCAATGTCACGTTCTCGTCGAGGGACTAAAGCGAGAGAAGAGGAAGAGCTGAAGGACAACGATCCTCGCGCACGTAAAGCTGCCAAGTAACTATATGTACTTACAGCTAATAGAAACCAGTTGGGTCGACTCCCTTCGACCCGGTCTGATAGTATGGTAATCGGCCGAGTGCAAAAGTCGAGGAAGCTGTCTTGAAATTTCAAAGGATTCGCTGTCAATTCACAAATCACAAGAGCCACTGTGATTTAATTTCTTCTTTAATGCAATATTTAAACAAAAGCTGTTACTTAGTCAACTGAGGAAATCGGAAAATTGAATTTACTGGAGAAAAATGTTTCTACATGAAAGTCGGGGTTTTGTGTAAGGTTTCAAATATTGGGCAGGTCTGACACAGTAAAAAAAAATTGCTGAATTGAAAAAGAATAATTTCATGCAATCGGTATAGGATTTTTTAATAAAAAGAAAGAAACAATTTTAGCGAGTGCTTGCTACTAATTTTCGTTCTTTTTTTTTTTTTTTTTTTTTTCGTTAATTATATTTATATCAAAATCTCAATATGGTATGAATGAAAAGAACTGTCATCAAAGAGGCTTGGAAATAATGAAGTGAAATGTGGATAATGGAAAACTCGGTCTAACGAACAAAAGCAAAGTTTGAAAATAGCCATTTTCAGGACTAACTCTAATTGTGACTGGACGACAGAGATATTCCTTGTCAATACTGGCAAACACGGAATCGATTGGGCAAGCACGAGATAAACAGAGCTATCGGAAACGTCGAGGTAGCGTCACTCATAACAGGAACGTCCGATCATTTCATCCGGAGCTGGACGAATAGAATCCACACGAAGCTCGATATATTGGACGCAAAAGAGGCTTTTGTTCCACTGGTCTACTAATAGCCACCTCGCTCGATTGCTTCTTCGATATTTATGTGCATTTAGCTACTTGTGAGTAGAAACGAGCATCGATCCACGACTAGTTGCAATCAACAAAATTACTTATAAATTATTAACGATATTTTATGATTTTTTTTGTGGACAATATTTCTTCAAATTTGACTTTTGTAACTTTTGTAGAATTTCACGCCTTTGAATTTAAGTAGACGTTCTAGTACAAGCGCAGTGAATTCTGGATGTTGCGAAAATTGAATTCAATTATTCAGTCAGTTTTTAATAGAGAATCATTTATTTACGCATCTAAAATCATCACTTCGTCACATATGCCTGAAAAATTGAATACATTATTCGACAGGGAAAATAAAAAAAAATAGAACACTAAAATTTGTTCACCAGTTTTGTCTCTAAAAACTACGACAAGTCGAAAAATTTTACCATCACCTCATACCTTTTTGGCCCACTTCATGTCTTTACAAAATTACAGAATTATCGTCCTTAATACATACTTAGTAAAGTTTGAATCTACGATTTGTTCGAAAAAAGGTATTATCCACAATTTTCTTAAATTATTAAGTAAGAATTTTTTTTCTTATTACTCTTTCTAGGGACCCTCGTAACAACGATTGACTTATTAATCGACAAAAGAGCTGGGATTCCTTATGAAACAGTCGAACAAGCGGTTTGTGTGTTTCAGTGATAGGCTCAAGATCCGAAAATGGATGGTACGAAGCAGACATGCGATGCATGGCTTGAATAGGCGTCGTCACACTGCCAGAGATCCGATTTCGCGAGGGTGTGCAGACGGCATTCACGTGTATAATAAGGCACGGGGTGAGGCATGTGACGAGGAAGTGTCGTCATTGCACGGGCCGTGCGATAAGGAACGCGTCGCCGGAGATCGAACAGTATATAATGGTGTCGGTGTGAATATATGTGGGAGAATTGAGGGCACGTGTGAGTGTGGGTCTCCAAAGTGTTGGTTACTGATAACCGGTACGTGGATAAAGGGAATGTTGCCCACGTGACGAGAATGGGACAGAGCAAATTTTCAACTAAATTTACGGGACACGTAATTAAGCTATAAACGAATTAAATGCTATAAATATGATAACCGAAATACTGACAAATCATTATTTACCGAAAATATTTACTTATCATTTATAATCGCGATCAATGATTTTGCAAACCATTTCCCATGAAAATGAATATGTCATTTCTTTTTTGTGGCAGAAGAATTGTTATTTAAAAAAAAAGTCGATTTGTGTTGGTAATATGCATAAAATGATGTACCAAAAAAAATTTTATGAAATTAATGAAAGAATATTTCATCCGAACTACGAAATATTAAATTTCTTCTACGACAGGCTAATAGCGAAGAGAAATTATTGAGATACTTGGTAAGATCGATAGAAATTCATAAATACATCAGCCCGAAGATTTTCCTACAATTTGAGTTCGGGGATAGTTATAAATGTGCAGTTTCAAAGATGAAGTTTTGTACACGAAATAAGAATCTTACGTCAGCGTATTATTCGTGATAATTCTTCAATTCTGTCGCGAATTGAAAATGATGTCGTCGAGTTACGAAGTGGCGATATCAATGGTGAATTATTGAAATAATAGGCAGACGCTGGCGTGCAATTTCGAGGCATTTTTCGGATGAACGTGCTTTTCATTCGCTACGCTGAAAGGGAATGAACGTCGCAGGGCGTTAACTAGGTGAATGACGAAAAGATGAAAGGGCGTAAAGCTCGAGCTTGGAGGAAGCCAAGAAATATTTCGCCAGGGAATCATACAGAAGCTAATTAATCCGGTCTGACTATTTCAATAGAGATTACGAGTCGGAGCGACGCGGACAAATAGATAAATGTCAAAGTCAGGAACTACCCTCGTCCCTTTTCTCTCGTATTGGGAGGTCGAAGTTGTGGAGTAATTCGAACAGACTATAGCAACGACTGCCTCACGTCAATGCGAAGTGCCAGGAAATTCAAGCCTTGGATAAAGTGATAGAACGTGCCAATTAACGAGGAAACAAAATAAAATGAAAAAAAAAAAAGACGAAAAAGAGGCGAGAGACAGAATCGACGGAAAGCACAAAAGAGTGGTACGGACGTTAAGCTCTGAAGCCGATTGGACGAGAATAAGCACCACCGGAACAGCGTACATTCGTTATGTTTTTCATTCCGCAATCAGATCTTCCGCTTCTTTTTCCATTCTATCTATCTTGCGTTCCTACTCGGTCTGCAACTCGATTAGATGATAAAAAAAACAAAGGGTATCGAATTCTCGGTATGAAATTGATTTATTCGGGTTTATTCATCTGCCCGGTGCCGCTTCCTGGATTCGATAGTTTTTTCGGTTTCCAGTGTTATCGGAGCACGTTGCGTTATTTTTGGTAACATTTTTGTGTAGGGAAATTTGCGTCGCTATTTTAATTGCAATTTTTTACATTTGTGAGATTAGGTTTGCAAATGAAACTGAATTACATTTTTTTAAGGCTTCGGTGTAATTCGCAATGAATTATTGAAGAGGTTGAAAATCGATAACGCGAATAAAAAATGTTGGATTCTCGGTGTGAAATTTATTTATTTCCTTGCATTTATTTTACCAGCGACGCTTCCGGTGTTCTATTGTTTTTTGGTTTCACATCGTTATCGAAGAACAGCGCGTTATTTTTATTACTGTTTTCGCGTGGGGATGTGTGCACTGCAATTTTAATTGTAATTTTTTACATTCGTGATAATCGTGTTGCAAGGCCGAATTATAATTTTTCTTTTCAACAATTCGGTATACAAAAAATTGCAATTAATAGCTGAAGAGGTTACACAAATGGGGCATTAAAGTTTCGATGAGAAATTGATTCAATATTGAGTAATTTGTTGAACAATTATTTGTTGTCATTTTTTAAATAAAATTTCGGAGTTTCAGCGACCTTTAAAGGATGCAGTCTCGAATGCTTTTGATTTTTTTTACCGTCGTATGTACATTGATACCGCCAATCTGGAACATATATGAAAAGTGCGCGTCACAGTAGGCGGATTGAAAAGAGGAGTGATTCAGAACGCACAATAAACCGCACCCGCAGGGAAATCCGGTAGCACGAAGTGTCATTTCAATTCTGCGAGGCTACGGTCTCAGGACCCAGTCGCTGTGGGATGTCGAGGAAAAAATTCTATGCATAAATGCGAATTCGACGTCACTCTGACTCCAGCACTCTCGAGCTCAGCAAACGTCTGTCAATGTTTGTCACACGTCGTGACTCGGTGTTACCGCTTCGTTTCGTTTTGCAGACAGAATCGAGCCTCTCCATCTTTTATGCTCCTCAAGGAATCATCACAGTCGATCAAAACAAAAAATAGCTGATTTTCACGATTTTTATTTTCTCTGTGGTTAAAATACGTCAATTAGTTTGATTTTTAAATGTCAAATAAAAGCACGCATGAAAAAAACGAAATGAATTGTCCAACGCTAATTTTTCTTAATTTTTATACTTTTTCGTTTAACATTCGAAAACATCTTCGAAATGAAAGCTGATTTTCTCGATTTTTTTCTTCTACGGTTAAAATATGCAAATCAGTCGGATTTTTCAATATCAAATAAAAGCACGCATGAAGAACGCAGAAGAAAATGTTCAAAGTGAATTTCCATTCTTTGACTCACTTTTTTTAAAAACATTTGCAGAACGAGATTTCCTCTACACATTTTTTTAGAATTTATTTAAACATCAGTGCCACGTAATCGGCACATTATATTTCGAAATCGAATGTCCGTGGACTTCGGAGATCACGTGTCAAAATCCCGTGCCTTGTTCCGGCATGACCTGTCAAACAACGCGTACAACCTGCCGATAAGTCAATGCAAAACCGATTTGCCCCGTTGGCTTGCTTCGGAATACAATTAACGTATGATTGACAGCAGTCGGCTTTGCAACGGCTGGCGATTTTCCGCCGAGTTTGCGTCTGTTCGGTTCGTCAAAATTCTTCCGTTAACAAAAAAGTAACAGTGTCGAAATCACTGGAAATAACCGGACGAAACGATCAAGCAACGTACCGATACCAATCAATTTTTAACTCAAATAAAGAGAGCGATTAATTGACTATTGAAAAATGGCTTTTCATACATCGTTGATTTTTTCAGGGACTCGCGAAATAACGAAAATGCTCTTGCGGTAGTGTAACGAAACCATTTCGCACTGGAAAATTCCGCAATTTGCCAAAGTCCTTTATTTTATATGCAGGAATTCCGTAACAAAGATATTTACCGCCTGACGCATGACTCCGCGCCATCTCGTTGGCTCTATGCGCATGGAACGATGGCGTTTTGTGCTCTTCAAAGTTACCGGCTGTTGAAGTCACGCCCGAGCGATAAACTACGTGCTCGGTTACGCGTGAGCCGGCGAGCTTGAAGACGTGCCGCTATTCTCGCTCGTGTCGTACTTATTGACGATGAGTTTCGTCGTAGGCAGTTTCATTCGCGGGGTTACATATAACACGTCGATACTTATAACTTCATTTTTACACAGTGCGGCCTAACAGCATCATAATCGTTTCCACCCTAACCGTGCTTAACCTGCGGAAAAAAGTATTGGAAGGCGTGCTACAATGATTTTCGAAAAGAGGGTTAAAAACATGTTGAAAAAATGTATGTATAGCGCCCTGAAAAGGGCTATTGTCAAGAGTCTTGGAAAAAATCCTGGAAAGGTCCTTGAAAAGAGTCTTGGACAGATGTGCCAGAAAAGGGCATTGGAAAGAGTCCTGGACCGATTTCTGGAAATGACGTTGACGAGAGTCTCGGACAGATTTGAGGCTTTTTAGTGTACAGAAAAAGACTTCCGAAAAATGTCAAGCATCGCTTACAATATTTCCGCAATATCGCGTTACTGCGAAGAAATAATTTGAGAATAGAAGGAAAATGTTGTAAGATAAGAAACAGCCATGAGTGTCGAAGTACGAAAGCATGGCCAAATTCAAAGCTCCATCTAGACTCAGCGTTCGGAACCTCGTCAACGAATAATTAACGTCCCACAATACTCATGCGCCGTTAGTGTTAACCGAACCATTCTCGGTGCTCCAAACGCCAGATCATTGCATGCAAAGTAGTAAATCCGTGTCGTGTCTACAGTTATACGTCTGCTTCGCAGCCGGTTGCTTTGCAGTATATTAGTACGTCTCAATGGGATGTAGAGCGATTCCTCCATGCTATGTTTGCACATATGTAAACGCTATCCCGTCTGGTGGTCCTATATCCTGACCTGTGATGTTTGCCTTCGATTCAGCAGAATACGGATATAGCACGTGGCAGTCGTAGTGATAGTAATAGCAGTAGCATGCCAGTAATATTGACTCTGGCAAGGTCTAAAGAAATACCGAGCATCACATTCGGCCCCGTTTTCCGAGAGGAGGTCACGAGTCGTGGATAGAAGCATCGCACAACTTTTTTCAACCAACTCCACTTTCCAACAACGATCTCTTGTCGCGAATAGTTGCCGCAATCATCGTGTGTTGCTGAATGCATTTAAACGACTAATCTGGTTCGAAAATCCAATCAATTAGCTATGAGAAGTTTCTGCCTTGTTGACAAGACCAACTTGGTAGAACAATCAAAGAATCGGTCCAACTGACAGAACGATAGGTTGCTTCGATGAATCAATTATTGGCAACAAAGTGCTTGATCCTATCGATTGGTTCTCCATATCTAAATCTGTTGGTCTGTGGGACTCGTCATGATCGCCCTGGTCTGATGTTCTGGACTAATTTGGTAGTCTAGTCGAAGAATCGGTGGAACTGACAGATCGATAAGTTGCTTCGATGAATCAATTATTGGCAACAAAGTGCTTGATGGCACATCCTATCAATTGGTGCTCCATGTCTAAATCTGTTGGTCTGTGGGACTCATCATGATCGCCCTGGTCTGATGTTCCGGACTAATTTGGTAGTCCAGTCGAAGAATCAGTCTAACTGACAGATCGATAATTAGCTTTGATGAATCAATTATTGGCAACAAAGTGCTTAATGGCACATCCTATCGATTGGTTGTCCATATCTGAATCTGTTGGTCTGTGGGACTCATCACGATCGCCCTGGTCTGATGTTCTGGACTAATTTGGTAGTCCAGTCGAAAAATTGGTCGAACTGACAGATCGATAGGTTGTTTCGATGAATCAATTATTGGCAATAAGGTGTTCGATGGCACAGACTATCGATGGGATCTCCATATCTAAACCTGTTGGTCTGTGGCACTTATCAGTATCGCCCTGGTATGCGATGTTCTCCTTTGCTTCCTCGTCGTACACAACGTATGAGCTAGAAGTAATAGTTATAGTGGTATCATGTCAGTATTATCAACAGGCCAACTGTGGCGAAGCCTGAAGAAAAACTATCCATCCAGTACTTCCCATTTTACCGAGAGGAGATCATGAAAGTGAGGAGCCACCGTTGCGAATGGATGCTTCGGCCGCCCCTTCCAACCGACTCCAGCCTTAAACAATGATCTCTTGTCGCGGGAGGTGCCTACTGCAAACCGCAGTAGGAAGATCGATTCTTCGCTGGTGGCCAGCATGATGTCTAATGTATTGCTCGTTTTTTTGAAGACGAATGCACGGGGAGCGAGGAACCAACACGGATTGCTTCGCTACGCTATACTGCTCCATGAGATCCGAAGAGGCTGAAGAGTGTATTGTACGTGTGGTACATATTGTAGTGAACGAGAAGAGGATGGGGTTGGGGAAAAGACGGAGGCAGTGACGAGACGCGGAGCAATTTGTCATCCGAGAAGATAACAGTCGTTCTTTGAATTCCCTTCGGGAATACCCGTCGCTCTATCTCGCTCGTTCCTTTCGTGAAATGCCCCCCAGTCACAACATATTCATGTACGGACGTCACTGTTGTATACTACGAGCACACACGAGTCGTAGGGCTTGTCTGGGTGATGATAGCACGTGGTCTTACATCGTCGTGTAGTCACGTTTCAGGTTCAGATCCTTCGAGACGGGTCTGAGGGACAAGTCCCATTTGGATCACTATTTACACATGAAGAGGAATTGAAGAGAAATGAGATTGATTGTGATCGGTCGGATTGAGAATTGTGCACACCAAGAACATCTCGATGACTATGATACATTTTCGTAATCGATTTTCAATTTTTTAATGCATTCAATAACAACAGTAGAGGAAGGTTTGTGTCAATGCATCTGTATAATTAAATTCCAGTTCGACTAACGATCTCATTTCCACTCATTATTTATTTGGCGATTATGTAACGAGTGATTCTCCGAATCGAGAGTAATGCTATGTGCGATTAATGATTAATTGGTAATTAATCGTGACCAGTAATTAACAGTGATTTTCTCGTACTGGAAAATCAGTGGCCATTTAAAGTCGGAATTAATAACGAATGGAGAACCACTCGTTGCTGCAAGCGCAAATTGATAATCATTAGCGAACATTCATTTTTCACTCGTCACATATATTGTCCTATGTAAAAAGCGGTAATCAACAAATAATGTTCTATCGTGCGCTGTTTTAATTTTTGTGCTCACTGATCAAAAGTTCATTTGGCTTTTTCGCGTGTTAGTACATGGAACGGAAAAGCAAATCTATTTTAACAAACACTGCAGTCGAGGGAGAATTTTCGTTGGCGAGGGTTAAATTCATGGGTAATGTTAGCAAGGGCTCAATCAAAATGGTTATCAGACGACGTCCCGAAATTCGATAGACTGGCAGCACTACTGACGAACCGTCCAAGTGGCTAATTATCCATGAATATATGTAACCCACAGGAAATTTCAGCGTTGTAGAATGGACGGGCTCGTCGGATTTCATAGCTGGCCTGTGATACTCGTTGCTGTGGCGAGCGAGGGAAAATAATCCGATTATATGGATGAGCGAGTTCGGCGTGTGGATCCGAAGCGTTTATACGTCCGTCATGACGCTCGTGCTCAATCGTGGTTACATATCGTGGTCGTCATTCTGTGCCACAGGTGACAGTATGACCGATTCATCCGGGGCGGCAATGAACTGGCGTCGAGAGTTTTCGAATTTTCGCCAATACCTGAAATTGGAAACTGCTCGAAAATTGGAATTGTCTCGACAGCCAAATCCTCGGGTGATATTTAATTTAAAAATATGTAGTCACCTGAATAATTTTGAAAAAACCACACGAAAGTTTCAACGTTAAAGGGTCCTTAAGGATATTTATCCAGGGTGAAAATGGTTATCGATTGTTAATAATACTTTGGACGTATGATTAAAGTTATCGATAATGAAAATATTTATAGTTGTATGCCTTGACATTTTCTACTTGAATGTTTAAATATTCGCTTATTGTCATATATAAAATCGATAAAAAATGTTTCGTATGGAACATAGAAATCGAATAATCAATTATCGCAAATAAACTGACTGTCGTCGTTGTTCTATATGGTGATTTAATACAACCTTCGATACTGAATTGAGTTCATTAGTCGAATAATGCATTGCGATAAAAATTGACAATTCGGACGGGACTCATTAAATACCGAATGTGCTTAAGCGGGTTAATTATAGCCGTAAATTTGTAAAATTGCACGGTTAGCGAAAACCGGTGGGTTCAGACGTTAACGATGTCCAGGTTATTCTAGTTTAATAGGCTATATATGCACAACAACCACCAGGTTGTTTCCACTGTCATTAACACCCTCATTTGCACTCTAGTTGATGGGAATCTCCTTGACAGCAATAATGGCTGCTACCGATATTGATTATGTCACTGTAATCCGAGACATGGAGCATTGCTTCACTATTAATTGGATTTATGTGCATAAATGAATATTGTTCCAGCGTCGATATGCAGAATTGTTACAGATGTTTTCACCATTTTCAATTCTCCATTGGTATCAGGTTTCCTTTTTCCCGGAACTGTTTAAACTTTTATGGTACGAAACTCTTTTTCGGGAACATTTATGTGAGCATCTCTAATGTAAGAGTGAATTCAGTGGAGTTTTGTCACTGCTCAGACGCATAGACAAGCCGCAAGCCCGATGCAAACAAGAGTTCAAACGGACCTTCTCCTGTGCTCGTAACTTTTCACTTTCTCGGAGTCTGGAACCACCGAGCGATCGTCTGAGTAGATCCTGGTGGATTCAGCAGGAATAGAGATTCGCAGTAGATACGCCACGTTTATGGTCGGACGCACAAGGATAGCCTCGACCTGACCTGCCCACCGGACGCAGGATCGATTGCTGAACAAATAAAATTACGAAATCGTTGTATCGAAAAAAAATTGAATGACCATTTCAGCACAAGTCATGGGCAGCCAAACGATATTGACACTGATAATAACAATTATCATTACATATCCAATATTGAAGAAATAATTGAAGATATAATAAAAATGATAAAAATTATTTTCTTAATTATATTTAAGCATTGAAAATAATTAAAATCAACAACGAACGCACTTGTTGATTTGAATTTTTGATAATGACTTGTGACAACTGATCGAAGATCCTGCTGAACAAGGAGAGATGGGAAGTTGGGTATGTGCCCATATTTCCAGGGGAACCTTGAGGACTTTCAACTTCTTAGTGGGGAACTGGGATATCCTCGAAGAGCCTTAAGTTATTGAGGTGGATACTGAACTTGTTTGAATCGACTTTAGTAACAACTAAGCAAAGTATGGAAAATGTAACTTATTGTAAAGATACCAAAAAGTTTGTGGGAACTTCAATAATTCTGGGTACGTGATATTCGTGAACTTTGAGGGAGTGGGGCAGGATACAAAGGTCCTTGAATTACGCCAGCTGCATATAGTGGATAAAACGGGTGAATGTTGCGAGTGCATCATAGAACGATAAAATATATGCATACATATATTTGTATTCCACCCTCATATCCAAGGGGTCTTTACGACTGCTCCCCTTTTACCCTTCGTTCCTTGGTCGCGACATCCTGCATCGTAACAGAGAGAGAGAGACTTCGCTCAGCGACTGTGGATATCTTAGCGCCGTCGTATCGCATTTGCTTACGGCATACGGAATTTGCGGAAAACCCGTGTGTGTAAGGTTAGTAAGGTACTCCCTGGTGAAGAGGGGGGCGAGCTGAGAACACGTGCACCGAAGGAGCTTAGGGTAACGCTATGAGCTTTTTTTTCGTAACAATGTCAAAGTAACCGAATGACAACAGAAAAATAATGTATGCACCAATAGAATTGGTTTGAAATAGAGTTCATTTATAATAATAATAATTGTTATTGCCATAATTTCATTAAAAAAAGGTGGAGGAAATAGTAAATTTTGCTGTAAGCAACAAGCGGCATCAAGATTAACCCAATAATTTCCACCGTTCAATCAATTTCAATCTAGCTTCTTGCTCTACAAAATTAAATGGTTCTCGCTATTCGGTCTTGTAACGAGCTTTGCTGGAACCGTTCCAGACATCCGCCCATAATCACACATTAATCTACGTCAATCCTCAGACATACGTAATTCAAAATTGAATTCCATGTTATCCGAATTGTCGTGCCATCAGCAATACGGACATTGCAATTTTCACACGGTTAACGCGCTGGTCAGCTGTTCGCGATGGGTCGACGTCGTTCGGTATTCAAGGGAGAGTCAAGTGGAAAAATGACGACGACGGATTGAGCTCACGACTTCCTCTCACCCTCTCATTTTTGCCTACGGCTATCACTCTATTCTAGTCTAATATCTTGGGTGTTACATGTGCGCTGCCTACACAGGAAAACGATCAGGGAGGCAAAATGGACAGATCACTTTGGTCTGAAAGCTGCAAGCTCAAAATATAACATTTTACCAGTTTTTATCCATGGCTTGTTTTAGGCGACTCCTCTCCAATAAGTGAACAATGTACGGAAGCTGAAAGAATTCATTTTGGAAAATTCAGTCTGTGGCAATTTTGTCCTCAATTCGTATTGTTAGGCGAGGTGCCCATTTTGCCCTCATCTCCCCAACATATATATTGATATATATGTAATATATATGGCGTTCGGAAGTTTCGATATTGAAACTCTCGTCGACCGACCCGAACGCATTGCGAACTAGAGCGAAGCGAATAAAAATCTTGTCTCTGTGTCATGCGCGCCTGCACGACGACACGAGAGTATCCGGCGCTCCTCTTCAGCATTTTTTTTTTTTTTTTTTTTCAATTTTATACTCCCCCTTTAACGTTTTTTCATCGATTTTTTTTTTCTGTCTAACGCTTTGTTCGGGATTTCTAATGGGACGGGACGATGGAAGTGTCCGCTCACGTCTCTGCGGGTTACGGTGAGTGAACAAAAAATGACTTCGTCCGACTGAGATAGTCGGAGAGCTCTCCGAGGCGCCAGAGCAGACGTTCGGTAAATGAGCTTCGGGTCTTCGAGTCCGGATGGCCGGATGACTGGCGCCCAGGTGCAGCTTTTCCGCAGAAGAATGAGCGGAGAACGGACAATTAGAAATGGAAAGGAAACGTTTCGAAAAGGACCTTTCACGTATCCTTCGTTGTATTAAAGTGGGTGAAATATGCCACTTTTCAAGGTTAACAAGGCGTACGAGGGCCTAAGAACCTGATACGACTCTGGAGAACATAATTGGAGGTCCAAGCATCAAAATTTCAGTTCACTGTGGTCTCCGTACAATTGGGTTATATTTGCCATTTTCAGAGATTTCGGGGAACGTCAAAGCAATGGAGAAAGGTCTGTTTACCCAGCGGGACTAGCCCGTTTAGGTTCTGAAGAGGGTCTACATTCGAACTCGTGTGATAACCTGAATCAACTGGTACATCGGTGATAAAATTGAACCAACATCAAAGCGTATAACTAACTATGTTACCGCTCTGAAGTTTTGATGGTGACGGGGCCGACGTGTTGGCCTCGTGACTTTCATGGAAGCCATTTCGGGACAACACGAAATTCCCCTGAATACGTGGTAGAATGCCAGCAACGAGAAACCCACGAAATACCCTAAGAGCAGTGTAAACATCGGAGGTCCGCAAGCGATGCAGTATCAAAATCTTCCAGCTTCCGGTTCTCCAGGCAACTCTCGTCGTGCGACTCGTGTCCGGGTTTTCTCCTCCATTTTCCGCGTCATGTTTGGTTCATAGCTTGACATAAATCGAAAACGAGGCATCAGCAAAGTCGGTAACAAATTACGCAATGAGAATTACTAATATTTCGTGTAGCCTTAATAATGTTTCCCAAATTAATGTAGTTGCTAGTTACCACAATTATTTTACAGCTGAAATTTGATTGTTACCGATTATACAGAATCCACGAAAGGGAAGTGAAAAAAATAAAAATGACAAAGCAATTTGTAAGCTTCCAATTTGCAAACCTTTTTCGAAATACAATTAACAAAAAGTCTCAGTGAACGTTGAGAGTTATTATGACCAGAAGAGCCTCAAATTAAAATTTTCTGCCCGGGAGTGCAAAATAGAAGCAAAAGTGTGTCCTGAATTCGAGTGCACACAGCTGTACCCATTTCCACGGACAGAGGCGTTGTGGCGAGTGCCACGATTTATCCGACCTTTTTAACGAACCGCTGACCAACTGCTTCCGTCTTGCACTGGTTGTCATGCCAGGCGAGAGGAGAGAAGAGGATCGAGAGGGAAGAAAAACGATCGGGGAAAAAGGAAAAATAAGAAGAAGGCAACAACAAAAAAGTAACCCGCTGGTTGCAAGAGGCCGCGCGGTACCAACCCATCGAGCGTCGATCGAGTGCTTCGAGAGGATCGTACAATCCCTAGCCTATATCGAGAGGCAGCGACACGCCAAGGCTTCGACTGGAAATTTATTGTCGATTTTACGGAATAGTTACTCGTGGCTCGAGCGATCGTTTGTACGGCTAAAATTCGGACATTTATTTGGCCGGACAAGGGGTTGTCGATAAGCTGCTCCCTGTACATTAATCCGCAGCCCGAAAAGCCGATCCGAGATACTCTCTCGCTCCGCTTTCCAACCACTTCTCGCTCTCTCCCTCTCTTTCCCTTTTTTTCTTCCCCTCTCTTCAGTTCAAAGGCCTTGAAACTCTCGCCAATAGCAGTTTTTCAGGCAAATTTTCCTCACACCCTTCCACCTTTTCTCTTTTATGCGCTGTATGAACGTATATGACGTTGGAAAAACGTGAGTTTTCCGGTATGCAACCTGCCACACGATCGAGTGACGATAGTGTTGGTACTACGCGCTCTGTCATTTAGCTAAGGGCTTTTTACGTGTTTTTCGTTGCGGGACTAACACTGTTGCACTCACCGATCATTACCTTTGACCATCGATAAAAAGAGCTTCGGAAAAGCTATACGCAAGCACCGACACACACACACGTGCCCTTGCAATTTCGCATCTCCCATTTGAATATTATTACTTTCCGCCTTCCCTCGAAAGGCATAAAAGCCATTTGTCCACTGGCGTCCTCGGTTTAATCCATCTGTGTCATTCCAAACTCCATATTCCTCATTTTTTATCATTAATATGCCGTTGTACAAACGACGAGGAAAGAATATGGATATGGTAACTGACACTACAGTCTAGTGACCCGTGAATAATGTTCGGGGCATTACACTGCACACGGGAAGAAGAAATTTTCAAACTTTACTTATTACGACATTGAGGACGGTAATGAACCTCGAGCACAATATTGTTGCTCAACTCAAATACTTTTTATTAGAAGTACTCAATGCACTTTTTAAATTCACAAGTACTTTTCGCACTTTCTGTGGAATGTAATTGTCATTGAATTCAATTACTAAAATTCGTACTATTTGAATTTACCATTTAAGGTACTTTGAAATCAAGAAGAAAGACTTAAATTTGATTTTTCCGTCCATGAGTACACGTGAAAACCATACACGTCCATAATCTGAGATCTCTAATTCGATATTAGGACCCCTTGCCGTGCTGCGTCACAATTCCAACGTGGCCCTTGCCGACCGAAGTGCCTTAAGGGCTCATGCCTCTTGCGTCACGGTCCCACTACTTTTCGTTTTCTTTCCTTTAGCGAATCGCTCCCATTCACTGCTTCCGCGAGAGAAGCTAGGATATATTGCATTTCAGCTGGCGTTGTGTGCGTTGCTGGTATTGTCGGCGCTGAGTTTGTGGTCGTCAGCTTTCATCGTCTACTTAAAGATCGTTATTCTGGGGTACTGCGCGTGTGCTGCTGACGAGGGCCGTTCAGCAGGAAATCCTATCCAAGCATAGCTCGAATAGAAGAGCAAAAGTGAAGTCAATATATATACACACGTATGTGTATGCACTCGAGAAGTCCTTGCGTGCATTTTATTACATCGTTTTATGGTGACAGTGCGGAATCAGATGTTTCCTAATAGCCAACAGCATCAGGATTGCATCTCGAGTGGACAGCATCATCCGCAGTCCCTCGAAGATCTCGGGCTCTTATAATGTCTCTTATGTCATCGCCTCGTCAACGACAGTGGTTGTCGTCGAGTCGGACGGACCGAGGCCTCCCTCGAAGTGCGATCGAGCTTGATCTTGAGACTCGATGATCAAGTGGCATTAGGTCAGTTTGCCATTAACTAGCTAACCCCATAAGATGACACAATTCTAACAATGACGCACAGTCATTGATGACGATCAAGATGCAGATTGTTGGATTTACGATTGTCGATGGTTTGCCTTGTACCGAATGACTGTGAGGATGAAAACGTAGATGAAACAAATAATCATGCTAATGGAATCGAGCATTATCGCGGCGAGTAATCTAACGTTTAATTCCTTTCCGAGTGTCAGTTGGAATTAAACTGACAATCAGAGGCGGCAATTAGAAAAAAAAAAACATTAATATTTATTAATTGATATACGTTATACTAAATACTGTATAAAATTCGTATCTGCAATATTATTATTCCAATTTTGCAATGAGTATCAACAAAAGAACTTACGCAATTTATTCAACAATCAAGAAAATAATTTTCAGCATCATGAGAAAAGCTTGGATATTGACCATTCAAAGCGTAGCTGTTATGCATTACATTGTATATTATGGTAATTTTTTTCATGTAAAAATATGCGTTGTAACGTATCAAATAAACGTGCGCCCGGTTCCGTTTCTTGGATTCATAGTCTCGATCGAGTATAGCATTGTCGTCGTGACAACGATTCTGCCAATAACGCGATAAGATAGAAAAGTTTACATGGTCACACCTTTTTGTCGGATTTATGAATGGTACGTGCGATGCGGTGTAAGTTACGTGCATTACAGTCGCCGCGACAGTGTTAGCAGTGTCGCTTGGAAAAGCCTCTTGCTTATTTAATGTCCAGCGCTACGCTATCTCGTGTTGTGATGAGCGTAACTCGAGCGCGTGGACTATCGCATTTTCTCCCCGATGAACCGGCGCTTCGACGCGTCGCTCGCGGCAATGACTGGAGTCTATAATTACACGATTTACGATACGCCAGTGCGATCGTGCGAATGTCAGGCGTGCCGGTGACCCTGCTTATTCTGCTCGTCTCCGTATATTCACGAGCACGAGGAGAAGAGATATTTGCGCGCCAAGCTTTGGATACACAAATTGAAAGAAATTGAGAAACGATGATTTTATACACTTCGCAGGGGTGACGAATTTATGAATAAATATCGTTGGCTAACTGAAACGAATAGGCGAATTGTGTTATTTCTGATGAATAGTCTTGTCACAATTGTTGAAAATATTATTTTGGCAGAAATTTTAAAATAATCATGGTTATAATAAATTGAGTTGATACAATTTTTTGTTTCTACAACGTGACATTTTTTTATCACTTGTTTTGTTTGGTTTTGAGGAAAATTAATTTCGCATAGTAGAAAAATTAGTTGCTAGCACATCTCAGCGTACAATGCTCGTCTCTGTATATATTCACGAGTAGGAGAAAAAATATTTGCGCGCCACGCTTTGGATACACAAATTGAAAGAAATTGAGAAACGATGATTTTATACACTTCGCAGGGGTGACGAATTTATGAATAAATATCGTTGGCTAACTGAAACGAATAGGCGAATTGTGTTATTTCTGATGAATAGTCTTGTCACAATTGTTGAAAATATTATTTTGGCAGAAATTTTAAAATAATCATGGTTATAATAAATTGAGTTGATACAATTTTTTGTTTCTACAACGTGACATTTTTTTATCACTTGTTTTGTTTGGTTTTAAGGAAAATTAATTTCGCATAGTAGAAAAATTAGTTGCTAGCACATCTCAGCGCATAATGCTCGTCCCTGTATATATTCACGAGTAGGTGAAAAAATATTTGCGCGCCACGCTTTGGATACACAAATATTGAAAGGCCTTGAGAAACGATGATTTTAAACACGTTCATGGCAGGGGTGATAATATTATGATTACATTTTGTTGGCTAACTAAAACCATAAGCGAAGTGTGGTATTTTCGGTGAATTGTCTCGTCGTAATTTTTTTATACATTATTATTGTAGGCAAAATTAAAAAAAAAAGGAAAAAATAAATCATGGTGATAATAAATTGAGTTAATAAAAAATTTTGTTTCTACAGAGTGACATGTTTTTTTTTTGTTCAATTGTTTCGCTTGATTAAAGAAAATTGATATTGCATTGCAGAAAAATTTGTAGCCAGCAAATCTTCACATTGAATGACGAGGCGAGTGAGAGCGATGAAATGATTTGCCCCAAATAACATTAAATTATGTCACGAGCAGTAATTGGTTGTCGTCGACTTGTGGATGTTTGCTTTGTCGAGAGGTGCCGACAAGAATGCTGCGTGAGAGAGGGGAAGTGAAGTGAACCTCGATCTCTGCAAGAATGCACCGAGAGAAACGAGGCGAAACAACCGCGCCCCTCGAGTACGCGTACAGTACACACAGACCTCGCTGTGATTATTTCATGAACTGACGACGAGTACTTGTTCTAGGTCTGGCTTGTGCAAGTCGGGAGCACGATGCGCATGACTTATTATTATATTACGTTAGCAGTGAAGCGAGTCACCTACGTTACCATGAGCGAGATGAAGAGCATGATGTGGGTTGTGTTCGTGCGTCGAGTTAATAAGACATCCGGGACTGTCAATATCTGAGACGACGATTGCACCGATAAAAATATTTAATAATATTTATTTTAGTTTTGATTAACCGAGGAAAATATTTAGTAATGTTTATTTTTGTTTTGATTAACCGAGGAAAATATTTAGTAATATTTTTTTTTGGTTTTTATTAACCGGGGAAAATACTTAGTAATGTTTATTTTTGTTTTGATTAACCGAGGAAAATATTTAGTAATATTTTTTTTGGTTTTTATGAACCGGGGAAAATATTTAGTAATGTTTATTTTGGTTTTGATTAACCGAGGAAAATATTTAGTAATATTTATTTTGGTTTCGATTAACCGAATCCGAGGATTGTGGTTGCAAAAATAAATCTACTTGAAATCCGGTAATAAAATCCTTAATGGATAAACTGGTATATTAAATAATGACATTAATGTACGATAAGGTTTTATAATCAGCTTTAATTTTACTACGAATAAAATAAATTATCCATCAAAATAGTATGTTAAATTTGATTTTCCACCTTATACGTAAAAACTTGGAATGTTTTGTGTATATTAATATGCACTGGATGCATATTTTTCTGACGACAGTGCAGCTGTTTCCGGTAATGATCACGTTCGGAAATAAACAAAATACATGCCGCTTATGTCAGATCTTACGTAAGTGTTATATTCTCTGCATCAATGCTCGGTACTGGCATATGGGTCATAACATTAGAACGATTAGTTGATATCAGAAAATTCACTCAGCATTATTGAACGTCATTAATCACGAAATCAGGTTGTCGACGTAAGCCTTTGATCTTCACACGCTTTAGGCCTCTTTGAAAATTTTTTAGACCCGACAAAAATGAGGTTTGCTAAGTTAGCTCGCCAATAATGGCCGGTCTTTCCAGAATTCACACCACACACTCAGATTTCGTTAAATAGCCACGTAGAACTGCTCGCGCGAGGAACTGCGCAGATCGAGCCTAACAAACAACCGCTCGTCGTTTTGTGGGGAATTCAAAGCAGGGAAAAACCCAAGAATCTAAGACGATTGTGTATGAAATTTGTTTCAGATCAAAATCACACCTGTAACGTTAATAAAAAATGGCCTTATGCTCAAGAGACTGTACGAAATTTCAATAAAAATTGCATAAGTCATCTTGAATTAAGACTTTGCATGTATACACTGTAAAAAAAAAATTCTTAAAATTCAATGCCCAAGTACTAAAAGTCTTATGCATAAACTGGTACGCTAAATTTTATATGTAAGTGCGATTTGGAATTACTGCGTGGTACAGTAATTTTTCTAATTTACTTCAAGTTTTGTGTACAAGTCCTTTAATGTTAATAATTTGTTTTCATTTTACCGCAAACGTGCATCAATTATATTACATAATTGTATATTAAATTTAATTTCCCAGTTTATGCATAAAAACTTCCAGTCTTTTCTAACAGTGTATAATCGAAATTCGTTTCAGTAACAGACTGAAAAATTGCTTTTTTTTATTTATTCATTTATTTTTCGAAACAGACCATGGAAAAAAATCGAAGCAAAAATATTCTGAATGAATGGATTGAGAAGCTATTGAACACAAAACAGACGGAAGGTCAAGGTCTGCATAATCACTCACTCACTCGTGTACGAAGTAACACGTGAAGAAGAAACTTGAGAAAAAATTACGAAATCATGACACCTGTTCGCGCGTAGTGCTCATACTATGTCATAAATCACGTGACACGTGACTTTTACAGCTCGTACAGCAGACGATTCTCGTGAGCACAATTTGTCGGGGGACTAAAAAAATAAATTGGAACACATTGACATGGGTCACAGTCAAAATTGTGCACTCTTTTTCGCATTCCACGTATTGTTACTTCACAACCAATTCTACACAATTATTTTCAATATCAGTGAATGCCCATTGAAAATTTAAATTCGATTACTCGAACAATCTTTCGGTTCGATTGAAATTTTCAAAATCCCAGAAAAGTAGAAATATCGTTAACGCCTACTTCCTAATCACAATTTCTCAGAAATTTCTTATCAACTCCACATAAATTTGGAAAAAACGCCATAAAAATACTGGAACACATTGGGCGGGGTCAGGGTCAACATTTCCGTCCACCGCATGCGATAAATAACATTCCAGATGATACCGACGAATTAGCAACACTGGGAGTCAACTGCAAATTATCTTTCGGATATAATAAGTCCGTCAAAAAAGGGTTAAAAAAAATAAACAATTCTATGTCACAATATCCCAACGATTGAATAAAGTATGTATTCACTCTTACCGAAAAATTGTGAATCGTCGTGCCTCCCTCGCTATTTCCTTATTCCGTTGGTTGGCTTTCGCAAGTCGAGCTTCGACGTTGTCCCAGGGTAGCGGCGGTCGTTGCTGTCGGTTGCCCGACGCCTGCCGCTCCAGCCAGAATCCAATTTGCGACGATCGATGAAACGCTCCCTCGCACCGTAGTTTCCTATGGTTCGCGAGCCTCGCGTATAACTTGGTCTTTCTCGAGGTAGACTACGGAATCCTCTCGTGGCAATACTCCCGTACCTTTGCGTAGACTTCTAAATACTTCCGTATACTTATATACATATATATATATAAATATATACGTAGCGAGTGTAACTTTACTATACTATAAGCGCATAGAATACGGGAAACGTGCACCTTCGCCGTTTCAGTGGCAAAGTCGATACCAGAGTATGTATGATTTTGTACTTTTTTTTTTTTTTTTCCCGCTGATCTCCCCTAAAATTGTCTCTCACGAAGGTAGAAACGTTTCGAGCGGTAAACGAGCGAACTTTTGGTGTGAATTGTCCTGGGCAAAGTCGCGCGTATTACAGCGATAAAAGGTCTCGAGTTTCTCCACGTGCTGATGATACCATTTTACGCTCTCGCACTCGCAACGTGTGTACACGTGAGTTACAGGTGTGTGTAAGAGCGACTTTTGTATTGCCAACGACACGCAGCGTGCACCCTCCGGTTTTTCTTTATTTCTCCGCTTTATTCGAGAGTTTAACGAGTCGGGAAGCGGCGAATGGAAAGCTTGGTTTTTTCGTTGTTGTTTATATTTTTGAAGTTTGAACTTTTTACGAGGACGACATTCCGCGGGAGGTGGAGACGGTCCAGTGTGGGTGGACGAAGAACGTCGCGACCATCGGATGGTTTGGTGATGGTCGGTTTATCTCAGTAATAATGGCCACGAATTCGGGCCGATTTATCGAGGAGGAAAAATCGCCGGATCGGCGCACCACGTTTTACCGGTTCTTTCACGATCGCCACGAGAGAATGGAATAAACGACACTGGATTGTTGCCGGTGAGCATCCTCGCGACTTATAAACTCGCCGGTCGAGCGCACGTCCGTCTCGTATTAACGCTCGCGCGGCGGCGGGTGTCGGATAGACGTTTCCTCTCCCCTCTCCTCTCCTCGCTCTCTTCATTGTACGTACGTTCCCCTGTGTGTGCCTGTCAATCGCCGCCGCTATTTCGCAGCCCTCCCCTCCACTACCCAACACAAACGTGCCTCATTGCCACCGCCACAACAGAAGTACGCACTCGTGGGTGGGAATCTGATGATTCGACAGTGAGACGGTGCGATTTAATTGTTCGACGTTGAGACTGTCCGAGGGATTCGCGATTTGGCAGACTGAGTCGTGGATTGCTAATTAGTGGTTAAAAACATTGTCACGTTTTTTTTTTTTTTTTTTTTTTTTTTTTCAGGGGATTTATGATAGGATTTAGATGAGAGTAATTAAATTTGCAAGGGCCAATTATCATCAGCGGAAAAAGACATAGTATGAAAAAAGGACGAGAATAGTATTAAAACGAAGTTATACTGAATTCGTATTCGAGGATTAATTGTCCAATGTTTGTTCAATTGAAAATGCTAATTCTTCATTAGATTCCTTTTTTTTTTTTGAATGCATAAAAATAATTATCGCACATTAACAAAAATGTACTTGGATTCTACGAAATTATTTTTCACTCTCAACATTTTTTTCTTATCAAGAAGATTCAGTGAAAAAGGACGAGAATAATATTAAAAAGAAGTTATACTGAATTTATATTCGAGCATTAATTTTCTGATGTTTGTTCGATTAAAAATATTAATTCTTGATTAGAATGATTCTATTTTCTAAATCTATAAAAATAATTATCGCACATTAACAAAAATGTAGTTAGTTTGAACAATAATATTTTTCATTGTCAACATTTTTGTTTCATGCTCAATTCATCGCTGCATCAATTTTAAAAAATTTCAAAGTGACTTCGGGTTACATCAACGGACTGAATTGGTTTTGCAACGTAGCATTTTTTTTTTTCTCAAGAAGATTCAATACGGTCCGAGTACAAAAATTTCCAGGTGAACTTTCTATGCAAAAGTTATAAGGAAATTTGGTAGAAAAGTTACGGCGTAATGGAGAATTTCTTGTGAAAGTGAGTACATCTCACGAACAGGACTTTAAATTGGAATTTCTATGCTTGGCTACGACTTTTCGTAACAAGGAAATAAGCCCTTTCATGGCCAATTGGGTCCATCAGTGTAATACAAATCCTACGACCATGGACAAATATCTTATGTATTTGAATTGCCAATTTTTTGTTGTTATTTGACAAACAGTTGCACTATTCTCAAAAGAAAAAAAATGTGTGCATCTTTCCAAGTCTTGTCTTCGTGACTTAGATTGAAGAATTGGCGTTGATATGGGCACCAAATATTGTATATTTATCATAATTAAAATTCATATGCATTTGTCCTAGATGCACAAAAATGAGTGACAGGACGGAAGTCCGATAATTTGTTTCTTACGATCCAATCGACTCTGGTTGTTCCGGATCAAGTCTAAAGTCACACGATCTTTTGACCCCCTTCAGGCGCAAGGCAGACCAATGAGCCGTCGCATAGTTTCTTGACCCAAGTCATACGGGACCGTGAACCGGGTTACACAACACAATATATACATACACACACATTCGTATCTTCGTACGTTTAGTACAGTAGAGCCTCGATTAACGGATATGGTCAGATCCAATTGATTACCATATTAATGTGATAACGACAGATTTCGTACGAAGGGTTCATCAAATTAGGCTATTACCAACGAAGAAAAATTGTTAGAATACATTTTTTATACGGTAATATAACAATTCATCGAGGTGAAAAATTTTACAAAAATTTAGGAGGTTGAAAAAACTGACTTTTTGATAGCAAATATCACAGAATATGAGTCTAAGTTAAGTAAACGATATTTTGCGATACTTTTCTCATTAATTCTGCTTTTCTCGATAAATTTATGCAAAATTTGGCAATGTTTTATAATGCTGGTAATTCAAGGACATGAGATTCGGGGTTAATAATCCACATCAGGTTTGAATAAAGAGGTTGGGAGCAACGGTAGGACTCACATTCGTGAATACGAGAGCAATGATTCTTTCTATTCCTTCGCTCTCATTCTTTCCCGAGGTCGACCCACATCTGCGAGTATGTACAATCTACGTTGGATTGAAGAACGCGAACACGCAAGAGACTCTCCGAATGCCCGAAGGTCTTCGCTCTGCTATAGTATAGTATGTATATATGTATATACGTAGTTGTTTCAATACCGCTGCAGGCGATCCCGGTTCCTCTCGCTTGGAGCGTTAAGGGGTCCGAGTAACCCAAGAAAAGTCATAAGAACAAAAAATATTTGTAGATGATACCATTTTTTTTAAAACTTACACCTCATCGAGCATTGTAATTCTGCAATCTTTGTGAAGACCAAAATGGTGTGAGACATAAAGTACAATTTTTCATTTGTTGTAGATTTCAGAACCAAATTTTGGTGTTCGTTGTTTTATTTTATTTGTTGAAAACAGAATTTTCTGCCCGAATGGGCTTTTTTTTTGTAAAATTCTCTCTGAAGTAACAGATCGGTTTGGATCGGTGGATGAAACCATTCATTTTAAAAAACTTACACCTCATCGAGCATGGTAATTCTGCAATCTTTGTGAAGACCAAAATGGTGTGAGGCATAAAGTACAATTTTTCATTTGCTGTAGATTTCAGAAACAAATTTTTGTGTTCGTTGTTTTATTTTATTTGTTGAAAACAGAATTTTTTGCCCGAATGAGCTTTTTTTTTGGAAAATTCTCTCTGAAGTAACAGATCGGTTTAGATTTTTGCAATTTTCAGAATGATGTATGCAGAAATTTAGATGTTAGAGAAAAACCCAATTTTTCGGTAAGCAAACATGTTTTTTAAAAAATGTCACTTCACAAGGCCAAAAGGCTTGACTTTATAGCCCATTGAATGTTATCTTCAGTCCAATTAATCAACATCTAAACTGGTCCAATTAACCCCGGTCCTCCGTACCGAAGAGAATGGATTTTACAAAATATTCCATAGACATCACATATGTCTGTACGATTCTCGAGAAGTTCTCGCAGTATGCATACCACAACGCATTGTGTTTCCACAAGAAATTCCAGACCGCGAGTCAGCCTGTTTTCTCTATAATGCGGCGAGAGGTTCCCTCGATTCAGCTCAAGGATCGAAGAAATATCCCCGAGATCTCGAGTATGTTATTCCAACAAAGTCTACGAGCCGAGATTTATTTTTCCGCTTAATATAGGCAGTACTCGGTATGCATGGTTGAAAAGAAGAGACGGTTGAGAATAACGAGAATATGAATAGGAAGAAGAAGAAAAAAAAACGAAACGAGAGGAAGCGATCCGAGACTAAGCATCCAAATGGTAGCTTGGAATTCTCAGCAGAAGGATCTTCATCAAGATCATCATCATTGGGCAAGGTCAATGGGGCACTCGTGTGTGACTTTGCACTAATCTTGATGGATACAGCAAAGTGAGCACAACAGCTCAAAAAATTTCTATGCATATCGCCATTTTTGTACGAGAAAGGAACTCGTTTTAATTGAAGTGGTCCAGTCACCTCAAAGAAGCCACAAGAAAAAGAAATCTTACACTCGAAGCTCACTAAGTACACACAAAGCATAGTTCTGCAATTTCGCAAAGACCAAAATGGTGTGAGATAAAAAATAAATTTTTTTTGCACTTTGTGTCTTTACGAAATTGCAGAACTTTAATGCTTAATATGTACTTAGTGAGGTTTGAATGTAAAGTTTTTTTTTTGTTTTCAAGTGTATCACCTACAGAATTTTTTCTCTTATCACTTCTTTTTAGGTGACTCGAAGAAGAAGAAAAAAAAAAACGAAACGAGAGGAAGTGATCCGAGAGCAAATTTCTAAACGATATAGCTTGGAATTCTCGATAGAACGATCATCATCGTTGGGCGAGGTCAATGGGACACTCGTGTTTGACTTTGCACTAATCTTGATGATGGAAACAGCAAAATAAGCACATCAGCTCAAAAAATTTTGATGCATATCCACATTTTTGCATGAGAAAGGAACTTGTTTCAATTGAAGTGGTCCGGTCACCTGAAAGAAGCCATAAGAAAAAGAAATTTTATATTCAATGCTCATTAAGTACACACGAAGCATAATTCTGCAATTTCGCAAAGACCAAAATGGTGTGAGATAAAAAATAAATTTTTTTTTGCACTTTGTGTCTTTACGAAATTGCAGAACTTTAATGCTTAATATGTACTTAGTGAGGTTTGAATGTAAAGTTTTTTTTTTGTTTTCAAGTGTATTACCTACAGAATTTTTTCTCTTATCACTTCTTTTTAGGTGACTCGAAGAAGAAGAAAAAAAAAAAAACGAAACGAGAGGAAGTGATCCGAGAGCAAATTTCTAAACGATATAGCTTGGAATTCTCGATAGAACGATCATCATCGTTGGGTGAGGTCAATGGGACACTCGTGTTTGACTTTGCACTAATCTTGATGATGGAAACAGCAAAATAAGCACATCAGCTCAAAAAATTTCGATGCATATCCACATTTTTGCATGAGAAAGGAACTTGTTTCAAATGAAGTGGTCCGGTCACCTGAAAGAAGCCATAAGAAAAAGAAATTTTATATTCAATGCTCATTAAGTACACACGAAGCATAATTCTGCAATTTCGCAAAGACCAAAATGGTGTGAGATAAAAAATAAATTTTTTTTTGCACTTTGTGTCTTTACGAAATTGCAGAACTTTAATGCTTAATATGTACTTAGTGAGGTTTGAATGTAAACTTAATTTTTTGAAGTGCATCACCTACAGAATTTTTCCTCGTATGATTTCTTTTTAGGTGACTCGAAGAAGAAGAAAAAAAAAACACGAAACGAGAGGAAGTGATCCGAGAGCTAATTTCCAAATGATAGCTTGGAATTCTCGACAGAACGATCATCATCGTTGGGCAAGGTCAATGGGGCACTCGTGCGTGACTTTTGCACTAATCGCGATTACCACAGCAAAATACGCATAACGGCTAAACAAGTTTTCCTCGAGTGGGAAAGAACCGGCCTTTGACCACGACATAAACTGCACGAGTTTAGCACCTATATGTATACTGGAGGTCGCGATGGTATGTAAGTGCAAGCACAATTCTGTCTCTGTAAGCGACGGTTCCGAGATTAAGACCGTGATTAAACTTCTTCCAAGTAAAAGGAAAACGTCAGATAAATTGTGCAGGGTCCTGGTATTCACGACCCCTTAACAATGAAGGAACAACCGGCATTACGAGGATTTCCGGGAAGCTTTTTATTGTGTCATTTCTTGTTGCTTAAGATTTGCCCGTGAAATTCGGATTCCGCTTCATTGTGCAATTATTTATGTCTTCGCATCTGACACTATAACCCCTTAAGGTCTTCGGATGATTGTTGTTTATTGAGAGGTATATGAAAAAAAAAAAAAAAATCGAATTTCCCATCAAAATACGCAATAAGAAATTGAGCAAGAGAAACCCTTTCAAAATTCTTTTTTCAAAGTTTTGAGCCGATTTTGACCCTTGTATTCGCGACCCCTTAACATTGAAGGAACAACCAGCATTACGAGGATTTCCGGGAAGCTTTTTATTGTGTCATTTCTCGTTGCTTAAGATTTGGCCGTAAAATTCGGATTCCGCTTCATTGTGCAATTATTTATGTCTTCGCATCTGACACTATAACCCCTTAAGGTCTTCGGATGATCGTTGTTTATTGAGAGGTATATAAAAAAACATCAAATTTCCCATTAAAATACGCAATAGAAACCCTTTCAAAATTCATTTTTTAAGTTTTGAGCAGATTTGTACCCTGGTATTCGCGACCCCTTAACAATGAAGGAAGAACCAGGATTACAAGCATTTCCGGAGAGCTTTTTATTGCGTCATTTGGCCGTGAAATTCAAATTCCACTTCATTGTGCAATTATTTGTGTCCTCGCCTCTGCTATACTTTAACCCCTTAAGGTTTTCGGGAGATCGTTGTTTATTGAGAGGTATATTAAACAAAATTCACATTTCCAATAAAAATACACAATAAAAAATTGAGCAGTAGAAACCCTTTCAAAAATTTGTTTCACAAACTTCTCAGCCGATTTCCACAACGTTAACACATTCGGATATATATGGATGCGAGCTTTATGGGTGACACATTTGACAATGGTTCAAGACTGAGTGAGGAATAATAGCACGAATCCGTCTGTATTATATGTGCATCTGCATCTTGGTCTTATTGCCCTCGACTAAGAGCGGAGATTATTTCCACGAGCACAGGGGTAATCGCATTTGCATTTCGGGCCGTCGCGTATGCTCTCGAAGTTGTGCTCCGGCAAATGGTACCGAGGTCAACCGCGTACTCACTCGTGCTCGACCCTGCGGCGTAGCCTGGGCTACGGTTCAACGAGCTGGTTGCCTACATTTATGTACTATCATATGTATGTGTGTTGACTATTCGAGTCAAGCGATTTCAAGTGCACTAGAGTGCAATAGTAACAGTAATACTATTATTGTATGTTCCTTACACCCAAAACAAGATCTAGAATAATAAAATTAAGTAAAATGATCGATTCATCTATATATATATATATATATATATCGATCAACGAAAATTTGTTCACTCTGAAAAAAAAAAAAAAAAAAAAAAAAAATGCTGTATTTCGTTCAATCTTTCAGTCACTTTATTTTGATTATTAATAAAAAAATTGAATGACCACAAAATTGAAAAAAATGTACCATGTTGACCTGAAAATTCGGATACGAAAAAACGACGCACTTGAAGTTCATATCGACAATCTGTTATCAACTTCATTAACCAAAAAGTCTTATTTCGCAATTACCAAATTCCGTTTACTTTGGAGGATCATAACGTCAGCGAGACGAGTGAAACGAAACTGACTTATCTCCGGGGTTTTAATAAGGTCTCGCGCAATTTCAACGCCGCTTCATGAGACCAACTTTGAAGCCACATCGTCATCTCGTGTCCACGAGTAACTAGAAAAGTTGTGAATGATTAAGAGACCCTGATGCGCTACCCTTTTCTCAACTTTCTCATTCACCGCGACTTGATAAATTCATCATTTATTAATAACATCAGGGTCGGAAGCTGGACCGATTCCTTTCATCAACATTTTCTTTTTGCAATTCAGCTGAAAAAGTCCCCGATGTTGTGGACGCGAAGGGTAATTGCTGGTGAGACAGTTATGGTTGTAAACAGTTTTGAACTTTTATAGCATCTCGTTTGGAGTCTTTGGAGTTGAAGACACGTCAAGTCGACCGAGTCACCTAAAAAGAGCGATAAGAAATAAGTGACTGTAGATGATACGGTTTTTTTTTAAATCTTGCAAATCAAACCTCATCAAGTACATACCAAGCACCATCATTCTGCAATTGTGTAAGCATATACACTGCCCCAGAATACTGTCAGATAAAAACTCTAACTTTTCACTTGTTACACATTTCAAAATGCCTGAAAAAAAAAAAAAAAAAAAAAAAAAAAAACAAATCCCGAGGCTACCAATTTTAATTGCAGTTTGTTGCATTTGCCAAAAAAAAAAAAATGTAATTCGGGCTACGAGTGACATATATGTGAGTAAGTATTGAAAAAAAAATCTTTGAACCGTCTACGAAATACAAGCCATTTTTATTTTCTTTGCAACACTTAATGTATAATGCACGTGAACATTTTTATTTTTTTTTGGCTAACTCACTAATCCGTTGATGGATAAATAATTAATCCCGGCCGAAATTTTCCAAGATGCCTCGTCGACTGTCGATTTCTCACCCCCATGACGTCTCATCCTTGGAATTTCCAAAGCTCGGAATGATCCTTGGAGAGATCGTCCGATTTGTTTATTTGCTGCCAGTTTGCGTGAGTCAGTTGCCTTCGTCGCAACGTATAAGTGCGCGCACTTCTGGTTAATAGGAAGCAGGCCTTCCGAGTTCCCACACGAGCGAGAGATCCAATGATAATAATTAAACGATCAAAGTCTCTGCCTCCCTGCGATCCCTCGTCTCCCTTGCTCATCGGTGGGAGATGAATCTACGATTCAACCGTACACCAGGCTTCACTCTCGATATTAATTTCTCGGAAATCGTGGTACTACTACGACGAGAGCAAGTTTGCTGCTCGCTCCACGCCAGGATCGAGATAAACCCGGTCGCGCTGCCTTCCTCGTGCTATTCGCACACGAGGCCCACTTCGATTTCAATTACGATAAATCCAGCTTTAATTGCGATCAACGGTTTACCAGAAGCTGCAGAGCGACTCACGTTGACCACCGGCGAAACGAAATCTCCAATCGGAAATGCGGAAACGATTGTATTTTACGAAGCAACAATGTCCGATGTTCGCCATTTCACCGATTGATTAAAAATAAAAATAATAAATTGTAAATAATATTCAACAATAACTCCAATAATCCTATAAAATAGGTACTTTCTCGACGTTTGTCTTCACCAAATTCGCTATCCTTCGCAAGTGGATATTAATTTAATTTTTGTAGAGGACATTTTTGAAAATACATATTTTTTCAAAATTCTATAAAATTTGAATGGAGTCGATTGACTCGGCCCCCGGAGAGGGGAAAAAATCAAAAGTACGTTTATGAGATGAAATGATTGAGCGTTGCAAGTCTGGAGGAGATTTTTTGTCGGGCCTGTTCAAAAAGCTCTCAGTGATTTTTGTCTTGGGCTTTGAGCCATCGCGTGAAAAATAAATCAATAGACCAATGATCGAGCAGCACAAGTCGAGATGAATCACTCGAGCGTGCCATTCCACATATTGCGACGCACATTCTCGCGAACGTAGCTGTAAAAAAATAAGGAACTATCCTCTCGACTACGTGACCGAAGTTTATGATTAATCGCCACACTGAGAGATGATCGGGAATTCCACACGTGATCACGAATCTCCGACTAAACGAATGATCCGAGCTCACACATGGGATCGTAAAACTCGAGGCACAGTCGAGAGCTCGTAAAAATACTCACGCGTACGTAAGATCGAGTGGGCAGCTGTACAGTGAGAATATCGAGCGATTGTAAGTGACGTTTGTATATTTGTGTATAATTTGTAACGTGACTCGAAAATTATTGAAAAAAAAAAATGTAATTTCAGCAACTTTCAGTCCGATACTTAAATATCAGTTTAATTATACAGACCCATACGTTCTTTTTTTCCAGCCACTTAACTCTTTCTATTTTTAGTTAATTACAAGTCGACGAATATAAAATTTTTGAAAAATTCTAATACACAAAATTCACCGATTTTCCTGTGGAATTGCCCGTGACGTCTCGATGATTATCGTTATCACCACAAATCAATTATTTTCCCGCGTTCGATGGTCCAGCCAATTGAATCTACGAACGCACCGTTCTCAATTGTTATTTCCATGTGTCATTGTCGATGTTCCTGCGGTAATCGTTATCGGGATTGATATATGCAGTCGCGAAAATAATGCAACACGCTGGATCGGAAACACAAGAGTTGATGACGAATTAATCGATTAATCAGGTTGGCTGAATGGTTGCTCTCGTGTTCAATGCGCTTATTACGACGCCCAGCAACCGATGGCACGTACAATAGCTCGTTTTGCTTGTACGTGTACTCCATATATCTCTTATTAACACGCAGGATACGAGCTGACTGAATTCCCTTGTCCGACGAGTACACGGCCGTGCTGTGCGTTTCGTCCGGAACATTTTCCTTCAGGGTCTGCTCATCACATTCGTTACATGCTCAGTGACGTTTCGCCTCGTTATTAAGACCGCGTGAAAGCCCATCCGGCATCCGGACTCCCGCAATGTATGAGCAGTCCATTCGATGGACAAGAATTCGCAACAGCTACGGCTGAAACTTGTCATTGTGCACCTGGCCATTCGAAAAATTGCCTCGAAAACGTATTGCACGTAGAAAAAATGTTTTTTTTTTTTCAGACAACCCTGATTTTGTGGCCATGAATGAGTGGAAATGCTAGAAAGTGTGAGTGTGTGTGAGTGTCTGTGCGAATGTCTTCGCGAGTGTTTGTGAAAATGTCACTGACCTACCTTCAATACGTTTTTACGCGTTGTTTCAAGCACTTATAACGAATATTTTTTCGCACCTGGCTTGATATCGATATTCTCAATGCACAAAAATGGTAAAAATGTAGTTATCAAAAACTAAACGGCAAACTTTGTGCAGGCACTTGAAAGACAACTTAATTTTTTAATAAATTTTTCTACGTTATATATATATTTTATAATATTTCTTAAATAGCTCGTATTCTTCATCTCGCAGGTGACGCAAAGTAGCAAAGGCACTTAAGCCAAAGCCCGGCAGTGTCTCAAGCTCGCGCACGGAACTTCATAACGAATTCATAAGATAGTTCGGTAACAAACTAACAACCCACCACGACAAGACTATGTTTAGGATCTCGTGTGTACATGTTGAAGTATCGCGGTGCAGGCGAGCAATCTCGAGGCCTATGACATAATTAAAACACCCGGGAGGCTCTATATAACAAGCGAAACTGAAATAAGTTCTGCGATACCGGTGTATTCGTGCTCTTCAGTTGCTATTAAGCGGCGAATTAATATTGCTCGTTCTACTACGTTATATTAGATAGTTATACAGATATAGTACTGGTCCAGTCAAAGGCACAATAAACGAGGATATTGTTTCGTACCGGCGGAAATTAAAGCCCATAGCTTAGAAAAAAAATGATACAAACAATTTGTTCCGCTCTATAAATATTGATTCATTATTTTAATGGCATATTGTTTAATAGAATTATTCATTTCACTTGACAAATCAAGCGATTGATTATACAATTGATTCGAATAAAACGTTTATTTCAATGTTTTCACGTAGATGCTTTATTTCAAAATTCGGTGTATCCAATTACACGTTTCTCTCAGTGTAATATCGTTGATTTCAAAAGCTCAAATTATGGTTCTGTAGTTTCAGTCGAGGTAGGAGTAAATATTGTTTGGATCAAGTGGCGCCTGCAATAATTTTGCATTCACTCTCACATTTTGTTTCGTGAAACTGAAAAGTTCGTCGAAACCACTCGTCAATCCAATATATCATCTATTAAGCGGCGAATTAATATTGCTCGTTCTACCGCGTGATATTAGATAGTTATACAGATATAGTACTGGTTCAGTCAAAGGCACAATAAACGAGGATATTGTTTCGTACCGGCGGAAATTAAAGCCCATAGCTTAGCAAAAAAATGATACAAACAATTTATTCCGCTCTACAAATATTGATTCATTATTTTAATGGCATATTGTTTAATAAAATTATTCATTTCACTCGACAAATCAAGCGATTAATTATAGAATTGATTCGAATAAAACGTTTATTTCGACGTTTTCACGTAGATGCTTTATTTCAAAATTCGGTGTATCCAATTACACATTTCTCTCAGTGTAATACCATTGATTTCAAAAGCCCAAATTATGGTTCCGTAGTTTCAGTCGAGGTAGGAGTAAATATTGTTTGGATCAAGTGGTGCTTGCGAGAATTTTGCATTCACTCCCATTTTGTTCAGTGGAACTTAAAAGTTCGTCGAAACAACGCGTCAATCCTATATATATATATCATGATAAAGTATCTGAATACAGCTACGCGAGATCTCTGAGAGGCTGTGAGAGTTGCTGAAGAGTTGCCCTCTCGTTTTCCCTCAACGCTCAGAAGCGTACGAAGTAAAGTGTACTATCGCAGCTGCGCTTTTGCGTAATTCTGTACTTTCCGTGATATAACGTAACGTAATATGCATATACACGAATGAATATTCATGATCGTCGGGAGGGCACAAAGTGGGGGACGAGGGGGTAGCAGAGAAATTACTGAACGGCGAGCATCAACCGATGTTGGCTCCTGGCTGCGAAATCACTTTTTAATCCCAGCCCGTAATTACGCGCCACGTCCTTTGGCTTCTTACTGCTGCTCGCCGTATTCTCTCCTTTTTACAACGATCCTCTTCTATCGTCACTTTATTTTAGGAGCTCCGCCAACGTCTTTTTAATCAAATTAGGAAGAAGCAGCAGCAGTCTACGAATATATATAGCGGAGGCGTAATGTTTCCGGTCTAGCTCTGTAATTGCTTCAAGGCCAAGTCGAGCGAGTTCTCTCGTTATTGGAAAAAAAATTTGCTGGTGCTCGAACGAGGTACAGTGAGTTAATAATACTGAAGAGATAAGATTTCGCACTATCTCGAAGGGGTCCTAAATTATTGAAAATGGGTTAATGCATTAACCAACTAAATTTTTGATTTATAAAATAAGCTTGTACCATTAGAATTTCATCTGCTCATTGATTTTTCAGATATCATGCTAACGGATATTAAAAACACGTTTCGCTGCAATTTTTTGTGGAACTTCATAAAAGACTAAATTTGTCGCAACTGCAAATATGCATCAGCGATCATTAAAAACTTTAATAATTGATTGATAAGCCCTGCAAGTTATCATCATAAAATAATAAGCACCAACAACTCTGGTCTCGATTTCAGCGCGGAGATGCTCTACTTTTACAGTTTTTATGAGTAGGGAATATATTTAGAATATGGATTATTATCAGGTTTAAGTGCTTCACTTGAGATCATTAAAAAAATTCACTGCAGAGAAAAACAAAATACTGGCTTCGCAAAAAGATTCTATTAAAGCAGAAGGCGTATTTAACTACTTCGCAAATCACATGCACACTAATAACTAACATTCTAACATTAAATCCTTACGTTTCGTAAAAATAATTATTAAAGACTTAAATACATAATTTCGATACGATCGATAAGACAAAAATGCAATTGAATTATTCTAACCCATTTGTTTTTACAGTAAGCAACAGATTATTTTTTGTTACAATATCATGTGTAAGCCTTCGTGTCAGGATAAATAATAAACACATTGAGCGGTACTCGAGCAATTTTCTCTGAGTTTAACCTGACAATTAAGCAAAGTACTCGTCACGGATGTGCCAGACAAGCAACCGGTGTAACCATGGTACTCAGTGCAACAATATATAATTTCAATACGATCGATAAGACAAAAATGCTATTGAATTATTCTAACCCATTGGTTTTTACAGTAAGCAACAGATTATTTTTTGTTACACCATCATGTGTGAGCCTTCGTGTCAGGATAAATAATAAACACATTGAGCGGTACTCGAGCTATTTTCTCTGAGTTTAACCTGACAATTAAGCAAAGTACTCGTCATGGATGTGCCAGACAAGCAACCGGTGTAACCGTGGTACCCGGTGCAACAATCCGGCCCTTCTCTATATCATCTCTGTACTTACAGACTCACGCGGTGGCCACTGGCACTTGGCCAAAATCCTATTACCGAAATGAACCTATTTGCAAATGTAAAGCCTGAACAACGAAAACGACGACGTACTGGCCCGGCTGCTCGAATCCGGTGAATATAGCGAGCAAACGAGGATGCTGGACGCATCGCGCTACCGGAACTTGACCATTAACCCGCTGTCCGTCCGTGCGAGGATTCCCGCCGAGTTTTCCCATAATCGATAGAGGAAAAGTGCGCCGCACGCGAGCCACTGACCAGAGCTTCTATTACACTCGTGCCCACGTTTATCGATATTCAATTTTACGGATGAGTCGGTTAATGGTGAACACTGAAATTTGTGTTAATTACATAAATTACGAAAAGTACAGGAGATTGAAAAAAAAAAGAGGACGAACCAATGAAAAAGCCAGACGTGAAAGTATGGCGAAGTGAATCGGCGAGAGAAATTCACTGCGAAACGAATCCGGAGGCTGAACACGGTCAAATAGATTAGTATAAATGGAATACGAGCAAACATTGCGGTGGATTGGAGCAGAAAAAAAATAGTCTGATAAAAAGTCCGCGATTTTTTTTAGGCTACGAGGATCAATCGTAATTCACTTACCATGACTAATTATGTTTGACAGCTGACGTAGAATTGTGGGGTCAAATTAGAATGGCTTTATTTTTTACGATATGAGTTATGTGCAATGAAAATGATTCAACAATAATTCAAAAGCTCGCGAATGAGGAGCTTGATCGACAAGCAAATTAGGTAGAACGAAAATCAATGAATTCCATGCTATTTTGATGACCCAAAAATTTGGAAAAATCTTTAAGTAGGCGAAGAAAAATCGATGAAAGTGCCTGCTAAGATTAGACAATAATTCCAACATTACTGGCACTCGGCCAATACTCGATATTCGAATTTTAATTTCCACTTGAAAAAAATTTAACATCCCAATAAATGCTCCGAACTATCATTGACATTTATCATCCCTCGAAAAGCGTCACCACTTTTCACAGGATTCTGAAGAGTCCTTAAAAAGCGAAGGGGAAACGCCGATGTTAAAGTATCGCAAAATCATTCGCGAAGTAAAATTCACTTTGAAGCGAATCGAGATCGCAAATTCACAGAGCTCACCAGAAATGGAATGCGAGGAGAGGTAATGGTAGATCCACATGAATGTACCCATATAAATGTATGCATAAATGAGAAGCAGTGTGTCGACAGATTCTCGAGAGGATGGCCGCACACCATTGCATCCTGTACATCTGGTACATACGGAGGTGCCTATAGTTTATGTTCACGGTGATGCTCATCCGATTTGTTTGAAGCCGCGAACGTGAAAGTTTTAGGGGCATTAAATACATGGTAATGCTCGGCAGTGACACCACCGTACGTCGGAGAGTTAGACCAGACCATCGGAGTGCATAATGTAGCCAATGAACGCCACCGCGAAAGTACCTTTTACTGGACTCCATCGCCAGTACTACGCCAGACGTTGAGAAGCATAATTCGAGTCGAGAGCTTAATTCACTGGTGCGCCAATTCAGCCTCGTACAGAAATAGTTTAACACATTGTATCACTGTAGTTGACCGTCGTCTGCACGTGCAGGGGCTTGAAAGGAATTCCAGAAATGTTATTTTCGCAAATCTATCGCCATTCGGTTGCTTCATCGATGCCTATCTCATTTATTTTATTTTCCTGTGCTTTTGCCCGTGACAAAGAATTTTCTTGGCAGTTGGGAAAAGCATGTATTTATCCTTCATGATTATTAATCAACAGATAATTCATTTCCGGTACGTATGTTGGTGCCAAGAGATCGTGTTCACGGTGATGCTCATCCGATTTGTTTGAAGCCGCGAACGTGAAAGTTTTAGGGGTATTAAATACGAGGTAACGCTCGGCAGCGACACCACCGCACAACGGAGAATTAGACCAGACCATCGGAGTGCATATTGTAGCCAATAAACGCCACCGCGAAAGTACCTTTTACTGGACTCCATCGCCAGTACTACGCCAGTCGCTGAGAAGCATAATTCGAGTCGAGAGCTTAATTCACTGGTGCACCAATTCAGCCTCGTACAGAAATAGTTTAACACATTGTATCACTACAGTTAACCATTGTCTGTGTATGCAGAGGCTTAAAAGGAATTCCAGAAACGTCATTTTCGCAAATCTATCGCCATTCGGTTGCTTCATCGATGCCTATCTCATTTATTGAAGTTCTTAGATTTTCATTAATTAAATTTTCCTGTGGCTTCGCCCGCGAAAGAAAAACTTCATCGATACCTATCTCATTTATTTGAGTTCCTAGATTTTCATTAATTAAATTTTCCTATGGCTTTGCCCGTGAAAGAAAAACTTTCTTGGCAACTGGAAAAAGCATCTATTTAACGTTTAGAATTATTAATGAGCAAATAATTCATTGTAGCATCGGTTTTGACAAACGAACTAATTGCAGTTAACCTATTATAGCTGCCAACAAATAAGGGCTTTTTTACCCTTACTGTACCTGCTCCACTAATAAGATATTTTTATTACGAACTAACAAAGTTAATACGAATATTTCGCTTGACTCCGCAAATATTGGATGATGTATAAAGGTAGAGAGTTGCACGTTGGCTCTGCATGACTTGCATAACCGTGACTACAAATTGTTGGTTATTTGCTTGCGGATAAAAATATGGCTCGTTCTCACACCCCTTCAGACACCAGACTGAGTGCTTTTCCTCTACACTTTCATTCAGCTAAAAAAACCTGCTGATGCTCATACATGTATATACGGCGCATTTTACACCAACTGGCTCTGACCCTCGACCTCTCGGATTTCATCCCTGAATGTTATCCACGTCCACTTTAACGATAATTCTAATTTCCTTGCGTCAGTTGTGTTACATAATTAAAAAAAAATGTATCCTTGGATTGAAAAACAAAATAAAGAAATTTCCTCCATTGTTCGAATGATAAATGTAATATCTTCCGTGACCAATCACTGTTACAGCATTCAAATCTCGAGTACAATTTTATATTCGCCGGAGAAAAATGTCGAGTTTCGAGACAGCTTCACCGATGGGGATACAACATTTTTCGGGGTGGAAGACATTTTTTATGCGGCTTAATCCCCACGTTTTAAATTATAAGACTCGATCCTCTTAAGGCAGGCAAAAAGCAGTTTATCAAAGAACAACGAAGTATTAATTATAATTGCAGATGGCTCGAGATAAACGAGAGGCCGGAGTGGGGAGCGCACTTAAATCTTCCTAGGATTTTCTCGGGGGAGCCGAGGAAAATTTAATGCCGGTGTATATAACCAACTCACACACCGCAGTTCGCCTATAATTTTTCTCTTTTCGCCCGAAGGCATAAGGGAATAATTAAATGATAAACATTCATCTATTCCGGTAAAATGGTTTTGATGGCTTGGGTTGATTGTCTGTAGAGCGGAAATGTTCTCTGTAGTCAGTTCAAGGTACGGAGAACACACGGAACACGCAATTGCCGAGGGATGAGGATACGATGCAAGGAAGGTCTGCGTACTCTCGTCTATTGCTCGTCTCTCGGACTGATTAAATTCGTATATCCCCGCGAGTCAGCCAACCGAGGCAAGTTTGTATGAAATTAACCAATGCCAATTATATCGTGCCTTTAGGTTTCATGCATTCACCGAGAAGCGAAGCGAAGTAACGTCAGTCAAATAAACTGAGTGCATCGCATTCTCATTATGTATCCCTTTGTAAACATTTTCTTAATGTAGTGAAGCTCTTGATTAGCATACTTTCCTATGCCAGAAAGTATGTTAAAGGGCATGAGGGTTCATTTTCTTAATGTAGTGAAGCTCTTGATTAGCATACTTTCCTATGCCAGAAAGTATGTTAAAGGGCATGAGGGTTCGCTTGAATAATTATTTGTTAAATAAACATTTTTAAAGTAATTTCTTCCCCTCAGGCACCGTGATAAAATAAGGGAATTCTCATCACAGTTATAGCAATTCCAATCATTTTCATTAATTCAATTTAATTTACTTCACATTAATTTTAATATGATTATTAGAATTTCGAAATGAATAACCCATGATAATTTCAAAAGCTCAGAAGGGCATGAAAACTCAAATGATTTTGTAAAGCTCTAAAGCGTGGTTCGCGTGAGCATGACAAGTAGTCAAGTCTGAATAGGATCAGACAATCGCTCTTTCAAGTAGCAGTGGTCAGCAATAGTCGGGCGAAGGAACTCGCTTAAATCGCATGTAGGAAATTCCAGTTTTCTTGCGAAATCCCTCAGGCTCTCCTAACGCTTTCTTCAGGACCGGATGGGAGTGGGAGGTGTGATGTAAAAAAAACCATCAAGACGAAGGGAGTCCTTGGGGGACATGAGGCGAGTTGGAAGCGTTTGCATTTATGTTAATATAGCCATTGTAGTTTCGAAATGAATACCCGATAGTACTTTCAAAAGCTCGAGGAACGTAAAAGTCCACAAGCCTCTTTCAAGTTCCATAAGCGACCGCTGTGTGCGTGAGTGTGGTGAGTAGTAATGTCCGAACAGGATCGAACACACGCTATTTCAAGTAGTAGCGGTCAGAAATGGTCAGACGGTGAAACTTACTTATATCGCATGTAGAAAATTCCAGTTTTCTCGTCGAATCCCTCGAGCACTCTTATCGGGTTGCTCTGGGCCGGACGGGAGTGGAAAGTGTGATGTAAAAAAAACATCAGGAAGAAGCGGAAGGGCTGGGAGGGCACGAGAGGAGTTGGAAGCGAGCCGCGAGGTTTTATCGTGTGAGACTCAGGCTCTTTCTTATCTTCGACGTATTTCAAAGTAAAGTATGGCGACTCTACCTTACGGATGCTATATCGTCTGCGGCTGTACACAAGAATGGCGGCACAGCATCACCACCACCACCACCATCACGGTTTATCGACGCTTCTTCATGTCTAACAGCATCGCGGAGCTCTCCCTTTTCCTCTCGTCTTGCACCCTTTCCCATCTCAAGCCAAAGCACGCCACAATGGCGTGCAAGCTTTGAAATTCAACCGATAAATCTGCGACATCGTCATTTATTTCGCGAAAGTTTTAACGACCCCATGCACGTTATATGACCGTAGCAACGTTTCGTGCCTTCCAGAGTTCTCTTCCCTTTTCCCTTTTCGCTTGCGGCAAAGAGAGAGCTGCTCTCCTTGCAGTGTTTAAGGGGCGCCGCTTTGCATCGGCGAATCCTTTCAACCTTTCACACTCCACCTCTCACTCTCCGTGCTATTCATCGAAACTGCCTCACTTTCCCAGGAGTTTTCCCCGCCGTAAGAATTTTACTCCCTCGTTTACGAATCCTCGACTCACTTCCTCGGAATCCGCAAGAATCTCCGAGGACGAAGTCCTTATGGGGGCCTTATTCCAGTCCACCGTTTCCATACCATGTATTCGAAATATGATTCGGGTCCAGGGATTTATTTGGACACCGCAAACGACCGTCCCATATGCATAATTGGTGGTGTTTATATATATATTTTTTTTATAGGGTAAAAGTGGCAAATACGGACCATGGTGAAAAAAATTGTATTCGATATTAAATTCAACCTTTTGTCAGAGAAACTGGATGTATCGGAAAGATTCGACATTTCTCGGTACAAAAATTGTCCACTTTTGAAGTTTTTTTACTCAGGACTCGGTATTCAAGAAACTTGGCAGCTTAAAAATTCTTTGTTATGGAAAATCAATATTTTTGCGACCTTCAATGTGCTCCATTCTTTTTTCAGACTTTAAATCCCATCGAGAAGTGCTCGAAATTATTTTCGAATCTCATGTTTGACCGCGCCATTTGAATATCATTCTTATAATTCTTTTTGGACAATTTTTCTTCGATCGATATTACGGGGTATTGATGAAGAGGTACGGAGGGGCGAAAGTTACGGTGAGAGAGCTGCTTTCACGCGGAAGGTTTAAGTTAATTAACGCGCGGGGCGCGAGGGCCTACACTCCCGTCTTGCCATAAACGATCTCGACGTCGCGCCGAGAGAACCAATAGCCTTCGAAGCTTTCAATTTAATCTCAGATACCCGCCTGCCGCACATCGCTCTTCTTCTTCGTGGCCCACCCTCTCCTCTATTTACCTCGACTAATTCTAATCGAAACCGAAGCGACCGAGCTTCTCCTCGTCGCCGTTGGCTACAGTTCTCGATGGGGTCCTTAACTCGACTCTCATATTTACAACGCTACATAGGAGAAAGTTCAGCGTTTCTCCTCTCATTCCGCACCTATCTTCCTGTCCAACACTTGCCTATTTCCTATTCGTCCCACTGCGTTCCTGAAGCGCGTTACCGTTTCAGCCTACACTTTGATGAATGAGAAGTGCCGTCTGAAATGTATGGGTACTAAACTGAAATTACAAAACTTCCTCCCCAATTCAGCCCACGATAAAGTGAGCTTTAAATTCACGAAACTTTAGGTCGAAAGTTTTCAAAATCGTCAATGAAATTGTGACAGGATATACCGAGCAAGTGTTGAACCACAAAAATTTCGTTAACGTTCATTCAACTGTTTAAAGTAAATCATTTTTGGTTATAAGTCTAATGTTTTTATTAATGTTTGTGTGATGTACACAGTATACCAATAAATAATTGATATTTATATTAATTAATCAATACTTCTGTAATAATTTTAGCAGCATAGTTCATCACTGTTACGTTATACTCGTGCAGTAAATTTTCTGTACCCATTTCTGTAAACGAGCTTTTTTCACTGTGTTGTAATTTCGAGAATCCTTTTTTTTTTTTTGCAACAATGCAGCATAGCTGAAAATGATTACATTCTGAAGACCATCGTCCTACGCTCGGAATATTTTATGAGAAAGTGTCTTTTATAAGAGAATAACGAAATACCGAGACGCATGAAAAGTGCGAGAGAAATAACTTCATCGGAGAGGAGCTGTTGGCGGCATGAAAACGCGCGCCCCGAGCCGGGCGGATCGTTCACGAAGACGAAGGGCAAGTCTCCGGAGAATTTAGACGCATTGCCGGCGTGTATCAGCGCTTCCTATGTACGGGCCACCAAGTATTTTCTACTTTCGAAATGGGAGGAGGGCGCGGTAGGACCCAAGCGTCCTTGGGAGGGCAGAAGCTCACGAGCCCAGTAAATTAGAGGCACTAAATTCCTCTGCCCACGAAACTTTCCGCCGTATATTTCAAGGTGGCACATGTTATCAAGAGACGCGGTAACTTCCCGACGCCGAGTGTAAAATAGCCTTTCGTACCGCGTGACACCTCGAAACACCCTTTGGACGTGATGCGTGCCTCGTGAGTTTGCCCAACGGTCCAGCCCTAAACTTTAATGTCACGGAAAAGCTGTTTTCATGAATTCATCAAAATTTTACTCGTTGCCTCGTGTCTGGACTATGCACGTGGATGCATATATTTGCCATCTTCCATAACGGCAGGAACGTCACATTTTATTCTGATTTATGACTTTCCCATATAAAATATTCCACAGCAATTCCCCCACTCGATTTTTTAATATTCTCAAAAAATGTTGTGTGATTTTCAATGTTCTCGAGTATCGTAATTTCGAGTGATCGCAAAAAATGTTGTAGACGCCAAGGAAGAAATAAGCATACGATTTATCTCGAAGCCGGAAAACCGTAGGGTCTTGAAATTTGGTACGTTGAAATATCGGATCACTGAATCGGTGTAAAGGGTCTCATATTTCTCATACCTCTTTTGTCTCACCATTGTGTAGCTCGGAAGCTTTGTCGCTTTATGTATTTACTTTCAACCTTTTATACCCTTTTTATTGCCTAGGCGCTGCATACATCCAACGTGTCGAACATGCTTTTTTTATCTTGGCGAACGACACACGAGAAATACTTGCGAGGGTGGGATCATTGTCCAATGTTTTTTTTTGTGCGTGACCGACGTGATCACTAGAATCTTTATGGACCAAAGGCTATTGCTTCTCGTGCATAGGCACCAATAAAAATCCATCTTCCAGGCCCCCATATAAATAAAACCCATTTATTCAATATTTCATATCCAAATATCATACGTATTTTTCAAATAAGAAACAAAAATTCTGTACAGTGGTATTAATTTTATTTAATTAAAAAATCGATTTTGTTTAGCTGAGAAAATTGAAGAGAGTTACTTCACGACTGACAAACTAAATAACTTGAATATGTAACTAAACAAATCACGAGTCATAGTAATTAAGTTGTAATAAGCTCGTGTCGTCGGTCTAGCCAATAATTTTTTAAATTCATCAATGATTTGATGTATTATAATAATTCGATACAAATGTTATATTGGAATTCATTTGAATGAAAATGGAGTCCGAATTCTCGCACGGCCGAAATTTGTCCGCTACCCATGGAACACCCATACGTGGCACAAGCGATGCATGAAGTGCCAACCGCAAAATAATCTAGGCCCGTGTCATTGGTCGGTTGAGGGAGTAGTTCGATCGTGATGGAGAGAGAGAGGAGGAGGAGAGGAGAGTGGCAGAGGTACAAGCGCAACGCAGGTTGTCGGGTTTTGGAAGAGCTCGAGGGGTTCACCGCAAGGCACGGGGCGTGGTGCATCTCGCACATAGGTACGCATGCATCGCCACGAGCCGGAGAAGCGTTAGCGGCAACGAGAGCTAACACAAGAGCCGCGTTTCAAAGCCGCAAAGCCATAGTCGATACGTTTGATCCGTGGGACAGCGGGAGGTTCCGCTTGCAAAGCGTCCAGCCGTGCACGTGGCTCGATCGTCAGCCACATAGTCACTCGCGTTTTCTATCGTCTCTAACAGAGGCTGCAAAACAAGGGTAGTGAGACTACAAGGGGTGCAGATAAATCGGATAGTTGTAGTAGCAGAGTTAAAAATGTTTAATACAACAGTTTTGATTATGCACTGTCTGTTTTTTTTCTTTGAATTCGTTAATCTTAGTTTCCTGTGCAAGGCTCGGCTTCCATTGAACTGATCCCTTTTTCAAATATTTTTACTGGGGCTAAAAGACTCCGATCGATGGCCTATTGCGCACTTACGTACCTTCAAACACCAACCAACACACATACACAAAATAATAGTAATAATAATAATAATAATGTAAAACGTCACGCAATAAAAACATTACTACTACTATTTTGACTGGCCCTATGAAGAAGTGTGCCGAAGGGCAATATGCCACTGGCGTTTTCCGATGTGTCGAACGGAGGCTGAAAAACAAAATTAATGAGACGCTGGGAGATCCAGATAAATCAGATGGTTGAAGCAGAAAACAAAGCATTGTGAGAAATCAGAAAATTATATTTGCGAGCTCATTGACTAGCAGTTCTACCAGCTTTTGTACGGGAGCTCGGAATAAATCCGACATCCGGAGACAAGCAATACCACCAAATTGAGAAGAGGATCGTCGAAACGAACCCGCTAGACAGTGTGCCCTTTCGATTTGGAAGCAAGATACCGGCTACTTTGCGAAAATCTTTTCTGTAAAGGGAGGCTTATTGCTCGAGAAACACGGAAGTTGAGTTGGGAAAGAATAAGGGAGCTGGATGAAGACAGACGAAGAAGTAACTGCTGTCACGTTTCGTCTCCCTGTGCTCCTCCTCCTCCGTCTGCCCTAGCTTCACGTTCCTCTGCCTTTTAGGTGGTACTTCAAGATCCATCTCCCCTTTCTCCACTTTCCTTCTTGGCCAAGTTGCCACTCTGATGCCGTATTCCCTTTTTGCTACTCCGGACTCTCCCTTCTCCTCTGCTCCTCTCCTTTCGTTCACTGTACTCTCGTCCACTTTCCTCTCCTGGTTTTTCATCGTGCTGGACCTCACATGTACAGTGTATACAGATGCCCTTCACACTGGAGACGGTCTTCACCAATTCCCCCTCGGCCTTCACCTCTCCGACCCCCTGAACAAGAAAGATACCGCACACATGCGTCCTACAGATATCCCCAAGGATCTCTAGTTCTCTCTAGCAGATAACTGAGCACCAGAACCTACAGCGTGATTCAAATCTTCGAAGTTTCTTCATCAAACTCATTCGTGACTGCTACTTCAGAAATCCAAATCTCCAATATTATTTTGCTGCAGCAAAAGAGTAAAGCACGACAAGATCGTTTGATGATTGATTGCAGCAGTCGAAGTTCAATCATCCATTGATCCTGGAATTCCAGGTTCAATGAGAAATTGCTAATTTGAAAGATGATGGCGAATGGGCATTTTGTAGATGCTGAGGTAGCTTAGGAAAAACAATTGGTAACCTAGTAGAGAAATCATTTGACTCGGCAAAAGGGATTTTGTTAGCCTGGAAAATTGTTCTGTCAGTTTAGGAAAATAATTTGTTAGCTCAGTAAAAAGATTTGGTAGCCTAGAACAAAGATTCGTTAGCCTGGCAAACGGAATCGGTAGATTGGGAAAAAAGGTTTGGTAGACAAGCAAAAAAATTTGGCACCCTAATAAAAAGATTTGGTCGCCTGACAAGGAGAGTTGTGCTGTCACTGTATTAGCAGACGTTTCGCTGATTCAGCATGATCATTTTGTCCGTGATACCCATTCCAAATCAAACGAGTGTCAACGGAGCGTGCGGGTCCCTTCGCAGACCCTTCATTCATTCATCCAGTTGAGTCTCCAGAGTAAATAATGTGAACCGTGCTTTTCGAGCAGCTTCTTGACCAGACCCAACTTGTCGATTTGAAAATCGCAATGGGCAAACAGAGCGCCTACGTGTTTCGGATCAGAGGATGAACGAAATCTAAAGATGAAGAACTTTGATTTCTACAAGGGCAATTTTCTGTTGTAACCAGGAACTTGTTATACGTTTTTTTATTGAACTTGATAGAGATTCATTGTGAAGAATGGCATTGGAACTTCAAACTGGAGAATTCTGGTGCCTGGCTTTTATGGCTTCTAGGCCGGATATTAAAAAGTATAACGAATAACACATAAGTACTGTTTATATAGGTCAAAGTATTACATTTTATGGGAAACGTATAGTGCAAAATAATGTTTTGAATATGAATCTCGATGTACAACCCGTAGTACAGGGGTCGCGATTTTTACTTCCCTTTGTCTTTTACTGCCGCACGTTATACGAGAGAGGTTATGTGGTCGTGGGAGCGTATATGTAAGGACGTGAGTGCATGTCCACCGCAAAAACTAGCGATTCCCTTGTGGACACCGCTGCACTTTCCGAGGAACGTACCTCAGTGTTTATTATTACGACCGTGTGATATAAAACATTTGCAGTTGAAGTATTTTTTGGTTTCTCGTGGACTTATCAAAATTTTACAATTTCTTCTGTTCTCCAATATTTCGATCACAGTTTGCCGAGAAATGGAGCATCCATGGATGCGAATTAAAAAATAGCTAATTTCGTTCGTCTCAATGATGCTCCACCCTAAGAACTAGACTTGTGAAATCCATTGACGCCGGGTCAGACGATAGAAAAATTAACATTTATCGAAGACGGCAGCGTGAAAAGCAACATTATAGAGTTACTGATGAACGCTGAGAATCTCATTGGAATTCCGTTGGTGATTCTCGCGGAGTTCAGTCTTCCATCGTGCTTGCCATCCGTGTGAGGAGTATAAAGACTCGATCTCACGGGGTGTTCGACGTTACCCCGCTCGTACCTTGCCTTCAGGCTTTACGCTCTCTAACTCAATCTCAACTTTGACAACTCCTTATTCCCTGTAGCGCCACTTCTGGCTCACGGTTCTCACCGATGGCCACACGAAGCTGGCGGCCATCGCTACTGAAATGCTCTTGAAAACCAACGTGTCTCGCCCCGCTTTGCTATATCTATAGAGCACATATCACAACTTTGGGCCCTTACAGGACGAAATTGTGGCAATAACGGAGAAATGGTGTCTCAACCGTTAAACTCTCGCTGGGTTGATCGTACAATTATTTTTCCCTTCAGGGTAAGTTGAGAGTTTCAATACCAGCATTCGTTCCTGGAACTTTTAAACCTTAGTTACCTGACGAGCCTTAAGTACACTGACTTGTTTTATTCCGCAAACGAAATAATGATTTTTATAAAATATTATACATATAGGGCATTCCACGACAAATCAGCAGGCGATGACCCTCACCCTCATCGATTTCTTTTTCGAAGATTTAAAAATGTTACTGGTGGCGAAAAAATCTGAAAAAAAATTGGAGCTTTCTGCGATACTTAAAACAGCATCGATAAATCAAAAAAATGAGGTTGGATAAACATTCCAAGTAAATATCCAAATGAAATTTCCCCTCAATTTTACTTCTATTGAAACTTAAATTTTATACCTTTAGATAAGATGAATTACAATAAATTAATAACACATAATAATAAAAAAACGCTAAGCTATATATCGAACAATTTTATTGATTGGATTTTTAAGGTAAATTTCCATGGATTCTCGTGTTTTTTACGTGAGAAAAAAATTGGAAAAATAAAAGCATGTGTAGGGAACGGTTTTATTGCTATTTCATGTACTTGGAGAAAAAGAATAAAGGTATAGCACGTATAGCAACGATTTGTGGCGGTCAATACGTGTAAATAAAGTTTTAGGTCCCGATCCACGCGATCCACTTCGTTGAACCTTCGGATAAAAGCGTGACGATAATATCGATTCGGTAAACGAAGGTTTATGGGCTATGGAAAACGTAAAATGGAAGAACGATGTGGTAGACTGAGGATAGTAACACGCAAATGGAACGAGGGTGCATTGTAATGGTAGCTTCGGTACGGAACGCACGTTTCTGCCAGGTCCAACCGCTACGTCCGTTGGGAACGAAGTTTCGCCCGTCCCTAGAGGCTACACAACCATTGTTGCTTTTCCTACTGCTTCTGCTGTTAGCTGTGAAACTGGAAAGTAGTCTGGACAATAGAATGGGCTCTGGGATTTCTCTGTTCTCCACATTTTCACGAGCGTCGACTACATATCACCCCAACTATAGGTTTGCCATGGAACGGGTTATATTTGACTTCAAACAGATATAAACTAGTCCGAAACAGACCGGAGTGGTATTTACTACTGAACTCATACTTTTGCTTAAACCAATTCGCTAATTTGCTTTGCAAAAGGGTTTGGATTATAATTATTAATTACTTTTTAAGACTAAAAATCAAAATTATTATAAAATATAATTATTTCCTGGTGTTTCTGCTGTTAATTGTGAATCTGGAAAATCGTCTGGACGATAAAATGAACTCTGGGATTTCTCTGTTCTCCCCATTTTCACGAGCGTCGACTATATATCACCCCAACTGTAGGTTTGCCATGGAAAGGGCTATATTTGACTTCAAACAGATAGAAACTAGTCCGAAACAGACCGGAGTGGTATTTACTACTGAACTCGTACTTTTGCTTCAACTAATTCGCTAATTTGCTTTGCAAAATAGTTTGGATTATAATTATGGAATACTTTTTCGGACTGAAGATTAAAATTATTATAAAATATCATTATTTCCTAGTGCTTCGGCTGTTAACTGTAAAACTGGAAAATCGTCTGGACGATAAAACGAACTGTGGGGTTGTTCTGTTTTCCGCATTTCTACGAGCATCGACTACTATCACTGGTACTATAGGTTTGCCACGGAAAGGGCCCCATTTGACGTCAAACACATATAAACTAGTCCTAAACAGACCAGAATGGTATTCACTAGTAAACTTGTACTTTTAGTGAAACTAAATTGTTAATCGGCTTGCAAAAGGGTTTAGATTATACCTGTGAATTAGTTTTATGGTCTGAAGATTATTTAAAGAATTGTCGTCATGAATTATAAAAAGAGTTAATGTGATAGTATGAATAAAACAACTTCAGCAACCGTAAAAAATAAATAAACAAATAAAAACTTGATGAACTTGGAATAACGGTGATAAAGCCGGCACATGTGACTCGTGCCTCGGATAAAAATGAGAGGGTCTGACCTCTGGCCTTATCCAAAAGTTCATGAAGCAGAAATTCGAAAACAAGTCCCTCAGGACTCGATTCCGTTGGCAAGAAGTTCTTTTCTTCCTTCTTTAGTGAGAACACGGATCCTTTTGTAGAATCGTTTCACAGAAAGGAAGTCGAGTGAAAGTTCTATCCGAATATCCCATCGTTACATCGTGAAGGAAGTACTTTAAGGACGTCTGTTACTGCGTCATGAGACGTTTGTGCCATGAGGGAAGGATCACCATAATTCATAGGGCATTTCATGTCGAAAGGTCTTCCAGACTCAATTTTTTCTAACTCCTTCATGCGTTCCCAAAGCCGTAATCGTTGTTATTCACCCTCAAAACCTTGGTGAACTTCGAACCTTACTGATAAAACTGGTGTACGTCACTCGGATGATAATGAGACCTTCCGACCTTTAGCCCTACCGAAGAGTTTATGAAGCGGAAATCCGCAAGTCCCTTAGGATCTGCCGCCTCTGGCAAGGACCTCTTTCGTTCCTTCTTCACCGAGAACAAGATTTCTTTTGTAGAATCGTTTTGGAGAAATAAAAACGGAGCCCAAGTTCTCGCGAAGCTGGTGGCGAACCTGCAGAAACCCAGGGGCTTTTCGCGGCTTCCGCGTCTCAATGTCCCGAGGGATAAATGGGATGCCAGAAGTAGAAGTATACCGGCGTGCAATCCGGAATAGTCTCGGGAAGGTCGCACTGAATCTCAATGACTTTCTCCGGCAGTTGTTGTTGGAGAGCGAAAAGGAGATGAGGCCAGGGGGTGAGGGAGAGGAGAGGGAGCGAGAGGAGGCGCAGGCTTTTTCCGAATCCCTCCAAACTGGCCACTCAAGGCGACTTAATCCGGGAACAGAGCCTGGATCATCCAGCGTGTTGCATCTCGCGAATCCGCTTCGTGGACTGGCACGAGGCCAACGAACGAGACGAAGCGACGAGGGATGTACCGGAGGGGCTGTGAGAGTGCCGGTTCAACTACCTGCTGGATAACTCCGGAATAACACACTTCAACCCTATGCCCCGCTCCTCTCACCGCATCGCTCCACCTGCTACATCAGTTATCTCTCTTCTCTCTATATTATAAAAAGATCTCATCCTCGCCATGGCTGTGTGAAAAATCGAGGGATTTACAATAATCCAGACACCATAGATCCACCATAAAAGGCTGCCCAGGCCCCAATCATTATTATAAGTCCTCCACACCCTTATGCGCGGATTTTTCGGAATAAACCCTCCATGAGTTTTTTATATGCGGATCACCTTAAACGAAGAGAAGATTTTTCGAAATTGTGAAAGATCCTTAGACCCGTAAATAAATCTCCAAGTGAAAGAAAATCATTTTTTTTTTTAATTGATTAATTTTCATGCATTTTTTATTACAGGTCGCTGGAATGACATGGAAACCCTCGTATATATGTAATTGCTAAAGCATCAGGTTCTCCAATGCTTCTCTATAAATCTACAAAATAAGCGAAGTGATCTATGGTATCGATTGAAAGGCTAGTATCTTTTCAGCTTACGAGATTCAGACTACGATACAGTAAATAGTGAGAATTTAATGAAAAGAGGTATCCCAACTCCAGAATAAAAAACTATTTTCGATGAATTCCAACAAGCATCAAGTTCACTTACACCTACTATCTCGTGCAAGCTCATTTTATGGTGTCACAACCATTCGAGATTGTTATGGGCACCGAGTAAATCCTAACAACTCCTTTATGGCCGACTCGTAAAACAGAAATAGTCCTAACTTTGGCTTCTCCGGACCACCATAAGAAAATCATTTCTGCCAACAGCAGAGCACAAGCTTTCCTGTCCACGAGCTTCACGAAGATCCCCTGCACAATATCACGGCACTGTCTCTCTCTTCTTCCCCTTCTATTTTCCATAAATGCGTACATGCGTTTTACATGCGTAAAATCTCCTCAACCATTCCTGTAAAGATGAGACTAGTGGGCGGAAGTGGTAAGTTACGATAAAGGAAATGGTGTATCGAAGCATGAATTGTAAAACGATCGAGTAAAGACTAAAGCGTGAAACGTGTCATTGCGCAAGATTGGATTCTCGCTCGGAGCTATTGCACTCTCTTTTCTCTCATCCAATGTTCGATTCCAAGGGGAGAGTGACGTAGATGTGGTACCTATGCTCGGAATCGGTCGTTGCTTCCATTTGCTTTTGATGTAGGTCGCACACAAGCGGAAACAGGAGATCGGTTGGTGTTATCGTCGAAACTTGAGGAGAACGTGCAGACGTACACGAAGAGGCCACTGCTGCGAAAGTTGAAGTAGTCGCGCACATTGCCTAAGTGCAAGTTCTACTAGCTGATGTATTGGCGGGGGTGGAGACTACATATGTATGTTGAACATACTACTTGTCATACAGGGATACCAGTGTGTATGTAATATGGTGCGCAGACACTTATTGCGAAGATAGAGAGGAGGAGAAAGTTCGCTGATGGTGTAGAATCCCTCCCGGCATCCGCCAGAGACGACAACCCGAATAAAACACTATTTCCCAAGCGTAAACTCTCGTCTGCGTAATAATACGTTTCGTCCTCGGTACGGGATCCAGACAGAGCAATTTGTTTTTTTTTTTTTTTCCTGTGCATCGTTGAATGCTCATCAAAATAGCTATCGATTCGATGATACGAATTGGTTCAATTTAAATGAAACTGTTGGGAAAGAGTTCGAATATAAGTAATCTTGATTTTATGGTGTCCCGGAAAAATGTTGCATGTCGTGATTGTTTTTATCAATGCGTGAGTTCTGATTGCTCCGAATTTCTAACGCAATCAAATTTTTTTTTTCTGAATAAATTCAACAAAGATTCTTGAGATTTACACAATTTTTGCTCACAAAGTTTAATTTCAATCCTGTCACCTTTAATGCAATATTTCGACAGCACTTTGAAACGAGGAAAATAAGTGACGAGTTTTTCGAAATTCACGTTTCTTCTCGCCGATATATTCACGATTGTGTCAAAGGCACCTCGTCCCTTTTCCCTTTGCGAGCAGCACAAGTGCACTCTTGATCTTACCAGTGAAGCACCATGTCGAAAATAAAAAAATTAGGGCAGATGTAGTGGGGTACTTGAAGATGGAGCAAAGGGCGCAGCACCCTCGAAATCCTTTGGGTGGAGTCATTCCTTTGCTGGATAGAGAGCTGCGGATTTACTCTGTACCATCCGCATCACTAACAAAACTTGGGTATATACGTGTACCAGTAAAAAAACTGTTAAATGACGAGGATCAAAGCGATAACCGTGCGGCGCTTTGCGCCGGTTCACAGTCTGACTCAAGTGGCGTTTCCACTACTCGTGAGTAGTTACATTTCGAAGAGGTCAGACAACTCGACGAAACCTTTTTGCAAGAATTTTCGAATCCTCAAAACCTTCCATATTCACCAAATTACAAAGTAACAAGATTTTTTTTTTGCAATCCTTGGATATGTAAATCGAAATGTAACTCGTGAGTAGTTACATTTCGAAGAGGTCAGACAACTCGACGAAACCTTTTTGCAAAAATTTTCGAAACCTCAAAACCTTCCATATTCACCAAATTACAAAGTAACGAGATTTTTTTTTGCAAATCCTTGGATATCGAAAATTCAATCCAATAATAATTTAGCCCTTTTTCCCATCATCTTTTTTCACGATATTTCTTTTTATCGAATCCACGTATTAGGAAGAAAAAAAATACAGTTAAGAATAAGTTTACGTATTGATGATCCTTTTAGAAAAAAAGGAACAAATATTTCACAAGAAGAGATTATGTTAATCCAAAAATAATGGGTGCGATATTTCTTCTTTGCAAAATCGGTAAAAATTTTTTTACAAAATAAGTATTGATTTACAAATAATTTTCTCTCGTAACAAAACCAATGGTAACAATGATAAATCACCGTGTTGCTTTGTTGGTTCCAGCAAGCACAAATCTGGTGGGAAAGTTTACACAAAGTGTGAGAAGGATTGTTCAGGACGTCAAGGACGAGGGAACATCGAGTGAGTACATACATACATATATATGTATAGTTATATATATATATCTCGAGGTATTCGAAGATCACCGCTAAAGGGATAGATATAAGCCTTTGGCAACAAGCCAGGATACGTCCTTGTAGCTTTTGCGCGGTTCAGAGCCATTACAATGGGATCGCGTAAACCGGAAGCGGATAATCGTTTGGTCGAGTCGCTCGAACGTGTTTCACATAAAATGAGACAAGACGAAATCGGCGGAGGTGGGAAACAGTCGAGTTTCGTTTTGTATCAAACCAGACGATTTAACCCGTCGATTCGATCGACGATTTATGTCTTTTCACCATATCTACAAATCCGATTCGCTAAAACCAATGTTACAAATGATCGGGGAGCGATAATAAAAAGAAAAGTGGAGATATATAATTGAATAGTTTACCGAATCAGAGGCATCGCGTTTTCCACACGAATGAAAGCCATTGATCAGTGACGATCGTCGAACCACCGAGCGAGTATTAAATTTCTCTTTCGATTCAATGCCCATGCGAACAGCAAACCGTGCCATCGAGCAACGCTATACAGAACACAGGTCATCGAGTGTACACCTCGTTCTCTATTCGTGTGCGGCTTTTGCGGGCGCTTATCTCATCGGCACGGCCGGCTCGATTTATTTCCAGCAACGAAGCTAGAATCCCGTTATTACATAGCTCGATCGGCGTCCTGCTTTGGCTTTTTCCTTCCTCACTCGCCTGGTCATTAATTCGAATTTTTTCTTCACGATGGAAATTTTTATCGAGACCTTTTCTCATCATCACTCGACTTCACTTGGTCAGAACGAAAATATATATAAACAATGTGCATGGCATATTTCTTACATATTTTTCACATACTTTTTATATACTTGACAATGTCAAACATTTCCAGCGTATTTCTGACTAACATTGACGAAAGATTGTTCAGTATTAACCCTGTAAGTGAAAATGTCATTATTTTTTTCAACATATCTTTCTTCAAACCGATGAAAAAATTCTGAAGAGCGTCTAATATTGTCGCAAGATTTTTCAATGCACAAATTCGTAATACTTTTTCGTCTGAAGAACACAAAATTGGTTTAACGATAACAGAAAAACTTTGAGGCAGATATAGATATCATTTTACGGGTTATGGGTATAATTACAACGAATATCCTGCAGGATGTAGGATTCTATTTGCCAGGGTATCGAGCTGTGGGCTCTCGTGTTCACGGCAAATTAAATTATTCCGTGCACGCTCAGGTCTGGGCTGCATTACGAAATTACCGAAGAGCGCATTAGGGTATTAAGGGGCAAAAGCGAATCACGCTCGAACCTGGAGTTCACCTTAGGTGCTGCCCATTGATAGTGGTTTACGGTTGTATCCTGGCCATCCGCGTTTTACGATAATACGTTTTGGAGAAATAAATAAAAAGAAAAACAGAAAGCTGCATGTCACTCGAATCATGAATTATTCCTGTTATTCCTGTTATAAACGTTCATAGGTGGCCAGACGAAAGAAGAGGTGATAGAAACGAACGAACGACTGAGAGCTGTCAGGATACGGTTGGACGGAAGTTACGACACCGCTAAACGAGCCCTCGTCGAGCTCATGTGCAAATACACGGACAGCAAACAAGTGCGAAACGTTTTCCAGCGTTACAACCTACTGAAAGTTATGATCAAGGTAACAAGACACGGTTATGTTCCATCGCAAAATTTGTAGCAAAAATCTGCGATTTACGCTGCCAAGTAAAATTGTATATCCCCATTTTGCGATCATCACGATCGTATTTTATTTTTTATCTTATGGCTTTTTTTACTGCGTGCTTTTCAGTAAACATTGGCATTTAAAAATACGACCGATATGACAGCAGGCACATAATTGCAGATAGTAAAATAAAATTCGCTGACATATTTTCGTGCTATAATTGAAATAAAATGCTAAGATCTACGAGATACTCTCCTAAAGTAAGATTGTATCCTGACATTTTGTTATTATATGGATCGAATTGAATTAAATTTATTCATAGGATTTTGTTTGTACTCGTAGAACTTTGAATAGGAGTGGACTGAAAGGCACCAAATAACATAAATTTTAAAAAAAGGAAAATGGACGGCACCACTTATAGATATAAAAATGTTTGCCTTGATAAAAAAATTTCACTGAAGGAAAAATTAAGCACATGTAGTGGAATCCGAGCTGCACTGGTGAGATAAATTGGTATGGCAAGGTCCACTTCCTTTTGAAATAAGATTCTGCTTCACTATTTCAGTAAATTGGTAGGGCAAGGTTCAATTCTCTTTGAAAGAAGACTCTGTCTAGTCAGCGTACAGGAATTTCAATTGAACCTTTAAATATTGAAATTCTACATCAGAAATTCCAGTTACCGAAGGTATTCGAAATGTTGCAAAGGCATTATTATTCTTTTTCTTTATATTTTCAATACGTTCAGATGGTAAATCAAATTAAATGCGCTTTGAAAGTCAATTTTCGACCTTAATTAATGAGGCAACCGTAGAGCTTGATGGGAAGGAAAAGTAAAATCGAATTGAAACATTGTTGAATTGAACGTCGGATTAATGGAGGATTCAATTAATCCCTGACAATGAGTCTCGCATTTGCACCGGCGCGAATATAAACTGAAAGTGATGGAGGGGGTGGGTTAGAAGGAATAAAAAGTTTTTAACCAATTTGGTGAATTCTCGTGGTCGCGAGCAATGTTGGCATGAGGAGCAGATTCGACCACTTGTTAACCGGAAGGCTCCGTGCTTCTCTCCACCCCTTCGTTCGATGTCTCTCACCCTCTCCGCTACACCTTCAAGCTGTTGCTGATTCTGGTGTTGAAATAATTTGAGTTTCCGTGTACAGCACGACAATCGAGTTGATTCTGACTGACCGTCGATATCGAATTTCAATTTTCCGCAGGACGTGATCAAATTGGAGACCCAATATTGGACACTGGTTGACATACCGCGACAGGAGAAGCAGGAAACCGTACTGGCGTTCGTTCTCCGTGCCTGTACGATCATGGAGAAGACACACAAGAGTGGCGAGGGTGTCAAAACGTCGGCGAGGCTCGCCGAAGAAGCGGAAAACAAGCGGGAACGCATTGAACGTCTCGAAGGTAGGTCACGGTTGTCGGAAACCCAATTTGGTATTCAAAATAACAATTCTACTGTCCTAAAATTATTATTGGCGAGAAGTTTATGTGGTGAATTTACTGGAGCTTAGTGATTCTATCATTTTTGACGTCCGCGTTATTGAATTCGAGAGTTGGAGCTTCGAGCCGCGCGCAAAAATCGTCACTTCTTTTGCCTTCTCACCTCTCGTTCAGTCCGGTGGCTGTTATTGTCGGCGCTGCGATACTTAGACAAGTCTATGTTAAATAATTGATCAGATTAAAAAGTCACTATTCTTCGCCTTGCCTGGTTCCATAATTTCATCCCCCAAAGATTACACGTAAACGTGAAGAATGGATTTCCTAAGGGTGTCCCGAATATTAGGTCAAGAAATTATGTCGTTTTCCAATGGCACAGCTCTTGCAAAAGCAAGCCCAATGAAAAGTCGTGCTTTTAAACCCTAACCGGCGTCTTTCAATGGAAAACGAATTCGATCAATCGCCATTCACGGACAATGCACTTTCGCTAATGGCACACTTGGCATAGCCTACCCAATTCTTTTCAACATGGTGACGGAACTTGGACTTCTCACACTTCGTCGATGAAAAAAAAGAAAAAGCAGAAGGCCAAGTACTATTTTCTGGAAGAAAGTGGCATGAGGGAAAAAAAGGTGGAGAAAGCAACTTTAAATAGAGTCTATCGATCTTCCTTCAACTTCTGATTGACGAGAAAGGCAAACACAAATTGGCCGGAAAAGGGGAGCCGGGTTGAAGCAGCGACCTGCATCTCTTGGCACGAAACCCACTCTTGGAGGCCTTCCAAACATAACAGGGATCATATATCATTTTCCGTTACGCCGACATCCGCTTCGTGCGCACGGAATAACAAACAGCCAGTTTCCCTTGGCGAGTATATCGATGTAAATGCTGGAAAAGAGTTGAGAATCAATGACCGGCGTGTTTATTGACCCGGGATGGGGTAAATGGAGCAATTTATGAGCGACACTTTCTGCAGATTCTGCCGTAAACCGTTTGGAGGTGGCGAAGGTTGACTTCTCTTATTCATCAAGTTGACTATACCCCAAAAGTCGAAGTACCTCGGATCTTGAACAAAATCCACAGTAAATTGATTTGAATTTTGTACTCCAATGAAGTAGTCAAGTGTATAACCAATTTAACAATTTATAACTGTCGGAAACGAATGATATGAATGTAAATTGTTACACGCAGATATTAATGAAGGTTCATTTGATAAAAGGAGTAATTGCATGTACGTGCAATTTTACTAATGATAAAAATAGGCAGGCGTATAACCAAACTAACAATTTACACCTGTTGGAAACAAATGATACGAATTTAAATTGTTACACGCAGATATTAATGAAGGTTTGTTTGATACAAGAAATAATTGCATGTACAAGCAATTTTACTAATGATACAAAACTTCAATTTTGTTTTAGATTATTTGAGCCCGGCAGGACCATTATTGAAACAACCCTTGGGATGACAGATTTCAATCAATTTTCATAGATATTTCAGTTTCGTATGAAAAATCAATTGATCATTGCTGGTCGGAGCACCAGTCTCCCCAACTAAACTATCCAAGAGCAAGATTGGAGAATCGACCTCTGTGGCTTTGCAGAAGTAGCATCGCGTCATAAGGGTGAAGGGGGTGGCAGTAATCATCGCCAGAATACCGTCTCAGTGGCACTGGGCTTAAATCAAGCTTCCCAAAGTCTCTCGGAACACCCTCGTTCAGTCCAATTATACCCTTCCTTAACCTAGTCTGAGATCTTCGACCGTGACCCGGGTATCCGAAAGGCGATCCTCACGAATTGAAATACTCTCGTGTCGAGAACGGGTTACAGTTTCGTCAGAAGTCCCGTTAACTTGTAATCAATTGTAATGAATTATTGTTGGAGGATCAACGTGTTAGCATGATTTACAAAAAAACAGCATGTCCTATTTCCGGACTTTACCGGACATGTGCATTCCCGGTGTAAATTACTTTCTTTTTTTTACATACCTTGTACGTAGTGAGAAAATAAAAGGTACCTGCTTTTCACTGTGTCGAATAACGCTATATTTCGGAAAGTCTCAGATGAAAAATCGTCGGCTTAAGGAGCAAAATGACCTGACTATTTAGGAGCCAAAATACAATGTGACAAAATGGTCTTCAAATGTGGCAAAAGGGAATACCAGTATTTTTTTGAATGTGAAAAGAGCAGCTTTTAACCCCAAATTCAGACACAAGGTTGTTATGCACGAAAGGGCTAATGAAACCCTTGGCTTAGAGAGGAAAATGACAGTGCTTAGTTAGGGGTTACCAACACAAAGGGTTGGTAAGATTTGCGGAAAGCGTGATGAGCCTGATTGACAAAGGCGTAATCATTCTGGAGAGCCTCTTGGGGTTTTTCGCAGATGAAATCTGTTTTATCCCCGCGAGGGATAGTACATGTTCTTATCGACTTCCTCTTCAACTACTCCTGCTGATGCTGAAGCTCCTCGAGGTCGACGAACGATAATCTCGTGCCCTCTCCTGGGCACGATGGAGACGAGCAATCTCACGCTGAATCTCCTTTCTCTTGCTTCTGGCGAAACCGAGTGACACTAAGGGCCTTTATCTGCCTCTTTCCCGTTCTCCCGGTGCTTTATCGTTTTAACTTGGCTATACATATGTCACCGTCTTTCGAGGTTCTCTTTGATAGTGTCATTTTTTATAGGCTTTCCTTATTCACCATTCGGTCTTACATTCGCTTGCGAATTGACCGAGAAAATTGAGTGTGAGTTTCAACGAATACTCGAGAGAAATTTCGAAGGGTTGCGAATAAATTGAGCAAACCGACGAATTCAAACCCCGGCCTCGATTTCCTGCACTTTCTTCGATGAATTTTCTTACTTCTACAGTTTACGTGCAACGACAAAGCCAATTAAGGACAAAATATCGGTTGCAATAATACACCAGTTTTCATGCTCTGATTCCGAACCCGGGTAACTTTCCTGTTATTAATTTCTTTTTAATTACGGGTATACGTGAAAATATTAAAAAAGGGATTTTTACGGGAAAGGAAAATTAGTGAAATGTCATAACTCAACGCTGTCATAAATGTCAGAACGTGTTTTTACATTTCATATACATTCTGTGAAATTATTTTTAAATATGGCAATTCTTATGACTCTAAAAAATATTCGCATTTTAATAACTTTTTTTTTTTTGTTTTTTCAGATATGACTACAGCACAAATCGAGGCGGAGAATACCCAGATGACCAATGACCTGTATAGACTCCTGAAAAAGTATACTGGGCTCAGAAATCTCATAAAAGATCTAAAGGTGAATTTATGGAATTCTCATTGTGTAAAGTGTACGTGATATAATCTTACTTTTTCGTTTCAATCTTTTTAATCAGTCTACTAAGCCCTTCTGGTTACTTCTTCACGTTCTAATAACCGGAGAATATCGCAAGACGCCTCTGAACGTGCAGAGTGGACAGCCATTCAACCCCTGCGGTTATTACGTTTCTCACGCTCCGTTAGACCCTCAAATGAATTATACGTTCGGGCGACCGCTTCATGCACCGCGACGACATTATATAACGTTCGAGATACGCCTCGTTATCCATCGTCAATTACGTCCATAACTCGAGGCTCTTATTAACCCTGAAGAAAGCCCTTATATATTTACGAGCCATTTGCGGAATAAAATCATGTATGAGGCATCCCGGGTTAGGATAATTATGTCAAATTGAGATCACAAATCGACATGTGGCAAAAAGTGCCATTCTTGAGATACGTCAAGACGAAATATCGTAAAAAAAAAGTTATTACAATTGAAACATAAATGAAGGTTAAAAAAACCACCTTATTACGTCTTGTTGTTCATCCACAATTAATTCCTGAACTTAGTGTAATTTGTCGGTCAATTATAGAGGAACCTCCCCTTAAGACGAAATATCGTACAAAATTATAAAGCGATTTTTAGAAGGATTTGATATCACGTTGATTAATGATTTATTAAACATATCTTCATTAATGATTGATTTATTATTTTTTCAAGGCTTCTTCGTTAATTTCTACATTGATGGTTGATTCATGATTTTTTTGAAGTTTCTTTATTAATTCCTTTATCAAGGATTAATTCATGGTTTTTTTCAAGGTGGAGTACAACAGTTCGAAGGTCTACCCGTTGTTTCCCCGTTACACCATCCTGAAGGACATGATAAAGGATATAATGCACAACCCGGATTATATGGAGGTCTGCCACGAGGTGGACCAATCATAGCGGCCGGACCCCCTCCATCGTTCGCCGCGTATGACTCTCTAAATTTGAGAGAGTCTTCGCGGCGATACCGATGAAGGGGGTGTGTTTGGAATTAATCTTTACGCTTTTTCGATAATAATACGCGAAGGTCTGTGAGTTATAATTAATTGAGTAATCGTTAATTTTTCGTTTCAAATGAATTTCTAAGTAATTGGTGCTACAATGAAGATTTAGCCGAGGTTTTAGCAGCGGTAAAGACTTTTTTGTTATTAGCATTTAGCATCAGTTTATGCATACTCGAAGGTAAAGGGTTAAGAGTGACGTAATAATTCCGGAGAAGAGAAGCGATCGCAAAAGGGTTTATTAGAACTATTTGTTATTGTTTATCGAAAAATCCTTAGAGTAATTAATGTCAAAATACGGATTTTTGCAATTTTAATTCGATTTCTGATTTCGATCGGAATAGCCGCTTTCACATCGAGACACAAAACTTAACGAGAGGGTAGAATTTCGTAGCCAATAGGTGGCGCATCAGCGGAGCTTTTAGCGAAAAATGCGCGGGAATTATAGTTAACAAGTCAAACGGTCCTACTTGACATTTTCGAGGACATTAGCAGAGGGCGTAGAATCGAACTCAAGGTAGTCGTGACTATCGTTTTTTTGTCAACTTTTCGGATGAGGGCCAAAACAGCGAATGGCTAAAACAGCGAATTCCATAACGAGGTTCGTTCAATATTCCGAATTTCATTAATTTGAAATTCGCTTTTCCAGCCATTCGATATTTTCAACCCCACCCCACTTTCGGAGTGAACGTAGATAGATTTGATAGATTTAGAGTTGGTGTTGCATTATTTGAACAATGGTAACGGAGCGATTCGATGAATAATATCGACTAATCGATATTAATATCATATCCTAGGTACGCGCTAAAATATCGTTAATAACAATAATTTATATTGCGTACGAAAATGAATGTTAGTTCCATAATTGACATATCGTAACGAATAGACATACGAATAATGTGCTGTTCGATACCAGTTATAATATAACATCATATCGAAGAATTGAAAACAAAAAGCTAAGATAAATATATATATATATAAATAAGAAAAACCAAAGTTTGCAGATTGATTTCTAAAGTACGATACGAGTGTACGTATGTACAATTACTGATTAAGGGGTGCGACAGAAATGAATGTTATATATGATAATTGTGCGAAAATATATTATTGCGAATAACGTTATTGTATTAATTTTAATAATTGTGAGAGTCGTTAAACAGTCCGTAATCAACGACCAATCGGAATTAAATATACAGTTAATCGATGGAAATATTGGCAAACACAAGAAAATTGTACGAGAAAACCATTTGTATCTGTATCGATAACAATATCATATATTAATAACAAAAAAATAGCATAATTACCGTTACATATAAAGCAAAATATATTTAAATGGCTGACAGCCCGAAATCAAAATACAAATTTAAAAAATGAGCGCGTCTGAACATGATTTGGACGGACCCTCATTACCTCTTCAATCTTTCTATAACTGTTTCATGTAATCAAATGAAGAATCACGTATCGCGATCAAATATCCAATCAAACCAAATTCCGATTCATATTTGGCAAATAGCAACATATCATAATCCCTTAAACAATCTATTATCGGTGTTTAATGTTTATTCTAAGAATATTCTACGATGTGCACGGCTGCAATGCATCGATGATGCAAACGATTGTCCCCCTAATTAAATAGTTCCACTTATCTGTCAACTCATTATCTCGAATTGATAAGCTACAGTCTTAAGAGTATTTGAAAAAGAAATATACTGTATTGGGTTAATAACTATTGAAATATCATGTCTCGAATACAATTTAATATACAAGTATGTTAAAATAAATATTTATACGATAAACATGAATTTTATAACGTGTTTAGTATACTGTATATTAATTTTGCAACAACTTGTATATTAAATTTAATATAAGCCGTATCTGCAAGAAAATATCCTATATAGTGCACAGAGTAATTCAGAATTATTGATAAACTTTTTGCTGAATTATGTGGATGGTCGTCATCTTAGTACAGTTGCTGAGCTGTTTCTTAAGATTTCCGATAGTTCTTTAATGTTAAGCGTTATAAATTGGAATACACTCCGATTCCGCAAACTGTAACCGTTCGAGACCGAAGTTGCAGTTTTCGGGGACGCAGTGACTCCGTTCGGCATGCCAATCGCCACGGGACTGCTCCCTACCTCTGAACTTTCGAATTCGCTTCCTTCAGGCAGCCGGTCAAGCTTAGGACTGGTGGGAAACAATTACGCGAGAGGTAGGGCAACGCGAGCGACTGGTAGCGGAGATTTTCGGCGTTGGAATGATCGAGGTTGCAATTTCCGGGGTCGGAGTGTAGATGGACCAATGAGACGCGGCGAATTTCCCGCGTCGAGCGGCTGAGGCGCGCGATCGCCCAATGGCGATCTCCGAAATCCCCTCCAGCTGCCAGCGCGGGAAAATAGTCAACTGTGATTGGTCCACCCACTAAAATGCTTATAATTAAATAACTGCTATGAGCACCATGACCCATCGTGAAATTAACAATTATTCTGAACGACCCTGTAAAAATATCCTTTTAAAAACTACTTTTAGCAGTTTAATTAAAAATGAACGGTAGTGGACTCTTAATGATCAAACTATCGATATCAAAACCGCAATGTTAGAGTCTTGAAGGCGAGAAAAATTTTCCGTAATTTTATTATGCGATCGTGATGTCTATGCGTCAGGTCACGATATTTTTGTGCAATTAAAAAAACATACAAAATGAAATTAAATAACGAGAGGCAAAAGTGAAAAAACTTAAAAATTATCATAGACCAATTATGAAGACATTGAACCTTAAAAATTAATAATATGATATATGTAAGGAATAGCGCGATTACGAAGCGTTAGGCGAAAGAATCAATCTATAATCGATGCAATGACTTTGAATTGAATAACGTAGCCAGCGCGCTCGCCTTTTTCAACAAACTAGGAGAGTGCCAAATAGAACATTTTTGGGAAGTTTATACGTGTGTGTGGTCTGCCGAAATACATATTGTACCGTATTTTAGACGTGGGCGACATTGCGACATTTATCGTTAATATTATATTGTGTATGCGTATATACATGTATCGATGTCCGAGAGATCTACCTTAATGTGTTTACACAAAATGTTATACTTACCGCAAATCAATATATCAATTATTATTATTATTATTATCCCTACGAAGTAAGCGAAAAAAAAAAATTTAAACAAAAGAAAATGGAGAGATAATACAGTCGTTTAATTAAATAAATAATAATACCGCGAGGGTAGTCATATCAAATTTTTTATTAATCATCGTCCAAGTGGCTTGAAAGCTTAACTCGCGAGTAAGCAGCTTTGAGCTGACGATTATCATAAATTTGTCTTTATATTTAAAAAATCTGTAATGCGTGCGTTAATAATAATGTGCATGTCTGTGTGTATGTCATAATTCGGCGTACAGTGAATGAAAATTCGACCAATCTATTTGTCTATAATCGTTAGTAAGCACTAACTTCTACTACTAATACTAATATTACTACAACTCATACTGTCTATTACGCCCTCTTCGATAAAACCTTATCACCGTAAATTTAATTCTCTGTCGTCGTGAGATAATATACCTTTAAAAAAATAAAAAATAAAATACTATGGCATTAATGCTTTGTGTAAGCTTACATAACGGATAATACCGAACGGAGCTGATTACCAAAGGTTTATTAAAATGAAAAGGTTAAGGAATGCAAAGTGTACGTGTGTATTTTCTAATTTCATAAAAATGGTTACCGCGTAATGTGCAAGTCCTCTAATGAAGCGTCGGATGTTTCAAATTTTCTTCTTTTGTTTATTTATTTATTTTTTTTTATTGTTTCGCTCGCGTTTTCAACTAAATTCTGACGTTCTGGCCTTGAATCTATGAGACTTTGTCGTGCGATGGTTAGACACAATTTTTTTTACTCCCGCGAGCTAATTATAGATATATGTTACATTACTGTTCGTTAGTATATTAATATCTGTATGTTATTCGTTGACTCGATAAGAAATTGTAATCGATAAATATTTATTGCGAAGCTTCTATGATTATGGCACTATTAATATCTGGCTATCCGTAGTTCACGTAAGAACAGATTTCATGGGGTCGTAAAATTTAGTGTCACATTTCAGAGCTGGAAAGTATGAAAAATTTCGTAAAATTCGATGGATCGCCTAGTGTCGTATTTAGCATTTACACCCTCACCAATTGCGGTTAACGTAATGTGAGTTTAAAGCTTAGTCCTTCAGTATTATAGCCACGTGTGTTTTAGACTATATAGCTAGAAGAAATAATAAAAATGATATCGTTAGCCTGTTAGTCAAATAATTTTGACGGAAACAAAGTGTATGCTGCAATAATAATTGAATGTACTGTATCAATTTATTTCACCAGTGTATTTGTTACTATAAAAGAGGCATCGCTCGTTTATTGACTGTTACGCTTTGTTAATAAAAATATTACAAAAATGTACACGTTTTCCACCGACCTTGAACCTTTTAGATTTGAATATGAAAAATTTCGAAAACCAACTGTTAAATGTTGAAGATTCTATCAAAAGTTTTTTTTATAATATTGAATATCGTTTTTAGTCTTATTATTATTATTTATAGGTTGATTTGAAATGAATAATCGCAAGTTATTCCAGTGAATACAAAAACCAACTTCTACTATTAATTTACATTACCGAGCGGAGCATATCGACGTGCAATTTTATCTGCTGATTTGTCGATCAACTCGATTTCTCGCTCTAATCAACGGCATATATCGGCAGTGGATAAGACAAATATCATCTTACCGATGGACCATGAGGTAGCACCCGATCGGCAAATTACTGATCGTAGGCTCCTCATTAGCAGTCGATAAATCAGATTTCTCTTTCACCTTGGAAAACTTTATTGCAGATGTCGCAACATTTTCCCAGCGACGTGAGTCGAGCGGGATTGGCTTGGTTGAGTTGAATGGGAGAGCGGATGGCCGGCCGGTTTCCCAACCGGCCGGCACTCCGCGTACGACCGTCGTGTCGCTCGCTACGAGCACGCGTTGTGTAACTTTTGTATTTTTCGGTCGGGAACGATAAGTAAAAAAAAACATAAAAACACAAAACCGTTCGCGACGATGTCGCGTCCAAAAATCGTGACAGGACATACCCGCTACACTCCAATGCTGCGGGTAAAAAATCAAACCCCATAAAAAAATTCTTTTTAACATTAACAAAACAAATAACAAGCCGTCATCGTGGTGAATAAAAAAATTCCCCTCGTCCCAGTGAATGCGGGCTCAGTTTCAACGAAAATGACAGAGCGCATTTGATAAATCGTTAAAGATCGGTAAATAAATATAAAAAAGTGAAGTGACGTTAAATATCGAAGGATTACCGGACCAAGGATTGCCATGGATTTTCCATCGCGATCGCTGGTCTTTGTCGAGCATGATCCAGCAAAAACGTTGCGATAAATAGCGGACAGAGCTGAGCAGTCGGCGAGGAGATATCACCGCGGGGCGAAATGGTAGCGGTGAGTTCGACGCGCGGATACGAAGGATCAGGACACGTATGAAATTCGGGTCTCTCTTCGGGGTGTAGCAAAAATAGCCGTCGATACTTGGGTCGACGACGACAATAATAATGATAATCATATAAAAATAAAAATATATATAAAATTTCAGTGTTATGTGCTTCGGTGGTGCGGTAATAAACGGAAATAATGCCGTTCGTAATTCGCAAGGTAGAGCCGCGTTACGTGTGCCGCGGACACGTGCCGCAAGGTGGAAATGCGGCGGATTGTTGGCCGGTCGGAGCCGAAATGGAGGCGGTGGCGAACGGTGCACTCACGGCATCGCTCAAACAGCTCGCCTCACTTCTCGCCGCCGCCGAGGATATATTTGCCGATCTAACGGCCGAGCTCACCTCCGTCGCCGACAGAAGTGGCCTTCTTCGTCGTCGGCTCGACAAGCTTGAGGAAAGACTCGCCACTGTCGATCCCAAGAAAATACCAGTCCGTAAGTGATCGTAATATCGAGTTTACCACATAGCCGCCGATTTATCAATTCCATATATCGCTTTATCCGCCTGTTGTCGATTTAGATCCTTGATCAATATTTGTGTGCTTCACTGATGAAAAAATAATTTTCACTTGGAATCAATCAAGAACTCGTAAAACTTTACTTCCTGTCAAACTATTAAAGCTTTTTGAGAGAAAAGGAGAAACAGAAAGTTGTAAATAAAAACAAAACAAACATAGTTGACGTTGCGAGCAGCAGAAACATGTTCCGGATAGTCGATCAACGAAAATATTTTCCACGCTTCCGTTTTCAGTTGAACTGTAAATGATTTGCGAGAAAAGTAGTCGAAAAAAGATCGATTCCTAAAAAGTCTTGCCGTGTTTGACAGGACCTAAGATCCAAAGGAGAAACGTTGACGATTCGTTACGGAAGCTAAGACATGATCCAGCTCTGGATCTTCGCTGTCTTGCTTAGAATTCTGAAAAATTTCCTTAACATGTCAATGACTGGAGCGCCTCGAAGTTGCGCAGTTTGCACGATGTCCCGTAGCCAGAAGCAACAGGAGAAGTGAAAAGAGCTCTTCTCTCAGTGTTACCTGCGAAGCCGTGCCACCGTGGGAAACATTGAGAGGGGTTTGGTCCGCTGCAGCGGCGGTTAAAGCAGCAGCCCAGACGAAAGGGAGTCTCTCGTTTCTCCTCAGCAGGCGGGAGAAGGAAAGAGCGATGAAGTGTAGGATTAGCCTCACCCCGTGCGCAGCTTCAGCGCAACAAAGATTCCCTTGTGCGACCTTGTCGGATAGTGCCGAGGGAAACAAGGGACTCTGTGCTCTCCCATTCTGGAAAACACTCGCGTTCCTTTTCTCTTCAGCTACTTCTTCTTGTTCCGCCTATCCTTGAAGACCTTGAGGCACCTGTACCTAGCCATCCGGTTTGTATCCATGACTCGGCTTGACCATTAGCGCAGCCTAACATCCATCCAAGTCTCCAAAGGAAACCCTTCTCAAAGCCCTTTATAATAAAATCATTAGCCCGCGTGTATGAAGATCAATTTGAGCGGATGATGAGATCAATGATACAGGATATATTCTCGAAATCTCAATGGGACTTAGCCCAATGATATTGACATTGTCCTAATTCGACTATCTGGTCTCCCATTCCGGAGGACACTCGCGTTTTCTTCATCCTCATCAGCTTCTCCTAATTCTGGCTCTTCTTAAGAGGCCGTGGTACTTCTCCGACCACATTCAAAAATTTCGAAACCTATTTTCTCGCAAAGTACTCGGCAGACATGGCTCAAATTTTGATAGAATGTGCGAAAGTATTGCAGAATTCCGCTAAGCTTCGGAATTTTTGATATTCAAAGCCGTTTGTCTAAAGCCTCGAAGTCACTTTAACCAGCCAATTACATTGTGTCCATGACTCTTCAGGCTCCGCTTGACCATCAGCCTAACCGAACCTCCCATCCAACATTCCCTAGCAAACCCATTTCAAAGCCCTTGATAATAAAACCGTAAGCCCGCGTGTACGAAGATCATTTCGAGTGAGTAATGATATTAATAACAGAAGATATTATTCCATCCATCGCGTGTTGCTAATGAACACTGGAACACAAGACTCTAGATACGTGAAATCTCGATGCTAATACGTGAGTAGGCGATGCGTAGTGCCTGAGCACGTGCCCCAGTCCGTTCCGCCAGTTTACCATCCGCTATACTTCTTCCTCCAACTCCGTCATCGGAACTCCGTCTCAGCAAGCGAAACGCGATACACATACCCACCTATCCTCGACCCTTCACAACTCTTTTGCTACGTGCGATTTTCTTGCTTTTTTCTTCTTCTTCTTATTCTTCTTTACCGCTGACTGACAGTCAGCGTACTCTTGTTACCCCTGAAGCAAGCAGGAGGAACAGCAGCCGCAGCAGCAACAGCAGCAGCAGCTCATCCTTTGCATGGGAGTATCCGTGGTAGCGTGCATGAATGCTGTTGAGCCAGAGCCTGTCCGTCTTACCGTATTACCATATTACCTCACGGCCGTCGGAGCATATCAACGTGTATTACCATACGGTGCTCCGGCACATTGTCCAGTAAGGGCTCAAGGCAAACGCACCGCTGAAGCTCGTCCAGGTTGGTCCTACTGCATACATGCAGAAAGTGCCTATGACTGTATGGAAGGAACGTCAAGGAGAGCCACATACATGGTTCCTCTTGATGTCTCTCTCTCTCTCTCTCTTTTTGCCTCTATGACTATGCACGCCAACGCCAATGAGTAAAACTATCCTGTATGGCTTCCATCGGCAAACAGCTGAGCGGCTTCCCTCGTCGCCTCGCAGGAATTCTAGCCCCGAGGGGTGAATCCCAACGACGAGTGAACTGCGAAGGGTAGAACGGAGCGAGATGGAGATAGTCACGTCGACTAGCCTATTCGCGAATCTGAACTTTACACCCTTATGGAATTGATGGGATGTTGAATTGGAGGAAGTGAGGGAGGATCGAATGATTGAAGTGATGACAGTATCGGGAGCAGTTGTGATAGAGATGATTTTGGGTGATTGCGATTGTTGCCTCAAGTGTTTCCTTTTGAAAGATGATGACAATTTTGGGATGAATGCTTTTGACTTATCCGCGGAGAAAGTTAGGAAAAAAGCAACCGATGTGAAGACAAGGTTGGTTAAAGTCTTGTTGGATGTCGAGACGTCGTTGCTTATGAAGATTTAACTCGCAATTTTTTCCATGGGTAGGAATTTAAATTCCCATGGGCGAAGTAAGTCAGCGCCGTTCTGTGAAATGGACGATGAAAGGGAAGGTCGGCTCGGGACGAAAGTGCACTCGCCCTTAAAAGTCTAGGGCACGATGGGCTCGTCCCGTAGATGATAAGCTACAGACGCTGCTGGAGCATTGCGGGATAAAGCGAGACTCCGAGCGGCGTTAGTCGGCAGGTATGGCACAAGGCCCCGCAGGTATACCATGAGACCTCCCAGCGCCTTTCTTGCCCCTCGCTAGAGTTCATTTTTCAAGATCAGTCTGCCACAACTTTCAAAAGATTCACCAAGACAAACTACACTGAGAGAAATACACATGGATACACTGAATTTTCAAATAAACTATTTATTTGAAATAATCAAATAATTTCCTGCAAAGAAATCTCTTAACGATCATTTTTCATTCGGAAAAACGTATCGCTACAAAACAAACTATTATTTATTCGACGTTTGAAATCGACGGAAAAGTTAATTTACAAATCTTGTTATCTAAAAGACGATGCGCGCAAGTAAATAAAAAGATAACTCGAGCACAATTGGGCATTAAGGCCTTTGATTAATTGTATTGCAAAGAAATGTTATAAATTTTTTTGGTAAATCACAAAACCTCCCAATTTTATTAAACTACTTTCTTTTTTTTTATTCTTTAACGCACACTTCATAGATCCGAGGGATCTAGAGGCACGTGATCCAAACGAGAATCTTATGAGTCATGAAACTAGGAAAGTAAAAACAAAAAAAAACTGAAAAACGTTAGTACACACGGTCAGTTCGGCTTCTATGTAAGAAGAGGGTAAGGTGCTTATACGCAATATTACTATACACGGTCATGAGATCCGTACATATATGCACGGTATACTCCGTAATTACATACGTCCGTTATGTTTGGCTTGGGGAGTTCCGAGTTGGTTTCCACATGGCGCAGGCAAAACTCATATACATAGAGCGGCCATAGAGAAAAATATCCACTCGTACATACATCAACGTGCAGTTTTATTTTACGCAATAATTACAGCGCTGACTCGAAGTAGCCATAAACTCGTGGTCAATCTCTTTTACCAGCCGACTGCTTCCCTCAACTACGATTAGATGAATCCCCTTTAGGTGTGTTGATGGGTATACGCAACTCTCGCTGCATCTACTCGTGCGTCTCTCTCAAGCACTCAATGTTGCTAATTCAGGATTCGCATGGGCTTTTCAATTAGTCGCTTAGCGCCCACTGGAAGTGGAAGCGGGACAGGCAATCGATGTCTGCTTCGCAGGTGTCCCACCAGGGCGCGCGCGACGCGGCCGAGTCACCTAAAAAAGTCCCAAGAAAAAAAATTCTGCAGTTTACAGATTTCATTCAAAATTTTTAAAATTTAAACCTTCTTAAGTACACGCGAAGCAGAATAATTCTGTAATTTTGTGAACACATACAGTGTACCAAAATGATGTGAAAATCATTGTAAAAATTGTGGTGGCAAAGCGTCAAAAAAATTTTGGTGTTCGGTGTTTTAGTTTACCTGCCGAAGAGTGCGTTTTGCTATGAGTGTAGCAATTTTTATTTCGGGCCTTTACGACAAAGCACTGATTTTAATTAATCTTTCTCTGGGTATACATGCTTTGATACGAATCACTGGCTGCTATTGTTATTCGATGCATTGGAACTCAAAAAATCGATTACGTTTATTTAGCACGTTGATTCAACTTGGACAGTCGACACCGATCCTCCTTTGAGTCTCCGTCGCGTTTGTGGCGTAAGATCGTACCAGAGACGGAACGGGATTCGAGACTAGTGCGAGTTCAGGTATATTCCAGATATACAGGAGAGGGAAGTGGTGCGGCGTGAAAACGTTGCCTGCTCAGGCCCCTCGCACTCGATTCCACCGTCCGTCAGTTTGAGAATTAGCCTGCGAGCTGGAAGAAAGAGAGAGGGAGAGGGGCAATCATTTCGACCGGCAAAGTCGATCCCGTCGACCCGATCACGCCCTACTCTGCGTACGTTGCACGGCCATAGCTCTCGCGAACACTTCGTTCCTTTGAATGTTCTTTCTCTTTCTCAGTCTGTCCAGTAAACAGTAATTACGATATGGGCGGTACACGAGCGTGGAGTTCGAGGGGGAGAAAAACCTGCAGGCTGTCACTATCCTTATCGAACTTGGTGCGAGAAACGCGGTTTTAGGCACGCTTGCATAAATATCCATTTCCACAGCGCGCAAAAAAAATTATTGAGCAAAATATAATTATCAAAAGCAAATAGCAAAATATATAAGTAAAAAATTGTGAATAATTTTTCCTTGCCTGCCCAAACCGCAAGTCATATAAATTAAGGATCCACCGCTGTTGAGTCAAGGAAGTCATAGTACTTCCGGTTTACCGGAGGGTAGACACTGAGCTTTCAAAGGTCGAAGAATTGTCAGTCGTTTAATTTAGCATACAAAGAAAAGTAAGACTGAAGTTGGCATTCCCAAACACAACCAATAATTAAACCAATCTAAACAGAGAATTCAGAGCTCGATGTAATTTCAGCGAATTGGATTCTCGTTGAGGAAGGGAGCACCTGCTGTGATAGTATATCCGTGAGCTAAATGATTATACTGCACGCAGTGTATGTGTTGTATACAGGCATATGTTGAATATAACATTGGACTAATCGCAAGGCACTAATTTGGGAGCACCTGTCACGTTTGAATTCAATTCCCATCGGAATTCGAGCGTCCCTGGAGAGCACGACGTGGAATTGCGGATGATATTGATGACGGAGAAGCTGGAAACGCGTACTCCACACACTGAAAAAAAATAAATTCGAAAAATAATTTATTTGATACTTGACTTGAGTAGTTATTTGCATCAGAGCATCTAAAATATACTATTCCATTTGAATGATGTGTAGTAATAATTAATGATAATAAATTACTATTAATTGACTAGTTTTTATCCCCCAACGTCAGCAGAAACTTTTTTTTCAATTGCATAAAAAATTTTTCAGTCTCTAGGTGGAAAAATTATTTAAAAGTTTTTGTGGATATTCGTACTATGAAATCATTTTTTTTGTCAGAGGAAATTAGTTGTTGTTGAATATTTAATTCAATGTACGCCCGGATCTAAAACCGGCATATGAATGAACCGCTCTTCTCTAGTTTGATTCTTTAAAGTCATTGGTTCAAAGAAACTCGTTCAACGACAACTCGAATGGAGTTAAGGCGTAGTTAGGAAACAATGGAAACAATGCGGGTACCGAGAGAACAATATAATCTTGTTAGGAGCAGGAAGACGTGAGGGACGTACGTTACTCTGTAGATGTTACGCGCATTGAAACCTTAATTTTACCCATTCTCATTCTGCTTTGCTCTTTCCTCTAAGCAGCTTCTAAAAAAAGACTCTGAGGACGACGAGAGACACGTTATCTTGGCTCATGTAACGACTGTTTTTCGAAGTGAATTTCAAGATTTTATTATGCTGAACTCCAAAAGTGTTTGCAGTGAAACAGTGGTTAAATTTTTTCCTTTAAAAAAAAAAAAAATTGAAAAAATATTTCATGCCATTGACATTTCGCCATGATGTGTTGACAATGACAAAAAATATGCAATCAAAACATTTTTGAGGATTTCTGGATGATAGAAAATATTTTTTTTAAACGTCATTTAAAAAAATTGTTTTATTTCTATAATTTGGTATATGGGGCTTTGCCGATTTTTCAACACCGCTGGAAAGTTGTAAATTTTTTTCCAAATTCATGCTTAGAAATAGGACTAGGTACCGATTCATTTTCGAAATCTCAATTTGAAGAATAAGAAAATTTAACAGCTGCGAAATAAATGAACCGCTAATGACGAGATCGGCAGATCGATGAATAGCATCTCACGCCGAGAATCCCTTGACTTGTACGGGACGAAAGCGAACGTGAGTTCGATCGTTAACAAAGTCTCGCCCGATCGGCGTTGGATTTCCCACGCGGCCGGTTTGCACGATCTCGGCGTCGAGCGACGCGATTGTCGGTGGACGATCGGTACTCTCTCGAGAGGCTTCGACGTGCGATTGCGCTCGTTTTCTTCTTCCCGCAGGATCCTCCGCCGTCGGCTGACGCTCTCGCTCGATCGGTATAATGATGATCGTTAATCGTGGTGCAGCGAGTCGCGAGTGTACAGCAGAGGCTTTAACAAGAACCGCGCATTCCTTCGGTCTTCAGCGTCTCTCCTCATGCAACTGGCCGGCACTAAAAGTTTAACAGCAACAAGAGTTGCGAAGTTACCGATTTTTCTTTGTCCTGGATCTTTCAATGCATTAGCAACGAATTCTGGCTGACCGATATCGATTTTTTAATTCTTAGAATCACTATCAGATGAATATCGAGAGATTACACTGTGTCTACACTAACGACGTCGCCATTTTTCCTTTAATCTTTACTTCAGGGTATACAAAGGTAGTATTAAAATTAGATTAGCAGCTCCAAGCGATACAGGCGCCCGTATTGGACCAAAATTGTAATATCTGACCATAAATCACCATAAATCTTCCCATTAATATACTAAGAGCAGTTAAAAATATAACATTTTAAAACGAGTTGCAAGCCTCGATTATTCAGTGGAATAAAAAATTCTTGTATCATTGATTACATAATTATTATTAAATATTAATAATTTGGAATGCCTGTGAATATGCACATTGCTTTCGGATGGTGAAATTTTTACGACGAAGCCTAGAGATAATTGTGAAATTAAAAAAAGAAATTAGATAATCATATTATATATCAGTGTACATCATTAATTTCATTTGAATTTCCACATTATAGAACAGTATATAAATTTTCGGATAAAAAAGATAAACGTGAAAGTGCCGAAAAAAAAAAAAAAAAATCGATTTCATGAAGTAGGTACCTTGCGCCAAGAGGTAATGGTTCCTACTGCTTCACTTTATCCCAACGTACACCGTGTACGTACTTAACGCCCTGAGAATATTGTCTTTCCTGTTATATGGCTACGTTGGCAATGTTGGCACATATAAGAAATCGCGTGGCTTTTCACGATAAGGTCTCGACCGGCAAACACGTCTAGTAAATAGTCTGTGCTTCTCGCCTCTCTAACGACTTGGACAGGCGTGTACTTTGCAAACTCTCGACGTTGGCAAGCTACATATCCTCGTCGGCTTTCACAGAGTTGAAAAATTTCCAAAAATGTACGTTATTCCATAAATTCCACCGAAACTTGAATTTGCATTTTTCGATATTACACCCTGACGACGGAAATTTCGCGAAAATACATTGTTCACAAGTTCTTATTTCATTATCCCTCACTTTTTACAAGGTTGGCCCTTCATCCTTATTTTCTTGAGAAGCTACCAGCTTCTACACTTATCAACAACCTCCATTTCCGTCGACCCCTCGAACCCATCCAGGAAAATCGCCCATATTTTTCCAAAGATCAGCCTGGATGCTTTCCAAATTCTTTTTATTGCTTCTCACACGTGCTGCTGATAGATATTCCGGTGGGATATCGATGGATTTATCAAGGAGTCGCACATAAACACGTCGAGTAGCGCAGCGAGTGTGTACCTTGACTGAGTGAGAGGCGTTTGGACGAGGAATCGCGATAAGGTCTCGTCGCCTCGATCCAACGGCGGAGGAAATTGAAGGCGGCGAAAGAGGATCTCGTAAATCCTGAATTGCTCCGTGTTCGTAAGTGTATACACGTGGCCAGTGTGTAACGATGGCGAGTCGCGAAGGACCAGAGAACACAGCGGGAGGTTCGCTAGTTTCGGGGCCACAAGCGAAGCAGCCAGGCGAACTTAATCCCGTGGACTTTCCTCTTCAGGGATAAAATCTCTGTTCCCCGATCCGGCTCTTGTCTCGTACTTACGCCTCTCTCATCCTCTCTCGTTATCTCACTCGCGTAATTGGCAATTTGTGAAATGAGCTGAGCGAAGAGTAGGAAGCGAAGAACACACGAGGTCTTCCTGAAGACGTAGGAAGGGACGTATTTATACGAGCCAAGGACCGTTTTCGTCGACGGTAGAAATTTACTCGCGTCCTTGTCGTGGAATTTTGAGGTACCCAGTGATTGGCAGCTTCGTAGACATTGAAATGAAATCGTGTATCACGGAAGAATATTTCTGGCGCCGATGTTGAAGAAAGAAAGATTTAATAGAAGGGCAGGGATTGGCTTTTATGATACTAGGAATATAGAAAATTACTGATACTATTTTGTGGGGTATTTGATAAGATTATTCCGTAAATACATATGAAAAAATTCGTATGTGCAATTGCAGCACTATCCAATTTAATTGACCCTATTTACGGTGAAGAAAGAGATAATTAATTACAATTTAGACAATAAATACATATTACAATTTTCTCGGATTCCATTACGTTATATTTTATTTTATTCGCACGATAAATTGAAGTTTATTTCTAACATACACATTACATCACGGAATTATTACACACGTTTCCACATAACAAAATTATTTCGCATGTCATATCAACTTGTGTACAATGAAATATAAGAGAACGGGAATATGTACGTTTTTCGTCTACTTCAGAAGCCAATCGCTGAACCGTGAATCTGATACGTGCGAGTAGCTCGGAGGCCTTGAAGCGTCTATGTGTCGAGTCGAAGGAAGTTAGCAAAGTCGAGAGCGTTAACGAGCGGTCTCGGGGCCAACTAGAGAGAATTTCTCGTTTCCTATCTCCCGCACGCACGAGGACAAATATCCAATTTCACCACGACGCGTAATCGTATCGAGAGTAAATAAATTCAGCTGAATTGCCGGTGGAACTTTGCTCGGACTATCGCAGAAAATCAAGGACTCGTATTGTCCTTTTTTTCTCGTGTATTTATCTTAATAGTGGGTTAAGGGTTCGATGATATGTCGGCGAGGAAGATATAAATCACAAGTAGCCGAACAGTAGCCGAAGATAAAACTTGGAAGGATTCCAAAGAAAAAGTGTATGAGCCTTTGCTTCGGCATTTTAGAACAAATAGCTTCGCTGCGACGAATTTGTCGAAGCGTGAGACGAAAAAAAGAGCAGAGACAGAGAGCGAGAGAGGGGGAAAAATTCATCGCGCTTACTTTCTGTGTCTTATTTTCGATTTTCAAATGTCTCGAAGAAACGGGAGCGAAATCCTCTACTAAAAAAGCCATGATACAGAGAATGTCGAAATATCGAAAACTGAAGTTAGCTTCTAAGCGTTCTGATTGGTCGGCGACCGCGCTAACGCAAAGCCAACTTCAGGCAGGTGTCGTCGCTGCAGTTGCGCGCGCTTTTTGAATTGTTGTATTTTTCGCAGTTGTGGAATAGTGAAAAGTAGGCAAAAATAATGTCACGAAGATCCACGTATAAGCATGAAAATATCATGTTTAGCCACAAGACTAATTAAAAAAAGAGGACGAACGAATTTATTACATTGAACATAATTTGCCGGTTCTTCTTGTAAAAGATTACAGAGTTGCAGATGAAATTTAGAAAAAACATAGAGGACCTTGAAATGAAAAATAATTATATCGACGAAAAATAGAAAAATGTTCGTATACCAGCGTTACCTTCTTGTTTCCCAAGCAATTAACACGACCAGCCTTTCTTCTTGCTTTTAATGCCTTTTATTCCCGCCAAGTACATTCCTATCGCTTTTGTGTCGAAGGTCATTGGTAGTTCCTCGCATAGAGTGTTGCGCACAGACGGTTCAATGGTTCTTCGTTACGAAGCTTGCAGGTAACGCGCTCTGGCAGGTGCTCGCTCGCTTGCTCGCCGTGATTAATTAACCAATGATAGGCTTTCTTACTCAGACGTGGATCTGGCTAGTCTTTTTCTGTTATAGCCCCCCAAACGCTTTGTTTTTCTTCTTCTTCTTCAACCTCCTCTTCAGCTCTTCCATTTCTTCCTTCACCTCCATTAGCTCCTTCATTTCTCTATTTTCTCATCCAATCTCATCACCGTATTCTTGTTATTATCCTTTGCATCGTCTAATCTACGCATCCATAACTTTGTCAGTTATTTTTATAGGAAAAAAAAAAAAAACTCAACGATATATCTGTAGAAGAGGCAGTGTTGGTACATTACAAGTTTACCACTAAAACGTTTAGCACTGCAATAGAAATTTTTTTTGTCGTCGTATTTACTGGAGATATTTTTCGTAATACAATTATTAATACTCAATATTTTGACGAAAAAAAAAATGGAATTTTTCTTCGAGGAAATTTGTGAAAAAAAAAATGTAGAGCACATTTTTCAAAACGAAAATGTAACCAAGAGTTACAAAGCTTTTGGAATATTGTTGCGGTAAAGAACTTTTCCTCCACTCTCGCATTTCTCTATTTTCTCATCCAATTGCATCGCATCCTTGTTCTTATCCTTCCCATCGTATAATGTTAGTATCCATAGCTATAGACCTTCCAATAAAAGCGATATAAGCGATTACTCATAACACCATAACGTCTGTTCGAGGTGGCGCGCGTTACACGCCGCGATATTACGTTCTGCAAATCCTCTGGCGCATACTGCCGAAGCTGTCGGGCTCGAGAGGTCGAACTTCGGGGTCAGGACTCCGACGAGAATTACGGCAGGAACGCGCTCAGCTCGCGCGCCCTGGCAAAGCGCCTCGTGCTGCTCTACGGACTATTACAACCGCAACAACGAGACATATGCCGACCAGCATGGGCGCGGGTGGCTCCTCGCGCCTTTGGTATTCTCTTGGAGAACGTCCTCACCGAACCCACCGTTTCACCACGAAAGCGCTTTTATTGCTCCCCTCGAAATAATTACGCGCCTGGTGTTCCATCGGCAACGATATAAATACGAAAACGAACTGCGCTTAGTAAACGGCGAATAAAATTTTCCCGAAATTTTTCAATATTCTCTCGCCTTAAATAATTATTTTGCACAATTTTCCTCTCATTCTACAATCAATTTATCGGAAAAGACTGATTTAAAATCAAGCAATGATTTTTTTCCACTCATAATTTTTTTGGAGGCACAAATAATGAAATAATGATTTTTACTCATTATTTGAACATGAAATTAATTGTTGTTTTTCACTGAAAATTCAAATTCAAAGTGAGTTGAATAAAAATCAGTGGATAAAAAATCATAATTAAAAATTTTAATGAATTATGCGTAGAGGGAAAATCATTGTTCAAGGACAAAATAATGATGAATGGAGCGCCACTCATTATTTATACCCGGAGAGGTATAATTTTAAGAATAAATATATAACGAGTGGAAAATCATTGAAAATCTTTGACTGGAAAAATGTAGGTACCTTCGACTAATTTTTGTTTATCGGTAAAACAAAAACCAAAGGAAGGTATAGTGGACATTTCGATGACACAAAATAAACAAATAAATCAAATAATAAATAAGACCAAGAAAAAGCATATTTCGAAGGGACGTCCATATCTGTTTCGGATTAGGCGCCTACAGATGTATATCCCATTTATGACTCGTGTTAACATTACGGAGTATATGGGCCATATAAACCCTCCAGCAATTTATTTATTTATCCCTCGGGTTAGCTTGACGCTCTTTTCTCTCACTTTCTCTCTTTCTCTCCCAACGGTTCTCGCTCCGCAAGCTGCGTTACGATCTTGAAGAAGGAGCACGCGTTCCTTGTGAGCACGTGCCATGCCATCCTGCGTCTCGGGCTGTAGGCTGCCCGGCTAAAATTAAACGGAAGAGGCTCGAGCAACCCTCGGTCTCCCCATTCGTAGTATATACCACCCTTCACGCTTTTCTGTCTCTCTGTATACGTCGTTCGTGTCCAACGCGCCGCCTGCACGTCGTTTTCCTCCGATTCACCTTTTTTTTTTCCTGTCAGCTCTGCATTTCTCCCTGAAGAACATACGTATACATACGGGCCATTCCATGTCATCAAGGTCCGAAATTTATTTTTTCAATATAAAATGAAAACCAATCAATAAACACTACACAAATATCTGTAATTTTCATAAATTCTTCATTTATCAATTTGAAGACTCTAATTTGAAAAAACAAATCGATAATCCGTGATTTCGATCTTCCATCTTTGGCACAAAGAGAACAACATTTTCTGGGTGATTCTATGATTCTTAGAATATACTTTTTAAGCCTTTCCACTTAGTCAAACCTAATAGTGACCGTTCATTTAATTGCGAACTAAGTTGAGTCTTCATCTTGTTGTAATATTTTTAAATAACCACCATTTTTTAATATACACAATACAATGTTTTTTACATTATCATTTGTTTAGATATTTCGGGAATGTAATATCGTAGAGTATTTTTAATAAATCAGCCGTTAAATTCTTTGGTAGAAAAATTGTTGAGATGATCTAAGGCCTCTCGTCGTCGTCTTGATCATAATCTCATGGAATGCCCCGTATATATATATACACGTATACGTAGACACGTGGGGCATCCGAGGGACAGAGACGGGGACCCTCGATGCGTTTTGTATATACCAGCTGGCAAACGGAAGTGGGCAAAAGAAGCCAACGAGTGAGAAAATAAAGAGGGCTGTGGAGTGTGAGTGCAATCGAGGGGTGAAAAGAGGCGACGTTACCACGTCGTGAGCCTGTATTTAGGTGTACATGTATTATATGGGTGTGTATATATATATCTTCACCACTTTTACACTCGTGGAGTTTGAAAATGCAAAGACCGTTGCACGTTACCCCAGACAACGTCACAACCCCATGGCCCAATTTTGCCTTTGACGTTATATTCTCGTTTATTGTGATCGTGACAGGAATTCACAATTGGGACACGCACTCGACTGTAGTTCTGTACATCGTTGCGATAACAGCGGGGTTTCCTCGAGACAATAACGATAAATAAAATTCGGGGTAAGAGCAGAATGTTTTTGTCGTGAATTCTTTCGTCTCTCGCTGGCTTTTTTATTCTTCAAAATATTGCATTATTAAAAGGAAGTAGTTTTCGAGCTGAACAAAGTAAGGAGCATGCTCTCCGCGGAGACTCGACAGGACTTTTTTTTGTATCCTGCCTATTTTCCTGTAATGGTAATCCGGAAAACCAGACGCTGGGAAAACGTGCTATCAGGGACTTGCGGACAATGGGAGTCAACTTTTAAATGAAAATCCGTAAAATGAAGATTTTTCTTCAGTATTTTACTTATATTGAATAACAAAAGTATTTGTTAATTCTGCACAAAAAATTAAACCCATCTTGAAGGCTTATCTGGAAAATAGTAAAAAATTATGTCGCTGTGCATGCTATTGTTTTTATCTCACGAAATATTTCTGGTGATTTTTGAAGAACATATTTGATTTTTATTTCAGTGAGGTCGAATTATCGGAAATCAAAGATTTGATTAGCACTGTCGATTATTTTCGAAGTTAGAAAATGGAAATGTGTAGTTTGTCGAAAATTGGACAAAAATGTCGTATTTGAGAAAAAGAAAAAATTGGTACTCACAAAAATACGCTTTACAAAATGTTTAATCTATAGTAACTCTCAAAATTTATATGTAATACGATATATATATTGAAAAACGATTTGGAGCCAATCTGAAAGAATGACTTTCCCACGAGGCTCAAATTTCCTGATGGAGAAGATGAAGAGTTTACTGAGAATCTCTCGGCTTTTGAAGCCTTTGACGAAGTACACGCCGCTCCAACGTAATCACCATCAAATAACTCGGAGTCCTCCTTTACGCGACGGAAGAGTACCGCAAGAAAAATAATGACTTCACTTCGAGAGAAATGGTTGTATCTCGGTGGAGGTTTCTTGTCGCGTTTCCGTCGCACGGGTCAACGTTCGTTTCAATGTGCGAAGAAGGACGAGCGAGTAGCGCCACTACGGGCTCATAAAAGTCCCTGCGAAGTAACGCCGACAGTAACAAAGTGCCAAGCGGGTCAATTTGCGGCCTAAACACCGGACCAACAATCTCCCGTCGACCACCTCGAAGAACTTTTTTACCGTCAACATAGCGCAACTGTAATCCTCCCAAGACGGTCGGGAAAATTCCTGAGGGAATAAAGTTTCCTCAGAAAATTTCTTAAGGGGATGGAGTCCCCTAAAAAAGGGTAATTTAACAAAAATGTTATACGTTATAGGCTTTTTTTTCAAATCGTTGATTCAAACTTCCTAATTCTCCAATTTAATAAAGACAAATTTTGGTGTTCGATTCTCTTGTCGAAGGTGCACTTACGTGTTACTCAAAGGAAATTTCCTTCGTGTAAAAAAAGTAATTTAAAAATAAAATAAACAATAGTTACAAATATAATGATAAACAAATTTTTATTGACACTCTCCTTAACCCTTCGATAATTAAATTTTTCACTTAAAAAATGGTTACGAATCAATCCTCCTCTCCATTTTCAAATGATACACTCAGTTTTGGGTGCATCGTTGCATCCACTGCTGTTTACACCGACACTTCCGTGTTGAGCGAAGGAAATTCCATTGGACACACGTACTTGGTATGCGAGTTTGCTTGTGGCCGTGGACTCATTCTGGTGGCTCATATGTGAGCGCAGGTGAAAGACGAAAACCCCCTTAAACGCGTGCCTGCCCGTGGAATGGTAATCAGGTGTTGGCCCGCTGGCAACTGTCGAGCTCGAGTAAGAGCGATAACACCTGCCGCCGCTGGTAGGCCGCCGAGTTAGTTGTGAGTTCGCCACAACTCGCCCGGAGACTCTGGCCGTATAAACGGACATACGGGCATGCATAAGCCACGGTGAAATGGAGATACAGATATAGCATGACTTTCGCACGAGCCAAGAAAACCCTGTAGACATTCCCACCCAAGAAACCAAGTGCGATAGCCTTTCCTGTCTGTGTCCCTCATTGTCAAGCTTATCTCTTCGACATTAGCACCCTTGGTACTGGTATTAGATAAGAGGGAAACATTCAAGCCTAAAGTGAGATTTGAGACCACCTCTGAAGTAAAAAAATGTGTGTGTGTTTTCTCTACTCCTGTTCCCACGGTTATTGATTATTATACATTTTTTTGCACGAAATATCATGGCTGGTTGTTTCACTGATGGAGTCTAAAGATTTCTCTTATCTAATGTGTAAATACTGCGTAATTATGGAAATTCATACAAAAATGAGAATTATATTTTTTTAAAGGTATTACTAGTACAGAATTAATATCCGTAAAATGATGGAAATTTTGAAAATACAACATCTCGATTTTTTTGTCTAATTACCTTACTGATAAAATTTTACTAATGAAAAAATTTTTTTTTTTCTAATTTTTTTGCTTTGGATTTACAAGGAATATATAGGGAAATATATTTTTTATATCGAATATAACAAATTCGACGAATGGTTAAAAATGCATCGAAATTTTTTTTTTTAATGTTCATTGTTTATCAGTGATAATAGTAAAATAATGAATGAAGAAAGAATCTTCGGATATTGAAGACTGATTTTTAATGCCGGTTCGATCAAATAGCATGTCACTTTATTGATTTCCGGTGCACTTGTGATTGAACTTTAAACCGGAATCCTCAGAAAAAGAAATTACGGTCTAACGCGCGGAAACGATTTTTTTGTTTTACTTTCCACCGATCCGAATGGCAAATCGCTTTCCTGTTTCATCGTTGGCTTTTCATTCTTCTAATCTGATTTGTTTTTTCCCGGTGGATGAAACATGCAACCCCATTGCCAATTTTAGCCGATCGACGCGGTGTACACGTACGTATATCTCCATACGTGTACGCGACCCTGCCACGCTAATGAAGTAAACGACTGTCGAAAGGCTCGAGGGGCGAGGGACGTGAGTCTTTATAGCGGCTCTCGTAGAATGCGGAGAGCATCGAGGCTATCGGAAATTCGTTTCACGGGCGACTCGTTCCCAGACCGAGGCCCGGAAATTTTGTTTAAGCCCGCCACTAACCCCCTCGCCGACCGTCCACGTGTGTACCATGCATTCCGAGCCAACGGGACCCTCGTGTATTTTTTTTTCTTATATTTTCCGACTGACCACAAAGGAATTGTGTCACTTCCGTATTTAAACAAAAAAGCCCAAAAATTATGACTCTAAATAATAATCGTCAAATAAATACCATTAAAACTTGTTAATAAAAGAATTGTCATTTTTTAATAATAATTTTCTGAAAAATAACGAAATTTCAGAATTCAAGAGTTCGAAAAAAAAGCTCTTTTATATTTAAAAAAATGGGAATCTTAAAAATCGGAAGATCCACTCTTAAAAAAAATTGTAATTAGAACAAGAGTAAAATCGGCTCGACGCGAAACGTCCCATATGCACGTGAGCTGGAGTGCCGAGCGTCAGTAGCGAGAGAGTGAGGGAGGCGAAAGGGTTGTGAACTCATGGAGAGGGTGAGTTGCATGCCACTCGCCACTGTCGTTCGGTGTTGTTGTTTTCTCTCCCCTTTCGTTGCTTCCCTCATTCGCCTTTTGCATCCGCGCCTCGTCTTCTTCTTCTTCTTTTTATTTTTAACTTTTTTTTTTTTTTTTTTTTTCAGTTTCTTCTTTTTCGTCTGTTTCGCACGTCTGTTGCATACCTTCGAATTTTTTGTCTGCCACTGTATTATATCGAGAGCGTGTAGAACGGAGAAAAAAAAGCTCGGGGTGCTCGACCGTCGAGCCTGGGGGGTTGTCGAGGGCCACGTGGTGGCTACGTGCGAGGGTAGGTTCCGTCGTGAAGAGAAAGGGAGACCGAAGACTCGATCACGCGACCGAGGGCCAAGGTTATTGACATCCGGCGACCGCCACTCTCGCTTCTTGGCCCGTCGTTCTGGCATCCGGAAAAAAAAAGTCCATCTCTACTGCCCGGCAGCGATGAGTCTCTCTCACACACATGAGTGTGTGTGTGACACAAAATGATATTCATCCCTCAGCGGCAGGAAAAAAAGAGCGCTGTGGGTACTTATTTATCGGTGAGGTTGTGAGCTCCGAGTTCTCGGCCGTTTACACAAATTGCAGTCGATTACCGGAGCCTTTACGCTCTACGATATTCCATGCAAATCGAACGAGGGAAAAACAAAATTTCGACGAAATTCGTTGGGGTTTCTGACCAGCCTGATTGCCCGAATGATTAAACAATCATTCTCTTATGTCACAAATATCAGTGATCAATCGGTGATCAATAGCCGACGATCGATAGCTTTAAACTTCTCACCAGAAGCCGCACAATTTTTCTTTCGACGTTCCATATGATACTCCATACAAGATATCCACTACAACGTCTTTACTTTCAGGGTAAACTTTTCTACGATGATTAATCCAATTAATTTTATCAATTCTTAATAAAAAAAATATGAAAGATCTAATTTACAAAAATAACAAAACTTAACAACAGTATATGAATAGAATTTTGTAAAAATGTAAAAATTGGTAACCGCAATTCGTCGAGGCATCGAAAGTGTACGTTCGCGATAACGCGAAAACGATAATTGTTCTGAGATAAGCGTGGTATCGTTCGTATCCGTTTAGCCAGACTGTACCAGGCAGGTGATAAATCCTCAAGTTCTCGAGATATCTCATATTCATCGTACGGAATTCGTGCGGTCAGGCGGCGCCGGCACATATATAGATATATAAACGTATGTGTATCCATATATATAATCTATATATATATATGTAATATATAGCAACGTCGACTGTGAAGGGTTTCCCGCGGTTCTACGTGACCGAAATCTCGCGCAGCCGGCTCTGGGGCCTTCCTCACTTCGCGAACTCTCCCTCTTCCGGTTAGGGCGAGGGGGGGGGGGGGGGGGGGGGGGGGGATTTTAGGAGTTCGGGGTCCCGGACACCCGGGGATGTTCGTCGGGAGTCTCCCCTTCGTGAGGAAAAGCTGGCGAACCGTAACTCTTTACCGTTCTGGTTATTCTACATTGGTTGCATCCTCTGCCCATTATATTCATCGCACATGTTGCCATTCAGTTCGCTGCCTCGATTTCACGATTACAATCGCACGACAAATCGATTGTTCGTGGCATTTTCTAGTGTTGCACGTGTTAACGTCCCACGGGATTTCAATTTTCAACAAGAGTTGCTAATGCATTATACCAGATAATTTAACAGTATGGGGATGCATTTAAAGCTGTCGTTAAATCTTATTGATCATTTAATTTATCGGTAAATGGAAAGGTGGAGTAATTAAAATTGTCTTTTATTCGAATTCATTAAAATTAGCTTTATACGGAAAACGAACTCTCTTTGTCAATCGATTGTCATCAATAGCTTAGCATCATGAACTTGTTATCAATATCTTATCTTTAATAGCTTTTACATCAATAGCTTGTCATGAATATCTTATCTTTAATACCTCTCACATGAATAGCTTGTTATCAATATGTTATCTTTAATAGCCTTTACGTCAATAGCTGGACATCGATAGAATTTTTTTTTTTTTTAATTCATTTCTCTCAGTGAGCTGTCAACTCAGGTTGGTCCTTTTGAACATCACTATTGAGTGAGCAAACAGTTGTTCAGAGTCGATAAATTTAGCGAAGTGCACTCGAGGCAACAGTGTAAAGTGCAATTCAATGTATCCTACCAATCCTGGTTACAACCCTCCAACGACATTAATATTATTGCGGACCGCAATGGCGCACTTGCTGCCGTGTGCAATCGAGAGCTATGGTGTAGAGCGTAGAGTACGTAATGTGTACTATGTGGACTTGTATGCACGCAGAATTCGACCACACGTGCCGCGCACTTTGCTTCGGGCTTCGTGGCCGAGGGGGATGAAAAGAGCTCGACAGCATATCGTCCTCTCCAATTCTCTCTCAGTCATTCGATCGAATCACTAAAAACAGGAGCGTGTCAAAGGGTGTAATAAAATTACATGTATTAAATGAACTTTCATTCATTTTTTCATAATTTTCATTAAGAAAAATAATGAATTAAACGCAATTTCTCGAGATATATAATAAAAATTCGCATTTCTTTGACGTCAAACGAATTTTTGAAAAGTAAGTAAGCCCCACAATTATTTCATTGAAATTTTCAATAATCGAGCATTTTCATTCACCATGACCTCGTTATATCAAAGGGTTTATCGGTGGAATTGCATTGTCATCATCCTGTCAGCTGTTTCGTGAAGATTTTTCTCATCGCATCCGCCGAATGCTTTAACAGCAACGAGAAAGTAGAAATAAGCGAGACGGAAGTTTACCGTTCGATGCCGCGTCTGAATATCCATTCGTCGAACATCCGGCGCGCGAAGAGAAGAGAAGAAAAATGAGGAGATGCGTGTATTATGCCGAATGCGTTTGTGCTCTCGCCTCGATGAGAAGCACGCGACGAATACGAGGCATTCTTCGTCACTTCAACCACTATTCATTTTTTTTTCTTTTTCATCTTTAGCTTTTCTTGGATCGAATTTTTTACAAATTCACTCATAATTTAACATAAAAAAACTGAACATTCTATATTTGTTCGCAAAAATATCGCAAGTTAGCCCAATACATAAATTGCTGAGCACATCAATTATAAAATTGGTTTATTCTTCATTGACCGTTATGCTATTTTTTGTTTTATTCACATTTTTCATATTCATCAGGAATTTTCAATTTTTTTTTTTTTTTTTTCAGAAATTTAATATAATATGAAGTATTTGGCGATATTTGCGATATGTATGAAAATATTAGCGAATAATAGCACACGGGCCAAAAAAATCTAGCAGCAAATATTCTTTTTGCATGTAGAAGACAGTGGCACAGGACCCCAATGAGCGATCAGTCAACTATTTTTTGTTTTATTCGTATTTTTCATATTCATCAGGAATTTTCAATTTTTTTTTTTTTTTCGGAAATTTAATATAATATGAAATATTTGGCGATATTTGCGATCTGTATGAAAATATTAGCGAATAATAGCACACGGGCCAAAAAAATATAGCAGCAAATATTCTTTTTGCATGTAGAAGACAGTGGCACAGGACCCCAATGAGGGACCAGTCAACTAGGCTTAAAAAAAAACATTCTTCTTGCATATGAAAATAATAATGGCAACGTGCAAGTAGCAAACGACACTTGACCGTTCCGCTATTTTTTGTTTTATTCGTATTTTTCATATTCATCAGAAATTTTCAATTTTTTTTTTCATAAATTTAATATAATATGAAGTATTTGGCGATATTTGCGATATGTATGAAAATATTAGCGAACAATAGCACACGGGCCAAAAAAATCTAGCAGCAAATATTCTTTTTGCATGTAGAAGACAGTGGCACAGGACCCCAATGAGGGACCAGTCAACTAGGCTTAAAAAAAAAACATTCTCTTGCATATAAAAATAATAATGACAACGTGCAAGTAGCAAACAACACTTGGCCGGTTGCCGCCCAGGTAGAATCAAAACTCGGGCAGATGTTAGATCGAGCCGTCACAAGCGTGTTGTGTTTCGTGCACGCTCGGCACTCGATGCGGTTCCATTGTGGTCTTCGCTCTGGCGAAAATGATGTTGCGGCTCTCGAGAACCCCGACTGAGTGAATGGGCCTAAATTGACGATGAATGAACGGAAAATTATGGATCGACTTGGTCGTTCCACATGCTGTCGAGCATCGAGAATAACGACTGCTTTCTTCTTATACATTATGTGTTGCCATCAATCCCTGTGAGTCCAATGGTCTTTTCAGGGTACATTTCAAAACGCTCAATTTTTCTCATGAAAATATTCGCGAAAACTTTGAAATTCAGTTCCTAATCGATATACAGTCATTTTTTGATAACAATAATTTTGCATTTATTTCTTCTTTTTTTTTGTAGACTAATATCCAATTATTTGAGGGAACTAAAAGCCGTGAAAAGGAATTTAATCCTCCATTGTTACTCCTTATATCCTTAATCCACCACCTTTATCGATTTTCTACCGCGGAAACCAATCGACTTGAAAACTGCACGAGCTCTAATTTTAATTACACCACGAATATATCAAATTTCAAGAATGACACGAGAAATGTGATCCGAGAGAGGCGTGCGAGGATGATAAATTCACTTTGGGTAATTCATCATTTTTATGGGTGCTTTTGAAACATAAACGTCTGTACGTATGACACCTTTAATGTCGGTGAAAAAATATCGCATCCAGACGCTGTTTGTTCACGTCGCGTCACTTCAAAGGAATAAACGTCTCTTATTCGGGAGCCATTTCACAACGCAATATGCAAGTTTAATCATTTCCGCTTAAGTATTATGTCAAATAACTGTAATATCTAGGAGAATTTAATCAAACGTGAAATTTTCCGGAAAATATTTATGAAATGGGAAATATCTCCATTACGAACATACATATATTATATTATCCGCACTTATATATATTTATTCACAAAAAACCCAACCCAATTTATTATTCATTCCGATTTTTCGCATTACCAAATTTTTATTTATAAAATAATATCTAGAAATCCATTGATAAATTATTAATTCCATACATAAATATCTTTTCGCACAAACTATTTATGCCTTAATTCTTTTTCCACAAAAAAAAAACGAAAATATTCCAATTGTTCAAAACATAGAAAAAAAAGAAAAAATAACATATCCCCTTAATATCTGCTAACAGAATGAACGCGTGAATGAACATCGTCACTGTGCACGAATATTTTCACTGTTGACGTTAGCCGAGGGCGTGGATACGTAATTGTCCATATGTTATCGCATGAATAAATTAGATTAGAGCCTCGAGGGACGTTTCCACTTTATCGTGTGTTAAAAATCCTTCAGCACATCATATGCCTCCGTTCCAATAAAATAATCCGATCGATGCATGGTATCGATACACGTTCGCATTTTCCGGACTGTGAACTCGAGATATTTGCGAGTGTGGAAGTGAAGGGCGCGTTACATTTTCGTTGGGGCCCTGCGGAATAATAAATCAGGATTTGCCGCCAGGGAAATCGGGATTCTCTCGGATTTTAAGAGCCGATACGATGCGCGGAGATCGCTAAAGCTAATCGGACTACCTATACGTGCATACGTGTAGCTTCGATGTACCGTGTAGAAGGTCCCCCATAGGAGAATGCCTCTAATCCACTTTACCGGGGCTCTTATTATAATCTCTCAATTATCGTCATTTGTCCTCGTCCCGGTAGTCGAATGGCTTCTCGATAGCCAAGGTAACACACGAAGTTCCTGCATCTGTTTATCGATATATCGTCTCATTCGTCTAATTGGATAGACACAATTTTTCATACATCAATTTTTTTTAATCACATAAACATTTTTTACTTTTCTTTAAAAGAAAAAATAAATAAATAAAGATAATACTTGACTAAGGAAAAATGTGTAAATGAAGACGTTGAGCTTTAAATTTTTTATGACAACAGAAATGGAATTTTTGCAATGAAAATTAGTGACAATAGAAAGATTTTGCAATAAATTTGCTTGTTCTCGTCTAGGAATTTTCACGAGATCAAGCGAGGGACTGTTTACATTCTCGTAGACGAGGCTAAATATAAATTCAGTCGGAACTATGAATAGGCAAATAGGAAATAGGCTTCGGGGTCTACTAGGCTACTCGGTCTCGCCGGGCGATACTGAAGACGAAATAATCTACACGGCCGAGATCCCCCAGTAAGCCTAGGGCAATCGACTTCAATCTATTATTATTATTTTTTTTCATTCCCCCTTGAGTTCATTCGGATATTAACACACGAGTGCCTGACCAAGACCGAGTATAGTCACGCACTGCGGTGTGACATGCGAGAATAACAACATTAACTGCCTGGAAAGCCAAGTAAGATTTCCAAGAAAGTGCTAACGGTTACTGTAGTAACACAGTGGTAATCAAGGAGGGACCTAACAAACAAGGGCCTATGGGGAGTGCCCACGAACTGTAATTTCTGGGTCAAACGAAGGGTATGAAAAAATGTAACGACTCAGTCGGCGCATGTACGGGCTAACAAAAATGCATCCTGCGTTGTCCCATATGCATTGAATATAACGAGATAGGAGGAAAGAGCCACCAGGCTACTTTCAAAACCTACGTTCATTTCTGTTGATTACAGGGAGATCAAGATAACTAGCAGGTGATTATGAGATAGGGGACAATGTCTCTTACAGGTGGACAGGTGGGCGCCCACAGAATGATCAAAAAGATAAGTTTATGTTCGGGTTTCTGTTACCGTATTCATAACTTCATTTTGGCCGCTCGCAAGGTGAAGCCGAACGATTTTTACTATAATGCTAACAACCTCTAATGGTTCGCGCGGTGATGTGAAATGAGGGACCTTTTTATTTTCGCTACGTAGTCACCAACACTCTTACAAACACTCGTATAAATACTTTCACGAACACTCTTACCAACACTCTTACAAATACTCTAACAAATATTCGTACAAATACTTTCACGAGCACTCTTACAAATACTCTCACAAATACTCTAACAAACGTTCGTACAAATACTTTCACGAGCACTCTTACAAATACTCTCACAAATACTCTAACAAACGTTCGTACAAATACTTTCACGAGCACTCTTATAAATACTCTCACAAATACTCTAACAAACATTCGAACAAATACTTCCACGAGCACTCTTACAAATACTCTCACAAATACTCTAACAAACATTCGTACAAATACTTTCACGAGCACTCTTACAAATACTCTCACAAATACTCTAACAAACATTCGTACAAATACTTTCACGAGCACTCTTACAAATACTCTCACAAATACTCTAACAAACATTCGTACAAATACTTTCACGAGCACTCTTATAAATACTCTCACAAATACTCTAACAAACATTCGAACAAATACTTCCACGAGCACTCTTACAAATACTCTCACAAATACTCTAACAAACATTCGTACAAATACTTTCACGAGCACTCTTACAAATACTCTCACAAATACTCTAACAAACATTCGTACAAATACTTTCACGAGCACTCTCACAAACATTATTACAAACACTCTCACGAACACTCTCGCAAACAATTGAGTAAGTGTCATGAGACATGATGAAAGACCCTGAGTTTATGTTGATATTTATTGAAGAAGATATTTCTTGTTATCTATTGTACCCAAAATTGGTCATTTTAAACTGGGTCAATGATTCCTGGTAATTATTTCGTATATTGAAGAGATTGTAGTCTCACCAAAATGTACCAAGCCAGTTTTACCGTGTATCAGGGTTAGATGTCGTGTTAATGAGAATGCCGGATAGCTGGTATCGCGTGTCATTGGCTCTCAGGAACTTGGCTTGTCTCACGGGAAGCTCCTCGACTGCTTCCGGTTCCGTATACGAGAACTGCAATAATGCCCAAGCGCGTATGAATTCGTCTCACGCTTCCTTGTTGCACGAGCTGCGGAGTCTTCGAGAGAGGCTTAACACCTGAAGCCATAAAACATCTTCTCACCTCCCTTTTACCACTGGTAAATTGCATAAATTTCACGCTCGTTTTAATTCACTACTTTGTACGATTCAAAAACATTTCCAAGCCACATTTTGCTCGCATCAAAATTTTTTTTTAATTTCATATTTACAATCACGTACGACATTTAATTCCGACTGTAAAGTCGATCCGTCAATCGGTTAAAATCACATTTTTATTTTACAATGAACATATTCCAAAACTTTCTGCACAATTTTCGATCGAACCGTGAACATTATATATCTCCAGTCACGTCTTTCAGTCAACCACATTCATAAAGTTGATGATCGATCAACCAACAAATTGAAATCACACTTATGACTTCTTACGGTGAAAAAAAAATGTCTTACACAACCACGGAAATTCTTATTTATCTCCAATGACGTGCTGCCTTCAACACGCGTTTGCGGAGTCGATCAACGACCACTTTCTTCTTCCGACTTCTCAGCGGTACATATATAAACAACCTATAAATCCGCATCATCGATTCTCTCCCGAATATCGTCGCATATACTCGAAGAGTAAGAAATTACGAACGATCAGTCGTGGCTGAACTCATCGCTGTGACGCAGAACGTATACGAATTACGATCGGTCGGTCCATCGATCTCTCTCTCTCTCTCTCTCTCATTCTCGATGCGTTCTCCGGTCGCTCAACACATATACGTGTATGTATGCACGCGTGCACGTAGCCGCCACCGTCGCTGCGTTGAATGCCGGGCTGTGCGATCGATCGATCGAGTGCATTTATATCTACACAGAGAACGGAACGCTCATCGCGGAAAACGCTCGCCTTTGGGCGATCGTGTAAGCGCAAGAACCGATCGAGACAACGAGACGTCGAGAAAGCGAATGAACGAGGAGGAAGGGAATACGAGAGCTCGGGCCCTGGTGTGCTCAACGAGACGAGAGCTTCGAGCGCATGCAGTCCCTCGATTACAAGGCACGTACCACCGCACCAGCTCCCACCGCGCTCTGCCGCTTCTCTCTCGCTGCTGCTGCTGCTGCTGCTGTTGCGGTCCTACTACGGTCCAGCGATGCTGATGCTGTCCCGCATCGTCGTCTGGGACGCGCGAGGCCACTACCTTCAATAGACTCCGTACGCTTTATCGTATTTATTTTTACCCTTTTCGACCATTCAAAATCATAAATTCAACGTTCCCTGTCGAATAACCAAAATTTTTCAAAATGTTCATAACACCTTCACTAATAATGACAAGTTCAAAGGAAAATCATTATGGAGTAATAATGATTTATCGTTGTAGTATATTGCAGTCGTAAATTACATGCAGCGATTTTGTGTTATTACCATTGACATCGTATGCAGATATTCTCGGTGAATTATTATTATCTTTTTTGTTTGTTCTGCAACGTGCGTCGTAAATTCGGTTAATGGAAGGAAAAAATCGATGAAGAACAGTCGTATTGGATAGAATATTGATGATATTTATCGTTGTATTGCCAGGGGGTCGTCGACTTTCGTGGGATAATTCGGTGAGGAAAATGTTGGAGAGAACGATACGTCGAAGGGAAGGTGAATCGATTTTAATCGAATCGCACGTTGAGTCGGAGATGACCGGTCTTGGGATGATGCGGTGAGGTGCTCGCGTCCAATGCACCGCTGAGACTGAGCGGGGAATTTTCGTTTTTCGCTGGGACGTCGCGGCAATTTATACGAGAGAATACGGGAGGCGACAAGGAGGAGCTGGAGGGACGGTTCTTGAGAACTGGTCCCTACAAAATTTTTTCAAAATATTCATAACACCTTCACTAATAATGACAAGTTCAAAGGAAAATCATTATGGAGTAATAATGATTTATCGTCGTAGTATATTGCAGTCGTAAATTACATGCAGCGATTTTGTGTTATTACCATTGACATCGTATGCAGATATTCTCGGTGAATTATTATTATCTTTTTTGTTTGTTCTGCAACGTGCGTCGTAAATTCGGTTAATGGAAGGAAAAAATCGATGAAGAACAGTCGTATTGGATAGAATATTGATGATATTTATCGTTGTATTGCCAGGGGGTCGTCGACTTTCGTGGGATTATTCGGTGAGGAAAATGTTGGAGAGAACGATACGTCGAAGGGAAGGTGAATCGATTTTAATCGAATCGCACGTTGAGTCGGAGGTGACCGGTCTTGGGATGATGCGGTGAGGTGCTCGCGTCCAATGCACCGCTGAGACTGAGCGGGGAATTTTCGTTTTTCGCTGGGACGTCGCGGCAATTTATACGAGAGAATACGGGAGGCGACGAGGAGGAGCTGGAGGGACGGTTCTTGAGAACTGGTCCCTACGGGCCAGGGACCATATACATCTAATGGATGCTGCTCGTCAGAGAAACGAGACGAGACGACCCCGACGTTCTCCTCGTCGTATTGCAGGTACACGCGGAGCCGGATATACCGGCTACATGGTTAGCATGTACACATGGTTGTACACACCGAGTTCAGTAGCCCTGCGATACCGATGGCTTGTATCCGAGGATGTGTATACTCGCTGTTGCTGAGGTTGCTCGCCGAGGTCGAGACCGTGACAAAACCGTGAACGCAGTGTCGATGGTATCGTCGTCGGGGGTAAAAAACGACGTCTAGGGCCGCGCAGAGAGCTCTCTCATCCTCGAAGAGGACGTGATGCGCAGCAGTCACTCTCTTCTCTCGACTACGAGAAAACGAGAGAATGTCGAGGACGTCACGTGCAGCGCTCGCGCACCTCGAGATATCATGTTGGTTGGCCAATTTACTGGAGCGACAAAAAGAACGAAATTTTATCTGGCTTACAATTTTGTTTTTTTTTTTTTTTTTCTTTTTCTTTTTACGTGAAAGAAGTTTGGTAAGAAGGAAGAGGAAACGCTGTTTTATTCACGTGAGGGGTAACAAGAAACGCGAATTTCTCTGGCGATCAAAAACGACGTGATGCACGTCGGAATACTCGGAATGTCGACGGACGTCACGTTCAACCCTCGCGCACCTCGAGGTATCACGCTGTTCGCCAATTCACTGGAGCGATCGAAATAACAAGGGTGCAACGAAATTTTCTGTGGTTTTTATATACAATTCGTTTTTTTTTTTTTTTGCTTAATGTAAAAAAAGTTTGGCAAGAAAGAAGAGGAAATGTTGTTTTATTTTACGTGAGAAAAAGTCCTCCACAGAATTGAAAAAAGTATCCTTCGGCAATGATTTTTCAAAAATCGCTAATAAATATCCAAAATTTGAGCATTACTTCAACCGGATGTAACGAAGCTGCAATATTTCCGATACCTTTCCATACTCTCCATGATCCACCAAACTTTATCGCGTCGGCCGTAATTAATTAAGAAAACTTTGGGTCCAACCCTTTTTTCCCTTTGATGAATAATCTCGAATAAATGAAATATGTCGTGGAAAGTTTTTCTGGAAAAAAATAAAAAAAGTAAGGGTTCGAGATTCTTTTTTGTATAGCTATACGGTGCATTATTAATAGCGTCACAAGCAGCAGTAAGAGCAGCAGGAGGATAGGATAACCTAACCGGACACCCGCCCATAATCTCACCCCAGCCGCCTTCGCCAGACGGGACTCCCTTAATTTTTAATCCGCTTAGACGGCGGGCGAGCGTCCGAATTCTGGGTCGCACCTTGCACATTGTGCATACAGATTCTCGTCGGTGCAAAGCTCGCGAGTTGCGCCTCTGATTTTCGAAAACCTTCGTAGGATCTTCTTTTTCCGGTGGTTGTTGATGGGCTATACGTTTACCGTGGATGCTGCAGAGGGTGCATCTCGCTTCAACTACCGTAAAACGGTATTTTACGAACTGGATCCGCTTAACGTTTATCTCCCCCTTCTCACTCCCATTTTTTCGGCCACTCGTCGATGCCCACCCTGAATGACAATACGAGCGGACGATAAAATTGCAGATGAGCGAATCGCACCCCCGTGATGCTAAACTACGTACTTTTTTTTTTACCACGCCCTTAATCTCCATCCCTTAAATTATTTCACTCAACGCGAGTAAACTGTACATTGAGCGATGATATTATTCTGATTATTACACTACGAAATCGTGATCGGTCTGATAAGATAATCGGGCTTATCATTAATCATTATATTTATTATTATTTCCATCAATTTTACGTAGAAACAATTACAAATTTATTGGAATATTCGAAAATTCAATATGCCGTATAATTTTACATTCATTTTATACTACATCCGTTATTAAATAAATAAAACAAAAAATATATATATATATATGAATAAATTGTTACCATTCAAAATTTAAAAAAAAAAACAATTGTAAAAAAACTTCGTTCTTTATAAACACAAAGTTAATTATATTGTGTATTTGTGACGATATACGAAACCAAATTTTTTTTTTGTAGGAGATAAACATAAATGCGTTCTCTTATTCTCTGTGTCAAGTGTTTTACCGCCGAGAGGTGGGCGCAGATATATACGCAGTACGTAGCCAGCTCGAAGGGCTTGATTCTAACACAGGCGCCGGATATAATTAAGCGTCGGAGCCACCCTCGAGCCAAGGGCCTAATCTCGAGTTTATTTAAAGAGGGCGCGAAGGGTTTGTAGCTCTTGGGTCTTCGCACCGACGTAGACCTCAAATCTACTGCATATATATATATATACGTACGTAACGTAGATGCTGCAGCTCTACTCTCACGTAGTCGGCACTGGTTGTTCTCGATACTGTACATCGCGAGTTAAGTTCTGTGCCAGCAGCTTGTGTGTGAACACTCTGTGAGTACAACGCGGGGCCGTACGTTCGAATGCCCGCGGAGACCACAGCGAAGGAGTGAGGCGCGTTTCGGCGAAGGTTCGCTGCGCTTTCTTACCTATATCCACCACTATGTTATACTATACGTGCGCCTATAGGCGACGAGCTATTGCGACCGCGCACCGATCTTTGCGGCCGTGGCACTGCCAGACACAGGATGTCTTTTACGACCTGCTCGCCAGCAAACAGCACACGTATTCGTATATAGGGCATTCCAAGTGGGGCCAGCAGAAAAAAAAAATCCGGTTACATAGTACCAAGAAAATACATGAAGTTTGAGATGAAATGATAACGGTACATTATTCGAAAAATGTGGTTACATGGTACCAAAATAATACACCAAGTTTGAGATTAAATAAAAATTATACAGTTTTCAAAAAGTGCGGTTACGTGGTACCAAAATAATACATGAAGCTTGAGATTTAATGAAAATGATACATCTTAAGATAAGTGTGATTGCATTTTATCTAAATAATACGTAAAGTTTGAAATTTGACAAAAAGATGCATTTTTTTTTTCGGGAAATTAATCGTTGTCACTTTACTATGTTATTAATACTGTTATTTACTGTTATTTTTTATTTGAAAATACAGACATTTGGAAAGTTTGTTGCAATTGTATAAATCGATTGTTTGGTTACAATTTTTTTTTCTCTTCTGGTTAGACCAACGTGGAATGTCTTATATGTATATATATATATATATATATAGAAAGAGATATAAGTTATCTCTGCGAGCCTATGCCGCCACCGTGGCCGTCGGCGTTGGGACACCTGTGAGCCACTGCTTCTTTCCTAGCCTTCCCTTCAACGCTTCTTCTTCTTCTTCTTCTTCGGCTTATCCTTCGTCGTGGACGTTTTTTTCTCGACCCCTGAGACAATAGCGCGAATCGATACGCTTTTATGGTGGATTGGATTTTTTATTTTCTGTCTTTGCCCTCGGGACTTCGAGAGGTTGAACTATTAAAGCACCACCGACATAAATCCGTGCAGTCACTGGCCCTCCTCACTTTTTACAGTGATTGGCCGAAATAGTTACTTTATAAAGTATCATGGGATACGACGAATACAATAATTCACCTTTCGAATACTAATTAATATACAGTACGTTAATCATTGCATAACATTTGTGTTCATAATGTAATTATTGTAATTCCACAGCACAATGTACTGTACGACGTACAGTACAGTACATTGAATAAAATGTAATATCTGCAAAAGGACTTTTAATACATTAATTAATTTAAAAAATATTCCTAACAGGCTCTTTTTTCGAGTGACAGCTCTCAATAATCTTTATTTTCAAAACAACTTCCATGCTGTATTTAAAAGAGTAATCACTACACCATATACGTCGGTTCATGGGATTCCAATCGGCGTAACATCGACACATTTCACCATGTAAATTCAAAATTCGATATCTGCAAAAGGACTTTTAATACATTCATTAATTTAAAAAATATTTTTAACAGGCTCTTTTTTCGAGTGACAGCTGCCAATCATTTTTATTTTTTTAAATACTTTCATGCCGTATTTAAAAGAGTAATCACTGCACCGTACACGTCGGTTCATGGGATTGCAATCGTCGTAACATCGAGACATTTTACCTTGTGATTTCGAAATTTGATTCCTGCAAAAGGACTTTTAATACATTTATTAATTGAAAAAATATTTTTAACAGGCTCTTTTTTCGAGTGACAGCTGTCAATCATTTTTATTTTTAAAACAACTTCCATGCTGTATTTAAAAGAGTATTCACTACACCATACACGTCGGTTCATGGGATTGCAATCGTCGTAACATCGAGACATTTTACCTTGTGATTTCGAAATTTGATTCCTGCAAAAGGACTTTTAAAACATTTATTAATTGAAAAAATATTTTTAACAGGCTCTTTTTTCGAGTGACAGCTGTCAATCATTTTTATTTTTAAAACAACTTCCATGCTGTATTTAAAAGAGTATTCACTACACCATACACGTCGGTTCATGGGATTGCAATTGTCGTAACATCGAGACATGTCACCATGTGAATTCTCGTCAAGCGAGAGGAGCAAAAACATTGCGCAACGAGATCCCGAGCACCTATACGGTTTTATGTGCGTCGAGTGAACTGTGCGAGATAGGTCCACCAGTATAGGGCCCTCCAGGTTGCCTGCGTCGAGACTAAAAGCCGTTCTCTCGAGTCCCCGGGCCTTATATGGGCCCTCGGAGTATGCGATTCTCGGTACAGTCTCTGTACCTCGTGCGGTTGTCGCCATATTGCCCGAAGTTCTCCTATATAGGATTGCACGCAGTTACGAAGCCCAAGACGCAATTGCAGACACGTTCGTTTATTTTATACCCTCTATATACCTTTTTTCTTGTGGCGATAAACATGGTCATGAAAAATAATAAATTTGTGCGATATTCCATTTCGTTTTGCGACGAGAGAATCGTGAAGAAAAATATTTGCGAGGTCAGAAAGGTATTTTTTATCAACTGCTATAGAGCACGAAATTGGAAGGGTTAAAGTTAATTAAGAGAGCAAGGCGAAAAAAAATCTCTTCTTAATTAAAGTATCAAAGAATTTCGGGTAAATTCGAAGCCCAAAAAATGGTGATGGATATTCGGTTCATTTGCAATTTTTTAAAATTAATCGTCTTTATTTTAATTAAAAGGCAATGAAAAATTTGTGAATTTGTCTAAATGCCGAAACATTTATTACGAAAAATTGACGATAAAATCTTTGCTGAAATTAAACTACAGCATTTTTAATTTATGTTAATAATTCCATTTATTGTAATAATACTAATTTGTGAACATTTGATTATAAAATAAATAAAAAAATTGTGGAAATTCGTTGGTGTAAAATTTCAATTTAGGTTTTACTGGGTATGAAAGATGACGTTGATGTCGAGTATGCCCGAAATAAATTCAACAATGCGGCCCTCGTCTGTTGTCTCTTTTCTGTGCCGACCATAAAATCCGCGCACCCATCTGCTATCCGGTTTTTATCATCGTCTGTCTAGCTTCTTTAGTCCGATCCCTGCTACGTCATCCGGACAGCTCGCAGTAAAGTGGCAGCAGCAGGTCGCGCGGGCCTGGCAAAGGGGGATGAAAATGCAGGAGGCCCACCCAACCCCCTGTGGACCCGATCGGCATAAGAGCGGTCAGCTGCCACGCCAGACTCTCCAGCTTCCATCAACATCATCAGCTCCATATGCGGAATCGACCCTCTTCAATCCTTTCGGCCCTCTGATCCTGATTACTTCGAAATAAAAGAATGCTCGACTAGCGGCACTCGCAGTTCATTAAAATATGCCGACAATTAAGCTCTTGACTCAAACTATTTGCAAAAATATTTTTATTATATCCCATTAAATATTAATTTAAAAAAGATATTATTCGAAAAAATATGAATTTCGAATTTTGTATGAAAAAAGGATTTAGAAGTATTGGTACAAAAAAATGTTAAACATTTTTTTTTAAATGTTCATTCTGCAGAAATAATGCTTTTATAATAGGATAAAATAAATACAAATAACAATGGTCTTGGAGAAAAAATAATAATTCTAAAATTATTCTTCTTTGTCCTTCACATTTACTGTTTGCATTTGGGAACTTTGCCAGGTGATGTGGGGTATGAAATATGTACGGCAAGATCCGTTCTGATCATAAAAACAAAAATTTTCTCACGATCGAACGAAAAATGGAAAAGCTCACGAGGTGAAAAAAATCGTCGCTCTGGGACGAGGCTCATTTCCTGCGCGATAACGGACGTCCGCTGTCATACTTGCAGACATCCAGAATACTCGGCACTGTCAACCTGCCCGAAAAGGACGAAGATAAGACGTGAAAAAGCGTCTTTCATCCGCCGCGGAGACGACCAGTGATTCTCCTCGTCTTTTCCTGCCAACGCTTTCCATCTTCTTCCCGTACGAATTTCGGATTGCGCGACTCCAAAAGCATCAGAGGACACGTCACGGGTTCCCGTAGTCGGGAATACCGCTTGCGACGAGAAATGCCAGACAGCAATTTTACGATGGGTTCGCGGAAACGATGCTTGTGTCGCCACGACCGGCAAACACGAATGTGCCAAAACGAAAAAGGACACGAGATGAGGGAGCGCGTCGCTTTTCCACGTTTTTCCATCGGTTTCCCCATGCAACATATAATGACAACAGAAATAGTCACTGGCCACCGTCCAGTGATTGGAGTCAAATTAAAATCGATGAGATAATTTCGAAATTATCGATAGCACAAAAAGGACCAAACATCATCATTTATTTTTTCAAGGGTCATCATAAAGCGATTAAAGCACAAAATAAGGAATCAATAAAGCAAAAAATAATTTTTTTAATATTTTTTCATTCCAACTAACGCTTAGCCTGTCCGAAAAATGAATAATAAAAAACGTAAGTCAATGGAATTCGATAGCGTCCGAATTCAGGATAGGATTTCATTGAATTTCGCTTTCTGCAATCTCAGTTCATGCATTAAACATCATTTAATGATCCAATTATTACATAATTTACAGTTTGGTGCGAAACAAGTAAAAAATGTTAACTCATTACCTCCCACCATTACGGTGCGCTGTAAGTCTCCGCAAAATTGCGTAATCATAATCCCCATGACATCTACATAATGAGGTTCGAGTTAAAAAATTTTAAACCGAATTTTTTAACTGTCGCTCTGAGTACATCTCCTCTTGAGTGGCCAATAACTGTGCAGTTTTGGGTAAACGCGATGCGCGCGAGTTCTCCGCTTCTCGTTCGTTCAATCGTGCGTGTCAGTTTACTCTTTCCGAGAGTAAATGCGCACACGTGTACCCGCGTTCCGGCGATTCACTCGCCGAGTGTAATTGTCCGTACAAACGCGAGTATGTGGAGATTTTTCCGCGTGGATTTTTACGTACGCACGTTGCACCGCCGCTCTTGGCAAAGGGGATGGATGCAGCCTCGCTCGAGCGAACGAAGGCACGAGCGTGCCGGAACTTTTAATTAAATTCCGCACGAGTGTGTGTCAATGCGTGTGTGTGTGTGTAAGACTGTCAGCATCGGGAGACGCTGCTTTCCGCGGTCGACAACTGCTGCTACGCGGATCGTATATTCCGCGCCTGATTCTCTCGACGACTCTGTATTTTCCCATACCTTCGTGTACCATCGGAACTTATCCTTTCTGGAGAAGAGTTCGAGGAGAAGCGACTTGTGCGGCTGCTCGCTACCAGCTTCTTGCTCCGCAACGTATACAGCATATATATATTGGACTACTATAGTACATAATATACAGTGTAGGTCGTATAGTGAAGTACGGTGAGATGATCCTCTGAATAAGGAAGTCGAACGAGCTGGACAAGTGCGCGACCGTCAGAGGCTCCTATGTGACCGATGAACTCCAGAGTTCGGTGACCTGGTTATACGGGCACGACTTATCAGAAATATACAGTCTCCTTTTGGCCTCGATAGCGAAACCTGCAATTCTGGAAAAAAAAAATGTTCACTCGCTACCACGCAATTTTGTAAGATGAAATACCGATTTTTTATATTGTAAATGACATACGGCGAATTTTCATTGGAAATTGTAAATATTGGGAATATGTGCAATTGCGAAATTGTGGTGGATTAATTGATTGATTATGGATTCATAAAAGGACATATGAAGTTTGTCGAGTTTACTGCATTTGTGATTATTGATGGATAGAAAAAATTGATTGATTTAATGAGTTTCTTAAGTGAATTTTGTCAGGTTTTCAAAAAAGTCTTTGTTTTTTGTAGTTTTTTTTTGTTTTTTTTTTTTTTTTTTTTCGATTTAGATGGATGAAATAAATGCAGATGAATAAATCGAGATACGGAGCAAGCTGTTCGGTTACAGTACTTTAGACGACTGGAGCGAAGCCAGTAACTCTGTTTTTTCTTTTTCTTTTTTCATTTATTTCGTCCCAACGGGGATCTCGACGCCAAGAGAGGATGCAACGAGCTATTTTTCTCGTCACACGGAGCAGGAACGACGAGTGCGATTTGCATCCCGTAGGAATTGAACGACGTGGCGAGATTTCGCAACGGGGGTCTGCCACACTCTCATTTCCGGTAGCTCAGAGAAATGCAATTCCTATATATAAATATATATCGAGTATGAGACGTCAGATCGAAAAGGTGAATAAGTTACAAAGTTGAAAAGATTCGTGGAAGAGATAACAGACCTTCATTGATTGATTGAGTGCCTCAGGAAAATTAAGAATGTCTCATAGGAAGACTTCAACAAAATTATAGCCATATACCCTTTTCACTTCATCTCGAGTCTCTTATATGAAGATTTGGAAAATCAACAATAACTCATAGCAGGATTTAGAAAATTGGCGAGGTCTCATAGGGGAATTCACAAGATAATATGGAGTCTCACATGCGGACTTAGGAGACCTCAAAATATTCGTACGAGAGCTCAGAAAAATTTAGAATGTCTCATAGGAGGATTCAGAAAAATTTTGGATGTCTCGTAGTAGGATTAAAAAAAAGTTTAGAACGTCCCATAGGAGGATTCAGAATAATTGAGAAAGTCTCAAAGGAGAACTCAAAAAATGTAGAATATGTGGAGGAAATTCTAGAGGATTCAGAAAATTTTTAAATGTCTCATAGGAGTTCTTTAAAAAATTATCTCCTCTTCATTCCTCGATTCTTGCAACACCGACGGCCGCGTTCCCGTTGTAATATAGAGAGATTCAGTTTGAGATGTTAAATCAAAAAGATTTGTCAGCACTAACATCTTTGAAGGTGTTTGATGCGTCCCGCGCCTATAGCAAGTGATGGCCACTAGTCTCGTTGCCTCTAGGCAAGTCATTCACTCGAAGAGACTCGTGAAAGAGACTGCTCGGCGTTCCATCCGGAAAACTGGTTCGCCCACCGGCACGATCCACGTCTCGGTAAGACCCTCGAAGGGCATCTCGCGCACGAGTAACGAGAAAGCGACAACGAGGCACATCCGCGCTCGGCCATGCAGCACGAGACTCTCGTTCAACGATGTAATTACATAGAATCGTCGATTCACCATCGTGATTGACGCACATTAAAAAAAAAAAAAAAATTCAAACATACAACGAAAAAAAAAAGAATTTTATCAGATGGACAACAATTCATTTTTATGAAACAGTATTCCATATACAAGCGAAATATTCTTCACCAACTCGGTAAATTTGAGGCTCTGTAAATTTCGACCACTTTTCTCATCATTTCACCCAGAGAAATTGGTCTCATGATTTCCCATTAATCACTTACGGGATTTATACGAAATAGATATAATTTTATTCGAATCCAACGAAAATTGTTTTCATCCAACACATTTTATTTGATCTTCTTTAAATTCTAGGATAACAGAATTTGATATAAATTCAATAAAATATATTCCACTTAAACAAATCATAATAATATTGAATTATATTCATTCGTTATATTATATATATATATATATATATATATATGCGTAGCGTATACTGCGGAGACATTTTGGTATATGCAACGTAGACTTCGAGGACTTCTGGCTCTTTTCGGGACTGTCCTTATAATTCTATCTACATAAAGTATATTCTGAGGACTGTCCTCAAACAAGTAGCCGTTAATGTAACGCATAATTTGAGGTCGGGGATAAAATCGTGTCAATTTGAGGACTGTCGTCAAAATAACAAGTTTGTGGAGCGCATTATTTAGGGACTGTCTTCAAAGTAACGACTATGTGTTCCGTATGATTTGAAGACAGCTGTAAAATTTGTTGTGTATGGACTGAATAAAAATCCGTACTATGAAATATAAAAATTACGCAGTGAATTTTAAAGGTTTAACAGTCATCAAACGATTGAGTATTTTTCTTAGAATTCTTTATTAGTGACTTGCAACAATATTTTATATATCACATAGTATGACAATACGTCACGCTCTTTACTACATTATTTATTCAGTCTTTATGAATATATTAAACAGTTCAAAGGAAGATCTACGTATAACAACGTAACGAATGCAAATATTAAGAAAACTTAAAAACTTTTCAGTAGGAACATTAACGTAATGATTAAAGTATTTTTCTCGAATCTAGTTCGAGTGCAGGAACTGAATTTTTTTAAAACAGAAACTTAACTTAAAGTTATGAATAACATTATTATTGCTATACTGCAAATGAAATAAGGCTTCGTCGTCGTTCAGGTCCCAATGGTTGCGACTTCCGAGTCACAACTAGATCAAGACAAATACTGGTTTCGCAGGTAAACGCGAGATTATCACTCGATGCGTATTTTCTTTTTTTGTTGCGAGATTTTAACGATGTCATTCTGGACGTCGGGTTGGCGATAAATTTGCTTATGAATTTTGTCGGCGTGACCTAGGAAATTCGCTAAATTGGACACTTCATTCTCCGACAAGTTCAGGGCAACGCATTTTGTCGCGACGTGCTTGCGGAGCTGTGTACCGCTAAGTATGTTCGGTACATCTGCACCGCACTGTTCAGCGAACTGTCGTAGTAGTTCACAGGCTCGCAGATATTTAACCCGGTCTCGATCTTTTGACGGCAGACCGAACAAATACGGATTAGCTTCCGGTACCCCAGCGTTTTCGCGGTATTTGCAAATCAGAACGAGACAATCTAATATGTTCGATGGGATTAAGACAGGCACTCCTCTTCCGAGTTTCCCACGAATTATAAATCTTACGTACTTCCTCGCCAATGCTTGTCCGTGCTTTGAGAGAGTCGCGTATATTTCTTTGTCGGCGACTTGGTCGTTTCCTTGGTATGAATTAAAATTTTCTATATAGACGCGCAGGCGGATCCAATATGACCTTGGAATTTAGAGTCCCGTTACAAGCTGGGATATTATCAGATCCGTCTTCAAATAGTTCTTCAACATTGACCTTGCTCTGACAATTCGATTTGAAAATATGGTCAAAAATCGAATTTTCATGAGGATCTACGTAGAGATTCTCGGAAATGGATTTCGTCATGCCGATCTCACTGAGAATCTTCTGAAATTCTTCTTGGACCTTTTCTTCGATGATTGCATCGTTAACAGTCGTAGGAATGTCTTCATTCGCGTTACTTATTACGGTAACATTGCAGTTTTCATCGACGCTCAAATTTTCGTTTCTTGACTGATCAGTACTCATGCGCCCAGCGTTCTCATTCAAGTTACTAACTACAGAACAGTTACAGTTTTCGTCGATGTGCGAGTCATCGTTAACGGGATTCCCCTCAACGCGCTTGCCGACATTTCTTGCGACAATGTTATGCATCTCAACTTCGCGTTTACTCGTATTGTTCTCGGTGGAAATATGTATTTTTGTCTCGTTCTGAACTTGATTTGCCGACCAGTGGGCCCTTTTGGGTGAACCCTTCTCATCGGGAATTTGACACGACGAATCATGTTCGATGGACATTTTTTCATGCGGAGTCGGACTCGTCGGTCTGAGCTTGATTGAGATTTTCTCGTTGTTTGCGTCGAAAACATCTTCTGAATGCTCCGCTCGATCATCTTCATGTACAGCTGTCTCATGATCGTTGCCACTCTCGAAGTTCGAATTCGATCGCGCGTCCAGTCATGTGAATTTGCTTTCAACAAAATCGTTCTGTATCTCTGTTATAAATAATTTCGGTATAATTAACACAAATGTTCCGAATCGTTGTATTATAAGGAAGTACTGCGATTTAAAAATATATATTACGAAAAAAGTTCTTGTCTTCTTGTTCCGAAAGCGAAAAAGCGTTTTCATTGGAATTTGTGCCCCGCGAAGATACTAATGCCGAATCCAAGTATAACTTGCTCGAATCTATAAACGCAATGTTAACGTTACATACTAATATAGTTAAACTAATAAAAAAAACCTAAAAAAATAGTTCGTATTGTTAGTTTGACCAATATTGAAACGTCCTTTTAAAAAAATAGACAACAGAATTGGAAATTACCTCGGTGCTGCTCGTGCTTCTTAACAACGTTTTTGTACATGAACGTCTCGCCTGTAATTTCTAGATCTTTGAAAAAAACAGAGGTCTCCTCCTCTTCCAAGCTCCTCTGTAGTTTTTCTAATACCGCACGATCTTCTAAAAAGGAGGGAATAAAATTTCTCACGTTTCGTTAATTGGTTCACGACAAATTCATATATAAAAAAAGGGGTTAATCAATTGTGTATGTCCTCAAAATAGCTACAAGTCTTCGAAAGAGACTTTATATTGATAATTATGGCCTCGAAGACTACAATACAAAAACGTATCGTATTCTGAAGACAAAGAAAAGGCCGATATTATAGATATGTCCTCAAAAGACACATGTCCGTGAAATCGACTTTATCTATACAAACAAGTCCCCATAGAATACGAACCGTGAAAATATCTTATTCTGAAGACAAAGAAAAATTATATATACACCCGTATATATAAAGTCTGTTTTGAGATCATCTATAATTGGGGATCTGTAACATCCTCCGGGAATATCGTATACTGTAATGACAAAGTAATGACGAAGTACAATGTACCCGTTTTTTCCGAACAATCATATACTTAAACAATCCGACGCAACCGTTGTAAACATACTAAATTATATCTTTTGATCCTCGCTAAATATACATCCACAACATTTTGTGGAGCAATGAATATCAGTCTTAACTTACCGTGTAAAGCCAATACTCGTGCAGTGTACTTCTTTCCATCCGCAAACTTGACAGCAGGACATTTTTTCCTGAACGCACTCACATCACCCGGCTTACAAATATGAATTATATGATCGGTGAACAACACCAAAACGTCGATTTCGGTGGAGCGCGTAGCTCTCGATGTTTCCATTTTAGCGTCCGATTACACACTTGAATTAGAGAATTAAGTGCCACATGGGGCGTCTGTATATCAGTTTTCTTTGGATTATCTCGATTGGCAAAAGTTAGCGAATCGACCGTATCAGCCGTGTTTGGGCCCGATCAGTGCTTGACTAGGGCCAGATGTAACGCCACAGATTTTCTATCAGGATAAATGGCTCGCAACAGGAGGCCACAGCACTGTGCGGACGGCGTAAACGTTCGAGCATGTATGAACAAGATCAAGTCATCATACATAAATTTTAAGTTTACTTGTGATAACTTAAAATAACAAGATAAATTACTTTGATATTTTGACCTACACTGATGGATTTGTTGTTTTCTCTCAATCGGTACATTCTTTTAACGGGTTTGTGAATTTGTTGCGATTGATCTTTATTCACTTTTAAAAGGATAAAGATTGATGATTTCGCACCGAGTGCAATATTTGATGAGTTCGTTGTTTGACGTAACATAAAGATATATTGTAAGTGCGTATGCCATTGTACCGACTACTTTGAGGACATATATTCATTTCTGAATATCGTATGCTTTGGGGACATATATATATATATACATATATATACGAGACGTTATATGTGTCGGTACATGATTTAACGATATGTCCTCAAATAAGACAATGTACAAAAAAATCCTCAAAGCAGTCAGTTCTTACAAAAAATGAAATATCTCGGAAACTAAAGTACATGTTGAAATAAAAATCATTATATATCATGATTAATAACGAATAGAATCCGTTTTGATAAATGTATATTACATATATTTGAGTCCTCAAAGTATACGCTAGACATATATATATATATATATATATATATATATATATATATATATATTAAAATATAAATTATATTGAATGAAATAAAATTTCATTAATTTCAAATGGATTCTGTATTCGATTAAAATAAACACATAAAATAAACCGTATTCTATGGGTATTCCGGCCATTTTAAGTGTACTGATGTGAACATATTTTTTTGCAAATGTAAAAACGGAGCGGAAGCAGAAATGCGTTGGCTTTTTTATCGGAATTTCATAGCATTAGATTTTTCCGCCTTGAGCTATTATAATATTCTAGCGTCGTAGTCTCGTTTACGTTCCACGCACGCGCTCGTACATTTTCACGGGGTTCTACGCTCCGATTGTTGCGAAGGTAGACATAAGCGGAGCTTGCAGGTTTTCCATGGTCGGTGGGTGTGCGTATGCGTGCATGAGACATGCGGTATGTACTTACTTACGGTGTCTGGTATCGAAGGGCCAAGGAATGCCGATTGTGGTGGTGGGAGCTCGAGGGACCGTTGAAAATAAAACTGGCGAACCTCCAGCTAACCCGCAACGGAAGCTTCGGGCCAATTTAAATAACCGTAAAAGTGCGTGGAGGATCGCGCGTACACGATTCGAAATCTTATCGCTTATTTGCCTTACCGTGTTCCGACCATGGACTCCAAGAAAAATGACATTGGAACGGAAGTCGTACGAAAGGAACTTAGCGATTTTCTTCTTCGCTCGAAATTTGCCCATGAAAAGGATTTTCACTTGGCTCTCGTCGAGAGCTATTAGATTGAAATATCGAGAAACGAGATTTTTCCCTCTCTTTCTTCCGGTGGGATCTTTGCACCAGCGAGACGACGCTCAGTAATTTTTTGTCAACCCCCTCCGTCCATCGAAAACGTGGGCCAAAAGTTGCAGCAGTTTACCAGACAGATCGGCAGACAGAGAAAGTGGATAGAAAAAATATGATAAAAAAGAAACAAAAGGGGAAGAAAAATTGAGAGGAATGAGAAAGGAGAAGGTGCTGGTGGGCTTGTAAAACTGGCGTAATTCCAGCCGCCAAAGCGACTTGGCCGACTGTGCGAGAGAGGAATAAAAATTTCGTTTGCTGCCTCATCTCCCCCTAGACCCACACGCTCCACCCTCGACACTCGTAACGATCCGTGCGTGTTCGACGTGTCTTTTTTTTCCTTCTCTCTCTCTCTGTTTTCTTGTGCTTTTTTCTCCGCTCGTTCAACATCTAACTGGAGAGATTCCAAATAGCTTAACTCACCGATGGTTACGTAGCTTTTATTGACCACCCAAAGTGGCGGTTACACGAGAACGCTCCAATCAAGACTCCGCCAAATCTGCAAAATCAACTACACTGAACTATTAAGCTTTTCCGGTTTGCAATCCATTCACATTTCTTATGCTAATCGCTTCGACTTACCATTCTTTTTCTTTTCTGTTTCAGGTACGTATCCCGAACGCCCGCTGAATATTTTGTACACGTAAGGACAACAAACGTATGGTGAATGAACAAATGTCGATGGTCAATCTTACCGTTAGATCCGCTAAACGTTAAACCGGGTCAACATCGGAATATCATTGAAATGAAATTGTGCTAAAATGTCACATCGTCAAACTGAATGGAAAATTCTCCAAAAGTAATCACGTAATCATTGACGTTTGATTTAAATCAAGCCACTTATTGCTTATGAATCGACCCTTACGTTTGCCATTTTTTATTTCCAAATTTTGACTTTAAAACTGTTAAAGCACGGCTCTGTAAAATTGAATAGTGTGCTTTCCAAAGCTTCCAATAACGAAAAAACGATTGAAAAACAATGTTCATTCACTGCGCGCAGGTTATAGGCCAGAATGCAAAGGGGTAAGAGTATTTTATTTCCAAACGCTACTCTGTACATACCATTCTAAGTGCGTATTGAAAGCTCACTGAGGTGAAGCTCGTAAATCTCAATAGTGAATGACTCGATTAATTGGTGGTTAATTCGCGTGTGAATGGCCCGGAACTTTTAGTTGAGACGAATAGCCCGATGGTTCTTTCTAAAGACTCGAGCCCCGGACCCTTCATTGTCCTACGGGAATAGTGAAGTGCCGCTGAGGGGTCCCTGCGTGGCTCGTCGTTTCTCTCCGACGAGTCTCGTGGAGATGATTCTCCATGCTTGAAGCGTAACCTCGAGCGTCCATCTTCTTCGATACTTGTCTCTTGTGAACAGCTACTGGGAAGAGAGTGTCTCGGTTGTTACAACGACGACCACCAACGAAGCACCATGGGACAAACGTCCAAGCAGAAGAAATAAGAGTCGACGAGAAAGAGAAAGTTAAGGATGGCACTGTCTCGTCGAGACACAAGGGCCACGTACGTACTGCGTCCCTCGAGTGTCGGATTTAGGTCAGATTCCAAGAGGAAAGTGTCTCGCAACGAGAGACACTAAACAGAAACGCAAATAACAACCAGTGTTCGGTAGCTAAAAATGTACATAAATGAAGCGGAAAGCTTGTGAAGTACCCAAGTGTCCACATCAATCCAGCGCTGTCCCATTTCGCGTTCGTCATTGTACACGATTGTCAGTGTCACTGTTTCTCTTAATTAAAAAACAAAAAGTTTAATATCAAACATAACACGATTCTTCTCCAAATACAATCCAGACATTTCTTCCGCACGTTGCGCTGAGGTCCAGTTACCCACCAAGCTTTGTTATCTTCCCATTATTAATAACCTCTAATTCCTAGAGTAGCGATTGCTCTCAGACTCATAGTCCAAACTGAATCCGGTATATTTCGCTCGCGATAATTTCCCCGCAGACTCGGATCTCGGGATAAACCACGTTTCTCTCACCTGTATCCACCTCAAGCGAATTGATATAACGAGCTCTCGTTGTGCCCTCGGGCCAGACTTAGATTCCGGAAAGATTAATTATCCCATGGTTGTACGATGATATTTCGTGAACAAAGTTGGCGCGAAGTCTCAGCTCGTTCTGTGTTATATCTCCTGTTGGAGATGTCGGAAAAGGCGGAACTCGGGCGCAAATGGATTGCTCCTTTGGGGACTGAGGTGTGTATGTATACCAAGTGGATTGCCCGGGGCATTTCGTTCGGGCTTGCCAGGAGTGCGCGCTCGAGCTTCTCCAGATTAGGTAGCAGTATTTATATAACGTCCGGTAAGACGCATTGCAAGGGGCATCCCCGAGACTCGGGGAACTCTTCTGCCCTCTAGCGGCTGACGTGCCGCGAGCGCGGGAAGAATTTATAGCCTGGCGCGCGCGACCAATCAGCTGCCCTCCTTTTCCTGCCCATAGTACAGTATACGCGCCGTGCGGTGGCGCTCTTGCAGAGATTCGAGTTCGCGACCTTTGTCACCGCACTCTCTCACTCTGCGCACAGCCAGCGACGGTTCTTTAATTAGCGACACCGTTATGCCCGCTAATTTGTAGCAGCACTTCGGTAAGCGCGTATTCCTCTGCCAAGAAATTCTCGCGAGACCGAGAGAAAATCCGACTGCCGAGGAACTTCCAAAAACGGCTTTACGATTTTCACTCTACCCCGGCACAAAGCTCTGGGCGCTGATGCCCACGGATAGACATGATTTAATTAAGCTCTCGCCGAGCTGTAGCTCGCTTCCGAAGACCTCTCTGTTTTTTTTTTTGTTTTTCTTTGGCCCTTGGAAGATTAATATTTCATATATTTTACACACATTTTGTGTTCCCGCGTACAAAAATACACTATGAGAAAAGTATAGTTAAGAATATTGGGAAAATAAATAATTTCGTATATGAATAAAGCGGTTTAATAAATATTCGTGACTTGGTAATGGCAGGACCATTACAGCGGTTCGAATTTTACGTGATTTTCACAAGTTTCTCGAAAAATATAACGCTTTCTTTTTTAAGAAAATTAGCCGATTTAGCTAACTTTTCAAATGATGAAATATTCAAATAATGGTTTTACATTATCCAGGAGCGGTGCAGGTGAATTTCGCTCATCGACCATGCCGTAGCCCACGACATATTTATGCGGGTAATGTCGTAGGGGTTGAATTACGTTCATGTTGGACCTGGAAGTTTGTGGATTAGAATTACGATCGCGGAGTATGGTGTGGTCGCGATATATGAGCAACGACTTGTAACGTTATTTCCGTGTTACGGTTCGCCACAGCGTTACGCAGCTGACAGCCACCCTCCCGCTCGTTCTCGGGCTGCCGGTTTATATTTATAAAGTAAGCGAGATGGAAGCCCCCGAAAAACACTCAGAGTGCGCTCAGGGAGTGGCCTGCTGGACTGGCTGTGTCGGCGCCTCTGGATAACTATCCTCGGAAGCTCCTGGTAAACGTCCCGAGAGCTTTGTCCCTCGTAAAAATGCTTGCGCAGTCTAAATGCAGACTATCCTATCGCCCGATGCTTTTTACTCCGCGTTGAAACTTCGTACTGGAACGTGTACCATACATTCCGATTAAAGTACAATCACCAGACATTCCGATTAAAATATAATCGCTGGCCGTCGCTTATCAAAATAACAGACATAATGCAGACACTAAGTTACAGATCGAATATGTATCAATTAAAAGAGAGAGAGAGAGAAAAATGTTGTAACAAAATTAAAAAAATCCTCACCAATTACATAGATATCCGGAATCAAAAGACTATAACATCAATTAAATTATGCAACAGCTTGGATAACAACTTTTCATATTTTCCAAAGTCACATTTACACTCGGAACATTTAGAATAATCAAGGTCTAGGAAGGTAACTTAGGAAGAAATTCCTTCCTAGACGGGGACTTAACATAACTTAACATAACATTAGGTAGGGATTTTAGGGGTCGAAGAATAATCAGGCCCTATGGAAACTAGTCTTAGGATATCCTATTCTCTGATAAATATGCTCCGGCGACATATTTTTATGACATATCGTCGTTGAATTCCGTGTAACGCGATGCTAAACGATTTTGGGTCGGCAAGTTGCCGATAATAAAAATATTACGAAAAGCTAATATGCTCGCTTTTCGATATCTCCGATAACGCGTTGCGGGAAAGCGGATAATCTAATCTATCGTGCTGTGTGACAACGGCATCGATTCCCTATAGTTATAAGGTGTTTTATAGTCGATACACTTTCTAGGGAAGTTATGACAGAGAATCAAAATCGAACAGTTAATTCATACGTAACTTTGATAATTGTGTTTACCGAAAGGTGAAAGGAGGGGGGGGGGGTGAATGAGGGCGCTCCCCCCTCATGAGTAATTAAATTAAGCCGCTATGGCGCTTATGGGGCTCTAAAATATCGATCGGTATGGAAAGGCAATAAGGTATCGCCTGCTGCGCTCATCGAGGAACCCAAAACCGAAACTTCACTCTCTCTCTCTCTCTCTCTCTTGGAAATTATCGTGCGGTTTCTATGCTTTCCGCTTATACCATCCATCCGCACTGTTTTACGACTCTCGTATTTCTCCTCACTCCTGTAAGCTATTCGTTGGTAATTTGAGACTTGAAAGCCCTTCGCCGAGCATTGAGACCCTTCACGACTCTTCCACTGAAACTTTCTTTGGATAAGCCGGCTTCTTACTGTCTCTTATCTCGGTTGTGAAAGACAATCGCACTTGTGTGTATGTGTGTGTGTTTCTTGAGACACAAAAGTCGCGATTTTTAAAAGCCTTTCGAGTGCAAATAAATTAAATTACCTGTAAGTGTATTTTAGGTTTCACATCGGGGGAAATAAAATTGTCCAGAACTTTTTGTATATATATATTCTCAAACAATTCACACAAAATCTTGGATAACATTCAGTCACGTGGTTAAATTATTTTTCAAAACTTTCAGTATATTCAAAACCGGTTTTTTCGTTTCTTATGATTACTAGTTAATTTGACAATTTAATAACAATAACACATAAGGCTAATAGAAAAATGTACACTTTCAATATTTTTATCCGGGAAAATCTCTGCGAAATCAGACAATTTTCGTTGTGTTTTATTTACGAATTATAAAAATTGAATTGAAAAAGTTTGGAAATTACGATAGCATTCACGTTCGGTGTTGGCGTTTAACGAAGAGTCCATGTATATGTAGAAAGACTTTTGTTCGTTTTCTTGCTCTCTACTTCTGGCAGGAGCGACGAAAAGTCAACACGAGTCTTATATTTCGCGAGAGCTATGCTAATTCACCCCATCGCCGCACCCTTCGTCCTGCTAAACTTTTTTCCTCCCTTCTGCATGGCCGGAGACTCCCCCACCGAGAAAACTTAATTCCCCGATAAATTGGCTTGCGATTTTCGGGCTTCGAGATGCTGTGAAAGAGAGCACGAGATCTCGACACGAATTGATGAACTACAAACGAGTCGTAATATCAAAGTAATTCAATAAAAACGAAATTTGCCCCTCGACTGAATTCGTCGTTCACTTGAAGGCGATAAATTCATTTCTGCTGTGGTGGTTAGAAAAATGTTGATTTTGAAAAAATTTATTATGCAACAAATTTTCAACGAGGAATATTGACATTTTCTATACCTATCGCAGCCCTTATATCGAACAGAAACATATTCTTACATAAAACGACAAAATCGTGGGGAGGGGGTTGGTGAATTTTTCTCAAAATGACAGTTTTCATTTTTTCCTATGTGGTGCAAAATGTGCCACAATTCGCAATCGTCACGAAAGTTGATAAGAATGTACATAACGAATCTCTCCATCGAATGGACAAGATTTATTAAAAAATATTCTCAATTATCTCTTTAATATTCTCAAAAAAGGGCAAAAAAAAATTTTTTAAACAGAATATCAGTTATAATAATTCGCAAATTTCGAAATAAATAAAATAAACAAAATCTGATCTAGTTCAAGCGATGGACATTCTTCTGATGCACATTTCTACTAAATTACATGATGATTGCATATCTCAATTATTTTTCAGCCCGGAAGCAACCAACCAATGCGTATTAAAAATTGCAGCGTACTGTGTCGAAAATCCAACTCGTAATGAATTGTAACAAAATGTGGGATTTTGCGAAATACGAAATATGAAATTTGGGTTTTTTTTTTTTCGCTAAATTATTATTATGCCGTGAAAAGGGCATGCACAGGAGGAATATAATCTTGCATCTCGCTGGCCGTGACTTCGGTGACCATGACAGAAATCGTCTCGATGTATTTTCGTCTCTCCGTATGCAGACTATTCGTTGCACACGCTCGCTCGTTTCGAGAGTCTCGTGATCGTCTGCTCGGTGCGGCGGCAGGGGCTTAATGCTCGTTCCGAAACGGGCCTAGAGTAATGTTTCCAGCGGAATTCTTCGGGTTTACGAGGGAGCCTGAGTGGAGAGTGAAACGCAACGATAGCAATCGGGTATTCACCCCGCAGGCACTCTACATAAGCTTGGTGAACCAGTAGAGGGACATGTCCCCTCTCTTCGTCACAACTAACACTCCAGAATCATTGCTTGGAGTATCGATAATCGAATTTCGAGCCCCCGTCGATAATTCGCAAGCGTTAGCATCGAAATACAGCCTCGCTGCATTTACAAATTTCTCCCAGGTACTGAATGTAATTAATAATGAAAAAAATTGTTCAATATATCCTACAAAATTGTCTCATGATTTTATGAATATTTGGTGATTAATCAACGAGATCGCTGGTGTTATTTTTTAAAGAAATAAAAAAAGATAATTAATTTTTTATAAATCTAACGAAAATTTTCTCTTGAATCAACAATACCTGTGATTGTTTCAATTAATTTTTGTGACCTGTACAATTATTTTTTGTACAATCGAAGTATAATATTGTAATTTGAAGACAAAATAAATAGTTTCGTGGAATTCTTTTTAATTGTGGATAAATTGCACGCGATTGAGAAAAATAAATACAATTTTTTTTTTTTGTTGCAAAAATGAGCACTTTGAGTGTGTGCCAATTAGACATTTACGTATGAGACGTATCGCAACGTCACGATAACACCCTTAATAGGGAGAAAGTGACGCGGATGCAAGCCGGACAGAATTAATTAAGCAATTGGGCTGTGCTCGTGGGACCTCGTTAAAAAGGTTAAGTTTTGGAATTGAGAACGAACGCGTAGGTCACGAAGTGTCAGCCTCTACTGACACCGAATGAGTGGGCAAATGATGCCACCATAAAAATAATTGCCGGCTACGTTATACACTTCCCTGGTCCACATAAACACGATGCTCTGAATGGCTTTCATCGGCAGAGAAATGTCATAAATGGCTTAACCACATTTTTTGCTCCTAATCTAATTTAAAAACGGTGCATTGCTCAGGTGAAAACTAACGATTTAGATGAATTCAAGTATTTTTTTTACATAGACCTGGTAAATTAATATCCCATTATAAAATGATATCATGAAATTGATATAAACCTCACAAAAAATGATTCTATTTTGCAAGATACGAGTTATATTCACCATCCTTTCTATGAGGCATTATCTATTTTCTATTATTATCAATTATTATATATTTTTTTAGATACTTCATGCGACTATTTTCATGGTTCATAAATAAAAAAAAAATATAAAAATTTGGTCGTTCTAATTAAAAATGAATATTTTTCACTTATTGTCATTAATACTAGAATTTTCTCCGTCCACTAAATTTATATATCATTTATTGAAAAATATAAATCTAACTTATGTATAATAATTGTTTTTAAAAATAATAATAAATTGTCGTCATGTTACACAAACTTTATTGAATTTTCTCTCAGTGCAACAATATAATATCAATAATTGAAACAACATTTTTCTAAGACCCCCCGAGGGTTGCGTCAACACAACGAGCTGCGAATAATCTATATAGTACGAAGCCTTAGAGGGATGAGTTCAAGAAAAGAAGATCTGGTGTCGAAGGGTTAGCCGTTTCTCGGTAAGGACGCAGGGCTTCCTTGCATCTAGAGAGCCAGTGTCGAGGACTTCCCGGAGGAATTTTTTCGAGGGTGAAACAGTTTTTTTTTTTTCTTCTTTCTTCCATTTTTATCCGCCCGCCGGAAAGAAAGGCGAACCCAGCCGCACATCCATTCTCATATTTCTCCTGCGCATACTGTGCACCCTTCCGTGGGTTATTCTTCGACTCGGATACACAAATTTCCAAGCCCTTTTTCTTTCCCTTCACACAGACAGCAATAAGGTCCTCATTGTACTACTCATATCTCTGGGAAATTTATAAATGTACCATTAATCTCTTTACCAAAAAAAAAAACTGTGGAAAAATGTAATATCGGGTTAAGACTTTCATAAACTGTTGATCCCTTAACCGCCAAACTTCTTCCCGGTTAAAAAAGTGTGTTCTCTTTGATCAAGCGATAAGATGGAAACATTTAACAAATCCACCCCTTAAATTTGCACGTGGGTGTACATTTCTGTTTTATTCCGTCATTTAGTGTGCAAGATTCTAATAGTATAAATAAAAACGAAATTAAAAGATATACACGCACGCATTGATATTATACAATTATTCTACTTTGAAAATTAAAAAGGCTCGAGTGCAAAGGGTTGATAAATGTTTATTCACAAGCGATTAAATGTATTCATTGAAATCCAAATGCACTATTCAATTGAAAAAAAAAAAAAAAAAAATAACACGCACACACAATTTTTTTTATTTTTAGAATCAATCAAAAATAAAAATCAATCCAACCATTTCTTTGGAGCCAATGAAATCTTTTCTCTCGGTGCAAATCGATAATGATCAGATCTTATGCTATTTAATAGAGTGCACGTGGGTCGTTAAAAGCGCTGGCTATGGAAGTTGTCCGCAGTCTCGAATCAGTCCACACCCACACGTCGTGCAGTCACGTGACCGGAAGTGGGTGAAAGAAACACGAAATAGTTAATAGCCAAAGAGTTCGCGCGACTTCCGCTTCGATGCAGCTCGTCCGATAGCCGTTTTTTTATTCGCATGCTATTATATGTGGTGGGAGGGGGTGGGAGAGATGGGTTTTGTCGTGATTCCGCCGTTACTCTCTTGAGCTCTCTGTCTGTCCGTTCGGTGCGTATCCACGAGCAAACGGAAACGCGGCCACGCTCTCGGGAACAGTGCCACATCCTGACATCCTGTTCCGCATTTCGTTTTGCATTATTCTCTCTTCGGACTTTCCGTATTCACCTGCCTCGTTCCATTTATCCAATTGGATCGTGCGACAGCAGCGCCAACGTCATTACCGCGGCGAGGACACAATTCGGCGTTTTACGCACTAGTGCAAGAAGTCTACCATTATTCCACTTTGTGGATTTATTCCATTTTGCATACTTCTTTTGCCTAAATACATGAAAATGACTGAATACTATTTTGAGTCCACACTAAATTAGGGCTTCGAATTTAGACTTTCTCAAATGTACATTTTTCGAATAATTCGCAATTCCGTAAGATCAAAAACGTTTACGACTCAAGACGATAAAGTCGATAAGCCAAAATTCCAAAATATTGAATATTCGGATTGAACGATGAGAATAAACTCGTGGAATATTTCATTGAACGATATATCCGCCCACAATAATTCCACCCGATAAATACATCGGACTATCGATCATATTTTCAAGCATCCACTTTTATACCGAGAATCCTTTCTGCAAAAAAAGAAAAAATAAAAATGAGATTTCCCAACGAAACTAGAAGTTTTCATACGAGGGATAAACTCCTCTCAGGAAAATGTTTCTTCGAGGTAAAACATTTCGCATGCGCCATTTAATTTTCATGATCTCATAGTGTCTGAATGCCCTGAAATCCCAATGAGATATTTGATCAAACATGCATGTGTGTGTGTGTGTGTGTGTTGAATAATTTCAAGAACTTGCTGTGCATCAACATCGGCTACCGGAAGCCCAATACTCGAAGACGCGATGGGCCATGGAGCCACGCGGGCAGAGCCGAACCGAAATTATTCTATATCGACAGCTGATGCCTATTCGAAATTCCGATGTGACACCAGACCGATTGGAGTTTGCCCAACTCTCTCGCTTCCATTCCTCCTCACCACCGGCGCAACTATCGCTCCTGCGTACAACCGAACTCGGTCTGCAAGTTTCCTCCAATCTTCCGACAACGTCTGCCGAGGGAGTTCACGGATTTTCGTATTTACATGCAGAAGAGACCCGAAGAGCAATGGAAAGAGGAAGAGAGAGGGAGAAAAGGGATACACAGCGCGTGGCGAGAGAAACCACCGTGCGACTGTATGGAAATCGCTCTAGCGTTTAGACCGTTGTTATGCTAATCTCACAACGACAAAACACTTCCACCGGAATAATGTTGCTCTTTGTGGACGTTGGCTGGGTGCGCTTAGGCAGATAGAAAGTCGAGAATCATCGCTATGCTTTGTGCCTAATACCCGACGAAATAACGTTTAACGAATCCTCTTATTCATCGCTAAGCGTCCGAATTTATCCGAATAATGTCACAAATATTGATTGCATTCAAGCGGACAAACAATTAAATGGATAATTGGGGCAAATGAATGGGTTTTTTCAAGATACTTTGAAACTGATGGTTTATTTGATTATTTTATAATATATTTCATAAGATCGGTAATATTGAGGTGATTCATTTTTCAGGAAAGTAAATTTGTGCAATAACAAATTATTTCATGAAAATACGATGAGCCTTGAGGAAAATGTTAGTGACGAATGAAGAAAATCAAAGGGAGGCATTCGCTAATTTTATTTGTACAAATTTTTTGTGAATACCGTTTTGATCACCTCGAGCACGATTGTGACGATTGTTATTTATCGCTCGGTTTCGAAAGTGAGTGAGTCGCGACGTAAGTTCCCAGCGGGACTTTACTCCATCGCGGAACGGCTTCGGGTTGGAGATGGATATAGGAATTACAAACGTGTGGGCAAACAGGCCCGAGGGCCCATCTGCGCCCACGTGTCTGCTCGACGAGTGTACACACACACACACACACACGCACATATGATCTGAACACTGGAGGTAAAACTGAAATCCTGATGCAGTGTGTGTATATACAGTTTTTTTCACTACGTACGAGGCATTTCATACCAACTTGACCTGAATTTGACCCTCGATCTCTAGGATTTCATTCCCCATTTTTTACACTATTCTTCCATGTCTAAGAACGAATGACAATTTTTTTTTTTTCGATTTATTCTAAAATAATTAATTAACTTACAATTATTCATAACGAGCATTTTGAGGATCCGGTTTAAAAAGTCTGACAAAATTTCTTAAAAAACTTCTTTATCAATATTTTTTCAAGATGAGAATTGCTTAGGTTGTCTTTTTTACATTTCTTCTTCGAGATATTATTAAAATAGTGGTTGGTTCTTAAAGATGAAAGAATAAGATAAGAGAGTCAGGGATGAAATCCAAGAGGTCGAGGGTCAGAGCCAGGTCGAGTTGGCCTGGAATGCACCGTATATAGTTAAATATTCACATGACCGGGTTTTGCGTTAACCACGTGGGTTCATGAGCCCGCCGGTATTTTCTTCACGCGGCTCTTCACTTCTCCCCCCCTCTTATGGCCGACCTATGAATGATATTACGCCTCGCGGTTGCTTCACACTCGACAACGACGACATCTCTTCTCGTTATCGTCCTGGTCTCCTGAAAACCGGACTCGAATAACGGGTCTCATCTTTACTCACCGAACACTCACATACTCACGTGTAGATGAGTAAAAGACCAACGAGTTCCAACGGATATTGGTCAACCGGAAGACACTCAATGAAACAAACAAGTTTCTTTGCCATCCCTCGTCATTTTTAATTATGTCAACACGTCAAATATTTTTCAACACTTGCACCAGCAGCTTATTTATTTATTTATTTTTCTAGCACGTGCTAATAATTTTTCTGGAATGCGAATCATAATTATTATTTCACGTCTTTCGATTATGCAACTAGTTCGTTAAAGGGTTTTTTTACAGTAGGTGATAATTATTCAAAATTTTTATATAAATGCATTATGTATTTAAAAAAAATGTTTCGAGGCATTAATTAGTTCTTAAAATCGAAATTTCTGTTATTATCTATGCATGGAATAATTTTAATAAAATTTTTATTAATGGATAGAAATTTTATTGCGTGCAACTGACAACTCCTGATGAAGTGTGATACTAATTCTTAAGCACTTTAGGTTATACTGTGCGTTTTCACAAAATGTACTGGGAAATGTTTGGGCCCCACTTCCTGGGAAACCGGAAGTCGCAAATCAGTTCACATCAGCGGAGTCGATGACATTTTCGTCCAGCTGAGAGCAGAAAATCTCTCACAAATGCTTCTCCGTCTTCTCCCTCTCATTCACTGTCAAAACACCGCGTAACTCTGATTTTCACATCGGGCGAACCGAGGGAGACGAGGAATATTTTCATTCTCACGATAGACATTTCGATAAATTGAATCCCTCTGGAAATAAAACACGTACAATTGCGACATAAAATTACGCTATATATGCAATTAAATTAAAACAAATTATAAAAATTAGTGTACCATCATTGAATTGTCTGTAAAAGTAAATTTAGTATACCAGTTTTTGCATCAAAACTTTCATTGGGTATACAATAAATTTCAAGTAGATTTTTTTTCACAATGTATAGAGATTAAAAATGAAATTACACCGTAAATTAAAGTACTCATAATGAAAAACAGAAAGAGTTATTAGTATGTGATTTCCAATTTATTTCTGGATTTTCGCAACGCCATTAAGTATCGATTTTTTTTTTTGTAATGCTAAGTTTCATCGCGAAATTGTGAATCACGCGTTTTTCAGAAAATTGTAGAGGCTAGAGAATATATTGGCGACTGCGTGGTATGTGTCTTGCGGCTTTCCGAAGGAGACGTGACTGGTTTATGGAAAGCCGTAGGTACCTTTCGGATGGAGGTTCTAACATCGACGGCGAGGAGCTCTCTGTTCAGTACTCGGCCGATCGTAAAGACTATCATTTATTCACAGGTACGATGGGGCGCTCTCACACACGGGGGATGATTTACGGGGCAGATAGAGCGCGCACGTTCGGCTCACGGCATAAGCGTATTTCGCTACTCTCTGTGCACGCAAGTGCAATGTGTGTAAGTAATGCTACAGGTTCGCTCAGTAGTCAACATGAGCCAAAATTCTGCAAGCCCGCAATTTAAATAACTGTTCACAGGTCAATTCGAGTCACGAATGAATTTCCTCAGGGAATGAAAAATTGACCACAGGTCAATTCGGGTCACTAATGAATTTCCCCAGGAAATAAAAAAATGACCACAGGTCAATTCGTGTAATGAATGAATTTCCCCACTAAATAAAAAAATAACCACAGGTCAATTCGGGTAACGAATTAATTTCCTCAGGAAATAAAACAATGACCACAGGTCAATTCGGGTAACGAATAAATTACCACAGGAGATTAAAACAATTACCAAAAACCAACTTGTTGAAAAAATTCGTGGCGTAATTTGTGTTACGAATAAAACATGACAAAACCAAAAAAATGGCCACATGCAAATTTCGTTCATTACGCGAAGAATTTCAAACAAACGTTTGAAGAAATAATTTCCAGTTGGTTTTTTGTTGATTTTCATCAGAGCTGTTGAAGGAAATGGAGGAAGCTTAATTACGCTTTGGACGTAACAAATTTTATCGGATTTTTGCAAGAAGATTTTTGCAAAATTTATCCTCAAATAAAAAATGATCTAATAGTTAATACTACGAAATTTGGTCATACATTTTACTAAAACTTTCTGATCGAACATTTTGCGAAATTCATGCAATATTTTTTATTTTTTATTTAGACAAAATTTCGTGTTACCCTTAGTACTCAAATTCTAACACCCAAATCGTGAAACAGTCTGTATTTCAATAGCTGTGCAAGCTATTGGAATATACGATCAGAGCCGCGCGTATCTCGGATGATTCATTGTAATTGTCATGCGACGCTGTCTGGTCGTGTCGGCTGGGTGAGTGTTCGTTCGGTCGGTTGTCTCGTCCTCGGACTGATCCGCACGTCGAGCCTCGCGCCTCGTACTACACGACGAGCGTGAGTTGCACACAATGCGTGTAGATATGAGCTTCTCGGAGAATCGCTAATGAGAAATTTTACAGTCACGTTTTGAGACCCGGTATAAGAAAAACGAAAAAAAAAAAAAAAAAGAAAAAAAAACTTCAGCAGATCTTACGGCAAAAATGAGTTGTGAGTATTCGGTCTTGACTTGAAATAAAAAATTTTTAAATTGTCCTCTCATGTTCAATAGATATATTATTTTTCCATTAAAAAAAATTATTTTGACAACTCGAACTTTTCGTCCGCCTAAAAAATTCAAAAAATTTCTTTATTGTTTCGTTAAATAAATTCATCGAAAAACGTTGGAAATCCTCATTTTCCTTAAATCTCGACATTATATATAATTACACGATAAATTGAATATAAAATAATTTCTACAGGTTTCCCGAAATTCGTGAAATTAAACATGAAATAATGACTACAGAATTAAACGAAATTTTTGTATTTTTAATCGAGCCGCTATTCGGTAACTCAAAGAACTCGAAGAAAAGTTGGCGGTGAAAGTGTCGAAGGGTCGACAATCTGTAAACAGGGAGACGCTCGGGCTACCGTGCGCCGTGAATAATATCTAACAATGCATTGTGTCACGATTAGACACTCTCTCGAGTAGCTCGGACACTCCATCCGTATCTCCCGAGGGTCTACCTGTCTCGGAGTGGCTCGGAGATCGAGATGCGAGCCGATCGCTTCCCCGGCGGTGAATAAGCAACGCGCGCCCGCCTCTCCACGAGAGAAAGCGACGAAGTCGTGAACTCAGGCGCACACGGGAGGTGCGAAGTCTCCCTTTTCTCTCGGTGATTCCCTCTATCTCTCCATCTCGAAGAAACCGTTGATAATCGGCCGAGAGGTTGGAGTATCGAGTCTCACATTTGAGCTTGTACAGCAGAGTGCATGATGTGCACACATACCTCGGCAATAGCACCTCGTGTGCATTCCCCGAGGCATTGGGATTGCGAGCCCGCACATAAATTTCTCATCGATAATTGCTTCTCGATACTTAATCGTAAACTTAAGATATTGCAATGGATACAACAGTAATGGACGATCGGTGATTTACGTCATATCACAGTTATTCATAGTGCACACGATCGGCATAATATTAAGAGAGATCGCTATCTCTCGATACTTTGAAACAATTATTTCGTATTAATATAGACATTTTTTGTAGTGCGCTCATATATCGGTATATTTTCTCTCACTTATTACCGGTCTCGTAAATACAGGATTTAATCTTACCAGACAATGGAGTTTCTGACAAAAAATCGTTGAAAACTTGTCATTTTTTATCGATAATTATATCGTTAACACTTTTTTCATTCAAAACCATTTTAGAAGAAAGTCGAACCTCGGATGTTGCTTCCTCATTGTTTCATTACACTTCTACAAATCTATGAATTTGGATTTGAAGAAATCGGTTGGTCCATTTACCAAAAAATACCGGACGCTCATCGTTATTTGAGGGAATATATATATATAGATTTTTTTTGTAAAGGAGAGGTGTCCTTATGATTAAAAAAAACTTTTTTTACTGACTCATTATCCTGGATGATGTTTAATACATTTTATATACACAGAAATAATCGAAAGGCGTACCGATTTTTCAAAGAAAGATCGGTAAATATTACTTGCGAGTATGATTTATTGTTCGCCAGAAGAAGAGACTGTCGTCTCGACGACAGCTTCTCGGAGCTGCCCTGTCGCGACAATTGGCTCTGATAAACTAATCTCATTTGAAGCGAGACGCGACGACGAGTGCGTGTCCTCGTGGCTTCTTATTCATTCACCCGTCCACGAGTGGCTCAATGCCACAGAGCTGCAAGTATGTACACAGGCGCCGGACGATATATCTCATCATCCAGCTTCTCCGTATCTGTGCGTGTCGGATTATCGATTATCATTCAACTTCCTCTGTATCGCTCGACTTCTTTGTTCGCCACATTTATCCGGAGGACCGAGACTCCTGACAATCCAATTTCGTGCGCTTTCCTCTCACGACCAAATTTCGTTGTGGAACTTTCACTCTAGTTTCGCCGATCTTAGGAGCACTGTGCCCTGCATATGGGGCATTCCATGCCAAGCGATCTGTCGGATTTCATCCCCGATTATTTGTGTTATTATTCCATCATCGAATTTTTGTTAATTTTTTTTTTCACACAATTTATATACTTATGAATATTTACATAGGTCGAGCTCGAGTTTGTACGGAATGCCCCATATATATATATATATATATATATAGATGTGGGCTCCGACCTATCGACGGTCGATTTCCTGACTCGATCTTCGCTTCACTCTCGCCGCTTCTAAAGCAACTGTATATATACATATACATATATATATATATAGTGCCGTTCACGTCGTGGAATCTATTACGCTTTCTGTGTGATGCTGCACTCTCACACACCGTGAAAAAACGAAAGTCATTTCTTTCACTCTTGCAAACTTCCGGTCTTTACTGTGATTGGCTTTACCGGAATAACCTTAAGGGAGTTCTCGGTGTTATTCCGATAGAAGAGAGTGCTTTTCACTTTGCAATTTTTTTTTTTTTTTTTTTCATACTTCATTGCATAGTAAAAAATGCAGGGAATGCTAAAAATACATGATTACTCATTTAGTCGTTGATCTTTGCGGGTGAACATCTGTCCGAAGCTTTATTAATATTAAATACGATAAATTAATGAAGCGGTGACTGGGATTCTGGCCTGATGAGGTCAAACGTGCTTTATCTTGTTGCCGTACCTCTTCGCGTGCGATATATCGCACAGAACAGTGTACACACAACCCGGACCGATCAGTCGCACGCGCGGACGATCGATCTCCCGCTCGACTTGCTCCGAGTGACTCGCGATTAAATCGCGAGACGACGACAACGATAAACTATCGCGCCAAGCGCGCCTTTACAGGTTTAACAGCAGCGGAGATAAAACGCGAGTCGACTCGCGGCTCGTTACTCCCGAAGCCCTACGATATATGGATTATCATCGTCAACGCCCCGCACATGCTCGTCATATTTTTCCCTAACGCGTCTATCGACTCTGCCCAACAGTCGCACCGCAGTCCCGCTAACAGTTCAAAGCAACAGCATTTTTTTCACGATTTTATTTTTCAATCCCCTTTAAACATCACAGTTGTCATCGCTATAATTGGAATTCGTGATTTATTGTAACGATAATTTGCGAAAATAATAATTGTCCACATTTTAGTATCGATGGCCTTAAACCTCATAATTGCCTACGTTGTAATCGTAATTTACGATTTATCGTATAATGATGATTTGTGAGAATGATAATTGTCAAAATTTTTGTATTTATCGCCTTTTTGCGCGTTGCTGCAATGTCCGAAATAAATAAACCATGACATCGTTCAATTTTTATGGTACGATATTTTGGGAAATAAATAATTATCGTCATATTTTTCCCTAACGCGTCTGTCGACTTTGCACAACAATCGCTCCGCAGTCTCGTCTCTAACAGTTCAAAGTAAACGCATTTTTTTCACGATTTCTTTTTTTTTTCAGTCCATCTGCGAACCCCTTAAACATCACAATTGTCATCGCTACGATTGGAATTCATATTTTATTATAACGATAATTTGCAACAATTAAAACTGTAAAAATTTTAGTTATCGATCGCCTTAAACCTCATAATTCCCATCGCCATAATTGTAATTTACGATTTATCGTAATGATGATTCGTGAGAATAATAATTGTCAAAATTTTAGTGTTTATCGCCTTTTTGCGCGTTGCCGAAGTGTCCGAAATAAATAAACCATGACATCGTTTAATTTTTATGGTACGACATTTTGGGAAATAAATAATATTGTTAGGTATAATTAATTGCGATTTTTTTTCTTTTTTTCGCTTGCGTAATCCATTTCGAAATGAAGCTTTCATCCTCATGTAAAAACAAACACGAATAAATTTATTTTCATATTTTTTTCTCTATTCCTCTCTCTAAAACGAGAGTCAGACCGCAACACGTATTGCTTACCACCGCGAGTACCGCGTTCTCGTAAACCGTTCGATTCCGTCAATCAAGTGGCACATTTTCCGGTCAATGCGGTGTAGCCTGCGGTGCGACCGCAACGTTGGTACCTGTATCTATAGCTGCGAGAGTGTAATGTACGAGCAACGACCCTATCATCCTCTCGTTTTATGCTTTCACACAGTGGCTGTACTATTCGCCAGGCGTATCTAATGACGTCGTTTCTAATTAGTTTTCCTTGACACTGGCACACGATTGCTCATCTCTCGTGGTCCGTTGTGGCTATTGCAAAAATGCGGCACTCGTCGTATCGGAAGAGGCTCATCGAGAGTTATGGATATGCCAATATATCCATAACTCTGCCGTTCGTTTCTTCAGCGTGAATCAATTCCCGACTGTTCAATACTATGTTAAAAATATGTCCCATATTTTGACGTTACCAGTGAGTCACACAGCGATAAATTTTTATTTGACACTTGACTGGAAGTAAACATTTTCTGCCATCGTACAAAATAGTATTTCTTTCATATCAATTTCAGACGGGAGTCTCAAGTAGAGTCTCGACCAGATTCCGCAAAAGAGTCTCAACAAAAGTCTACACGAGCGTCGACAGGAATCTTTACGATTCCCTACAAAAATGTCTAAGAGTCTCCAAAAGCTCAACCATTTTTCACAAGTCCCTGCACCGAAATCTACAAAAGTCTCGTGAATCCATACATTTTTCTGCGACTTTCTCAAAGCCTCCTTTTGACACTCGGATTCACAGGCTCGTCGATTTCGTCCTTTTTACGAAACCAAATCTTCAACGTGTTTTCATCAAACGTCACTTCCATCTGATTGAAATATCGTTTCATGGTTAAAAGCGCTTCGATAGTGGATATTGAGCGAAAGCTCAAAGCTTGCAATGAATCAGCTGTTCGTGTAAGCGCACACAGGATAAAAAAGGTGTACACAGTGACGTTGATAGAATTTCCAGCGGTCAGAATGAATTAATAATTCTGCCAGCCGGCGAGCATCGCGTTGCCTCGCGTCGCGAGATGCAGTCACGATTTGCAATTTACAACAGCAACACTGAAAATTATACGATCGCGATTCCACGATTGCTCGATGGTAGCGCGAGCCTGGAGCTCCTTCTGTGCGCTTGTATCAGGAATATTCCATCGCCCGACATACATTCCGTAATGGGGATTCCCCTATTCCATTTACATCGTGTCCGTTGTTGTTTCTTTTTTCGTTGCCGTGTTGCTACCGTTGCTGGTGCTCCTGGCAAGTATGCAAATCCGTGTCTGTGTATACACATTAGGTGTGCAGTACCTACTTCCACATTACGTTCGCTTATAAAGTCTCTATTAGTCTCTGTCCGAGGGAAGCTAGTCCTGGTTACACGGAGAGTTAATTATGGCATTGCTAATTATAACGTGACGACCACTCATTTTTCGTACGAACAAATTCCCTTTTTTTTTTTAATTTTAATTCTTGGCACATTAAATAATTAAGCATGACTATTAAGTAGTTACCATTTTCAACGTCGCATTCACTAAAAATGAATACTTGTCACTTTATATCGGAATGTATTATTCGGTGGACTAATGACGTTGAGACCCAATTATTTCATGTTCGTTGTTAGTTATCAATAGTTAGTGTCAATTTGTTAATCGATATCCGCGAAAAATGTACTAATTAGGAGGTTGTAGACTTTTGGAGAACATAAAAATTGGAGGCTCAGTGCAAATGAATGTGGCCGTATTAAATGTGCAATTAGAGTATGAGTATTTATATATATTTTACGTAGGCGTAGAAAAAAAAACTGTTGACTGATTTGTCGTTGTTGCGTTTGCTAGTTTTAATGGCGCTAGAATTTTTAGCTTTCTTTCATCTGCTCCGCTCGTGTTAATTAAATTGCATAACAGGACTGCAGCACAGGTGCGAGGCATTGTTTCTAATGTCATACACTCGGTGCATGGTTATCACGCTGAGAGATCCGAGTCAAGCGTAAAAGTCGACGCGGCTGAGAAATTCGTAACTCAACACTCGGGCAACTGTCTCGCGTGTTCCTCGTACGTTCTTACATACCTGGTTACATGTTGTTTGCTACTGCAATACATATACCCAAGTCGCCCGAGGTGAGAGAGCACCGGGTTACGCAATTTCCTCGTTGCACGCACGCATCGGAGAATTAACCCACTTTTCGACTTCCGGTTTCCACCGCGACCCTTGCCAAGGTTCCGACGATAGGTCATTACACACATACAGACATTTCCAAAAATTATTTTCTCACTCTCGTTGCTAATTTTTGGAAAATAAAGTTGATCAAATTCAAGGTCGTTTTTCATAAAATCACAGTAAATACAAAGTAAAATTTTGATAAAAGCTATTTTTTAATTTAACCGAATAAAAATTAATTCCCAGAAAAATTTCTTGACCAGTAAAAATGCAAAACCTCAAATTCTCCCAAACCGAAAATTTTGCAGAATTCCGATACCGAAAAATCTCCAATGATTAAGAAAAATTATTGTTCGAATGGAAAATCTGTAGACTGAATTTTTTTGTATTTGAATAAAAGGGTCGATTGAACGGAATAGAAAAATTGCATTTAATGTCCCTTGAAGGTGCCGAAGTCATGGGGGGATCCTCGGATGAACGAGTAAGATCAAAGGAAAAAGCTCATTTTACTTGCGCCGAGATAGTGCGCGAGTCGAGTCGCCGTTTCCTTGGAAATTCGCGATAATCTGCCTCTCGCTGTTGACCGTGTGTGTATGTATATAAACACGAGGAGAAAAAGAGATGGAGGAAAGGAGAGTAAGATGTGGGGATAGAAGGAGAGACCACCCGTTCTCTTGGCGAGTCTCCGCTGCACTTTCAATTCCACGTACTTAATACACGATACTCTGTGAGCGCGAGCTGCGCGCGAGCTGCGCTCACAGTGTGCCCACTATATGCTTGCTGCACTTTAGCTGCAGCGCGCGGAGAACTCTTGGGCGCATCGCGGGTCGTTGCACCGTGTGGGACGTCGCTGCTGCTGCTGTTGCTGCTCAAACTCCTGTGGCGCTTGCCCCTCCTCATATGTGTTCTCTACCGACGCTGCCACTTTTTATCATTACGTTTTGCGAATCTGTTCCATAATCGGCCATAATATTATCACTACTGAATGGAATTTCCGTCAGGCAACTTTTGTTGCTGATTTTTTTCAAATCATCGTTTCGGAAATGAGGTTTTTGTTTGGCAAGTGGGACACTTGGGCAAAGTGGGACAGTGATTTGGGGAAGAATTATGAGGCCAAGTGGGACAGGAATTTGTGGAAGAATTATGAGGCAAGGTGGGACAGTAATTTGAGAAAAAATGATGAGGCAAGGTGGGACAGTGATTTGGAGAAGAATTATGATGCAAGGTGGGACAGTGATTTGGGGAAGAATTATAAGGCCAAGTGGGACAGGGATTTGTGGAAGAATTGTGAGGCAAGGTGGGACAGTGATTTGGGGAAGAATTATGAGGCAAGGTGGGACAGTGATTTGGGGAAGAATTATGAGGCAAGGTGGGACAGTGATTTGCGGAAAAAATTATGAGGCAAGGTGGGACAGTGACTTGGAGAAAAATTATGAGGCAAGGTGGGACAGTGATTTGGAGAAAAATTATGAGGCAAAGGGGGACAGTGATTTGGGGAAGAATTGTGAGGCAAAGTGGGACAGTGATTTAGGGAAGAATTATGAGGCAAGGTGGGACAGTGATTTGGGGAAGAATTGTGAGGCAAAGTGGGACAGAGATTTGGGAAAAAAATTATGAGGCAAAGTGGGACAGTGATTTGAAAAAAAAGCTTATCGGGTATAATTATAAAGATTTGTTATCTATATTTTAAAAGAAGGAAAAGCACTAATTTCACAGAAAAATTTATAAAGAATAAAATATTGTTCACTACCAATGAAAAATCTTTCGCAATTAAAAGATCAGAAGATGATGAAGATTTGTGAAAAAATGTTACATTTGCTTTATTACTTTGTCGATCCGATGTTCGTATTATGTAGAACACAAAATAAATCGTGTTCGGTTATTTCCAATAACGAACCGTCCGATATATTTGGTCGATAACCCCGCCTCTATTAATCGTTGAATGACGCAGTGATTGTTACGGCACTCGACCAGAGAGGCGATTGAAAATTTCGATAAAACGACGTCGGCTATGATGAACCTGTTTTCAGTACTCGCTCGAATTGGGCGCAGCTTGTTATGAAAATCCATTCACATTGCCATGCGTACAACAATAATTCACAATAATTTCAATATCACATTGATTATATAATGAAAAATAAAATAAAAAAATCTTGCATAGGTATTTCAAATAATTATTCCATATCCGCGAGAATAAATACGCCAATAGAAATTTATTAATTCCATTATATGAAAAGCTCGCAGTATTTATTATATTACCGATAGTCCGTATCGATATTAATTTTTCACCCTTAGCCGTTAACATCGTTTTTGATTGATTCCTCGAAATCAATGAAAATATACGAGGCTGTTTATAGAAAATTATGAAAGCGTACATTCATAAATTAGCGTGAAAGCCGATAAGCAGATTGGCGCGTCAGTGCGTAATGCGCTTACAGTTATTTTCATTTAACGCTGTATTATATACAGATATATCGATATATGTCGGTATGGGCATTCACAAGACTCGACAATAGGTCACGAGTATGGAGAGGCGTGCGTAGTCGTTCGTGCGTGTTACAAACACGTGTGAGTCACAGACCGAGTTACAGTTCTCGTCGACTCCACCTCGGGCATATGTAGCGCCGAGCTCGCGCTCTTATCTCCAATTAGTCAGGAGCGGCACTAAGTACATCTAACGACGGAACCGACTTCCGGCCGCGAGACGACGTATTGGCGCGTTAAGACACCAGCGCAGCTATTGGTGCACATTGCCAACAGTGTATACACAAAATGCATTAATTTTTATGGTAGAATATATTTTAGCAAAGATCTACTGATTACAGTAAAGAATATTGATACAAATGGAAAATAGGATGTTCAAATTTTTTTTTTAATTGGTTCATGACAAAAATATATTTTTTATGGTTCTTGTTTAATTTTTTTTCAATTTCAAAAATACACGTGTCTCCAAAAATGTTTCAACGCATAGTAATACATATTTTTAAAAAACATTGACTAAAAATACAAAGCTGAGAAAAAAGTTAGCGTATATACAGCGAAAATTCGTATAAAATGATTTGTATTAATATTTAAAGATCATGTACCATAATTTTTGTCTCAAATGAGAATGTAACAATACATAGAATTTTTTTTAATTATGCAAATGTACAGAATTATACGCACACGTGAATCAAATGATTAGTCCAACGAAACAGTGAATGAATTCTCAGAAAGTGACATCACAATTTATCTCATGCGCCAATCTAATAGCTCTCGCAATTCTCCCCCTTTTTCCAACTTTCTTTCTGAGAATCGCAGCATCTTTCGATTCACCTCAAGCTCCGCACGGGGCAGAAGTAAGTAAACGCTGCCTAAGGCTGTACTTCGTGGGTTCTGATAGTCGCCGTTGCGTTTGCCAGTGAAATCGTTGCGAGCGATCGTGGCCGATGCATCCAATCGAGACAATTAGTGCCAACGGCAGTTTCCATCGAGCTTCACCAGCGCAACGCGATCGGTATCTATATGTGCTCTGCCGATGTATCGATTCTGACGAAGCCGCACCGATTTACACCTGGAGAAATGATTTAATTTACTCCAAGGAAATAAATGTTTATTTTTTTTTTTTCATCCGCTTCAACAAATTTTTAATGACAATTAATTAACGAAAAAATATATGTAATATTTTTTTTAAATACTTGACAATTTTTTCATATACTCATTTAATATTTAATACTTGAATATGAATATATTTTCGCGGGGAATCAACCCTGAAGAGCAGCAACAGATGCGGCGCGGAAGCGTCATTCATGGTCCAGTTGATTCGGCAGCATCGTAGATTTATCAACGCTCATCGTAAGCTGCAGACGACTATACGATGTGCGTCTCTTCAAGATCTAACGAATAAGGGCGTGCTCGTTCGGTTCTCCGCACAAGACCAAAAAGTACTACGTTCTTGTCAATGTCTAAATATACCACACATCGAGCACTGTCGAGTGTCACGTTCAGTTAAGTTGACTCACTAGCCTGAGTATACACATTGTATTTTTTCTTTTTTTTTTTCTTCTTCTTAACATGCTGAAGCACATTTACGATTGTAATACAAATAGAGAAGAGAATAATAATTCATTCACCACGTATACATGAGTTATGAGACCAGAGGATATGGAATGGACGTTGGCCTGTTTTCTCATTGCCTGCGACGTCCGGCTGTTTTCTCGTTCTTTGGTATGATTATGCTACCAAAGGGGAGACCGGGGCAAAACGGACCAGGGGCAAAGACAGAACGATAAATATTAATTCCCGGGAAAAAGGACACCGGGTTAATTTTTTTTTTTTTTTTTTTTCGAACGACTCTTTGTCAGCCCTCTGAAATTTCTTAGTAGGGAATAATAAGGGCGATTTTACCAGTTGAAAAGGCACTTTTTTCTCCCTGATTTTTTTACCTCAGCCTGACGAAAAAAGTTCCGGAAAAATTTATTCATTCGAGCTTATTGACTAAAAAATGTATTACAGGCTTTTCGCAAAATGTTCTTGAGAAAAAATGCAATGTGGCCGCAGTGTCCAGTTTTGTTCGTAGTCCATTCTGCCCCATCTTGCCCATTCTCTCGAGTAAAGGCTATATCGTTACATCTCTGTTTTCCAGTCATGTCAGCATGGCTTGGTATGCCGATGTGATAGGATCTCATTGTCTTTCTCTCTGTTCGTGGCTGTGGCGTGAACGGGTCGTCGCTAAGACCTCGAAGAGGTCGACACCAGTACATCTCTTTCCTCTTATTCGCTCTCGTTACGCTTTGAAGTGTACGCGGCGCTCTTGTACGCAGTTTAAAATTTTTTAGAGCCAATTGAGTCGAATGATAAATGTCTCTTCATTTTTTATAAAATCGTAACACACAGCGCCGCGACATGATAATTTTTTTATCAGTATCAAACTAGAAATGAATATCTGTTTTTTAGGGTGATAAATTACAGATTTAAAAATCAATTAATTTTTCAACTTTATCGTTTTCCTGACAGATTATTAATTATTTCTGATCGTTACTTCAACATATTTCAGAAAAATTGTAAAATGGATGGAAATATTTTTCGGTATTACGTACTGAAAGATTTTTTTTTTTTCATAGACGAATTAATTTCATATTCACAAGTGTGTCGTACTTTTTCATAGACGAATTAATTTCATATTTACAAGTATGTCGTATTTTTTTTTATAGACGAATTAATTTTATATTTACAAGTGTGTCGGTGTTATTTTAATGGGAACGGTTTTCCAACTTCCAACTGTAAAGTGTGCATTTATTGCCAACACTTTATGTACACGAATATCGGCGTCAGGTCCGCGAGGAAGGAAACTTTGTGCGTCTGATGAACGAAGCCAAGAGACTCGAAGAAATTTGACGATAAAAATAAATTGAATTTTCATTCAACACCAGCAGGTCCGCTTAACGATTCTCAGAAAGTTTTGTGATTACTCCCGGCTCGTTATTGTCGAGTAATAAAGAAAGCAGTCCGAAGCGTATTTGGCTGAATGTTATGTACTGTGCTGTCTATGTATGTGTGCCACATCTACAATTTCGGGTTATATGGGTCCCTCACATTCTCGACAGTCATAAACGCAGACGTTCAGTCACACACTAACGAGGTCCCAGCGCTCACACACTTCCTCGTCACAATAATGCGAGCATTCAGTAGTTGCACCCTGCACCCGGTCCATTCACTGCCCCCTCCCTTATTTTTTTTTTTTTTTTTTTTTTTTCGGTAGCCGACCTTTTGCTTCCACTCGCGTCATTGAAGATGGAAACATGGGTCAGGGACACAATCGCTTGAACATGACGAAAATTTTCTTCGTGCTGTTGCATTTTCACTCAAATACATGCATAATCGGACACGCTGAATTTTCAAATAAACCTAGTCTTTGAAATTATTTAAACATTTATTTCAACTAATTATATAATATTTCGTTTTGGTTTTTAATTAAAAGTAAAACCCAGTTTCGTTGAATGATATCGAGATTTCATTGATTCAAGAAAATATTTTGTTGATTCAATTAAGAAAACTCACAATGACTTGAAAAATGTCAAAGGAACAAAAATTCTGACGATTTTTGGAAAAGCTTAAATTGCAATGCAAGACCAATTTTTATATTGCAATATAAACCCACGATTTCATAAAACCTTTTATTTATATCAGATTGACCTACACGCGAAACATGCAATTCCTGTATATAAAACGTGCAGCGCAACAGGCCATTAACCTTCGTTCTCTGGGACTCGACGTGCGAGCGTCGGTTCACATGGCGAACATTAACGAATCGATAATTCGTTCGGAAAGTCATACAGCGTGAATCAGTGTCACGAGGACAAGAAAATAATGTGTCTGGAGGTGGGGGCGGCGGCGGTCGCGTGAAAACGAGCGGGGAATTAATTTGTCGGTCGCGCGGTGGCCTCGTGGAGCACGCGAAGAGATCCGTCGACGAGAAGAAGAGTCGATTTCTGTGGCGGGAGATTTGGGGCCCGCGAATGAGGTGACCGCTCGAGGGAAATTTATTTGCTCGCTTCGGTGAGCTCGCTTGTGAATGGGCTGCCCGGCGGCACTTTACCCCGTGTATGAACGTGAGAGGAAGAAAAGAAAGACGTGCGAGTTGCTGAAGAGCCGAAGGGAGAGAGAGAGAGAGAGAGGGAAAAAAAATGGCGGGCTCGGTGGACTTATTCGGGCCTTATTTTGCTCATTTTTTAAACCTTTTTCGTGGGCCTTCTCGCCGAGAGCTCGACTTGGGTCTCACTCGGAGTTGAGAGACTGGTCAGCGATCTACCGTAACCACATTCCGGGCTCTGAGCTTTTTTGGCCCTCTCCAATAACCTCGTGGCTCTGTCGCCCGGATACCATTTTTAAAAAATTGCATCACTCCTGATGTTTCGTAGAGAAAGCTTCGCTTTGATGGAAAAAACGATTTTCGCGATTTTTACATCAGGACAGTCCGAATGGTCCTGGTATCCAATTGCAATAATTGCCACAAGAGCTTAAAAAAATGATAAAATTTCCTTGCATTGAATATTCCGATGGAATATTGGAAAATATTAAGCGGGAAAATGTAGCATTAAAATGTCACGTTGAAAGATGAGAGCACCCTTGATTATTAAGAAAAATATAGATCTGCAAACCATCGTTAATATTATAACGATAACCGCCGTCCAATTACATTGACACTTGATACGCATCGTCTCCTCTTCATTTTCAGCGATCATTCGATCTCCAAATCGACGATTTATGAGTCCTGAAATTTTTCGGTGCGTGCTTGCGAATCTTCAAAGGCTCATCGTATTATATGTGTACACGGAACGACACATATATATTTATATATTCATATATAACTACTCTTTTTGAATCCAGAAAATTGAGTAACATATGATAGAGCGCTGGAAAAGATTATATAACGTTTCGCATGAGCACATCACTGATCCTAACACGCTCTAGGCACAGCGGTGTGCATTTTGAAGTCGCGGTAAGAGGATATAATTTAAGTAGAAGAGAGCCGCGTGCGCAGCTCTCGTGCGACGGGTAACTACGAATTACGCACGCTTTTCTTCGTATCTTGGCTCTGACGTAGCGAACGGAATCCCGTGAGGATCCCGATCGTAGTAGAGAAAGGCTTGAGAGCTTTGAAGACATGCAATTGGCCTTTTACCACGTCGTACTTATATGTATGATTATATATATATATATATATATATATATTTTTAATACAATTTTTATTTATTTTATATGCAGCAATATTCTCAGTCGATTGAGTCATTTTTTTTTTCAACCTCAAAATCGCGTATATCAAAGTAAAAAAGCGCTCTGTAATTTTTTTCCGATCTCTTAATCCAATATTTCCAAATCGCTGTGATTTTCTCAGTGATAAAAGAAAAAATCCGTTTTTGAATAAAAAAATAAAATAAATCGGTGTTACCAGAAAGTGAATATTGTTTTTAATGTCCCATTCGTCACCATGAAATTACGACTGTTATGTGGAGACATTTTTTTCTTTCAGTGACTTTAAGTTTCCGGGATATGGTCACTTAAGGAATAACGAAAAACGCAGTTTTTTTCAATATTGCAGTAAAAAACACTTTTCAGTGGTACTTTGATGTGAGTATTTTTGGGGCAGAGTGGAGATAATCGAAAATAAATGGTTGAATTGAATTTTTTTAATGAAAAAAATATACATATGCCCGTATATTTATTTATATAAATAGGGGTACCTGGTTTGCGTTGCTGTGTGTACCTGGCGCGGAGCTGATGCCGATGCCGGTGATGCTGTTGCGTCTGTCGGCGTTCTTTCTGTGAAGAGACGGCTCCGCGAGTGAACAGGTCGGCCCAGCTTGCGGGCACTTTGCATAGCGAAGGCCCATCGGCGGCGAGCTCGCGGACCTCCCACGGGACGACCGGCTCTGCCGCGCCGCCTTTTCTCTCCTCGTCTGTGTCCTCTTCATATATCCTCTTCGCTCCCTTCCTATTCTTCTTCTTATTTCCGCAAATTCCTGTTCCTCTTCTGGATTGTTTATTCGTCCAAAGAGGGTAGAGTTTAGTAGGACAAATATATACCTACATATATATATATATATATATATATATATATATCGTTAACAAAAGTTTGCAGAAATAATTTGCAGTTTAAAGAAATATGTTGTAACGACTTACAAATTTTTGTGAAACTCTTGTCGAAATTTTATCAGAGACTAACCAAAACTCTTCTAGAGAAGCCGAGACATTCTCTAAAACAGTTCTATTTAAAATTTTTTTTTCTAAGACGTCCATCTTTTAATTGTCAAGGTAATAGACCAACAAGCAAAATGAAAAACGTTTTAAAAAAAATGGCGCGTAAGATATAAGTAATATGAACGCAAAACCATAATACGGTTTATATATCAATATTGTCATACCGCTGATACGACTGAGAAGAGTTATGGCTTACCCCTTTATTGTCAGGGAATTAAGATTTTCAGTAATAGACCAACAACCAAAATGAAAAACAAATTTAATAAAATGCGAGTAAGATATGAGTAATATGAACGTAAAACCATAATACGGTTTATATATCAATATTGTCATACCGCTGATACGACTGAGAAGAGTTATGGCCCACCCCTTTATTGTCAAGGAATTAAGATTTTCAGTAATAGACCAACAACCAAAATGAAAAACAAATTTTTAAAAATGCGAGTAAGATATGAGTAATGTGAACGTAAAACCATAATACTCTTTATATATCAGTATTGTTATACCGCTGATACGACTGAGAAGAGTTATGGTCTCTCCGTAATTGCTCTGGCATTTGATCGAGCTTGGCGAACAGCGAGTGAACCATGGGGCTCCGAACAACACGTAAACAATAAGCACCGTGCGCACACGATTTGTTAAAGGATAGGGCAAGCTCGGATGGTCGGGTTCCCTTTCGGCCATTATCGCCCATGACGTGTGTACAACACGCCGCAAAAATCCCGACCTCCTCCTCATTGCACGAGAGAAAGGGTGCCTCATTGTCTTTGTTTTATACAGAGAACAATGCGCAAGCGGACGATGTCTTAATTCGTATTGTGTTCGGCACTGTGCGTGCTACGCTGTGATTTCAACCCTCACTCCGATCTCCCACCCCCGCAACCGCGTCAGGCGAACGATGAAAATAAAACTCTAATATAAACTGAATGAATCGAGCAATAACGAGCCCTTAAAACACACACACACACACACGCACAGTGAAAAAAAGAGCCTGGAAGGTTTTAAATGATAATTAAAATCCGATTTATAGTCCAACGTCCCAGTAAATATGCGATAACTTCATGAACCCTTCCTCTGCAAAATTCAACCCTTCTAAAATAAATTCATCCCTCACAATAATTTCAACGGTACCCAAAATTTCATCCCGCTCCAAACCCCGTAGAGTCGACAAATTTTCATATAAATTATTCCATTATTATCGACAGCAGCAAATATAATACTAAAATTCTGTAGACAATTTTTTCCAAAAATCTTTAATCACAAATTTTGAAAAGTGACAAGTCAAATCAGAGCTTACGTATAATTAACCGCGCTATTATATACAATTGATAACGAAAATACACATTGCGAGGCAATTTGTCTAGTCATAAATAATAATAAAATTTTGGTATTCGCGGTGTAATTAATTGCCTATAGTGAAAGGGTTAATATGTACCCGCGCACGTCTGAATCCCGAGTTATCCGCTCGGTAATGCTTCTAGTGGCGGTGTTGCTGCCGTTGCTGCTGCCGTACACTGCTGATATCGCACGTGTGCCTCCGGGCCAGTTGCGGCAACCATAAGTATGTATAAACACGAAGAAGATACGGGGGGGCCTCGGACACTGGCTCTCGGATGCCGAAGAACTCGGGAATAAACGCGCGAGCCGAGAGGACGCGGCAACACAACAGCATCGCACAGGCCCGGATTCCAAACGAGTCCGATTCGATCCTATCTTATATATGTATGTACAGCGTCGGCGGTTCGATGTTGCGGAGAGTATTTCTTACGAGCGGTCGAGTGTAACCGAGCGGTAGCATCGCATCTTTCCGTGTGTACTCCTCTCGCCCCCACTCGCACTATATTATCCGCAACAGCCGCAACAGAAACAGCTTCTCTGTATGCATTTCAGTAGATATTATATCGCACTTAGGTGGGCAGTAGTGCTCTCATTGCACGAACCAATCGAAACGAGTCCGAGCTACTGTGCGCTGGTCATCCCGATCCGCACGTCCTTACCGCGAAATACAAAAAGCAATATTTTGCTTTTTTTGCACTCTATCATTAGTGAGAAATAAATAATATGACGATGATACGATTTATTGATAACCAAAGCGAGAGGAGGGTCGAAAGGACGGGTTTTTATTTGAGTTTTGTGGACAGAGGCTGAAATTGGAACTGACAGACTCTTGTAGACTTTTGTAAAGACTCTTGAAGAGAATGGATTTGGCTTAGTAGGAAATATTTCTTTTCGTTTGGCAAATAATTTGTTGAATTAGCATTGCTTATTTCCTCGGCCAATGTTTTTCTCCGTTGGGACTGAAAATTGTAGTGCTACATAGGCTGAAAAAACGGGCTTTCCCCGTTTCACAAATATCATTTTTCCCCAGGCAAACGAGTGTTTCATCCAAGTTCGCTTCGAACCATTTTTTGGTAAATCACACCCTGACAATGGTGAATTGTATACATTAGGAATATACAACTGTCCATCTGCTTATCTGTGACAAACTCAACTTTGTTTTCTGATATCATCCGCGCTTCACTGGCGTATATGAAGTATATTTTTTTAACAAAATATATCTTAATTTCTATGATGGAATTTTAGAATACGCTACAATTTCTATTTGCTCATTCTCATGTACAAACCTCCCGAAAATTCTCGACCTTATCGCAAACATTCCGGCGTTTCTAATTCTGAATTTTTGTCACTTTGATTCGTGTACTTGGATTAATTTCCCCGGAGAAGGGATGAAGGTAATTTCAACCCCCGCTTTAAACATCGATATTTCGTTGGTCCCTCACGATTTGCACTCGTAGAATAATTCCAGCGAACGGGATCGAAGGTCACTCGATTAATCGAAGGTATTCATTGTGTGTTTTTTGTTTCTCTGTCTACAGCGGAATCCGATATCTCGACTTTCGCCGCGAGGACCGTTCATTTTCGGGCGTCGAATAAACCGGACACCGCGCTCTTCACTTCGATCAGCAGACCCAAGGCTCTGAGGGAATTGTACGAAGCGGCGGCGATTGTGGCCGTGAGAAGTTTGGACTCCTTGAGGAGAGACCGAGATGCTGGAAGCTCCATGGACATGTTCATGTGCACGCCCGTCCTTGGAAAGAGAAGGCGAGACAAGAGTCTCGACATTGAGTCTAGAGTTGTGAGTACCGATTTAATCTCGCTTAAATTAGATTTACCATAAATTGCAATTGAAAATATCGAAACTCTGCACGCATTTATGCTTCTTATTCCAAACCACTTTCCTCCATATTTTTAACCATGCTACAAAAACAACGAAATCAGATCGGGAAACAGAATCACGTGACTAATCGGCGAATGACTGGACTGCGAGAAAACCGGCGCTCCCTTCGGCCAGATACGAAGGCCCGTGACTCCATAAAGACGACCATAAACGAGTTTCGATGACAGGAGCACCTGTGTCCCTCGAGAGGATCTTCCTACGTGCCTTAGCATAGCATCGAAGGATTCGATTTTAGTTGTCGATGGTCCGTAGCTCTTCGGACTCCGTGTGGGTCGTTCCGCATCCCAGGTATATAGCACAGCCTTGCGGAAGAAGCCTCGGTCGCTTTTATATCCGAGGTCTCTTGATTCTCAAGTGATTCAGGTCGACCACGTTGAATAGAAAAGCAGAGAGAAAGAGGGGACCGTCCATTGGCGATAAAACGGGTCTTTGCTATACGATTCCCGTTGATCATACAAAGATATCTGTCGTCACGACTCGCTGTAATATCGAATGTTTCGCTTCATGATGCTCACCGCAAAATGATATTAAAATGTGAGAAGAAGAAAAACGGTGGAATTGAAACAAGACCATGAAGAGGCTCGTACGTCTACAGCATTGCTTATATTTCATTAATTTCGGGAGTGGCTCTCCTGGTCGCTTTTTTAATATCCCGATCCGCTTATCGTTTTCCCTCCGAAGGGTCGAAAACGCTCGTTCAGGCTCGTGCTACTACCCATTACAATTAAGAACCCTCGTTGTAACCTCATCCAGGGACCATTAACCCTCCGTCCATTATCCACATTGCAGTCGATCGATGGATCCCTCGAAGACTCTTGCTCTAATCTAGATAAGAAGTCAGAAGTCCCGCCTGTCTGTCTACTATATTACATACACTGTAGGTATAAGAGGGGCCACCGGTTGAATGAGAGGTTCCTAAGGGTCATTCGAATATTTCTCATCAACAAACTTCTCTTCGCACGAGATATCTCACAATTTTAGCCACACATTTTTCATTTTAAAAAAGTTGCTTAAGATTTTGGACCGGTCTAGAATAATTATTGCCTCGAATTGAAGGTTGAAAAGGAGGTCAACAACTTGATCTTGCTGTTGTGAAGAAGGTAGATGTTTATTTTTATTTTTTTCTGTACCACAGATACAAGGGAAAGGATTCATAGATCAGTTAGATCAATCCGATCAAGCTAAGTGCCATTTTTTCGCACCCCATTTTTGGGGCTGATTGTTGACAAACAAACATGACTCACAACCCCGTCCAGCTTTCTCAGTTACGAGGCTATCGCGACGGAAACGGACCATTCTTCCGTCCGGCTTCAGGTTCCAGCTTCTCCCAAACTCGGATGAGAAAAAAAGGCTTGCGATGAGCCTCGGTGGGTTCTCGTTCCTGTGCCGGGTCTGGCAACGCTGGAATTCCTCCCACTATACACGTTGTGGGGTTTCTCCTGGGGCCCGTAAGGAGTCTCAAGGTGTATGGGTAGGGACGTTTGACTGTAACGGGTGTCACAGGGCCATTCAACTGGTCCATCACGCATCCAACACCTTCCAAATGAATTCGTCTCATTCAATGACGGCCATTCGTTCGCCCGGAGAACGAAATACTCGAAGTGAGAGGATTATTTGTCTAGCGAGCTTGCCGCAGACGGTCCAATTGCTCGCTTCGAGTCTAACCAAGGTTCGGGGACACCCTGTAGATTTCGTATTCGACAAGGACGAAGCGGGACTGCAGGTTGCCGGCAGGTTACGTATCTTCTTAGCGAGAAGAACTCCCGCGGTGGCGACGGTGGCCCTCCCTATGCTTATTCCCTTTTCCCCTCGCGCTTCCTCTTTTTTTTTTTTTCTTTTTCTTTTTCATTGGTGTTGTTGTTTTTTTGTTGTTTCTTTTCCTCCATCTTTTTTCTTCGTCTTGTATTCATTCCACTCTTCTCTTCTCTTCGCTACGCCTGGCCATCCTCATCTTCTGCCTCATTCTTCGTCCTTCTTCTTCAGCTTCTTCCTCTTCGTCTTCCGAGCCTTCTTGCTTTTATATTTACCTGCCGCTGGTGCGCTAATGGAGCCCGAAGGATCTTCCGAGCCGGCCAAAGCTGAAATGCCTGTTTCTGCAAACCCTCGGACCTTCCCGAGAACTCGCAATGCCAATTGCCGATATACCAATACAAGAACCCACTGCGCATGGAAATGGCAGGAGCGGACATCGAGCAAGGGCGTTCTTTACGATTTGGTGAGGGAATCACGCGATGAAATAATCGGTATGCTCGTATGTTATGGCAGCGTATGTGTGCTATAAGCTTGGCCGGCATCTCTTCAGCTTTGTGGCGAGTGACTCATCGCTTGAGGAAACTCATGGATCCTCACACCTGGGGCAATGAGTACCATATAATCGTTGAGCGCGACCGAGCGACGACTCTTGTACAGCGTACAGCGCACATCATCTACCGGCAACTCATCGACTCGGCACAAAATTATTTCGTCGGTACGGAGATGCGAAAATTACTGTCAGCACGCTCCGCGCATTAAACATTCGAGTTCGCCGAACGGTTTCCATCGATTTTCGAATTCCACGAGCGCTTCGGGGTCCGCGCTAATGAAACACCATTAAAGTCATTTCCGCAAGAACATTCGAGCGACAAATTGACGTCATTATAATGAATTATAATAAGGTAAACCTGAGAGATGGAAGACATTTTTTTCACAATTTTTATTCAGATCATTTTTGGTCGAAGACTCGTGCAAAAATGATCCGAAGATTCTCAATGGCTGAATAAGTTGAGGTCGAGGTAATAATGAACAATCTTTTTTTTTTTCTTTTTTTTTCTTCAAGGTTTAAGCCTGAATTTATCATGGAGAAGAATTAGTAATTAACTGCACAATTATTTTTGATGGATACAGAGATAAGAATATTGTAAAAATGAGTATGTAACCTGGTAGAGACAGACAATAGTCAGCTGAGAGTATTTGTAGTGGCGCCATCTGTCATTCAGCATGAGATTTTCCCATCATCTTCAGGGTAAAGATGATCGTTTAATCTCGCACTTGTCGATGGATGATGTCACAGTTTCACACAAATATTGTACTATTCACATTGCTCTTGATTCTCAGCAATAATGACTGAATCAACATCGATCACCTTCTTCTTCAGCATCTCCCAATCAATCAGTAGTTGTCATTAGCAACCAATCAGGTCTTTTAACCACGACACACTTGTAAGGAAAAGCTGAGCCACAAATTTCTGATTTTCCCATGGCTAAGTTGAAGAGCCCTGGATGTTCAATCCTTCCCATAAAGTTCGCCAGTTTTATCGCCACGTCGTAAAGAAATATCAAGTCCGCAGGATCTCAGTCGTGGTGAGCGTAAACGCGTTTTGCATATCAGCGGAATTCCACTTGACTAGCATTGCGGACGGAATACATCGAGAGAGTATAAGTGCAGGGGGTCAACGGGGGTCCCCGTGAGTTGTCTTTCCGGAACGCGAAAGAATTGCGCGACCTGCTGCTACTCCGCGCTAGGCTCAGCTTCAAGTTCCCAGATAAACGTCCCCGAGATCTCGAGATTTCCGCTGTATATATCACGACGAGTCTCCCGGGGACGAGGAGAGATCTTCAGCGCGAAACAGTCGCGTGATTCTTCAGGCTCTCGGTTCTTCGCCGTGCACAACTTAAGAGGTGCACACGCGAGATAACTTCTCGCGAACCTGAACGGAACTAGTTCGTAACCCAATACTCTTGGTACGGAATACGGACGAGAGACGTGCAACCCGTGAAATCTAGTACGAAGCTTAACGTACGTACATCACTCGTACAAGAGTTAGAATTATTTGCGGGACGCTTGATCTTGGCTCAGAGGTTACCCACTGACGACGAAGGGTCACCACTTTACAGATTTTCGATCGACGATACAAAATTTCACATACTTTGAATAATTTCCATAACGACAAATCGAGAGGCCTTCTTCATGGGATTATTGCTTAGAAGACGTCGTTAACAATAATATAATTTACGGCCCGGCAAGTTTTAATAAAGGTCATAATATGGATTTAAAAAGGTTACCAACGATTAATGACCTGAAGTCGAAATGTCCTTTTGGAATATCGATAAAACCTATCGTGGAATTTTGTTAAAAATGTTTTTCAAGTCACTTTGCATTATTGTTGCCTCTGAATTTCGTAATAGCTTTGCGGAGTTGTTGAAGAGTGCTGCTGAAGAGTAAGCGGAGCTGATGAATGAAACGCAACGGCTGATTTAATCTATCCTTCTCTTTACAATTGCAGCCAGCGGCTCTGGACGACCTGCGAAGGTGGACGTCGACCGAGGCGCTTGGTGACGTCACGGTAGCACCGGACTGCATGTCGAGGATACTTGGAGACACGACGACCGACGATGCCGTCGATCACAAGCTACCGAGTCCCGAGGAACAGGTTCAAGCTGTCGCACTCAAGTACGTGAAATAGGCTGAATATAAGCCGGGAGGACATACGAACCATTCTCTGTCAATTCGGCCCCTGTTTTTTTCGACCATATTGAATCTGCCCATAATTGGTCATATCAAGGTACCATTAACAGGCCCAGAATTAACTTAATTTTTTAAATGAGATATTACGAAATAATAATGTCCCTAGATTTCGGTAAAAAAGTCAGTGTCACCAGACCGTGAAAATTATTTTCAATTTTCCATTCGGAAGCTGACACAAAACTACAACTTTTATGTAGAGACATTATTTTTCAGTAACGTCAAGTTTCTTAGATATGGTCGCTTGAAAAAAAACACACACACACACATACATTTTAAATATTGGATTAAAACATCTGAATAAAATTAAAGTGCTTTTCAGTGGTCATTTCATATGATGAATTATGGAGCATATTTGAGATGTTTGAAGAAAAAAAAGTGGTCGAATTGACAGAGAATGCTGCGTATACATATCCTCATGGAAATAATCCTTGTGCAGAAAGCACTTCGACAAATGACGAACGATTTATTAAAACTCGTTATATTTAACCCGTTGCAGATTCCCCGCTGAAATTGTTGCGGTGGACGTGAGTGGGCGAGGCTTCGAGAGAATGTCGATGAGAAGAAGATCCTTGCTCGCTGGTCCGGAGTGCCAGGACTCAACGGCCGTGAAGAGAAGATCTCGACCACGTCGACCACGTGGGAAGAGACGAAACACGATAGCCGGTACCGATCAGAAGGAGATTCGCCAAGCAGTCGGAGGGTCAGTATATCCCCTTGGAAAATCCGTGAAAGATCACGCCATGCTTTTATGTACATTGGCAAGATGAAACTGACCACTGGAGTTGGCGTTATAAATTGCAGACCGGACGTTCGAGTAAATCAATCAGCTTCACTGTGCGAACCGGCTTCGCATTATAAGGCGAGCAACGCCCTCCGTTTTGCTCCCCCCTTTGACTAACCCCATTTTGGTCGTTACTTTTAGTCACAAATCATTGAACTATTTATTATAAAGTGGTTAAAGGATACTAGAATTTTCAACGATACATAAAATGAGACTACAAGTAGAGGCCAATAACTGGACATTAGCATGTACGCATGTTTCTCCCATAAAAGAGTTTTGTTTTTCAATAACTGATTAGTGATCATAAAACGTCTGGAAACTTGTGTCCTTTTGGTGAATGGAAGCTTCACATTGAATAGTCATTAAAATTTGGTGAACATCTCGGCTTGTGGACCAGTTTTCAAGCAAAAGGTGTTGGCCTACCAAAAAATCAGCTGAATGCGTCTCCATTTTAGAACGAGATCTTATTTCACCCCAGTTTCGAAAATAAACAGTACATACATTGGCAATACAAGAAAGTGCCAATGACTATTCGATGGCACATCCGCGTCTCTTTTTCGCAAACCCTTTTCCCAGGCCAGCCACTAATCACTGGTCAATAGCTGTCTGGTTTACATACCAGCAGGCCGAGTATTAAACTTCCCGCCCATATAAAGGTCCGGGTGAATCGAACGATTCGTTTCGCTCCGTAAAGTCCGCCGGTTACCGAACCGCGAAGAATTTTGATTGCCGCCCAGCTCCAAGAGTCCTTTTAAACTCGTTGCGCTTCTCATATTTCGCGCACCTTGTTCACCCTTGCGACTACACGCGGGTGGAACAGGAGACACAAAAAAAGAAAAAGGGGGAAAGAAAGTAAAAGAAAAAAATGGTGGGTGAAGGGACAGGCCTTCCCCCTCGACAAATAACTACACGGAAGTTTTCGTTGTTAAGTGCGTGAAGCTCAGTGGATTTATCGAGAATTTTTTTGTTTGTTTTCATGAAAAAATTCAGAGAGACGACGCCGGATGATCCTGAAGAGGCACTTTCGAGCACGACACCGAGAGCCCACAGATCGGCCAGTACGGATATTCTTGGTTCAACGACGAAAAAGGACTCGCCGACCGAAAAGAAATCCCACTTCAATACGCTTAAAGCGTGGGGCATGTCGAGACTGAAGCTAATAAGCCCAAGGTCGAGTCACTCGTCGAGTCAACATATTGACGGGACAACGGATACGGTTCAATCGGGTGACGAGAGAACTTCCGATGCGAAGACACCGGAAGAAACCAACATCTACGAGACTGTGTCGATGAGACGAAGAAAGGACAAGTCACACGAGAGGAAACCAAGCTCGTCGAGCTCCAGCGGAAAGAGCACCTCCAGCATTCCTGTCTCTGTTCCCAACACCGAAAGGCAGTCGAGCGTCAAGTTAAGGGAGTCAGCGGCACAGAGAAGGGAACGAAGAAAGGGCACCAATCGAGACGATGCACCGCACTCCAGTTCTGGAAACTGGAGTGCCTCTTCCGAAAGCGGAAGGGCCAGTATAGGAAGTGAAACTACCACTACGACGCATCCTCCAAGGTATTATATTTTTTTCCTGACTAACGTGTCGGTTATGATCGATTGATTGATTGATCGAGTTTAAATTTCGGCCCTCTTCAAAGCGTTATTATTTTAAACAGCTAATTTTCATTCATTGAAATAATTAAATAATGGAATGTACTGTGATTTTTTTTGCAGATCGACTACAACAGCTTCTATTGGCACATCCTCGACTTCGCTGTGCCACGTTCGTAGGCTCAAGGGTCGAGATACCTCAGCATCGTCCTCGGTGACCTCAGAGGGCACTTTAACACCGGATATCATACAGGATATTGCTGTGGTACCTTTCTCCGATGACGGCGAAACGTCTTCGGTGTATTCATGCGACACGGAAGGTTATTATACATCGTTCCACATGGATTCGGGTCTGAAAACTTTGAGGGAGGAGGAACCGGCGCCTCAGAGCCCGATGACCAAATCAAGCGAGGTCAGCTCGGACCCCACGTCACCGATCGTCGAAAATGAGTACGAGCTCTTCGGCAGAGGATCCACTTCGACTACCACCAGTTCGGCTGGAACTGTTTGCACAGCTCTCCTCGCCCCAGTGCCACCTGAGAGAAAATCGAGCTTGACTGTCGTCGCAATGGTAAGTAACGTTTCCAAACCACCGAAACAAAAAATAATCAATGTTTTTCCGCTCATTGGTTATTCTCTACAAAGCCTCTCTCCAATTGCCTACAGGTCCATGGTCAGAATGGTGGAGAATCTCCAGACAGTGGTCACAACACGTCGTCATCGCCCGTGGAATCGGCTTCGAGTCCCGCGTGTACCGGTAGATCATGTTCCGAATTCGAGTACTCGGAGTCGAGTGATCTAGAGGGATGCGACAGGATCGAGAGAATACGCTCAAAGACGGCGATAAACACGAGTCGAATACCATCGATGTGCGTGATAACACCTCCGGGCTCGGACGATGAGAACGCAAAGGATACGGAGCAAGAGTCAAGGAGAAACGAGAAGAACCTGGACTCCAGGAGTCCAGGCTCGGTCCTCATGTCCGCGACGGTTGGCAGTTCCAAGATGGAAGTCATCAACGGACAAGACAAGAATCTTTATGCCACCGTTCAAACGGTCCTACCATCCAAATCCAACAATACCAACAGCAATCCGCCCAAGACACCAAACAACAATCAGACTTCGTCGAGCAATTCGACGAGCAAGATAAGTCCGCTTAGCGGTGTTCTAGGTAAGCTTCGCGGTGTACTTCCCCTACCGGGGCGCAAGCACACTTCGAAGAATGCGGTGCAAGACATTCCGCACTCAACAGCAGACTCCGGCGACTATGTAACCATAGCCGACGTGAGAAACAACAATGACAAGCGGCACGAAACTGCAAACGCTACGACAACGGCATCGCTTCGCTCACGACAACCAGCCACGTACGCAAATTCGGATCTCTTCAAGAAGGACGCGGAATACGTGAGCCTGACCGAATTGCCGAAGAAACCGGATTCCTCGCTCGAGAGGAGACGACAAGGGGCTAGGGTTACTCTTGATTCGGAAGGGAAGGTCGTATATTCGTCGGACAGCTTGAAGAGAAGGAAGGGCGCCCACACGACCTTCAATCCAGGTATTTTGCACAAATTTCTATCCGCAATATGTCGTCATTCGATAGGTTCCATTACGTAACGTAACACGACAAAGTACCTGCGACAAACGATCACCGAAGAGCCTAACGAAACCTAGAAAAAATTCTACCTAATCAAAATTTCAGGCGAGTTATTTCGGTGTTTCCTAGTCACACATAACGTAGCTTGGTTTAAAAAAAAAATAATGAGCAGAGTTCAACTGTTCAACCGTTTTTGTTTATTCATTTGTTCAATACTGCACAATGATACTATGGATAAAGTGAGTGATCTTGATGCGGTCTTTGGCAAAACTATCTCAATATTGAACCACACTTTTTCTATCTCAATTATTTTACTCGGGGTATTGTTTCTCCAAGGCAACGTCAATAATGCGCTCGACTCATTTTCCAGGTCCATTTGTAAAGGAGGGCATTTCACCATCGCCGTCACCACTGCTGCACCGTGCTCAAACGCACGTGCGCGCGGTGACAAAGTCATCGGACGCGGTGGACGGGAATCGTCAAGCCGAGTCGACACCGCCCACGTCACCCCAACTTGGAAAGCTGATTATTCGCGCGGCCAAGAGTCCAGATCGCGCACCGAGTCCGGACTACGTGAGAACACCGTCGACGGTCGTCGGACCCACCAGTCCAACCAGTCCACACAGACAAGTTCGCGGGGCTTACGTCAACGTCCAAGGCGACGAAGGTAAGAACGCCTTCGGCGGTACGACCGGCACTGATCACGATTGCACTGAGAGCACCGGTAGATTAGATAGCAATGCTCAACGCCACCCGAAGCACCATCACCAGCAGCAGCAGCAGCAGCAGCAACATCGTCATCAGCATCAAAATCACCACCAGTCAGAGCAACATCATCAGTCGATAAGATGCGAGAGTCCGTTGCTCTCGTCCCGTTACACAGGCGCGCTAGCTCCCAGTAACAAGTGTCACGAAGTCAAGGACTCGCACATGAAGAGCTTTTGCGTCTCTAGAAATCTTGCAGATAGTCGTCCCCGAGAAAAAGCCAAAATTGCCGACGAGAATCATCCCCCCGAGAGTCGCGTGGAGGTTCTCCGCAAGATCAACGATAACGACGTTGCAAATCCCTCAGCTCAGAAGGGCAAAGCGAGCTTAGGTAGTTTTGGTTCATCCAGTTTTGATTCCCAGGAACAAAGGCCATCGCCCGCCGACGGTAGAAATTCAACGAGCGCTCGTTTGACCTTTGAAAAGTCCGGTCTATGTCCGGCGAATCTCAGGGCGAGCGGTACCACCCCAAAACTCAGCAGGAAATTGTTGATATCCGATTTCGATACACCGAACTTTGCGCGGAAGAATTTGGCCCTCGGAAACGAGGTACAGGTGGTGGAGAGGTTTGTGGCGAGTGTGTTGGAGGATGAGGAAAGGAGCTCGGATCATGAGGAAAAGAACTCGGAACAATCCGACAAAGGTGAGCGAGGCGATCGCAAGATCAAACGCAGCGAGAGCTACCGCATGGCCAACAGCCCGATAATGTTCATCAAAAAATTCTCCGGACACTCGGAGAAGTCCTCCAAAATATTCCGAAGCCATTCGGAGGAATTGAGGGAGGAACTCTTGAAGGAGAGAATCAATTATCCGGAAACTGTGGCCAGCCCAGAACCCCACGTTGATGACACACTGGAATTCGACGGGAGTGCGAGCTTTTCACCTCCTGTTGCGCTCGCTCCTACGAGTCCTCGTCCTCGGGCACTCGATCTTGAGCCTGCACGAGTCCTCAAGTATTCCGGGAACGACACGGAAATTTGGTAGATGAACATAGTCCGAGACTCCATCCTGGACTACTTTTTTTCTTCGCTGTAGCCTCATTCATTTTGGGAAGGACACGGAAATCTAGTAGATACCCATAATTCGTACAGTGAGTGACATTGGATATCTGCCGGTCGATCTGTTTGCCGACACAGTGGATCAGAATCAGGAAGACATCCCGACTAGGCCATGACTCCGGGGTATCGAGCGATGCTCCAGTTACAGTCGGTGCAAGCTTTTCAAACGCGGGCATACGTGATTAGATCCCCCGCGTTGTAATGCTCGGATCTCTCTCTCTCTCTCTCTCTCTCTCTTGCTCTGTGACTCAAGGTTTCCAGTCGCAACGAGCCGTGGCATCATCGTTCCAAATAGATAGCGAGAGCTGATGATCAGAACGCGTTGTGACAAACAACGAGAAAAGCGGGCATGCGAGAAGGAGACCAATAGACGCAGGCATTCCGATATGGATTGTGGAGGGGATTCGAGAGTGATGATCACGGAGAAATCAGCCGTCACAATTTTTTGTTTTCACTCTCGGAAATGTTTCGCCTTGGAAGCGCCACTTCGTCTGATCTATTTCATTGGCAGTTATGGATCGCGAGGAGATCCAGCACCGCACCCAAGCCCCGCTCGCCACTCGTGCGAATCTCGGAGCTCTGGGTTTGATAACGGAAAAGACTCTTCTCCAGTCTCGTTTTCTTCCACTCGACTTCCTCCGACGCAACTCTTATTATTAGCAAGAGTCGGTAATCGCGTGACGGCGTGTGGAATAATACGTTGGATGGGTTCAACAGTTTCTCCCCTTCGACGAGAAGAGGAAAGAGCAACCCTAGCGATGCGCCATATCGACTAGGTTACTCAATTCCATAGCTCGACGCAATGTGACCGCTTTCAAACTCTCTTCCTCTCTCCGTCGCTCTTCGTTTGTTTCTTTTTTTTTTTTATATATAAAATACGAAGTAGGGATGAGCGTTCCGACCTAGTCAATGCATTGGGCAACGTCTTCGGCAAAAATACAGATTTTTCAAGCCAACGAATCTGATGCACTCGAACACAGTGACTTTGTTTGGATCTTTGGAGATAACTCGTTTCAAGCTTAATTCTGAGAAGATGACACAGTTTATTTTTATTGTACCGGGGGTTCATCGGTCTCTGACAGAATGAACGACGGCTCGATGACTGTCCGGTATCAATACGTACGTCATCCCCATTTCTCGGTATCGGAGTATTGCTTGCGGCGATAGGCACCCTTCCGCACTTTCAAATGAACGTCGCTTGAAGTCTATTCGATATTTTTAATATCGTTCACCATACAATTATGAGAAGTTATGGTTTGATTTTTCTTTTCTTTTCTTTTTTTTTTTTTCATCCGCAATGCACTAACTTTCATGCATAAGATTCAAATTGGCAATTATTTCTTTAAACAGCAAATATATACAAATTCATTATGTTTTGTATTAATTTTTTTATTTTTGTAATATCGTGACGATGAAGTGAGCAAATTTCCTTCAAAAAAGCGTGTAAAATGTAAATATATCTACATAATATCCCTCCGCATTAAAAAATCGAGAACAGAATTTGTGGTTTCACTCTTCAAAAGAATGACTTAATCTTGTAAGCTTTGCGCATGTATCAAAAAATTGGTTGACTCTTAACGATTATTTGAGAATAAATCAACAAAAGCACAAGAATATACTTGATATTTCATTATTGCGAAAACTATACAGCCCTGCGTTTTAATGCCATTTTTCTTGTCGCGCGTAGAATAAATCAGGAATAACGAGGTGGGAGGTCAGCGGTCGAGAAGAATCGAACAGCAGGAAACATACCGAGATCGTTTTCTCCTCTACGACAATGAGTGTGGCTGTATAGTGTGCCAAGGGGTAGGAGCGATTTGGTATCGTAAACAGGGGAGCGAGAGAGAGACAGAGAGAGCGAGAGAGATGGAAAAGTTCAGGGAGACCCCACTGGATTGTAAGCCGTCATCAGCCCTTATCAGCCGTTCGTATTAGCCGCTCTGGCTCAACAACCGACGAAGTTGCGTCAGTCTCAGATGTTTATCCCGGCAAAGCGATTAACACCGAGATATATATTATCGAATTGAGCGTACAAATGAAAAACGCTTCCCTACCATTGCTCGACGAGCCTCGGTTGCTCTTCAAATACTTTCTTGTCGGAAGACTGGTGCTCAGTTGTGTTTGCGGTCCGGTTGCGATCGCGACCGGACTGACCGTACGATCTTCTGGATTTTCCATTGTTGTAGACCCGTTTGAATTTCCCGCTTGCGAAACTTGTACTCTCATTGGCGGAGACTAAGGGCCGACCCGATTCGCTCGATTAGGCGGAAATTTTGAAAACTCTTCTGTGATATATTATATTTGACGTGAACATATAAATATTCATTACATTACTACATGAATATAAATAAAAATTAATTTCTCGTGCGATAGCGGAAAGGCCAACAGATTAATTTTCGGTATCTCAATAGCCTACGCATTTATGTGTGTTGGAAATTTGAAGTGTGAAATTGAGGGTTATGAAACTTGCAAATTATCAATGTACGTGTAACGTAAACGTAATTTTCAAGAGATTAGAGCTCAACGGGAATTCAGAGACTGTCAAGATTTTTATTTACGACATTATCGTGGGCTTTGTACTTCCCCCTGCCCGCAATTAAGTGTACGGCCGATGGACGCAAAAAAATCGGAATACTTTTGCGAGTGTGCATTAACAGCGATAAGATGCGAGTGACGCCCGGCAGAAAGACCGAGAAAAGTCATAAAGCTTGTCGCTAGACAGTCGGTCGCCGAGTTTCATCCTCAGAAACGTCATGGCTCGAGGCGCGTAAACTTGTGCGGAACATAAAATTTCGAAAAGTTCGTGAAATACTATTTTTCAACATGCTGGCGAGACACCTTCTATTTTTGGCAACGCGACGGCCCCGTAAGTTAAAATTCACGTGACATTAATTGACAATTTTTTTTTTTTTTTTCGTAAATCGATTATCATGTAAACTGTTTACTTTCGGATGCACATGATAATCGGGAGATTAAGGTGGGCGTTTCGATAAGGTAATTGGAAGCAAAGCTTTAAAAATGAAATAAATTAGCTTGAGGTTGATTTTTATTTTTCTTGATTTTTGTTTTCCATGATATAATTCTTACATAGTCTTGAACATTTGGAGTGCCTTATTTATTGAACTTTTTTTTAATGAGCAATTGAGTTATTGTTATTTGAATAAACATCTACAATGGTTGAATTTTTTTACGAGTACCATTTGTGGCTCCGACTAATTGGCTGCCCTAATTAACTGGTTGCACCGACTAATTGGTTGCCGCCCTCAAATTGGACTTCACCATTTTTTATAGCCAACCTGTTAATATCACAAACTGTACGCAATATCGAAAAGTCAATTTGCTCGCAAAATTGAAGAAAAAATGATAAGAGAAACCCGCAGATTTAAGTAAATTCCGGTAGGAAATCCAACAACAAAAAATCTGCTCTTATATTAAATGCCGATCAAGACTTGTCGAATAATCCACCGAGGATTATTTCGCGCGTGATTCGCAGGGCATGTCGCAACCTACGAATAAGGAGATCTTTCTCCCTCACTCGAGGCCTAAAAATGCCTCGTGCAAGCGGTTTGTTTACGCCAGATGTCGAGTGTCTAATCTGCGGCAACTGATTGAATGTGCCGCGCGATTGTTCGAAATAAATATAAGAGAATATACTTATGAACTCGACCCCGGGGTGGTGTGTATTACACATGCCATTTATGTATGGATATGCACGTGCGGAAATCACGATAAGAGGCACTTGACCTAACCCAGCGCTCAGATCACGCATCACTAAGTAACGGGTTGAGGGAAGAAAATAAAAATCGGATGATCCAAAACAAGTTTTCCTACTCCTTTCTTGCATTTAGTTACGTAAAACGTTCCGTCCACGGTGAATTTATTATAATTTCGTCGCTCTTGAAATAATCGTTAATGAGCGTCCATGCGACTCAAAAATCATTTGGTTATAGCTAATATTATGTTAGTCGATGCTGCGTGTCGCGTCTCGGCGCTAATTGTAACAACTGCATCAGCGAATAACTCGACAAATCATATTCATAAATATTTATCACTATTTTCAGACTCGTTCACGTGTTTTGTTGTTATTATTTTATTTGTAAATAATAGTCGTAGTCTATTGTAGGAGAGTATTTTCGTAGTTGAATCGTTGCACCGCATTTAGATGATCGTTTCGCATGTTATAGCCCAATTAGCGTGCTCGCCTCGTGTTGTAAGTATAGCGTCTAGCAGTCACTAACACGAACTAACTTCCGTCGATTATTATATTCGTACAATTCGCTCGAAAAAGCCGGTGCTTAATTCTCCTAGAGATTCAAGCACGCGAGCTTCATTTTTTTATTACGATATTCGTGAGCTTGGCGACTAAAATTAAGGCGATGTGAAGCCTTTGGCTAAAAATTTGTTGTTCAGATTTTTTTTTTTTTTCCAAGGAGGTCCAACTTTCTTAAGTAAAAGCGAACACTCAGTTTTACACAACTAAGAATTATTTCGATATTTATATTCTACTGTGAATATAAATTTCAGGCTCTTATTAAAATGTGCAGATGAAAAAAAAAAAATGTTGCATATAATCCAGAATTTTCAGATGCTTTTTCCACCTGACATAACATCCTTCGTGCAAAGAATTAATAGTAATTTTTTTAAAAATATAATCCAAGCAGCTAATTAAGTGATGTTCTCACTGGTAAATGTCAACGATTTTTCGTCTGACTTCATTTTGTCGATCGAAAAAATACTGTGATTTTTTTTTTTGTTACTAAATGTTGGGCAACCCTGAAAATGAAACACTGGATTACAGTTTTTATTACGGACCGAGCATAAGATAAGCTGGGAGTGAGTGTTATCGCATCGCCTTAATCGGTTCGATTTTTCATTAGCAGGAATAATCAATCGCTTGCAACTAATAACCCGCGGACGCACTTGCAACTTGGGGTGGCATGCAGTCTACGTTAAATGTATTATTTTTGTTGTATATTAATTTTTTTTTCACATTGCAATTTATTCAATTGTAATCTCCCTCTTCGTTTTAAATACTAAATAGGGGCGTTGATATATAAATAATGTATATCTCTATATATATATATATGATGAAAATAACTGAAAAGATAATAGATTCTTTTTTTTTTATCGTTTCGCTCCAAATTGTACATATTACGTCGTAACTATTACGTTCTACTCGTCACTGTTTATTTTCATTTTAATTAAATTAATTTTTTACTGCGAATTTGTATGTTAATAGACACGATTTTTTAAATCAAAACTGCATCTGCATTTTGTCATTTTTTTTTACACGCACATACAATCTCGTCATCATCACCACTTGCGAAAGCTTGAAAGATAAATGCCGACATCATCAATCACTATCCCATCCACTGCTGTAAATAATCTTGCCACACAGTTGGACATTTTTATTCAATTACGTAATTAATTAATAATAAACTGGTCTGTACATTTTTGTTTCCACATTTTTTTCTCTGAATACAGGAAGAGCTGAAATAGCAGTGAATTTTTCTTCCAATTGACTTAACTGTGCCAAATTCAACCAAATCTAACTATTAATTAACTGATGTAAAAACAAAGATTTCACTAAAAATATCCACTTTTATATTTTTCACATATAAATCATTGATTCTTCTTGAACTCGAAATACAGAATCGACTCCTCACAGAATTCTGCAATTCACCTTTTTTTTTTTCTAGAATTATTTTATGAAAAATTTCGAAAAAATTTCTTGAAAAAGACCAAACCTTTCAGGTTATCGATTTAAAAGACTATCGATTTTACATCCAACTGTGTGAAAACGTGTGCGCCTCTGTGTGTATGTGTTCGTACGTGTATCGTGCCAAAAAAGGACCCACGTGTTTTCCATTTTCTCTGTGTGTTGTACACGCCAATATATATATAGTTTTAGATAGAATGCACCCACACCCGTGTGGCATCCCAATAGTAACCCTATCATAGTTACATGATCCATTGATCCGCTCGGTGAGTACATTTTCTTCACGTCTCAGTTTTTGTTAATTTTTTTTTTTTCAAATAACTTCATATAAACTTATTCACTGCACGCTTACATTGAAAATTCATGCTTCCGCTGATTTTGCCTGCTTGCATTTTAAGGGTCACACTAACGCTTCGAAAAAGCCGTCGAAAAAAAAAACAAAAAAAATTGTACATATACATACATATATATATATATTTATACATAAATGTATTCATTAACAAAAATCGTTCGGTTTAGGGGTCGTAGGATAGTTACTATGTAAAGAGACAAAAAAAATTGTCGATAAATGATATTGTCCTAAGACAGGAGACAATTTCACTCACCGACTAAATTTTGTTACAGATAACGCGTTGCTACCATTCCCAGTCGAAGCGGCACCTCCTCAGGTTCCGGCGCAGCCGCCGCCACCTTACGTTGGTCCACCGAAGCCGCAGGAATGGCAAAAGGTTCAACGACCCAGTGAATACATTGAGGATACGAAAAATTGTAAAAAGATGCTTTCCAAGGATGGATATCCGGGCGATTGTCGGTTGTACGACAATCGGACTTGTTACGGACAGGCTCAACAGCGTCAATACAAGCCGGATGTCTATATGGACAACCGGCGAGCCCCTCAGACCATGGAGAACAATCAGCAGTACTACGAACCTCCGCGTTACGGGGACAATCGTCAAATATACGCACAGCAGATAATCCAGGCCCAGAACGCGAAGAATCAACAGTTCTGTCCACGGCAGAGAGACGTAAATCAACAATTCTACACACTGCCAACAAGGAGACCTCAACGAGAAGCTGAACCACCTCGCAGTGTCACACCGGACATAACCAGAGGATTGGGCAGAGGTCCTCTTAGTTCCATGCACATGCTTGCCCGTCATGGGCAGAAACCCAGCGACAGCAGCTCTTCCGGTCAAAGCAGCGATGCCTCCGTTGATCACAATCGAAGGAACCTGGAACAACTGCGAGGAAGATGTAGACTCGTGCAGAATCAACAGCAGCAACCGCCTGTGGATGTGCGAAACAGGTAAAAAGTTTAATGTTATTTTCACTGATTCGAAAGACTTTTCTGAAAGACAATTGATTAGGTAATCAATGAACTCATGTCACGCATCCGTTGTCTTATGGCGGATTTGAAATGTTCCGACGGATCAGGATGATCAATGTTGAGCTAACTTGTAACTCGTGTTGCTTTTGAAGGTTTGTTGCACCACTGGGCCTATCTGCCATAGGCTATCGATTCTTCGCCTCCTCGCCAGTGCAGGAAACCGACCGGAAGTCATCGGAGACCTTGAGGCATCCTGCGATATCACCGATTGCTTCGGGAAACGTTAGTAGCGCAAGAACTTCAACACCGACTGCCCGTTCGAATCCTACCGTAGCGGAACGTCTGACGATGATCGGCAACAACTGTTCCTCCCCGATACCTGGCTCTTCAGGCAGGAGCACGCCGACGCAAAATTCCTCGGGCCGAAATACACCCACGAATCTCATTCTCTCGCCCACGAAGAGCACCATGTCCAACGACGAATTGTTCGCTGCTATTCACAAGTCCAAACGAAGGTTGAATATCAAGGACGACGCAGAGAGCCTCTCTCCAGCAAGTTCAACGGGATCGCTGGTGAAAACTCAGGCCGGTACGAGACACAGTTGGAGCCCGGAATCGCTGAAGGTGCCGGAGGTACGAAACCGTGAAACTTTCATTTTTCACGTACTCAACTTTCTTAACGAATTGTTTCAGGGAAACGAGAATTAAATATTCATAAATTTCGTGACTCTCGGGAATTTTTTTAAATAAATTATTCCATCGAATGTCTTATGGTCGGACTTGTCCGAAGCTGTTAATCGGAAAACTAGGGTATTGAGTTACATTCTCAAAAAAATTAATTGAATAATCAAATTTGTCCGCAGGTACCACAAACCATGCAAACACCTTCCGCGACCTCGCGTCTGGACTTCAAGCGACTCCTTCTTCAGCAAAGCGTGAAGACAGGACCGACGCGTCTCTCAGCGGCCGAGCAATTGAAGCTCTCGCGTCAACAATGCCAACAACAGCCTCAACAGCATAATTATCATCATCAGATACCGCAAAACGTGCAACCAGTACCGCTGGCCAAAGTTCTGAGTCCCCGTTCAGCCTGGAGGTTTCAGACACCGCGAACTGATGTTCTGTCGTCAACCATAATCGAGGACGCAGCCGCTGAGGAAAAGGCGATGAAACCCTCGCCGGAAAATCCTCCTCCCGCTTCAAGACTGAATTCCAGACGTCAATTGGATCTCTGTAATGATCTGCCTGAACGTTTAGCTCAGAACGAGGCTCACAACGAGAAAGTCCGAAACGACTCGATGTCCTCGTATGCAAAAGACAATAACGCTCCACTTCCGGTTGCAGCTAACAGAAATTCGGAAGTATCCGGTGGTAACCAAACGTCACACATTAGTCGCACACCTTGTAGCGCGTCTCTGGCTCAGAATCTTCTATCCGTTCAGCGAGTTTCCGTCCCGTATGTTCAGAACATACCATCTATCACTCCACCGAACAATCGTCAACAAACGCAACGCGATGTTCAACAAATAATTCCTAGGAGTCAAAGCGCGCCAACGAACAGCTTTGAAAGCCGCAGAATCAACAACCAACTGGCGAGAGCTCAGTTTCTAGCTGGAACTCCAGCGGACAACAATAATCAACACCAGAGTGCCTATTTTCAAAAACGCTTCCGGGCGAGATCAGAGTCACCGCAGCCATCGGTTGCCCAGAGCGTTGCTCGCAGTCCCAGCGCGCCTACCCTCGAAACTGCTTTGTGATGATCAAGCAACAGTGGCGCTTTCCCCACCTCGAATTTTTTATACCTATTTTTTCCCAAACCACACGACTGATGTAGCTCAAATTTTGAGAAAATATGCGCAACCATGGCAAAAACCGGGTTGAACAATTGGCTCCGCGAAATTCGAAGCCGTTTGGTCGGCAGAAGCGAAAAACAAAAAAAGAAATGAGGTTAAGTGCGAACGAGACAGTTGAATTTTCCGAGAAAATAATTCTCAGCAGAAAAATTGACAATGGTAAAAATGAGTCAGGATTTGATGGAATTCGATGAAGCTCTTTCGCCCAATACTTAAAACGTTATTTAAACGTTGCACTGCCAGTTTAATAAAGATCTTGGATCTAAATTCAAACGCTGGCTTTTTATTGATATAATTGTTTGGATTATTTGGGGCAAAAGTTTAAGGCAGTGGCTGGCCAGTGTTTGATTAACTGGCTCGTCGTAAAAATCCTCATAATCTCATACGCTTGTTTACGCTTGGAAATTAACGAATAAGCACTGAATAATTATTGTCAAGGCTTTGATTTTTCAACTCGAACTCGATAAGCAGCTAAATAGATATGTATTTTTTGCAATGACAATGCGACTGTACGTAACAAAGGGGAGACAGATTTTATTATTTTCCTGTATATTTCCGTCAATCGGAGTTAGGCTGGAGGCAAGGTCGCCTGTTGATCCAACGAGCTCTGTCTCTAAGGTTAATTTATTAATTTATTTTCTGCACTACGATAAGAAAGGCCTTGTATTCGTAAAACATTAGTGAACCTTGTAAATAAAGTTTGTTACTCTTGTAATAGCCAGCTTGAAGTTTCGATCGCTCTCGCTATAGTCTAGTCGAACGCCGTATAAACAGGTTGTCGTTTGATGAAAACACGTTCACCGATTTACCGTACGTTCTCGTCGCTATACAATTTTATATACAGCCAAAACGAATCAAACGCATATAGATTAACGCGTGCGTGGTGAAAGCGGGATCCAAGAGATCAACGCTATTCTCTGCTGTCCCGGAATCGTGAATATTAATATATTCGAAGATTAGTGACAAAATATAAGTATTGAAAAAGTTGCCTTAATTAAATTATTAGGACGTATTAAATATTTCATATTCGCTGCGAGTGTGTCTGGGTATCGTGTCTCTTATCGCGACGCGCGCATACCAAAATACTATAGACATAAGGCTAGGAATTAATACGAAAAATCTTTTGTACTTTACTCAGAATAAAGGAAACGAAACAATTATCCGTGTGTTGTCTCTTGTGTTTTCGAACGAACTGCCAGAACATCTTTTAAAGTCTGTCGCACCGGAAGTCCTACCTTATCCTCAGTTGATAATATGGCAATTGTCGGTGCGTTACCGACTGAGTAGATTTCGTCTCTCCTCAATCGTACCATTTGTGACCATTTAGTAAACAGACTCAACATGGCAACTCTAGCAGAAAAATCCTACCTTCATGCTCAAACGCGTAGAGTAGAGTCCGTAAACCCGGTTTTTTGGGACTCCTTTACAATCACAGAACCTGTTGGATTATTGTTGCAAACCGTGAACGACAGAAATAAATCGTTATGACGCTCGCGTTACGATCGGTGAGTGCCATTGAGTATTTGTTCAGCAAACCTTCGATAAATTTCAACATAACCTCATATTTTTTCGCCTACTCAATGTCCCAGTGATTGACCAATCTCTTAGAATTTTCCGTATGATTAATTCATGCTTTAAACAAATACTTTAAATCATACCTTGGAAACACCGTTCTTATGATTGAAAAATACTTTTTTGACCGATTAATCGCCAATTAATGGGTAAAATGAATAAAAATCTTTGCTATGTATTTTTTCACAAATAATATTGTTTTTTCAAAGGCAATGCAATCCTTGCAATTGCAAATGCCAAATTTACAGAGATCCTTCCATGCCAGCGCAGTCGCAGCTAAATCGCAATCGGGTCGTTACAAAGTAACGAAAAATAGGAGTCGACCTCTCACGTACGAAATGGCCAATCCGCCACATTACATAGCCCACCGAAAGTCATGGAACTCTTGGAACACTTGTAAGTCGATCCACACTATATTGTTCAATTATATTTTGATAAATGACTAACTGACTATGAATTCTGAATATAAACAATTATCGAGAGTTATCCTAAGCTTTCTCTCTCTGGCACAAAGTTTTCGAACAAACTCTTCAATGCGATGTGTTTTTTAGCAAATATTTTGGACGGCAATCGACCTTCCGAAGCGGCAGTGGAGGATGTATTCATCCGCCGTTTTATCACTGGAACATGGCACAGTCTGTTCGTTAGCGAAATAATCATCAAAAGGCAGCACAACATGATCCGAATAGCTGGAATAATACGACAGGGTTTGGCCGCTAGAAAAATGTATTTCCTCATAGGCTATTGCGAAGAGCTCTTGAGTTATCAGTTGCAGTGCCCAGTAAAAATGGAATTGCAATCCGTTGTCGACAAAAACGCTGTAATCTTTAAATATATATAAACGAACGAGATATTGTAAATATTGCACTTTATAGTCTGAAAAGAAATAAAAATTCGGTTAAAAAAGGTACAGTCGATGTTATCACTGAATGGGAAAAGAAAAAAGGCCTACTTCTTCATTTGAATAATTTCTATTTTATTTTGTTTCTTATTTAATAAATCGTTACATTCGATCATGATTCAAACGCAGCCCATATACAATTATTGCATTTTTAGTAAAAAGTAAAGTACAAGTCATCTTTGTAATGGATATTGTAAACCAGGCATAGGGAAACTCCAATACAGAGAAATAAATTGTTGATAACGCAATAAAACCATTTGTTTTGCTTTGTTTTTTGCCATTTGTGGTTGTGAAATTCTACTACACACACTCCCTTATCCTTTATATGCCTTTACAACTTCGTGTGTTTCCAATATCCGACCAGGTCTCGCATAGCCACCTATTTGTACTTTTACACTTGAATTTTACGAGTATTATGCTGCCCTGACAAAAAAAAGAGATTGGTGCGCATATTTATATATATATGTATATAAGCGTATACAAATCAATATACGTATACATATATATATATATATATATATACATATAAATCGGGAAAAGTTAATTTTCACTAATCTAACAAACATCGATAAATATAGCGTCATAAAAAAATATTAAACTAACAATAAACTCACATTTCTTTCGATAATTGTACATTTTATAGTAATTAAGATTTAATGAAGTTACTGCAGACTAAATGCGTAACTCTTACAGTTCGATACGGAAAATGCGGTAAAAACTTATGCTTAGATAGGAGAACTGAAGGAAAAAAAATGTATATATATATATGATTCCTATACAATAGGAGGATGCATCTTGTATTGTAATAAATTTACTGATATGACAATGCTGGGTGCGCCTTTGATCCTAAAATATTAATAAATCTATTTTCGATTGTTCACGAAATAAACTTTGATAATTACTTTGCCCAACAGTAAGTAGAGTGCGAAATGACAATGGGTTGCGCCGTTTGGGCACCAAGCTCAAAAACTCCTGGGGTGTAATCACATAATCAATAGGAAATCGAATGGAACACCATTATTGGATAGACACTTCGGCTGTTCATTCGGGGAAGGAAAATTCAAGTCTTTTTAATCTTATTCAAGTGTAATTGAGGTTTTTTTAAAATGAAATAAACCTCATGGAAGCGAACGCGAGACCCGTTTGGATGGATGAAATCGAGACTAAGATCTGGCGAAATGTTTTGTTAACTCGTAGGAAGATTCCCAAAAATCTCTTCTCGTATACCAAATTTTTTTTTTTTTTTTTTCATTTTTTTATACTTCTTTTTTTTTTGAATATCCCTTTTACGATACAACACCAGGCCAATATGTGCTGTGCTAAGCGCATTTCAATAAATCGTAATTTTTTATCGTGCTTTTCAACCTTTCTCATCTTAGCACCACACAACATATAATAAATGTACAATTGTCTATACATATTATTTTTCTTGATGTTTTTTTTTTCTCGAATCACCATATTAACAGTTGATTTTAACAAGAATTACCGTAGTACTTTAACAATTAATTGCGTGCTATTTAATACAACGACAACTCATGTCGTCAAAGTCGTGGGATGATTTTGTTCCGAAATGTACTAAGCGAAATACGTCGCAATTTATAAATGAGCCCAATTGTATTGACCGGTTGCAGTGACAAAAAAAGGGAAATTGCCAGTACATAGATGAGCCACTATCTGTCAGTTCAACCAATTTTTTCCTAAAAATCCTAGACATTTCTCATAATTATCGTAATTTCCAGCAGCTCCGGAAAAACGTGATCCAATTGACAGAAAATGCCTCAAATAGAAATTCACTTGCCATTGCAATGGTTAAACATAATGTTTTTTAGTGTTTAATATTAAGTATTTACGTAGATGCGCATCACAAAATCGCTCGCGAAACAACAATTCATTTGGAAAAATCAGATTGGAAAACATTTTTATCAAATTGATGTACGATATAAGTTACTTAGATATTCTGATTTCAGCTGTGTTAACTTTTGTTTTTGCAGGCCATTTGCCAACAGCTCGTTATTCGTTTATTATGAATAAAAGCGTGTAGGGCGTTGGATATATCGTGTCTATGTAAATATTGAATCGTGCATTTTCAGTTCAGGCTGGCTCGGTATTTTCACTATGACTGAAGCTGTACATATTGAATAAATGTTTCGAATAACCAAATGCCTGTTTTCGGTTTTGCAATGGACTTTTATCGCGAATGTAACCCTAGAATGATTGAAAGTAAAACGGCTATCTACTACCATTTAATCTAAGATCAATATCGATTTATAAACATGCAGCTCTAGCGCGGAATCAACGAAGAAACGATGGAAATGATAATCACGCGCGTTCAGAGTGAAATAAAGGGTAAATAATGTACTTATTTGCGGCTGGTATATTAACGACGCAAATTGCCGCAAACGATAGACTGTGACTTTCCATTGTTTATCCCTTTTTCCCTACCTTAGACAATACATGATGCATCTTGTCAAATTAGGCCCGAGATCGACAACAAGCTATATTAATTACAATATATCCTGTTCATGTGTCATACTAAAGTTGCCGAACGAGCGCGAAGATATATAAAATTCAATCACGCTCCACCAACCAATATACAAATAGAGAATGCCAACGCTGAGTTCATCAAGTTAATAAAAACTATGCCTGTAATTACCTACTTTATACAACATTTACTACACATATTTCTGTGTGGGCAAATTTATCGTGTACCACTTGTTTCATTCAGTTGTTCATATCGTTTTTCCTCAAGAATTCAAGTATTTCCGCTGTTAATCTTCGCGCATTTAACAATAATGCTCAATAATGTGATTCCAAAAATTTCTGTAACTCTGCAGTTATTGGTGATTTGCAATACGCAGTTTTCGCGCGAAAAAAGGGTACACATGACATAAAATAAGAGATTGACTTTCGATGATATTCACATTTCTGACGATCAGTTGTTCGTCAGCAATTGTTGCAATTTTTCTATTTTTTTTATTTCGTCTCATTAACTTCAAATTTTCAAGCAGAATAAATTGGAATGGATTCTGATTGTGTTGAAATTATTATGTTCATGAAAATTTTGATATTAATAGTCGATTAAAAAAGATTAGTTCGTGAAATTAAATGGTGTGCAATACGGTTTCAGTGGTACAATCAATTCCTAAATATATACTGCAGGGAAAAAAAACTACTGCGTAAGGTGTAAAAAGTGTATAACGCATACAGCAACTGAATCAACAAGTAGCAGGGTAATACAGAAATATATATATATATCAATGAATAAATGAGAACCGAATGAACGTTCAATGATTGAATGTTAACTGAATATTTACGATACTATGATACGCGAACATCATTACATATTATCATACTTACAAATTACGATCGCTACAATATTTTCTATCAATCTTATTTAACATTATCATATTTTATCAATATACGTGGCCAATAAGAACAGTTTTGTACTTGCATTGAAATTGTTTAAGTCAACTCCAATCACTTCGCACAGCCCAGTATAGCGTGTATGTTTTTTCATATTTTTTCTTGTTTTTGTTTTACTTTTAAAAATACAATTTTTAAAATTTTCTTTTTCATTTTGTTTCTCATTGGATGGCAGCATTCTTATCAAAAAGTTGGCTTGGAGAATGTTGTAATGACATTTAGGAAAAGGGGCGGGTTCGGGTGGGTGTTTTTTTGTTGTTGTTGTTTTTTTTTTTTAATTTTTCTAGTAGACACTAATTTGTTTAATAAATATGTGAAATTGCTCCAATGGTTAATCTCAATATCACAGAGGCTTGATCGGAATATTTCATTTCATTTTTTTGTTTTCATCATTTTGTTTTTGTAGGAAAATAGGTATCTACATGTTACGATGATCATAGATGTTAAGATATCATAGGCGCGGGGGGAGGGGGAGAGAAAAACGTTACTTATTAAAAATGCAATACACTATACATGGGCTAAACGCATTACAACACGACTCCCGTCACCTGGTCATTAGAATTAATTCTTCATCATTATTATATCTGTCATTAAACGTTTTTAATCTTTTTGTTGAATGTGCGGCAAGTGGAGTATTCAGACCTTCGCTATTACAGAGAATAATAGCCAGATTCGCGAGTGGTATTGCTAGAGCCAGAATGTAAGAGAAGGAGTGATGGGGCTTTTCGTTATCGTTCTTATATTTATCGTTCCCTTATTGTTTACTTGGGCCTAGAACGCAGCGGCTGCTACCTGCGTGAGATCAAACCGTTGCTAGTTCCTACTATCGGCGTCATTTCCAGTTCAACTAACAGAGGAAAATGGTCTGAAACACAAACGCACAATTTGTCATTTCAAATTGTTTTTCATTTCATTTATTTATCTGCAGTACTTCAAGAGATGGTTAAATTCGGCATTACGGAACATATCTCAGGAATTAAGGAGACACAAATAAACTGTTTGGAAATGGTTGAATCATAGCGTTTATAAATGAACGGATGAAGAAAGATTGAAAATACTCACCAGACGGTATATGTGGATGTGGACATCCGACAACTTTGTGTTCTCTGAACCAGTCTGCACTCAGAGGTCCCAGCAGACCCAATGGTACCATACTTTGCTTCGAGTAGAAAATGTAGTCTATTATGCCTTTAAAGTCGAATCTGAATAAGAAAAATAAAGTTATTAATTGTTCGTCTTAATTCGGTATAGATATAGGATAAAATTAGAGTCAAGAGTCTCACGTATAATTGGTGTAAGGCATGATATCTTCACTGTACGCTGAGGCGAGTTTGAATGAGTGGATGAACTCGTTTGGTTTGTCGCAGCCAGAGATTTTTTGTAAGCACGATTTGTACGTTAATTCTTTAAAGTCGCGATGATCCGAGGCGACTCGTCCTGATGTCAAAAACTCAATGACGCCTGAAACACACAGATAATCATTGAATCATCTCCCATATGAGCTTTCCTCAATTAGCTCTCTTATTCTGTATGTTCGAAAAATCTTAATGATGTGTTAAGAAGAAATCTGCATTCCATTAAATCCGAAACGATAAACTTACCCGAGTCAGGTAGAGAATTGAAATCGCCGCAGAGTAACAGTTGAACATTGGAAGAATCAGGCTTGTGACCGGGTCTAAAGGATTGGCCTGCCTGGTCTAGAATAGCGCGCAACTCGTTGCTGAGCATCATCGTTTGGATGAGCTTAACATCACAGAATTCAGGATCCCAATGGATGTGCGCAGTGCAAACTAGAATCGGCTGCTGAACCTGAGCGGGATCCGATGGAAGGCCTGCAAGTAACGAAATTTTTTATTATATTGTAAACGTCAAAAGTGTATTGCTGTTATCAATGGCTATTTGATAGACAGTAGATACATTTTTCTAAACTTCGTAAATTGCATATCGTCAATTAGTTCGGACATTTGTGAGAAAATTTTTGGTACGATTTGTGAAATTCTTTTATATAATCAAGATATTGTACTGACCTACTACTGTAAATGTTACGCATCAATTACTCGGGCTTTTATCTTATTCAATTAGGGCCGTAGAAATGTTCCGCATTTTCTGGCGAAGCTAATGAAAATAAATTAAGACCAGTCGATCTTTAGGTAGTTTATTTACAAACTGTTACAAATAGCTTAGATTACAATGTATTACAGATTACAAGTACTCGTGTACATGGGAGGACTGACATCGTCGAAAAGTTGCAACTTTATTACAATTTATACCACGATCCGGTAAATCATAAGTCCGCATCATTCGGATTCACAAGTAAATCAAGCTTAAAATATGACAATCAAAGTGAAGACTCCGTAGAGAAGAACGCAGGGATAGGCGATCAATAGTCGCTGTTTTTCCTCGCCGGACATGGCGCAAAATAGACGAGAAGCTGATAGTGTCGCCCAAGCGACTGCCAATGCCGCGAGCATCATTCCGAAGGGACCCCGAAGAGTCGTGAAGACGCTGAGTCCTGCCAATGCAACCACTGGCAAAAGGCAATATCCGAGAACAGACGCGACTGACGATAGCGTTATGTTTCCGGTGCTGCTCATCAGCGATTGCAGAAGGTACATGAGTATGCAAGAAGTCACCGCCAGTCCGTAGACGTAGCCAAAATGAGCTTTCGATCCGGCGAGTAGGAGAAATGCTGCGAGCACCAGACAAAATGCCACGGGACCCGCTAGATCCGAATCCTGCGTCAAATAATTAGCGTCGTCCGTTTGGCCCCGACGATGGAACGGATTTAATACGGCTAAAGTTTTCTGCATAATCCGATCGGGATCAATGCCGAGTTCTTCCAGAAGCGGAGGCTCGTCTTCCTCTTCCTCTCCGAACCCAGCGGGAGCTACAAAGTTCAACGACGTTCGATTTTGTTGTTTGATGCCCAAGCAAAGTGGACACACTGAGAGAAATATATAATTGGATATACCGAATTTTCAAATAATTTATTTGAAGATATTCGAGTCATCCAAACCAACTATCTATTTCATTTTTTGGTGAACCAATTATGTGTATATTATGGTTTAAACATTTAAAATGATTTGGTGTAGCCGGTTTCCTTTTCTCTCAGTGGAGTCTGGAGCTTATTTGCAACTGTGCGAAAGTCTCTCAATCTTTGAGTTTCCTTTGAGATCCTTCCATCGAATGATCATTTTTTCATCATAAAATAAGGAAAAATGACGGTCTATCATTTTATCAATTAACTCATTTCTCATAACTGTTTATACTAGTTTGTAGCAAAAATGTGCTTATCGATATTCGCTATTGAAAAAACCAACATTGATTGCCGACAAGCGATTGTAAAAATGATTTCAAAGCTCGAACATCTTTTTACATGCATCGACGCTTACAACTTTGTTTGTCTAATGAAACGACATAAGGTAACTACGTCAAATATAAAATTCCTTTATTTGTTAAATTTGGATTCACAATTTTAAATGGGTAAAAATGCAAACTTGTCAGCAAACCAGAGCTGCAAATGAACCGCCAGTATAGAAGAAACTTTCGCATGGTATTCAGCTATTTTTTATTTCTTTCTTCGATATGTTGGCTGCTCCGATACGAACCTTTTCCAAAATCGTCAGAAGTGTACATCATATCACCGCTGTACGAATTTTGGGTCGGATCTAAGTAACTTTTTTGAGGGTAAGGCGAATATTCTCCAGCCTGTTCCTCGGCGTAAGATTGAAATTCGAATTGTTGGTTAGGTTGGCCAAAACCCGAGGTCTCAAAGTTATACTGGCCCTGGCTTGGCTGTGACCAGTAATTCTCCTGGCCCGGATAGCCCGACATTATTATTTCTTTTTTTCTTTTTCTTACTTATTACACGTTAGTTTCTTCACCAGATACTTATGAATTTTTTAATTAAATCGAAGTTCAGCGATGACAACAATAAAGTCACACGGAAGTACGTTTATCGTCACACGTCAGCTGCGATTATTTGGCTCGGACTCGCTTCGCACCGACAGCGCGTGGAGGTTCGGCGACTGTCTCACAGGTGGCGCCACATTGACTCTTCACGGATCTTGTTCGAATCGATGCGCATCGGTACGACGGATATCCTCGTTTCACTAATACCCAAAGTAAGAATTTTTCATTCCGAAAAACTTATCCAACTTGGTTGCATATGTTCGTGAAAATGTTATCTTTCAGATAACCGAACGAGAGTTAACTTCAGGACACAAGATAACTCAAATTCCGGCTGAAATAATATGCCCAAAGGGGCATAAGGTTATAAGGTCCCATAGATTAAGATAAATACCGTACTGAATAAATTCTAGCTTTTAACTAGAATTGTTGTGTTTTTGTGTTCAATTAACAGGAAGTTTAGACTATAAATTCGTAGAAATTTTTCTTTTACGACGTCAACTGACATGCAACTATGAAAATCACGGTGAAATAAATTTCCCAATCGGTCTGATCTATAACGAGCTGTATTCCCTGATGAGCTCTCATCAAGATTGAACCGCTTGCGATGCATTAAGCGGTCCGCACAGTCTTTGTGGAGATCCGCTTGCTACTGCTGCTCGACGTTTCAATAAAGCAACAGCCACGAGAGAGTAGGTCATTAATTGAGAATAGTAAATCGGCGGTACGGGTGTTCCCATTATGGAAATAAATCACCTTAAGATTAGAATAGCGTGCATTTATGCGTGTGTGTGTGTGTGTGTAAATGTCTATGGGGACAACCGGTCACTAATAAAGAGGGGGGACAGCATCAGCTAAGGGTATATCGAGTAACCGAGCTGCGAAGAGGACTCGAGAAGTCGTCCGGAGCTCGTAAATTACGAGGAATCAATATCGCAAGAGTGGGCTTACGAGAAAGCTTTTATCAGCAGTGCGGCCCTCTCGAACTCTCTTGTCTTCCCCATACATATATGTATAGTGCTTTGCCTCGTTTATACGAGGTGTTCTGCGTCACTTCATGAACTATGATTTTTCCCCTAACATTTCAATCGAAATTATTTTTATTTACCAAAACCGTCATTATTTACTCCAACACAATCAGCGGCAAATTATTTTCACTGGTGGTTTTTATTTAAGGACATACTTTTGAGGTGAAAAATGATGTATTATGAACTTCATTTTCCGAACAGATGAAAAAAAAAAGCATTTTTCGTATATACTTTGTGTAGGATTATATTCTTCGCTCGGGAATCACGTTGTTGAGTCATTCGATAATTGACATTTATTTTAAAAAGCCACTTGCCGTTGCCACCAATTTATTTCGTTAATCAGTCGCGTTTTTAATGATAATTAATTTTTATTTTACAACTCGTGCATTGAATTTTTATTTTCTTTCTTTCGTGAATTGAATTTTATGCGCGGATATGCGGTCTATGGATTTTCGAAAATTTTTTTTTTTTTTTTTTCGGCGAATTGTACTAGTCTGTCGCCTCTTCGGCTCGGTGCTCTTCTGGTCGTGGTGAGGCGGACGCTCTCGAGAACACCAACCTCGATCCATGCAACGGCCGGGCAATCATAAATTCTATAGCAGTCAAAGTGTCAGAGTTAATAATATCGGGCTGTCGACCGTGAAAGCCTTAACAGCCTCGATCCGTTCAGGACGGCCGAATGCGCGAGCTCAACTTGGATATTCTTGTTTTTTTGCGCTCGCCGTTCGCGAACAAGACGTCGGTTGCTTCTTCGGATCTTCGAGTATGCGCTACTTCCTGGAGCGACTCGCACAACCTTCGTTCCTCCGATGCGCTCGCGCTCTTTGTGGGAGAATGTGGCCTCGCTAATCGGTATCCGGATAGCGAACGTTCACGGTCACTTATAGATGTACCACAAAACCATTGACTCAAACGTCGATGCTTTTACTGATATTGAACTTCCAAGTCCATAAATGTCTTAATTAACCACTATAATTATGTAAAACTAGTGTTTCAGACTTGATCCACAGTTCACATTTTTATTTCTGAATGAACCAATTGAATTTATTGACGTATAAATTCAATTTTATCAGTCCAATGCAAACAAAAAAATTGTCAAAAAATCCCAAGTCACGAAATACAATCTGTGCTTAAAAAAAGAACATCGGCACATTTTTAGGGTCCGAAACTTAAGGAAGAAGAAAAGTGAAAGATTGAATATCGACGTCATCATAAATTCATTTTAATTCCCTGGCAACAAAGAAATCGAAAATTAATCGATTTACCGAATAAAATAATTCTCTGAAAAATAAAAAGACAATGTTAGCTGAAAGCATGCAGAGCATCGATACATTCCGAAGCCCCTTTGATTCCTGAGCGCACGTTCGCACGACTCGCCGATCTGACCTCTGAGCTGTCCGCACGAGTGCTCACTTATACGCGTGTCGTTCGAAAAATAGAAGTAGACGAGCGAGGAAACGAGAGTAAAAATAGGCGGATAAATATTCGAGAGACTCGTCGAGGCTGGACGACGAGGCTCGAGATGACTGGCCCCGATTGGCAGGTGGAAGCGCGCGATTTTTCTACCCTCTTCAGCTCTCGGAAATTATAAAGCCACTGGCAGAGCTGGTCCGCTTAGTCCGATGTCGAGACCAGTGCACTTTCATCTTCTTTACTCGTCTCCTATTCCTCTTGTACGTTCCATCCTTCCTCCCGACACGCGCTTAGGTACTTGTACCCCGGGGCACCCGGGACTTAAAGTATGCGTGCTATTTGATAAGCAACGAGAAAACGACGGTCCAGCTCGGACTGCACGAGTGTTAATCATTAATTAAGCTCGTGATTAACCGCCTAGAGAGAGAGAGAGAGAGAGAGGAGGGGGGAGGGAAGAGGAGCCTCAATACTTTGTAGGGTATCTTCAGGAACCTTGTCACAAAATTTTTGTTTCCCCGATAAAGGTTCATTTTCCGACAAATTTATTGTAAATGATTGTGAGTGTCTATGTGCAGCATTGAAAAATGTTATCAAAGTACAATACAAAAATTTATCGATATCGTTTTAATTGATAAGAGTTTAACATGAAAAGAAATAAAATGTTTTTTTTTTTTCAGCTTCATACGAATTCGAGATTATAAAATAATTGTGACTCGACAATTAATAGTTGTCACTTACGACTACGGAGGACTCAGAGTGTAGATCGTAGCTCAATAATCGGATGCTGGTCTCCCAAAGGTCGCGTGCTTGAGAACTTTAGTGAGCATCGATAATTGAGTCGCGTGTCGGCTCGAGTGTAACTCGGATCGCGTAATGGTCCGGTCGTATTTCAATGTGCTTATTAATCATTGCCGGATGACCGACGTGGCAGATTCACGTGCACGGCCGGAGCAGGAGGCCCTGATACGAGGCATTCTCCGTCAGGGCAGCCTTCCCTTTTGAATCTCAGATCTGCCTGATATTTGTATCAAAGTTTCGTTGAAAAGCCCACGCGATTTATTTCAGGCGTGTCGATTTCCTACGGTGTTTTTGGTGGTATTGAAAAAAAAAATCTTCACCCCAAAATCGCGATCCGTGTCACTCTGATGATTAAAAAAAAAAAAAAAACAATCAGTATTACCAAAAAGTCAAAAGTATTTCAAATAATAAACGAAGACATTTTTTCCCATGACTTCAGGATTTCGAGATATGGACGTTTGAAAAACGACGTTTTTTACTGAATTCGTAAATCAGAAAAAAGAATATAGAGACCCTTTTGATCGTACTTTGATATTACCAATTATGGAGAAAATCTGAGATGTCAAAAAAATGTTTGCTGAGTTTACAGAGAATGCTCTATATAATTTTGTAACTCACACACACACAGACACAGGAGAACTTTTTACGCTGGAGCACAAGTTCTTAGTGGTAGCAAGAGCACTTGGTGGAACAGAGCAGCCAACCAATCTTTTCCCTCTGGAGTGTTGCGTGCCGACGACCAACAGTGCTTCAGCATCCCCATTAATTACGCATGATCACGCGTTAATTGGCTTGAATTACAGAAATGCGCATCTCGAGCCTCATTAACTATCCTCGTCGGTGCGAAATTATTATCCACATATTGTCCCTTTACCTTGGCATCCCGATAATACCGAAGCTCCAAATCATTTTCATTTTAACCTCGAGATCACTTGGTGTTACATAAAAGGAAAGTTATTTATTCCCGAATTTATTTATTTATCCGAAATTGAATCTCCACCAAATTTCAATTGCATCGAAAAATACAAAAACAAAAAAAAAAAAAATGCCAATTACCTTTTCAATTATTACCATGAATTTGATAGTCAATATCATTTTCAAATTTGGCCATTGGAATTGAAAAGTGGGGCTCAGTTCAAAAGAATAAAATGTAAGGGAAGATTGATTAACGTTGCTCGCTATAAAATCATTTCATACTTTTTTCTCTTAAAAGTCTTCCTTTTACCAAAAAGATGTGAGAAAATTGAACTTTTAAGAGGTTGTTGTCGAAGGTGAAAAAATAATTCATTCCACTTGGTGGATTTTGAAGTAAAACTGTAATGGTGGTAATAAAGTTTCGTGCCGGTATTCTTCAGAGTGCCGAATGAAGCGAGCTTGATTATGTTCGCCAATATAATTTACTTTTAAACGAAGAGTGAAGAAAAAATCGCTTTTAGCTGAAAGTTTGTTACAAGTAAGCCCATCACCTCGCTTTTACTTTTCAGCCGAATGAAACCTCTTTTCAGATAACACCGTCGATAAAAAAGAACTACGGACGGTGGAAACAATCAGCTCTGCATCGCCTGTTCCAGCCTCGAAGTAAGAAGGGTGCTTTTACAGAGTAACGTCGAACGGAACAGCCTATATAGCTGCTTCATTATCGCGAATGAGAAGCTCCGAGCCGGAGGAGATTCGCGATTACTCGTCTCTCGTTTTGCGCGGCCTCACACCGCACTTATCACTTATGAGTGGCATTGCTCCTTTGGAGTATCATCGATAAATCGCGCCCATCTCGAGTCACTGCTGTGCGTGTTATTCGCGATTCAGTGCACACCGAGAATCATCATCAGTGCATGCAATTAAGACGAGAGCTCAAGGGTTATCTCGAAACACGGAGAAGTAATCGGACTCGTTATTCGATACCTGGCGTTTACGTCTAAATTGACGTTACGCATTGAACGTGCGCACGATAAAGGGACAAGTGTATAAAAAAGGCACCATTCAGATAGCGCCAACTCATTTTTACTTTCAGAGCAATTTTTGTTTGGCATTTTCTATTTTTCCTGTTATGTGAGGAAAAAATTATCTGTAAGAGAATTACATCAATAACGGAATTTCCAGTTTATTTTATATTATGCATTGCTGTGCTATGCTGTGCTAAGCTGTGCAAAGCTATGCTAAGCTGTGCAAAGCTATGCTAAGCTGTGGTATGCTGTGCTAAACTGTGCTATGTTGTGCTATGCTGTGCAAAGCTATGCTAAGCTGTGGTGTGCTGTGCTAAACTGTGCTATGTTGTGCTATGCTGTGCTATGTTGTGCTATGCTGTGCTAAGATGTGCTAAGGTGTGCTAAGCTGTGCTAAGTTGTGCTATGCTGGGCTATGCTGTACTAAACTGTGCTAAGCTGTGCTATGGGGTGCTATGCTGTGCTATCCTGGGCTATGCTGTACTAAGCTGTGCTAAGCTGTGCTATGGGGTGCTATGGGGTGCTATTCTGTGCTATGCCGTGCTATGCTAGACAGACACCATGGCTGTATTGAAAGTGACGTTATTTATGACCGTCCTCCAAATGAATAAAACGTGGTTCAAACGGATGATATATGATTGCTTTGAATATACTGTCAATATCGGCGTGTCGAACCTCACGTTTAGCTCACCTAACAATATTTCGTAACGTATATTGAATTTATTTACTCGGAGGCAGGTGTGTTCAGTTGGCGTTAAACTGAAGCTGAATAGTTTTTTTGTTTTTCGGTGCAAGTCCACGAATATAAGTCACCGGTCGAGGTAATCGATAAAGATTTTTAAACGGTTCTTCGACGAGGTAAATTGTTTTACGGATCGAGGGAAGAGCCACAGCTATGTGGGTCACACGGAATCCGGTGGAAATTTATCGAGTATCCTCGCTCCTGCCTCGGCTATCGTCGCTCTTTTTCTTCTTATCGAGCTTCTGTCCTCTCGGCTCTCTTAATCTTCCTCTCTTACTTCTCCCGTCTTCTCGGAACGCTTCTTTTTTATCCCTCACTCTACTCGTTTTTTACTATTTTTTTTTTTCAACTTCTCTCCTACCTCTCGCCTACGATGGAACTTTCATTGTTCCAGCGAAGAAAATTTCTATGGCGAATTCAGCACGGAAAATGGGAGACAGACTCTCGAGATATGAGCACTTTAATGAGTGTTCAGTTATCGATAAAGTTTCGTTATTAGACGCAGAGCTCTTGTTTTAGCTCTTTCACTTTTTTTTTTTTTAAACTTTAATGCCAATGGGATTGACCAATAATCCAATGGCTGCCTGGTTTACGAGATTTGACTCAATAAATGGTTGACATTTATTACTCATTTATGAATAGATGATTTTATTGATCAATAATTTATTGTCTCATTGACTAATTACTTTAATGCAGCATAAAATTCATCCTCGATGTACATATTGGAATAAGCCGAATAAGCTTTCCGTATTTAGGAAACTAATTTGCATATGAGTAATAGCCAATTTTGGGCTACTTATAAGCCAAAACAAAAGCTCTGCTCTTTTAAGTTGAAAAGTATAACAAGAAAAAAGTAGCGAACAATTTCCGAGTGTATTTTCGAATTTTTTCTGTCGAAGGTAATAAATATGTAAAATAACTTGAACCATCGATGAGCATTTTCTTATTAATAATATTCATCAATATTTCTAGAGCAATAAACTCACCGTTATCCCACGCAGCTTCCGTGGTCCGGAGAAGAGCTGCGAGACCGATGTTGTCTTTAGGCATGACTCTGTTCAGCATATTGTCGGAGCCCTCGGCATTTGCCATCGCCAATTGATTAAATTCCACGAGATGCTCCTTTATCAAAGTGAATCTGCAAAAGCGAATAGCTAATTAAATGTCGGATTATAAATTCCATTTGTCATCAACGCATAAAATAATCACACATTACGAAACAAAGAAAAACGTGAATTCCTCGACTTTGATTTTAAAAAAATGTATCCACGAACATGGGCGCAAGCTTGAAGCGAGGTTCTACTGTACATCCTCTTTTTATACTTGAACAAATGATTTTCGTGTTTTTCCTGTACAACATAAGTTAATCAAATTTTTGTTTCAATCAACAAAAAGCTTTATTCGATCCACATCTGTGGATAAATTTGTTATTTAACGTAAAAAATTGAAAAATATCATTTCTCTTTTTCACTTTATTGGGGAATATCGAGAACGATTTGACTGTCGAAAATTCAGATAGGCAAAGGTATGACTGTAGAGCACCCCTTCGTTGATATGGCGAAAGTGAACTGCTGCAGGTATATTCAAGTGGGATGCGATAGCGGCAAGTTCCGAAAAATATTTGCCACGTCAAGCGTCGATCTCGAGTTCGGAATAAGGTATTTCGATCTCCGGAAAAGGCATTCCCATCCGGGGTCTCCGATACCAGGCTCGACGTACGCTCTTTTTACAGAATAAACCGACGAGTAAGCAAGCGTATCACGTACAACATGTAGAATACAATTTCGTTTGGCGATGTGTGGCACGTAAGTCGAAAAGTACTTCCCTCTGGATGCCAACCCGCCTTTTCCCGAACCAGCACACAAGCTATCATCCGTGTTACATTGCTCCCTCTACCCCTTCCACACCGCGAAGCCCTTCCAGTAAACAGGATTAAATAAAAGTCACCAACGGAGGAACGACCTGACTGAAAGTAGTGCTTTTCTTTTTTACACCGTTCGAACAAGGATCGTGATAGAAATTTTGATGCTCGTTACTCGAAAAATGATTTCTATTGGAAATAAATCTTCGAATTGAAAAAAAACAAAAACAAAAAATTACCGAGGATCTAATTTTACCTGTAAACCTTCACATCACCAGATAAATTTCTCCTGATATCAAACAATTGTCAGGTGAAGTGATTTTTCTTACCTCAATAATCTCATTTCGTTCAGAATCTATTAATTAATAACACGTTTTGATAAAATAGTATTGCACTATTTATTCGACCATTTTCGAAAAAATTGAAACATCAATATTACTAGAAACCGGATGAAAAGTACCTATTAACAGAAAATGCACTTTTTCTGTATAAGTTGCAGGAAAAGAAACGTTTTTTTTTTAACTTTGTGCTTGCGCATAGCATAATAAGCACATTGTGCGAAGGTTTGACGTATATTAAGTTATTCCAAGGCTTCGAATTAGCGAAGCAATCGCTTCAAGGTTCCCTGATGCTAGCACAATAAACCAGAGACATAAGGTTGCAGCTGGCGATAACACTTATAATCCCGAGGAGTTAACGGCTCTCCGTCGTAAAAGTCGCATTTGCGATAAATATCGGAGCAAATCGCTGCGTGTGCGTTTGGGCTTAAAATAGCCTTATAACCCAATCGCGTATAACGTACTTCATCGATCTTCAGGATCCGAGTCCGGCTGACAATCGTATTTGCTGAATCGGAGCCCTCGGTTTTCTTCGCACGATCGTATATACCATTTGTGCGGTCTTTATTAACGTGAAGATTCCTCCGGAGTAAGGAAGAGCGGAAAAGCTGCGCTGGGATTTCCATTACCGTGAAAATGGTCATACAAATCACGACAATGCCTCAATCCATTTTGATACTCAAACGCACTCGGTGCATCGGAATTTCCTTTTATATCCTGAATTGCGTCTTTGATTCGAAATATACTGCAACGCACTGAAGTCAAGTGACGATTTTCCCACTCGTGAGCTTTCAGATATCAATCGAGCATATCACAAACGCTTTTGTAGTCCTTGCAGGGCGATACGAACGAGTTTCTATGGCACGAGGAAGAATGAAAAAAAAAAAAAAAAAAAAAAAAAAACCGTTCGAAGCAAAAGTGCCTTTATTGCTGAGAAACTCAATGACCCATTTGAAGCGTGTCGCTACTCTTCAGAGGGATCGAACGGTCCATTACTTTTCATCTCACGAAATATGTTTATTCAAATATTCAATGATTTAATATACATTTTTTTGTACACGTCAAAAACAAACGAAAAAATTGACAGAAGAAAAAAAAACTGTTTTCCACACGTAAATTCGAGACAAGGTTTTTCAGAAATCGAAGTAATGGTAAAAGTAGCCTTTACTTTCCCATGGACTATTATCTTCGTTTGGACATTTTCAAGCAAATGAGCGAGTAATTTTTTTTTTTGCTTGGATAAAGAATTTATTTACTTTCTTATAAGTCCTGGCAATCATTCTCTGCGTTAGAAAGTGTGACATTATTTATAGGATAAAGGGAAAAATAGGATAATCTCTCAAGATATTTGAAACTTGACTATTTTGATGGGAAAAAATTGTTTTCGAACTCGAAGAATTTGCTGAGAGAGTAGAGAAAATCAGAAGTTGACGTCGAGTCGCTGCCGCGAGTCTTGACGTTTATATTATGAAGAAATAAATGTAATGACTTCTTCGTAACCAATGGATGGTCAGAAATTCTATTTTTTATTTTTGGCTGCCCGAAAATATTATGTTTACGCCGCAGTTGTGACGGCAAATTGGCTGTGGAAAGTTGGAGAGGTGCAGCGAAGATTTATCAATGTTTTCGCTGTTATCGTCTTCGAATAATCTGACGAATCGCTAAGGCGATTGCTCGCGAGGAAAATGGAGGGTTTGTGGGCAGAGTTGTGGATAATAGTTGCTTCTGTTCCACGGAGAAGCTTCTGCTGTCTTGCTCGCGGTTATATTCTCTACGTAGGAAAGTTTCGAGGCAGAGTTCGCAAACTCGGAGGCATCGCACAAACGTTTCACGCCATTTCACGGGCGAGATCAAAGTATCGGGTCTACACGTTATAGAACTCCGAAACAAACTCGCACACAGCCGTCAACATTCTCTGAAACTTTATCTATCTGTTTGCCGTGGGCTTTATGCATTTTCGTTCACGTCCCAGATATTCTTTACCCTTACTATATATGGGGCATTCCATACGTTCTCGGGTCTGTCCCTCGACCTCTCGTATTTCACTTCCGCTTTTAAATGTCATTATTCTATGTATAAGAAGCAACCACAGTTTTTATTAGATTTTTTTTTCAAGCAATTTATATACTTATGATTACTTGACTCATGAAAAAATTTGATGCAAATTCCCCATGAATCCTGTATCAGATATCAATATTTTTAAGCTGCCAAAATGCTCCGGATCTTGGTTTTTTTGTTACCAATGTTTTTTTTTGCAAATCGAAATGTGAAAAAGTGTTTTTTTGATTTAAAAGAAAAAAAGTAAAAAATGAAATGCAGAATAAAAAAATCCGAAGAAATTTTCCATATTCCCGACGTATACAAAAATGTTTGCGGATTGTTACACGCGTAATTTTTTCAATTTTCGTTTTTATCGCTAATAAAGAATTTATGACAATTTCGGCGGATTTTTTAATTACGGCTCTCGATACATTGTAATTAATTATGAGTTTATAAGTTGCTTAAAAAAAAAAGACGAATGAAAATTGTGGTAGATTTTCAGAGAAGGAGGAATAACACAAAAATCGAGGATGAAATTGGGGCGGCCGAGGGTCAGTTGGTATGGAATGCCCCGTATATACGAGGAGTATAATGTATCAGCATAATATCGAAGTATAATGGGAAAGTTGATGTATCCACACCGGAATGGATATACTTCCTGCCATTGAAAATATTCGATTACTGTGTCAGAAGTATACCAATTTCACGAAACTTCTGCAATTTCACTGACAACATGTTCAACTTCAGCAACTCCTATTATTCTGATTTTGCGATCGTCAAGCTGCTGCGGCGAAGTTTGGGGCGAAAATGTTAGGCCTTGAGCACTGCTGACTACTTTTATGATATCACATAAAAAAAATGCGAAACAAAATATCCTGTGAGAAACATCCAACAAATCCAATATCAATTTTGGCTCCCTCGTAGACGAAGTTTTGTAAAACGTATAAAAGCAATAAAAAAGGTGTACTTCTTTTCGAGAAGAGCAAATAGCTCAATAAACTCCCTTCGTTGAAAGCCAAGTCGCATCTTTGAGCAATTAATGGGTACACTCAAGGAATAGCTCAATGTACATGGTATCTGGAGTTTGGAAGAGTCGAAGGAACGTGGAAAAGGTGGAAAAGTCTCTGGTAGATCGGGGAACGTTAACTGCGGTTTCCGATTTTAAAGTGGCTATTGGTAATTGCGAACTGTACGTGCAGTTCCGAACGGATCATCTGTCTATTTGTATATACGTATCTATTGAATATATATATATATATAGTCTACTGTCAGAGAGGCAGTGAAGTTAGGAAAAGAAAGTGGAGGAAAAAAAAAAGCTGGAAAGTGAACTCCTGGCAAGTTCACGTCGAACGTGAATTCGTGGTGTCCCAGGCCTTCATTCTTCACTCAACGTCAGAAGCTTCAGCATCGCTCGCCGGAACTACCATTTCGACTTTCATTAACTCACCAGCGAGGAAGCTTTCTAAAATATTTTTTGCTCCCCCGAGTTCCGACAAGTTCACTTGATAGTTCGAGTTGAAATAAGTTGTGCAAGGTTGAGCGAAGAAACGTCTGTCGAGAGGTCAACACACTGAAGTGAACCTGAACTTTAATATGGAATATTCTTTTACCCTTCTGCGAGAACAAATGTGAGAATTGGATTTTAATTTTTTTGTTGTTGTCGTAATAGCTTTGCGGGCTTTCGTTCAACTGTAAGTTCTCTTCAAGCTTCCGACATGTTCACGTTCACTGCAAGCTCGTGCCACGCCTCGGTTTCTCACTAAACTTCAAAAGCTTTCACACTCTCGCTCCAGATTCTCATGTTTGGCTTCCATTAACCTTCTGCAGCGACTTTTTTTTTCGTGCCGAAAACAATTTTCGGCAACTTCGGCTTTTCGGGCGACGATTTTTTCCCAACGACGTTCCTGAAGTGAGTACAAGTGGCGAGAGTGAAGAGTTGGGATTGGCGCTCACGTGGCAATCCCAACTCTTCAGCAAATTGGATCGCTTCTAGGGATCTCAGAAAATTTTGAGATCAAGGTCCGTGAAAATTTGCTGAAGATTTGGGATTGCCACGTGAGCACCAATCCCAACTCTTCAGCAAATTTTCACAGACCTTGATCTCCAAATTTTCTGAGATCCCTATAAGCGATCCAATTTGGGAGAAACGGAAAATAAACATGAGCGTGCGGATGAAGGAAGGTGTTCGACAAATCGTTTTCCAAATCTCGCGAGCACGTCGCTTCGAATCCGCGCAAAGTTCTGTGCCGGTACGCGGACGAATGATCGATGAGACTGTTCGTCGTTAAATTATTTGCAAAAAACGTGGCGTTTTTTTTTCGGATTCCTCGGTTGGGTATTTTGCGGACGCGTATGACGCATCGCCGGTTGAGAAATATAAACGAGATAAGAAATGTGGGGTGGATGAAGAGGTGTGAGACCCTGAAAATCTCCTATCGTGTCTTCGTACAAAGACTCCGGGAGTCTCGGCGACCGAGAGTGATGGAGTCTTTTTTTCGGATCGATCACGAGGACGGAATGCCTCGGGGGATTCTGTTGGCTGGTCTGTAGGATCTTCTATCTCATTTCTCCCATTTCTCCGCCCCTAGTTCTACTCGGTTCGTTTTTTTTATGTTGTCCCTTTCGCGACAAGTACACGACGGAGGAATGACTGGGAAACGACGATCCGGGAAATGTGGTTACTGGCGCAAGGGTTATCGGGGTAGAGGACTGAAAAGAAATAAGTGAAGACCCGAGGATGTCAGGTATACGTATAGGCAATGCGTTAAACTTACTTGGCTGTTCTGTAGAAAATGGCGCATCCGTCGACGTATTTGCGGTCGTTCTCAGCCATCGTCTTAGCCCGGGACTTGGGTGAGAATATCCCGTCGTAACCATCGTGCTTTAGTTCGGGAAGGAAGAAGTTGTAGAATTGATCTGTCTCAACTTCCTGAAGACTGATAAGATCCGCGGCGTAATGCCGGATCTCGTCGAGTATGCCCTTTTTCCGATATTCCCAGTCGAGTGCCCAACTCGGACAGTAGCCGTACATCTGTCTCGTCGCGTACTTGTCGCACAGTACGTTGTAGCACATCACAGTGAATATACCTGAAATCAAGAAAGATAACAAGAATCCGTCAGTACCTCGTTTGCGATAAGGACATCAAAGTACGAGAAAATTATGTTGCTGCATGTTAATTGATTTGATCGTGAAATCTGTTGGTGTTAACTAACAGCTACACCATCCCATTTTCGCGGATTGTCAATGGATTCTTATCAGGCGAAAATATCGAATTAACGTTGGATCGTCCATTTTGGAAATCCCGAGATTTAAAGCTCACTTGGAATGTCGGAAAAGCGATGCAACCTTAAAGATCAATGATACGAGTTACACAAGTGTTCCATGTTCCAAAAAGCATATCATATTGTATATCGATTGGTTTTGGTATTTGGGTTTGACGACCGATACTTTCTTAGGAAGAGACGCTACGATAGATCACTTTCACGGATCGAGCAACGACCAACGTTTCTCGAGCATCTCTGGACACTCTGTTCTGATCCTAGGATGCGCTTGTTCAACCCCAGGAACCCATCCGGGAATGAGACTTCTCTCAAGTTGTTTGGCAATTTGCGGTAGCCAACGGCACAACATTTAATTCCCCCGGAGAGAGGGTCTCGGTCTCTTCACTCGGTAACGACCCTCACTTCCTGGTACCCTCCTCGTTCGACGGTGGGTTCGTCCAGGAGATCTTGGTTCTGGTAGTGCAACGTACTTTGGCAAATCCTGGAGCGATAAGTCGTGCAATGGGAGCGTTGCGAGTTACGGGGGTTATATGTATAGTGGCCGGTGGTGTTCCTGGAGCTCTGGAGAATCGGAGAGGGTCGAAGAGGCGCTTACCGCGGTCGGTTAGCCCCCGGCAATCGCATTTGGGAATAGCTGGTGCATCCTTGAATGCAGGGGTAGTCTTGGGGGCTTGTGTTCCTGGAAGCCCGCGGGCTCCTCCCGCTCCCCACTAACCGCCGCACCAGGATATCTACCGAGCGGCAAACCTGAGCTACGAATAGGCAATAGACCGAGTGAACCGGCATTAAGTCTGGTCCCTGTTGGTCCGCTTCCACTTATATCTATATTAGAAGTCCACCAGAGTAGAAGCAGCTTCAAAATTACTTCCACGCGTGACGATAGCGATTCTCTGATTGGAAGGTAAGATCGTCAACGTTCCTCGGAATGTTGCTGAAGTTGTGGAGTGGGACAAAGCATGACCGGCGTAATGTTTGAAGTAAGTATTGAGTTAGCGTAAAAAAAATGGCCCGATTCAATATATATGTGACTGCTGAAAGAATAATTCAATTCAAGGTTCGTAAAATTCTTGAAATGATTATTGTAGGGTCATCGTTGAAATAATGTTGATGATACAAGTCAAGATTGAAGTCACCCCGATGGGTACGGTTGACGTAATGATTCACAAGATCTAAGTCATGATCCAGGTCCATAATCAAACCCATATGCAAGTCCATGGTCGAGTCAATATTCATGCCAATATTCTGGTCGACAATTGAGTCAATATTCAAGCCGTGGTTGACATGTTGATTGAATTTATGGTTGAGGTGAAGATCAAATGATAGTTATTGTATTCTGCTGTGTACCAGTTCAAAATAAGTGCATTCCGTATTGCCCTGTGTGACGCCTGAATCTGCACAGGTAGAGTTGTATCCGGGGGATTGCGCAGCTCGGGAATTGACGCTCGAAAAGTTTAACGTCGCATTGTTGTTCAACGATGACTGCAGTTGATATCTTGCTCGGAAAGCTCGAAACGTCCTGCGACGAGTTAGCTGAAGCGCACAGCCACAATACACGCGAGAAGGAGACGCCTGCCTCACGCGGACGCAGTTTCTTAGTTTTATTGCCGTAATGAAATGCCCACTCGGATCGTTTACGACTCACTTCGTCCCAATTGTGTTTCGCTGGGATCTTTCGCTTTCTCGTTCACCGGATCTCACGCTCTTCTCCCGATTGCCATGACCGGTAAGCACACGCATCACTTCACTCTCGGTATAACGGTCCGCGTTCCTCTCCTCGTTATACGCGTATCTTGTTACAAATCTCCTCAAACACGTCAGAATGACACATAAAATAGTTATAGGCTTCAGGGTCGTTTATTCAACTTGAGAATACGAGCTTTTACGCGGAATATCTCCATAAGGCAAGACCCCGATCGTTTTCCTTTTCCGCAAGATATCGCTTTTCTTGAGGGGCCTCCGTCATCACCCTTAAATTGCCACCTTAACGACTCAATTAAGAGATTGAATTTGAGACATTTGACCATCGACGAGCCTTCACGATAGCTACAATAGCAGCGGGTTTTTTCAATTGTTTTAATGCCGTGAAAATAAAAGCTCATTCGGATGAAGGGGGTCGAAGTAATTACCCACAAACTACGAATGTAATCACTCAATCGACACGTTACATCCTCGGGAACTTGACCTTTCTTAATAACCACGAAAGTTTGATTTTTTCAATTTATTTCAATACCGTCAAAAGTTCGTAATTCACTTTGACAGCTGTCACAGTGAATAAACGAAGTAAAAATCATCGAATAGAATAATAATAAACTACGAATGTAATCACTCAATCGACACGTTAAATCCTCGGGAACTTGAACTTTCGTAATAACTACGATAGTTTAATTTTGTTCAATTTATTTCAATACCGTCAAAAGTTCGTAATTCACTTTGACAGCTGTCACAGTGAACAAACGAAGTTAAAATCATCGAATAGAATAATGGGAATGAATAACGAATTTATTTACAGAATATTGACGGAAAATAATTATTAGTGAAGATAAAATTATTGCCCAATGTCGCTAAATTGTATATAATGACGAAAAAAATGTACTATGGCCTAACGAACACCGCAATTATTTTTGAAATTGCAGTCATTCAATTTTATTTCATAGCCATTTAAATAAAATCACGTCAAGCAACGACGTTGACTGCAATGGTGAATGATTTTAGCATGCCTTTCAGTTATTGTGCGACATTCCGAATTCGGTGAACCACGAAGTCTCAGGATAAGAGGATCAGTTGAAACCGTCTTGGAGGATTGCGAACGATGTATGCATAAATTGTCAAGCTCGTCAAGCACGTAGTTGCACCTGTACGTAGTAACACTTGCTGCGAGTAGTTCATACGAGCTGAATGTGCGAAGCGTACGTGGTACGAGGATACATAACACCTGTACACATATGTGCCAGCCATAGGTGGTAGTAACGAACGCGTGCTTGCAAGTTCTTGCTATGTGCTCACCAGCAGTGAATTATAACGCAGCTCTCGAAGTTATCTGACGACGAGAAGCGACTACAGGAGTCTTTGAATATGAATTAGAGGGGGAGAAGGAGGCGTGGGTTCTTAATACGATTTTCCTCATTTATAAAAGCTCGTCGTGTAAGCTAAGAGAAAAAAAAATTAACCAAAAATCTTCTTACCCTGAGAGAAAAAAGAAAATACACTAAATTATCTATTTGAAATTAATATAATTGAGTCAAGTTGATAAGGATATTATATATTTGAATCAATAGGAGCCCATTTAGTGAATAAAAATTAACGTTAAGAATTAATAAACTGTAATAAAAAGTGCTTCGATTTTTCTTGGGCAATAATTAAAAAAAAAAAAACATTCCGAATATTACTTCACTTTACAATGATTCTCCGGTTTCGCAACGACAATAAAAGCTGCGCTTACATAATACAGATTGCAAAATATACTAGCAGCTTCGATATATCCCAGAGACATATGCAGTTTGTTCTCGATCGCGAATTTGAGAAGTCCTCGAGAAAATGGTTAGGAGATAGTGAACGAGAACGATGGCAGAGGAAAAGTGGTCGTTGTGCGGGGGTGGGGGTGGTGAATATGCGAAGCGATATCGCAACTCCTTCGCTTCACTGGATAGAAACGAAGTATTACTACCCACTTCTTGTTATCGAGATAGAGGATTGAGCTTACAAATCGAAGGGAAAACTCTTCGGGAACGAGGACGAACGGTTTTTACCTTTTCTTTCCTTTTATCGATCGTCGATATTACGCTTTGCGCGAGTGTATCGGTAACTCGCGAAAAATCCGAAACGCATTTTTCACGATTTCTGCAGTTACGAGAAAAACCTTCCAACGTGCCTCCAACCCCCCGCCGCACCCCTCACACCCTCCCACTCCTCGTAACCCCTAACCCCTTCACTATACCCCGTCTCCTCGCGTCGAGTGAGTTAAGGGAGTGAGAGATTCGAAAACCAGCCCCGATCTCAGCGATATGTATACGCTCGAACTAATTTCTAGCGGAAAGGGGTCTCTCGCGACTCCTCGAGAACGATAGACGACCTCGAGCAGCGGAGCAATTGCAGTAAATCAGTGGTTCTATTACCGCGAACGGGCATTGGCGACCAGAGCGGTAGAGCATTGGTGGGTACGTGGAGAGTCGTAGATAGTCGTAGCGTATTGGGGGGTAGGAGTTTCGTAACCCGGTTATACGGAGTGTAAATAACCGGACGTGTGCCACTGCGAGTTCCGGTGTTGTACGTACATATGCGTACACATTGGCTAGTATCCGCCGCAATCCAATAGCGTAAATAGGCATGTACATGATAAGTTCATTGCTGCGGGTTCACAGCGTGTATCTCAGGCGTAATTGCCGAGAAACGACACGAAGATGAAACCGTAATATTGAGAAGATACGTTGAGATAGTGAGCGACCGTAAATATTGGATTAGCAAACCCATTTATTCAATCTTCGAGCTACTATATCTGAGGTAATTTGTTTTAAATCATTGCAAAGTAATTCGTACTTTCCTCAAGTATGAAAATGACCTTCTAAACTGGTTTAATTTTGTTTTTTTTTGTTATTTTATTGTAAAAGCAATGCAAATCTTTTCAGTCAAGACTAAAACCATTCAGGGCGATGAGAGACCTTCAACCGGTAATGTTGATAATCTATTTAACGAAGAGTCACTTATAGTAGACGGAAATACCGCTATTACTGGCTTACTTATGAATGAATAAATTTATTTATTTTTTTTTTTTAATGAACTACGTAAACGAAGCTAATAAATTGGGCCGTTGGTTTTTCGGGGCTTGAAAATTGTAATAGCCAATTATTATAATTTCGAAACGATTACGAGGTTCCAATGCTTGGATCATTTCTCGACGGTGAAACCACTTTGAACAATGGTTTTCCAGGTGTATCACGTTTCCTAATGATCTCAGCCTCATCAGAGCCCGGTTACTGCAGGAGATACTCCTAATATCCTCGCGCGAATATCAATCGTCCGTGTCATCTGAGGAAGACGATGCGCAGTGCGATCATCGTGGATCGAGCATGTGGCTAATCCGCGCGAGTGTTGTACCGGTGCCAGAGGTGCCTGAGGCCGCCACTCTCGGTCTGTTGGTTAATAACCCCTCATCCCCACCCCCACCCACCCCCCGTGGCCATTTGGAAGATAACCTGCGTGGAGCTATGCCCGCGAGTGCATTAGCTTAATTGCAACAGAGCATCTAGGCAACCACCACAGCATTGTGTGTATAGCGAAATGCACCACACGCAGGTATATCATCGTTGTTCCAAGAAGTGAGCCGAGAGGCTTCTGATATATGCACATCCCCCGTCGTCGGCGTCTAGCAACGGGGCGTCTTATTACCAAGCGCCGTGGAGGTCCCGTCGGGTTCTCTTGAATGCACATTTGTGCAATACTGAGCAATGAAAATAAAAAATTCAGTGCACTGTCAACGTACCCATAGTACACCGAGCCAAGAGATTTTGTTGATTGCAGGGAAATCGGTGGATGGAGTTTTTTTAAGAAACTGGTTTCGAAGAAATGGGTAGATGGTTTGTTAAAAATTGGTTTGAAAGAAATGAGTAGATGGATTTATTTAAAAATGGTTTGAAAGAAATGAGTAGATGGATTTATTAAAAATTGGTTTCAAAGATATGGACGAATGGATTTATTAAAAATTGGTTTCAAAGAAATGGGCGAGTGGATTTATTAAAAGTTGGTTTCAAAGAAATGGGCGAGTGGATTTATTAAAAATTGGTTGCAAAGAAATGAGTAGATGGATTTATTAAAGAATGGTTTCAAAGAAATGAGTAGATGGATTTATTAAAAATTGGTTTCAAGGAAATGGGCGAATGGATTTATTAAAAATTGGTTTCAAAAAAATCGGTGAATGAATTTTTAAAAAAATGGTTTCAATGAAATGGGTAGACAGATTTTTATTTTCAAATTGGTTCCAAATAAATTTATGGCTTGATTTTATGTGTATAAACAACGTTGACCAAGATTATTTGGAAAAGTATAAGAAAAAATTGGGAAATTTGTTTTCCTTTTTCTCTTTCTACCATTTCATGGTAAGAACAATTGTTGCATTGCAGAAGTACAAAGATCTATGCATTTTTCAGAGTAGGTTGTTAACACAGCCATTTTCAAAGTGATGGATATCCTCTTCCTACTACATTTTCCTCCCACTCGGTTGAGAGTCGTTCACGCGGATCGTGTTAAGAGGGCATTATTCGGGCTCGATATTGCGTGAGATATAGGCCGTTAATGGGCGTCTCGGGACGTCTTCCGGACGACACGTCGGCTTCTATATTTCCTGCATATATCGGCGTAGTCGGCACTTATACATATATTTTCCAGGGAACTTGGAGGCGACAGAGACAGTGATATATATTGCAACTTGAAGAGTTCTTCATGCCCACAAACGTACAAACGATCAAACGATAGAATGAAAAAGTTTCTACTTTCTTGACACATTTTCCAATGGATTCGTAAAAATCTATGAAAGCACCATTTATAAATTACCAAAAAAAAAAAAAATTCTAATTTTCAACCACAAGCAAATTATTTATTTTGTGTATTTAATTTATTTAATTTATATAATTTATGTAATTAACCAATTGTTTACAACCAATAGCGATTTTATCAGGCAATTTATTCTGCGCAGTATAAAATATTGAATGTGCTCCAAGATCGAACGCATTTAAATCAGTTCTGCTTGGAAGGCGGCAGCACGTGTAACAGTAATGCATTTTTCAAAAATCTCTCATTTCAAAAGAAACATCAGACGCAACGTGGTATTTTGCCACGAATTGATGAGGAGTGTTTTTTTTTAAATCCGTACCCACCAATCTAAAAAATGTGCAATGGCAAATTCCTTAAATTCGTTCAAGGATCGGGTGTTGATTAGTCAAATTTAGCAGCATTTGGAGTCGTCGAATTATCATTTCCATTTGAATAGTCGATTGCCCAGAAGCGCATACATTTTTCGCTTGAAATCACCAGGAAGCGGAAATCAATGGTTACTGTATCGTGCAGTTTATTCTGGATAGTAGAGAATTCGATTTGCTCAGCCCGTCGTCTAATGCGTTAAATCTGTCGCGGAAAACGACGGTGTATATAACGAGAACGAGGGTAAAAGCTGCTTTACATTTGCCTAGCCGTAACGATAAGCTCGATAAGACTGAAGAGGAGAATTGAAAATCGAGCGAGGCCCCGATCGCGGAAAGAGTATTGAGTCGAGATAAGAAAATCGTACATAGCGGATCGAGCTCGCATTGACGTTGGCGTTACTCACCCTCTGCTAATGCAATTTGGTGCACCGTCAAGTGCATCACGAGGTACACGTTCACGCGCCGTTCTCATAGACGTTTTGTTGCAGTCCACGGGCAGAGTAGCTCAGTGCACTTAACCGTTTACGCATCGAGGTTCGATTTACTATCGAGAAAAATCTTCGACTAGAAAAGGCACCGAAGGTTTCTCGCGAGAGACGAGAATTCAATGAACCGGAACTCTGAATTTACATGCGGCGGAAATACTAAAAAAAGGGAAAAAAGTGAGTTCGTAATACACCGAAAAATCGACTGATTATGAAAATGATCGTGTTACATTATATTTGTGTTAGCAAAAAAAAGTGTGCAGTAAAATTGATTAAAATGACCATTGATGGAAATTGAGTAAAATTGAAAAAAAAAAAATATTTATGCTGTCATTATATTAACGAAGGAGTTGCTGAGCCGGCATAATTGTTTTCTCCTTGAGCAAAATCATTAAAATGACGTTACAAGGTAATGAAATATTATATCGGATTATAATTTGTTATAAGGTCGGATAAAATTCTTTTGCAAATAGCGTTGAGGAATATAAATCCATGCAAAAAAAATTATTACATAAAGCATCAAAATCAGCACTACTCATTTAAATAACTTTTCCGAACGACCAAAATTAGTGTTCCATAAATTGTTATGATATTTCTCAAGACGTTCGGTGTTTAGAAGAGGACAGCATGGATTCTGCACGTTCGGAGATTTTCTCGTTTACTTCTGGTGTATTGATGGTGAAGTCGGTGGGCAGATGGAGAGCTGATTCTCGGAACAATAAGTGCGGGGTTACGGATGACAGACTACGGATGAAATTCTAGATTGGACCTCTGTTTCTCATCGTTTATTTCCTCTTCTCCTCTTCTTTGCGTTTCCTTCTCGTACAGTGGTAGTTCCCGAAGAGAAATCTGATCGAGAGTGGGTCAGGTACGGTCGAGTAGCTGCGAAAACTGGGAGGAAATGATGGGAAGAAATAAGAGAAAGGAAGAAAAAGTGAAGAAGAGAAAAAAAAAAAACAATAAGCACACAAGTAACAGGAAGCATTGAGGAGAGTAAAAGGTCTGAAAACTTGACGAAAAAGCGAAACTCTCTACTCCCTCACGCTAATCAATTTTTCCCACTTCATTGCGACCAACATCTTGTTAACGTTCTCCCGGTAGCGAGAAACGTCGCACGAGGGTCCAAAGAAACGGGAATCTCTCCGCAAGGCTAATATGATCAAGAGTCCTATATACACTTTGATGGTCTCCCGCTGGTTCTATTTCGCTTGGTTTCCGTATTCCCTTTGGCGAGCGTCGCAAGCTCCCTTTTCCGCCCAGTAACGAAGCCTCGGATCCCCAGGAAATAAAGACTCCAAATCTCGTTATTGATATTGATCATTTTGCCAGGAGGGTAGTAACAACATTTTTTTTTTTCAGGATGAAAGGTTACAAGGATATCCTGGTCCCTATATATACCGTTAAGTCCTGGTTTAGGGTCGAAGTATCGGTAATGCCAATTTTATTAGCCACGTCGAAAACTCGAATTTATCAAAATTTATCAGTATTCGGAAATTCCTCAATACCGAGGGAAGTTTTCGGTGAACTGATTTCATTGATTGTAATAGCACTAAAGAAAAAATGGTAACTATTGTTACCAATTTTGTACAATTGGTAACACAAAACTATCGAATAAAACGTAAATGTACAATAGGACTTCCATTTTCAAAATCCTATTATACAACCAAAACTTTGATTAGCTAAATGAAATCTCCGCATTTACCTCGAAATTATTACGAAATTTCCCAAAATAACTTATCTTCCCCCGTCGGTATTGCATTCAATAATTAATTAAGCGAAATGATTTGTTCACTGGTCGTTTTATCCTAGGCCACATTGCAAGCTTCACGAGATCGGTGCTCATCTCGCGGTACAATTTCATCGGGAGGTAAACGCAGGCGGAAGGATCTGAGCTTCGGATGCTGCACTTTGGTCCATAGTCCGTCTGTCCCTCCGTCGGCGAGTGTGCGGAGCAGAGAGCACGGCCTGTTAATCACTTCAGCACGGGCAAAGTGTTTACCGTGGAGAAATACGTGGTAGCACGTTGTCCCCCTCCCCCCACCCCCCATGCACCCTCAGAAGCGTCCATCTCATATCTCGAGGCTGATAAGCGAGAGCGAGAGGAGCGAAGATCACGCAAGGGAAGTACACACGAAGTTTGGAGAGATAGTGGCGCTCGTGTTCGACAACGACCGAGGCAACGTCGACCCTCGACAATTCGATCGTAGAACGCGGCGCGTATCACGCTGAAGAGGATATCGAGAGTCAAGAGGTGGAGAGAGCGAAGCCAGAGCCAACCTTCCTCCTTCCTTCTTCCCCCTTCGCGTGGAGATCTATAGAGACGATTTACGGTACAGCGAAAGCTTACCGGAAACGAGATAAAAGCACATACATTGTTATATCCCCGCACATCGACGTGCTTTTTTATTTTTTAATTTTATTTTTTTTTTCCGTTCCTTTTTTCGCTAACTTCATACCACTTTTCACACAGTGATGCTGTGCGGTGTTTCCCATTTTATCTTCTTCTTCTTCTTCTTAGGGTTGATCGAGTCGAAAGCTCGGTGCTGTACGTTGTACGTATAGTGTTATGACCGCGATCGTAGCAGCAACAGCTCAGCTATGACGATGGCAAAGGTCGATCACCGCCTGTACGTGCTTCATCATCGGTTTATGGCTTGGATCGCCAAAGATCGCGAACGAAGTCGCTGCTAAAGCCGCTCGAGAGCTTTTGTGTCACGGCAGATACACGACGAGTGAACGAAGCCTCCTGGGCTACCAATTTATATATGTATGCATGTACGCTATATTGTAGTATTTTATGCAGGCTTCACCTTAATTTTTAATATTCATATATGGTATATGACTTAATATTAGTGAAGTGTAGATGAAATCGTGTTTTTCGATCTCGAGAGCTTAATGGAGATATTTTATCGGCTTATCCGACGTTAAGCTGTGGAGCTTAAGTTGAAAAAGTCACGTAGCAGCTGAAAATTCGACAGATTTTTTTTTTTCACCCTACTTCATTGTTGAGTTCCTACATAAATTGTTCATTGTCTATATATCCCATATATTTTTTTTAATGCAGGAAAGGCCTGAAAAAAAAAACTATACTCACAAATGCACTCTTCGACACCTAAAATAAAATTCGACGTCCAGCAGTCAAATTTTCTCACTGGTTTCGTCTGAAAGTTACGATTTGGAAATTTTACTTTTTACCCCAAAACGTGCATATTGCAGAATTGTAATGTACTCGATGAGATGGGAACGGAAAATTTAAACGATTTTCGATAAATCAACACAGTTTTTTCTTTACCACTTGTTTTCGATCAATCGAATAGGCCGGAATAATTAAACGTATCTGCTTGAAATTGTATTTAGGTTTTTTTTTTCCGGATTAAGGATTTTATGGATTATTATAAATCTGGGTGATAATCGAATTGAGTCGCTCAATTTTCTTCAGCAAATACACGAACGCTCGAGCATTCTGGATTTATAACGATGCCATATATTCCGATCCCTCAATCGCTTACATCTCATGAATTATCGCGGTGTAAAATTGGTGCACAGAGTCACGCTCACGAGACGCTCACGCACGCTCAGCATGCGGTCTCTCATTCATTCATCCGCAGTTCCCGGCGTCGGGCCCCGAGCAAGAAATATGTATCTAACTAATGAAGTGGCCCCGCCGGAGGTCGTCGTCGTCGTAACACGTACGCCATATATATGCAGGTTATTACACATGGTATGGCGAAAGACCCGCGACCTGCCTCAATCCAATCGAGCAACCGCGAAACCAGTTTTGTATGTTAACAGAAAATTTGCGGAAACCTGAGAATTCGCACTTGACTGAGAGAAAAAAGAAAAAAAAAAAAAAGTGAAACCCGCTCTACTAATACTATTAAATTTGATGGTGTAGTTATTTTGTCTTATCTATATTTTTTATTGTAAAAAATGATTACAACATCCAACATTGATATTTCATGTACGTGCGTATCATCTATGATACCCTGTACCGTAGAATCGATAAATTAATTTTGTTTTTCAATTTCAAATATTCTCGTATTAATTGGAATTGTGCTAATTTATTCATTGCCCATCGATGCGAGGGAATTTTAATTATTTACAGCATTATCGGAACCGTTATGCATGCTTATAAATAATTGATGATACAGGAAACGATAAGAGGACTGCGATATTTTTTTTTTTCATTAAACATTCAATTTCTGGGGTTATAATCAATTTGATATCGATGTTTTTGTAGCAATATTCGCGTTTGGAAAATGGTGCGAATGTGAAAATGTTTTTTTTTTGTCGTGAGTGTTTATTCGGAAAACGATTGGTTTGCTTTTTCACAGATTTTCTCTACAATCTGAAATCCATGTTGCTAACTAGTTGTTTAAAGATTGATAACAAATTATCTGTTAGCCGGAGAAAAAAATTAAGTAAGGGCGAAAATAATGGCTCGGTCACAAGTTGCAAAATTCAACGTTTTCGAAACTCGTGATAGTCTATGAAAAAAAGTATTTAAATGCCCTTGGCCATTTAAATAATACACAACACTGCACATTGTTTCTTCGTCATTTTTTACGTTGCACAAAGTTTCGTCTGTAATTCCAGCACTTTTATCAGTTAACTCATATTTCAACTTCCTGTGTACTTTTTTTCAAAGACTAATTCAACCCTCGACAATTTTTTGTTTCGTTTCAAACAAAAGCTTCTTATCGGTTAAAGCTCGTTTTTTAGTTGATGAAAATATTATTGTCAAGAAAACTAGGAGCCATCGTTACCTCCATGTTCAATAATTGGGACACCGCGGTATGCAAAACAGGTAGCGGTGCAGTCTCCGAATGTTTGTCGGTGAAAATGTGGATGGGATGCGCGAAAAGTCGATTCTGTATATTTCTTTCCCGGAGCTTTCCTAATTGGCTGCTGGGAACGCGGTGAGTCCGGAACCGCATGACGCAAGCGGCAAGAATTCCGAAAGAAAGAGAGAGAGAGAGAGAGAGAGAGAGAGAGAGAGAGAGAGAGAGAGAGAAACAAAAAACAAACAAAAAAAGGGGAACGCTAAAAAAAATAAACGACGCCTCCTCGGGCAGGTCGTCGTTAGGAAAACCGCGAGCGATAAAATTTAAGCTCGACGGGGACGCTCTCGACTCTTCCAGCCGCAGGCGGGCATTTACCATTCGGTAAACATTGTGACTACGCTTTTTCTTCTCCAACGAAACAGAAGAAAGAAACATAAAAAAAAAAAAAATTGCGTCAACCTGCTGCTGAAAAAAAATCCAATAAATCGACGCGGCGCGAAAATTCCGACCAACAAATCATCGAATATTTTTCCTTGGAGCGAAAAATTCTCGCGGTTACGCAGACGATCAGCTTATCCCCTACACAAAATTAAATTTCGAAGCCAGACAAACTGCAGCTTTCACACTGAACGCTGGAGAACTGGAGCACGGCTAAAAAGGACCTGGTCAAAAATTTGTCCGGTTATAAATAATCGAATTTGTTCGTATATACGATAACCAAAATCGTTGAGCCCTCAGTTTATCGCGTCGTAAATAGCGACTTTCGCCACGTTCATCGATTTCGCATTCTACAGTTCAATTTTTATTTAATTTTCCCATTAGTTGTTTGGAGCCTTCGGATATTTATAAAAATTAACAGAATTTTTCTGATATTTGAGAATAACTTCTGCAAAATTTACCGATTTTTTATTCCGCCCAGATTTATGGGACGATCTCAAAATAAAAAACAATTACAATGCAGCTACAAAATTTTTGCAGGTTCATTTTGAAACTCCAAAAACATTTTGAACGTTTACGATAAAAAAATAAAAATAAAAAAAATTGGCAATACATCGTTTCACAGGACAAAACTCTACATTGACAGAATTCTACGCAGCAAAATTGTCCACATTTTCAATTCGACCATAATTCACAACGTTACGCTGACTCGACAGACGAGATCTCTTCGTGGCGTGAACTTTACACCTCAAGTCTCGACGCGGCATTGATGTATCGAGTGTAACGAGAGCAAATGGAATTAAACGACAGAGTTGAGTAGAGCGAATTGGAGTTACCTCGTAACAATCAGTCCTCTCGCTAACGATAATAATATACACGAATAACGATGCAATCATTTCGCTCGGTGAGGGAACGCGTTTGGTCAGCCGCGTAATAACCACGATTCGGGTAACGTATGGACGGTGGACACGTGCATCCATTCGAATCGATCTAAGGCATAAATTATATAAACGTATGTGTGCATCCGTGTGGCTGCTCTGCAGGGCTCAACGAACATTATCAATTCAGTCCTCAAATGTATGCATTTATGGTCCTAAGAGAAATAACGAGCTCTAACATTGACGAGGAATTGACGCGCGACACACTGGGTCTACTCCTGGGTTTACTCTCCGGGGAAATCCATCAGTGATACGAGTGGATAATCAATAATAGTTGAATACATATGTTCAGCCAGTGAATATGCAGCATTCAAGCCGGTTTACGATTGATAACAGCGTATACGTAGATCCACGAAATTGCAACTTCAGCCTGGCGAACATTTCGCATGAATTTCGGCTTTCACGTGGCCTTTCGATTTTATATTTATTTACGCCGAAATAATGCAAGGATATCGGTCTAAAATTGACTCGACGTCACATTTCTAATTGACTCGAAGATTCATGACTTCGTTGATGAATTCTATGAGTGAGTGGAACGAAGGAATTGGATTGAGTATTTTACCCAATCACGATCATTGATTTATTGCTCTAATCAATAAAAATGCAGCATTCGACAGATAAAATAAGACGTCGAACACGAAATTTTGTTCATTGGTTTCGTCTAGAGGCTACGAGTGAAAAAAATAAATTGCTTTTCAAGATTATCATTTTGTGCGTCTTCGTATTTCATAAATTGATAATATTGATTCAAGTCATAATTATTATGAAGACTTTTTTCAAATACTTAATATACATTTTAAAGAATTCACTCATTATAAGTTAATAGAAGATGGACGCGAGAATATTATGTTTTCGAATGAAAAATGAAGGGAAAATATGTCGTTTTGAATGAAAGATCGTATGAAATATCCTGTAAAAATCGTGTATACAATAAAGCATCGTAGTCAATGGTACTCATTGGTTGCTTCCATCGGTACAATATAATAGGATAGCATTATAAATAATGAATAGCGGAAAACTATAATGAAATGATTTATCGTTTCTATTCCAGTGGTACAGAGCTACTGACAATGGTTTTCTTTTTGGCTGACGAGGTTTGCGGTCGGTGCGCAGTCGGCAGCGAACGCACGCAGCGTCTCAGACGCACACTCGGACGGACATTCGTATTTGTATCTGCAATTCTGTTGCCGGGAGGAGGCGCAACGTGTAGCAGGACAGTGCGCGGTGGTACGCGCGGACCAGACCGCGTAATAAATCTGTCCCAGATGGCGAGCTATTGCTGCAAACTCTCTGCGGGCAACAGGAGGCGAAGCGCGCACCGCGTGCGCCCCGGGGCCAGCGCGGAGTCCCACCTTCGCGAGGAAAATCGTCGTCGCCGCGGTCTTGTAGGTCGCATCGGACCAACACCGACGACGACGGCGATGGTCAAGGTGGACGCGTTGAGGAAGGTTAAAGTATGTTGCGTTACATATTTTTCCTTTACAAATTATGTTTGTCGAACTGAACAGGATTGGAAATAATTGAAGGTAATTGAAAATAATAACAAATAATCGTAATTAATTGAGAGTAGTAAATACTTGTAAGTAATTGAAAATAATAACAAATAATCGTAATTAATTGAGAGTAGTAAATACTTGTAAGTAATTGAAAATAATAACAAATAATCGTAATTAATTGAGAGTAGTAAATACTTGTAAGCAATTGAAAATAATAACAAATAATCGTAATTAATTGAGAGTAGTAAATACTTGTAAATAATTGAAAATAACTGAAAATAATAGAAAAGTTGTGGAATACCTATTCCAGTCAGGACAAAATTGATCGGTGGGTCAAAGGGTTAATATTATTGAATACTCTAGCCCACAAAGGACTAGGACATATCTTAAGAGAGTGTTTATTTATGCAGCTTTTATTACTTCTGTTCGTAAACAGCTGGCGAAGAGCCTGTGTGACTATGTGTTGTTCAGCGGCATGCCGGAAGTCATTCGGCGATGCATGGCATATGCACGCACTGCGATCAGTGACAAAGTGAATGATCGAGGTCCTCGTCGCTACTAGCGATTATTTAACAGCGCCGTTTTCCCTTACAGAATTTCAATCGACATCACACGCCACGAAGAATGATCGACGGCGATTATGAAATAAAATAGGACGTCGCATACTCCAAATCTGAATTGCCACACCTCAATAATAAATACAATAAATAAGTTAGAAAAAAATTATTTTTAGTTCAAACTCCACCAATTTTACGCAAAAACGACTCATTAAATTTATTCCATCAGCAGGAAAAATAAAAATGAGGGGTTGTTTTTATTTTACAACAGAATAAAAAAGTAAAAATTGACATCTCCAAAAAAACTAAATTCAACGATTTCTCAGATTTGGATCTAGATTTTTTTAAACATCGCGATTTTTTTAAGTTTTCGAGGACTAAAAATCTTCATTTATATTAAAGAGGATACCATGATCTCAAAAAATCTCTACCAACAATTTTAGTGTCAATTTCAATTTTGTTGAATTTCGGGGGAAAAAAATATAATGACGAGACTATTTTGTATGAAATATTTCAAATGAAAGATCTATTGAAAGAAAAAAAAAAATCGCCTGTAATTTTCACTGCAATTTATGCCATTGTTACGTATCAGAGGATCGACTCCATTATCCACATTGATCGTGGATACATGCGTGTGACTGTTGCGAAGTATTCCATCACTTTGGCGGCAGTAAAAAATGACGATGCTCTGTATTGCCGCGAACAAAATTCTGCAGGGTATTATCGTTCCGTAGATTTGTACGATATATTATCTCAATTCGTTACATTGCGCCTTCCGTTCGTCCTCCCGATTATCAATTAGAGGTGCTGTTTGTTATTATTACCATTGTTATCGTTATTATTAATATTGCTGATTATTGCCGAAGCTATTAGGGCCCACCCATTAATATCATCGCACCGAGAGCGAGGCGTTAAGAGAGGGCGAGAGGATATATCTCTCACGAAGAGCAGCTACACGAAGAGGTCCCCGCGGGCATTTATATTTCGTTCCGTCACGCATTGTACTCTCGTAACATGTTGTTAGTTAGCGGTAAATTTGCAACATGGATGATAAGCTCGAATCTGTGGGTTTCTTCACTTTTTATAGACAACTAATGGTAAATTATCGATATTTAGATAAAACTCAACATTTCCGATCTTAAATTAACTCAACGTACGTAAATTTAACCTAATCTCTCTTGACGTAACACAACATTACCAAACCTAACTTGATCTCATTTATCTTGACCTCACTTTCGTCTAAAACGTTGTAGTTCGTTCAAAATGTTGAGCATTCATTCGAGACATATATCATTTTTTTAAATAACATTTGTTTGTTAAGGATCGAATGAATTTTATAATTTTTTATTAGCCGAGAAAACAAAATCGAATATTCGACTTTTTAATGGAGTGACATATTCACTTCTTCAAGAGTGTAAAAGATTCACTTTTTTAGAAATGAAAAAAAAAAAAAAATGTCAACTTTTTACGAAAGTGGAATTTGCAGCTTTTTTGCAAGTGCATAATATTCACTTTTTCGAAAAGTAAATAGTCGCTTTTTCGGTAAGGTTCACTTACAACTTTACGAAAAAATGAGTATTGACTTCGAAAAGTGAATTTCCACTTTTTCAAATTTAGAGAGAAAGTTAACCTATTCTGTACTATGATCTCAATCACAATTTGACCTCATCTGAAATATATATATATATAATTTTTGACAATACCACTGTACCGATATTGACTTTTTCACGTAATTATACAGAGCCGTCCATTAAAACCCATTTAAACGAGATATCGTTTATTTTGTTATAATAACAATAACGACGTCCAAATGATATCGAAATATTTGACCAGTGACACTAGTATTTGCGGTTCAAAGCCCCTATAGAAATTTCTCTTCCTCTCCACCGCCGCGTCACCAATTTACTTCCATTATCGTGGTAAATGGAAATGCGCGTGATTTAGAATACGCCGCGTGTTCAGTTAACATGGATTTGTAAATAAATCAAACTGCACTCACATGTGGGTCTCGTCCTGTTCGGCCTTGTCAAGGGAATCCATGGCCTCTGCGGGGGATGATTCGCTGTTACTGAAACCAAAAGCAAATAATGATAATTACAGGTATGTTGTGTCGTTGGAACGATGGTTACCGAAATGTGTGGCTGCGATCAAACACGGGTAATGGACAGCAAATTGTAATCAATGGACACGACAATGAACAACAAAAATCTCGGAAATTCGACGCTTTGTAGATGTTTATTGAATATTCTCTTTCATATACGAACTGTTACAACAAAATTAATTAACGACGTTATCATTGTTAAAAAACATTTTTAAATACACTTTATCACTGAACATCGGAATCCAATCGATCGACGGGTTTATTAGGGAGCCAATCGACGTTCTATCAAAAGATTCTGAAAAATGCAATATCGTCGGAATGTCTTCAGGGCATCCGGCTGAAATTTTTGTCGAAGGGGATTGAATGGAGAGAGCGAGGGTGCTTTTAAAAAAATCATTAAACCAACGAAGTCGAAGCCCCTTCTGCGGCGGGTTTTCGGCTAATATGATCATGAATCTTGGCAATGTGCTTTTATCCACACTCTCGTTCTCCCCTCCGGAGCAAATACAGCCGGGTATGTACATACATGAAATTATTAATTCACGAGTGGAGAAGATTAAAAATTCACGAGCGGCTGAACGTGGGAGGCTCGGAGCTGTCGTCTCAAGACGTGCCAACCTCCTGCTACAAAATGCCCTTGTGTTTCCCGCCATTATGTCCGCCGGAAGCGCCGGAACTTCGTCGTTGGGACGACATCTTTAATGATTCCTACCATCAATAACATATAGACTCTCTGTTAGACCGAGACTATATTTCAAGGCAAGTCCTGAAAATTCATTCATCGTCCACTCAAAGAATCCCTAGAAATTCCACGAATTTTCTCGATAACGAATGACGTTTTATCTTTTTTCTTCATCTCCACTCGATGCATAAATTTCATACGAATTCTGCATAAAGTTCAAGTCTATGATAAATACGTCTCAAGACATGCCAATTTCCTGCTACAAAATGCCCTTGTGTTTCCCGCCATTATGTCCGCCGGAAGCGCCGGAACTTCGTCGTTGGGACGACATCTTTAATGATTCCTACCATCAATAACATATAGACTCTCTGTTAGACCGAGACTATATTTCAAGGCAAGTCCTGAAAATTCATTCATCGTCCACTCAAAGAATCCCTAGAAATTCCACGAATTTTCTCGATAACGAATGACGTTTTATCTTTTTTCTTCATCTCCACTCGATGCATAAATTTCATACGAATTCTGCATAAAGTTCAAGTCTATGATAAATACGTCTCAAGACGTGCCAATCTCCTGCTACAAAATGCCCTTGCGTTTCCCGCCATTATGTCCGCCGGAAGCGCCGGAACTTCGTCGTTGGGACGACATCTTTAACGATTCCTACCATCAATAACATATAGACTCTCTGTTAGACCGAGACTATATTTCAAGGCAAGTCCTGAAAATTCATTCATCGGCCACTCGAAGAATCCCTAGAAATTCCACGAATTTTCTCGATAACGAATGACGTTTTATCTTTTTTCTTCATCTCCACTCGATGCATAAATTTCATACGAATTCTGCATAAAGTTCAAGTCTATGATAAATACGTCTCAAGACGTGCCAATCTCCTGCTACAAAATGCCCTTGTGTTTCCCGCCATTATGTCCGCCGGAAGCGCCGGAACTTCGTCGTTGGGACGACATCTTTAATGATTCCTTCCATCAATAACATATAGACTCTCTGTTAGACCGAGACTATATTTCAAGGCAAGTCCTGAAAATTCATTCATCGTCCACTCAAAGAATCCCTAGAAATTCCACGAATTTTCTCGATAACGAATGACGTTTTATCTTTTTTCTTCATCTCCACTCGATGCATAAATTTCATACGAATTCTGCATAAAGTTCAAGTCTATGATAAATAAAGTTTCAAATGGCAATCACAATGTTCGCTCGTGTTATATATTTCACGAGAGTCTCATAAATCGACACTTTCATTTTATTCAATTTATGGAATTACCAGAAACCCTCTCAAGAAGTCGAGCGCGAGTAAACGAGTGAAGAAATACGGTACGCGGTGAAGAGAAGAGAGTCCGTGGGTAGCGGGAGAAACTGCGGTGCGAGCAACAACTTCTTGGAAGTCACGTTAACGTCTCCGACGTCTGAGACGTTACTCAGCGGCCTAGACGTAAATGAGGGTACATTAAGCTCGTGGAGGAACGTAGCTTGAGTGGAGGTGAGGCGCTCGGTGGGTGGGGGCATAAGTGGAGCAGGAGAAAATACGTACGAGAGAGTCAGGCAGGGCGCGAAGGTATAATCAGAATTAACAATTCAGAGTCTCTAGGTTATACGGGAGAGGAAAGGAGGGGCGGGGAGTGGGCGTTAAGGGAGGGTAGTTTTCAAGGGGATGGGTTAGACATGGTTTGTTGCTAGTGGTGCGAATAGGTCGCAAGGGGTGCGGACGCGCAGCGTAATCCATGCAACTTTCCTCTCCCTTTTCCTCGCTTTTAAACATGCCCTCTATCCTCTGGCTCGACCGCTTATCTATTGAATTCTAACTTCAAAATTTTTCTCCAATGCCATTGCACTGGTATTTATGTATTTGGGTAACTATACAAACTTATCGAGTAAAACCCTTTATATGACGACATATCGTGTATAAGCTTAAGAGGGTGCAAAGAAATAATTAGGATTCACAATTCAGGATTTTTCGGTTGTACCGAACGCGAAAGGCGGGGAGGGGGTGAAACCCTTTATATGACGACATATCGTGTATAAGCTTAAGAGGGTGCAAAGAAATAATTAGGATTCACAATTCAGGATTTTTTGGTTGTACCGAAGGCGAAAGGCGGTGAGGGGGTGAGGTGATGGGTTAGACACGGTTTGTTGCTATTAGTGTGAAAGGGTCGCAAAGGGTGCGGACGCGCAGTGTAATCCATGCAACTTTCCTCTCCCTTTCCCTCGTTTTTAAACATGCCCTCTATCCTCTGGCTCGACCGCTTATCTATTGAATTTTAACTTCAAAATTTTTTCCAATGCCATTGCACTGGTGTATATGTATTTAGGTAACTATACAAACTTATCGAGTAAAACCCTTTATATGACGACATATCGTGTCTAAGCTTAAGAGGGTGCAAAGAAATAATTAGGATTCACAATTCAGGATCTTTCGGTTGTACCGAAGGCGAAAGGCGAGGAGGGGGTGAGGCGATGGGTTAGACACGGTTTGTTGCTATTAGTGCGAAAGGGTCGCAAAGGGTGCGACAGCGAAGCATAATCCATGCAACTTTTCTACCCTTTCCCTCGCTTTTAAATGTGCCCTCTATCCTCTGGCTCGACCTGGCTTATCTATTGAATTCTAACTTCAAAATTTTTTCCAATGCCATTGCACTGCCATTTATGTATTTAGGTAACTATACAAACTTGTCAAGTAAAACCCTTTATATGACGACATATCGTGTATAAGCTTAAGAGGGTGCAAAGAAATAATTAGGATTCACAATTCAGGATCTTTTGGTTGTACCGAAGGCGAAAGGCGGCGAGGGGGTGAGGTGATGGGTTAGACACGGTTTGTTGCTATTAGTGCGAAAGGGTCGCAAAGGGTGCGACAGCAAAGCATAATCCATGCAACTTTTCTACCCTATCCTCACTTACAAATGCGGCCTCTATGCTTCTAACTCGACCTCTATCTCGAGTGGACAGAGTTTGGCCCGAGCGAATATAGCTTTGGAGCGACAGACGGCCCACCATGTCGCATACATTAATTCCTGACTCGTAATTTGTTCCCGCTTAACACGTACTCTGCGGCGAGCCGTCTGCGTCAGATGTGTATACCCGACATGCTGCGAGTCGTAAACCAAGTCTCGAGACCGTCAGAACTCTGACACACTACGTACATTCAGCTATTCCAACTGCGAAAGTGAATTACAGACCGAGGTTGTCACTCGAAAAACGTGTTTCTGCAAATTGTCACCGACACGTTGAATTTTCGTCACGATACCTCAGAGATGAGACAATGACTTCTTGTAAGGGCAGTTTTTTTCCACGACTCGATGTTTTTTCAAATTGTCACTACAGATTTTTCGCATCAGGATATTCAAGATGCTTTTAATCGTTGGGATTCTTCAAGATCTCGATTAAGATGTCGAAGTGAATATTAAAATAACGAACAGGATCTCTGATACTTGGTTTTACGAATCGTTACGAAAATCCAGCAACAATTTGGATTTTCCACCGCCACACCGAAAATTTTCATTTTGAATTTCGAATTTTCTTTATCAATACCCTGAAAAATCCTCGAGCTCGGAGTTTTATTTGGCATCAAGTAAATTTTTCGTTTAAATAAAACTTAGATTTGCGTTGGAACTTTGCTGACATTGTTATTTAATTAATCGTATTCAATGGGAGCTCTTATGAATGTAATAGAAGGACCCCAATTATTTATGATTGATAAGGCTGTTCATTTTCTGACGTTCATGTAGCTCACAATTTTTTTGCATACATATTCTTCGTTAAATGGTTTTTTTTTTTGGTTTTTTTTAAACCATAGAAGATGTCACTCCGCAGAAAATTAATGAAGTGACTTAATTTTTCGTTTTATGCATAGAGAAGATTCCAGGCAATACAAGGGCATAAAAAGGCCCTTCTATCTCAACGTTCCCTTCATTATGTAAAATAACTTTGGCGGAGGTAAAGTTTTCTGAACACCGGCAGATGGTTGCGAACGCGTGAGGAACAGCAGGGTAAATAAGTTAAAAAAATAACACGGAGGAAAATAAGGTGAAAGGGTGCAGAAGCGAATATTGAAGCATGATTAGCCCTTTACCGAGCGTTGCACGAGCAAAGTTACCACATTTAGCCGGAGTCGTTGGGCACGTTTTTTTTTTCCCTTTCCGTTTTTATTTTTTATTACAAACTCAAGCTTCCTCGGTGGGCCGTCTGTTCCGAACGACATTACTGCCAGAGGCACTTTGGTCCTTTCGACCCTGGCGGCATAATCGCAGAGTTGCACCATCGTGGTGTAAAGTGGACCAGCGGACTAAAGATATTAGCATGAGAAAAATTGACGTTCGTGTACAAAAAATCTTTTTCATGTCAAAAAGGCAAGGAGCTCGAATGCCAGGAAGAGAAAAAAATGTATTCGATAATTTTTGAGGGGCCAAGTGATATGAAAAAAATTCAAAAATCGAAATTCTGCCTTCTTTCAAACGGTCTCACAAATAAAGCTCAGTAAGTTCATACCAACCATTATAATTCCGCAATTTCGTAAATACATGAACCAAAATAGTGAAGATCGAAAAGGCATTTGGAACATTTTTCAAAAGAGCAATTAGCAATGACAATTTTAATTGAGAATAAAAAGGAGCAGTGGTCCGCAGTCCAATTTGCAAAGCTTCCGCAGTTACAATTAATTTTCCAGTAATTCACAGTCCCATGTGGCTTTTAAATATTTTATCCCTCTCATTTTACCTCCATTCGCGCTTTATCAAATGGTTTTTGGCTCTCGCGCGGTTGAGTATCGCTTCGCTAAATAAAGTGGTCAGCTCGTAGGTCTGACCAGAACGACACCAGCAGTGTCGTTTGTTTAGGTTTCAGCCGTTTGAGCTGAAAACTGACCGAACACGATCGCGGTACATTGAAAGCGTGGGTTAAAGGGAAAAGCGATAGGTTTACAAAATTATGCGTGCCCAGTTATGCGAAAGCTCGTGTATCAAATCGATCTTCTACGTAGCCACACTTTTTAAAAAAGTCGACTTCACTTTCAGTTAAATAATCGCTTGATAAATTTTATTCCTAAAAAGTGTCTGAGGTAATTTTCAAAACCCATCTTAGTATGTATGCCAGAAGAATTTTAGAAAAAGATATGTCACAAAATAACTTCGACCAATCATTTTATAAACAAATTCATAGATTTGTCAGAAAAAAAAATCTGTCCCAAATAAATAAAGTATGTATTTTATTAAATATGTTATTAAATCACGACTTTACACCAGTGCAGACAAGATCGAAATGGTACCGAAAAAAATATCGATCCTCCAGCTTATTCCAGCCCCGAGGCTTCCAAAATTTATGATAATTGTACAAGCATTAAAAAATTGCGTTAATAATTACACAGTCTGGAACTTCGACGAGATTCCTTAAATTGAATTGCAACGATAATCAATCGTTGCTGAAAAATTGATCGAAAACGAAGATGTCTTTATTTTTTCTTCATTCTATCACTTTAGTCATTAAGCCTAGAAAGGTTCTCTTCACTCTTCAAGAATCATTTGTATCAGTCTTTGTTCATGTACAATTGATGAACTGAGTGCCGTGGAATCCATCACTCATGTCGGTTTATCCATGATGACGTCCGGTTAAAAATGTACTGTCGAAAAGAAGCACCGAGGACCCTGAAGAGCCCTAAAATAATTATCCCACTTTTGAGAAAGCTTGGCCTTGGAAATAACGATCTTTTCGCTTTCTACAGTGCGAGACTCTCCGCTCGGTCCATACCAACCATTCATTCTGCAACCCTCGATGATGTAACGCTCCTTGATAACGAGATATCCAATCCATCATCAAGCATCTCAAACAAGCGACGAGTGTTATTTCACGCCGGCGAAAGTGGAATTGGAGCGACGCGCGTTTATCATTTCGTACAAGACAGAGGCCCTGGATGCTCTATTTATATTACTAAAAGCTTCCTTCAAAATACAATTCAAGATCACTTACAAAAGGCATAAAGATATTGGAGTGTGGAGGAAAGTGAGTCATCTACAACGCTGCTCATATGGTGACATTAAAAAATGACAGCATTCACTAAAATTGCTGATTAATTATTTTTAATTATTCACCGAGTAGGTTACCAAAAAGAATCAATAATCTATCTCTTTGATGTATCCAGCTTATAACTTGTACTTTGTGTTGCAATTATTTTTTGTGGTGTTTATATAGCTGGCTAGCCAGTTATCGCGGGTAAAAAAAATTCTGTGCAGTTGGTTTATATTAATCGCTTTGCGCATTTGAGTCATTAAAAATTAAATCGAGTACGTCGCGACTCTCAAGCGTGTAGCCGTTTAAATTCCTCGAGTTGGAGGAACGAGAGAGCAAATTATAATAAGGAGTGAGATTGAGGGGAAAAAAACTATCGATACAAGTCTTAAAGGGGTTTCGCCCTCGTCTCAAGCGCAATATAACACGTTTGTCGCGCATTTTCTGGTGCCTTTGGACTCGTGTCGCTCGACCAGATTTTATCGAGAGCGAACTCGGCAGTGCCCTCGTATATATACACCGCCCATAAATTCCTATCGTGAAATTTAATAGCGCGACTGGAAAAATACGATCTCGCGTTCTAATGCTTAAAACATTCCCTTACCCTCTCTGCAGTGTGCGCACTATTTCACAATTATGTATAACGACAGACATCTCATACGTAGCTATAGGACAACACGGGGTCCCTTTCCAATTTTAATTCCAATTCTTTGAACTTCGTCCGAATATAAGAGAGAAGAGGGTTGCGATGGCCAGTGAGCAATTCGATTTGTGACAATGTACATGAACATTTCATTTTTTCTTGACATTTTTAGCACTAGGACAACAGGGCGTGGAAAAAGAAGATCACGGCAAAAAGGTCTGTGAAAAAATTGAAGGCGTACGTTTATTTACTTATGAGAAACTGTTTTATAAAGTTTGTTTTAACTATTGAGATAGGCAGTGTTTCGCTTGCGCGAAATGCCTGGCGGCGATTAGCCACCTCGCGGCCAAATTCGGGTACTAAACTTTCCTTTCAGCATTTTCTGTCAGTTCGGCTACTCTTTTTATAAACCTTCTTGATATTTTTTACGATGAGCTGTAATCACTTTAGATATTAAATTAATTTTCATACGAAAGATCAAGAAACAACTATGAGTCGCCATCGTTCCCCGATTCTCTCGTACGTACGTTACCCACAGGAATAAGAGCGTATCATGGCGCCGCTCCACGACCGTTCCGCTCTGTACTTCCGTTCACCTCGACGATACTATTTCTCAGAATCGCCGTTAGTCATCGATCTTCGCACGCACAAATTATTGCACGGAGATATGTTAGAGCAAACTTATGCGTCCATACAAATGTTAATGCATCGCTGAATCAGAATAAATAATGTGATAAAAAATCGAGCAAACGAAGCAGAGCAGCCAATACAAGTACGAACGTCATCGCATAAGTCTCTTTCGTCGATTTATTTTTTCGGATAAATTACCGCGTTGGCTCGACGACTATTTGTTATATATCTACCCATTCGTTAAAGGGTTTACGTATTTGAGGCCCTTTCTTCGATGCACATTCGTTACAGCTGGATATTTATGTATATGTACGCATAAACCGGAGCGTGTACGAGCCTCCGGATTGTATATACATATTCCGTTTTCGCACGGTAGTTCTGTGTGCGAGAAGCGCTTCGCGGCAATTAGCCACCTAGCGGCGAAATGGTGGTACCAACGCTATCTTTCGGCATTTTCCATCGTTTCACTCATTTCTGTGCAAATTTCTTTCAAAATTAATGGTTTATCAACCTTATTTATTCGTGGGCTGGTATTTTCCCTAAAAAGAACATGAAATTTTGTTACCTTATCCCCGACAAAATAACAAATTCGTTTTAACACAATAAAATCGAGAAATATTTTTAAGTCACCATTATTTTAGTACCGTACTTCCGTTCACCACGACGACACTGTATTTCCGAATGGCCGTTAATCATCGATCGATACGCACAAATTATTCCACGCCGGTATGTCGTAGCAAACTTATGCGTCGATACGAATGTAAATACATCGTTGAACCAGAATAAATAAGGTGGAAAAAAGAAATTCGACCAATGAACCAGAGCAACCAATGCAAGTACGATAGTCATAGCATTAGTGGCTTTCCTCGATTTGTTTTTTTTTAAATAAATTATCGCGTTGTGTCGACGAGTATTTATTATATCCCCGCCGATACGTTTAAGGGTTTACGTATCGGCGGACTCTTGTTCGCTCGACATACTTTATAGTTCGATATTCGTGGATCTGTGTGTACGAACGTAAGCGTTTACGAGACTCTGAATTGCTATATGTAAATATTTCGTTTTCGCACCGTAGTTTAGCTTGCTTTATATCTACGGGCCTGTTTGAGCCTCGTATATTCATATACAATCTCCATGTACTTGTATTAGTTTGCAGCTGGTACGTACATGCGAATAATCGAGAATATACTCAGAGGGCAAGCCTACAACGTACCAACGCAGATTCCCAGCAAATTAATCGAGGCCAAAGAGTACCAAGGGTAACGTTTTATATAGTATATATGTATATACACATAAATGGATATATATATATATATGCGTGTTATTCGCCGATGTTGCGAGCTCGGGAATAGTACAAGTGGAAGCCGCCACGAGAAAATGGAATGAGAAGGAGAATCGCGATGCAACTAGTGTGCACAGGTCGTTTCCGCAGTACTTCAACATTCTCCTGTAGTCGCGACCCCCGCCAGATACGACTTGCTAGTCATAACGCACCTCTGAATCAATGATGGCAATTTAATGGAAATTTTCTCTCTGAAAAATACCGCAAACAATCGCTCGATTACAAGAAAATATTCCGTGAATTCGTTGCTCAAATAAAAGACTGATTTCAAAAACGATTGTGTTCTTCTCGATTTTAGCGGTAATTATTTAATTCAAAGTGTAGCTCAATTAATACATCTGGCTATCCTGTTCTAAATGATTGAATTATTTATTAAAATATTTGATGGCTATTTTTGGTGGGAGTTACATGATTTAATAGGAAATACGAGTAGGCAAATATCTGAAATTGAGTTCAATGGCGACGACACTTATGCAACAATTAATGTAAATCTATATTCCACAATGTTCCGATGCGAATTTTGACAAAATATTATGACGAGATTCTCGACGAACCATCGAAGCAGGATAAAAGTGGGTTGTATTCGGATAATGGAATTTCATAGCTGCTGCAAAATGGTCAATGGGGATGGGAAGATCTAATCGAACGACACCCACATATGAAAAAAAGAAGAAAATCAAATAGTAGCAGGGAGTGCGAGCGAATTTACAATCACATAAAACGTCGCAATGATAAAATCGACGTTTTCTCGAGTAGAAAGTAAAATGTCAGTGGTTATCAAAATGGAAAATCATTCCACACGATTCTAGAAATTTAATGGCGAGTTTGGCTGTAAACTGACTCCAGTGACATGATTCTTGATGTTACGGTTGATTTATCTGCGTGGAGTGAACGCCGATATAATTCCGTCTTTCGTATTTCTAATTTTCGACACCCATACACAATTGGAAATCCAATCAGATTTTATAAAACCATTGATTATTAACACGCCCGTACATATTCATATTGAAAAAGGAACCGCCCAATTGTTCTCGATTTAATGAGGGACCGAGCTTTTCCAAATCGGTACATAAAGGATCCGGAGAGTCTTGCAACTCGTTTGCATAAATGCAACCCGAGGCAACCGTGAATTTCCCTCCCGACAATAATCCATTAGTTTATCGTCTGGAGAAGCAAGTCGGAAAAGTTGGACGTTGGAGCCGAGGACTTTGGAGACGAGAATCGAGACGACCCGGAGAATCTTAGCTGGACCGGAGTCCCGGAGGAGAGACGAAAAGGTGGGTTCCGGGTGGGAAAGGCGAGCGGCGAGGTTACCATTGCAATGGGCGATCCCATGAGGCGCCCACTGCCGGGCGCACCCTCAAATGGTGCAATACCACATTTTCCTTCGAGTGCTATACTCATTGGACAGAGGAAACTCATGGAAACTACGAACAACTCGGATTAGTTAGAAAGTAGGAATATGTTTTGGGAAGTCGGCGGTGTAGGCTACAGAAGAGGGCGTTTATTGGGCTCAGGTTGGGTCAGCAATCGGGAATAGAATGAAACCGTGAAATCTTGATAAACTTGTCCTAAACTCGATTATCACGAGATGGGGGTGGTACAGAGTAGACGATGGAAGCGAACGAAAACGCCGAGGGGTCGAGAAACGGGGTTAATAACAGTTTCTTTGCTGGCTACCGAGATTACGGGAGTAGATTCCCTCGTGCCAAAAAGGACAAGAGACTCATTCGAGGTAATTGAAAGTTGAAACTCTTGTTTTTCGATCGTAAACGCGGTTTCCATGTCGATGGGCATTGGCGCTCTCGTTACTACAGTGATACAAATTGCACACCGCTATTTCACCGATTTAATCACAGCCCAACAGTCCAACCGGTCCCTCGAGCTTGGGATTAAAGTGGCGTAAGTCTTGCACATTTCTTTTCAATTCGTTGATAAATTCATCCATTGTCATTATACCTACAATTGAAATAAAATTATTATCGCATTCGGAATTGAATTTCGATTATTTATCGGGGATAATTTCATGCGGAGCGTTACGTCGCTGAAAAAAATGTCCCCGTTGTGTCACCTGCGGAAAATGATTTTGATTGGACTATTTTTGTGTCTCCATCTTTTTTGATTATCAATTGGAACTTATCTTCTTGGGACAAACGAATAATAATTAGGATTCGTAGGCAGATGTCCGAAATTACAAGATGAGGATTGATTTTCACATTTTGCGCACGTTGCCAGTCGGTGGATAATGCACTTGTGACTGTCTTCCCTTTTGCTTTTCGTCCGGGCTTTGCAGCTCACGTAATTTAAAGTGTTTGCGTAATTAAACTTGGGTCGGTCCGCGCGGCACGTTGGATTACACCTTGTCTATGTCATGCGGAATACATCACTCGGAGACGCGGGATAATTCACGAATTTCCCTCGCGGCAGGTAACACACACGGGCTCACCAACAAATACGTTCGCAGAGGGTCTCCGCATCAGCGACACGGTTAAATCATGCGTCGGGGTGAAGGGGCCTGCCATCGTTCGGGTTTACGACGAGCGTATGGGGAGATACGTCTCTAATGAAACTGCGCTGGCTCATGTTAGTATAAGCATGCACAGCGAGCAGGAAAAGACGTAGGTACGTGAATAACTACGCCGTAGATCTTCAGGATGAGCTAACAGGTGTGCGTCATTCACTTGTCCTTCCATCTACTTCAGGATTTAATTTTCCTTCTTTTTTGATTTTTTCTTTTATTTTTCCTTCCGTCTTTTCATTTATTTTTACCACCACTTTGAGTTTCAAGCTTGACAGAAAAACCACATAAGTCAATATTTACTCCGGTGAAAAAAGGTTTATCATGCACCACGTCGCCACTGCGTTACGATGCACATTTCGAACAGCTTCGGACCTCAATAAAAAACGTACAGCTTGTCAAGAGCTTTTTTCAGGTTTTTCGTTGGGGTGACCAACGTGCGGGACTTCGTACTGCGTATGGAAAAAAAATTTTTACACGGCCTGTGTAATTCTCGACAGTTTTTCCCGTTTTCCAATTAAGATGAGTGAGATACTGCACTGAAAAATGTATATTCATATTGTCAACAAGGTGTGTGGTTGGTCGTTCGTTTTTGTTTTTTTTTTTTTTCCACCTCTGTTTCGCTTTACACTGACAAAGCGCCGAGAAGTTAAGCTTCAGGAACAACAGTCACGCTTTATTATTGAGTATGTGGTATGACTCTTTTACCATTTTGCAACCCTTCGCTGCTCGACAAACAGAAAGACAACACAGTTCGTGACGAACACTTGCCTCGAGCGAAGTTTATTGCGACTGCTGGATGATGCGCCTCCACTTCTACCGCGCTCTTTAAAATTGAACAATAAAACGAATCCTGAATGGTAAGCGAATTTGATAATAACCATTGGTTTCCAGGGATCCATTGTTCAAAATATCTTGGTAATGGTCTCGCTTCGAAGTCGAAATGAATATATTCACATTGTAAATTTGATACAGATCGATGAATTCCGATAATCCAGCGATTGAAAATGACAACATATAAAGTTACACTGTTGCTGGAAATAATTTTTCAGTCGATAATTGCTGCAAAATTGAATTGCAACATGACGATTTTTTTCTTGAATTTCTCTTTGTACCGATCTAAGTTAGTCATAAATCAGTTGGATTACCTCGCAGTTGGATCACGAAAAACGAGGAGTAATCTGAGCCTTGGTCGTGATTTGAGAAAGTGCAAGAGGAAGAAAGTACGACGCGGGATAGATCGAGGAGGGACTTGCACGTTTCTCCTTTCGCAGAAGCTCCGCAAGGAGAAAAGGATAATTGGAAGGCAAACAGTAAAGGCGAGCACGGCTGAGAAGGAGAGCAATGGAAGGTGGACACGAACATTACCGATTTGGCATTGGTCGAGCAATCAAAGTCGAATTCACTTATTTCAGGAGCCAACTCTCATCGTAGTCGACTCACTTGGAATTCAAAGCGTTCGCCGTGTGTGCAGTTCCGGAGGTAATGAAATGTTCCGGCGATCGAGGCCGTTTGTGTTTGGAGGCGATAAGTTTCACGAGGGGTAAGCCCATCACTGGGAAAAAAATAAAAATAAAACGAAGGGCGGAAGAAAAAGCTTTCGAGGGTCGAGTCACGATCCAATGAATTCGACATCTTTCCCTGGGGAACTCTGTCGTAGATTCGTCCTCGAATGATCCGATTTTTCGGCAGCTTCCTGCGGTCCTTCGAGCGATAGGGGAAAAAAAAAATATATATATATATATAAATACAAATACGATCCGCTTATTCGTTCGATTAACGCCGCGATTCAACCATGAGAAGGACATTTTTTGAAACCTGTCCCACGCAAAATATATATATGGCAAAATTCTGGCTGATAAGGTGATTTGGAACATCGGTTCGTGAATATTTGAATAGTTTTGCTAGAAATCCTATCCAATATCTTTTATTGATAATATTATTGTACAAGATAGCGAAAATAATTTCAAATACGCGTAAAGCCGATGAATAAATGTTCGTAAAATGCCGCCAATACATTAAGAAAGTTTGTCAAAACTGAAGATAAGTGGGATGTTGCTTGGTTGTCAAATTTGGATGAAATCGGTAGAGTGGTTCGGATTTTACTTTTCAAATCAATATTTTCGCTCTGGTTTTTGAAAAGTTACCGGAAGTAAGCCAAAAAAAATGTAACCCCATGAAAATTTGATGCAAGTCGTTTGGAAGTACAGATATCGATATCAATTTTTTCAGAAGTTGCAGTTCGTAATTTATTGGATATTCGCGACGTGTGCGCTTCTGTTTCTCCTGCGGAAAAAAAATCGGCCCCGTATCGTAGCCACAACAGCAGGTGCATTCATATTGCACTTTCGACATACGCTATCGAGGGAGGAGAGTTCAATGTTTTCGAATTCTTGCGGGGTGCACACGTCGCGTCGGTCGCGACGTACGTACTCGAAGGTGTAACCGATTCGTGTCTCCTGGCAGCTCGTGCTATCGTATACACCGCATGTGCTCATGTGAACTCCGGGGAAACCGGGTGTAATGCATTAGTATGCAGTCCGCGGCAAGTCCAGACGCATAACCCTCAAGTATTATTCTGAAATATGACACCAAATACCATTGGCCTCCGGTTACACGTGCGTCATGCCAACGAGTTACGAGTTGTATTCCCGCGGTGTGCTGCATGTGGTTGCGGAGTTGCGGGCCTCTTGGTTTCTCTTATTTTTCCGCGTCTCCGAGAGAGCACTTCGTTGCTCTCTATGCGATATTCGTTTCTCCGGGCGCACGGCAAGACGACCCGGTCTTATTTCTACAAAAGGTCCCCACGGTAGATAATTCAATTTTTACCAGACTCGGAAGATCTCCCGAGATTCCGTCGTGGCACGTCGCAGCTATTTTATTCTACGCTAGAAAGCCTAACCGAGGTTCCGGCTCATAGCGCACAACAAACTAAACAATTTCAGCTTGTGCATCCAGAAGTTATCTGCATCATCAACTGCGCCATGAGATGATGGGATGATCCATGGATCGCCTACGCGGGACTGAATCACCTGGAAAAAATTGAGAGGTCTCGTTGCGAGGACTCACGAGGACACGTTCCGGAAGTTAAAACCAACCGCAATGGAAATGAAGTGCCTCGTAGACTTGGATCCCCAACGACACTTCAGGTTCGCACGGTCGATGATCATTGGTATGCAGTATTTTCCTTCTGTCATTAAAAATATTGCCTCCTAAAGATTATCAGTTTTCCTCAGGTTCTATAGAAATTTTTACCGAATTGTTCGCTGGACGTAGCAACACGTGTCAAAGCTAGAACCAGTGTCAATGAAACTAAAGGGCCTGATAGAATCCACACTCACAACGAGACTTCCTGTCCTCTCGACGCTGACGACTCTTCCGGTCTCCAATGGACTACAATCTGCGGCTCATCTTTCACCCAAATGAGCCTTCAGAGCCAGAGTGTGGTTTTTTTAACCCTCAGCGGCGACGAGGAAAATGTTTGTTCGAGGGGTTGAGGAAAAAAAATTGCTGATTCGGTAATGGCCATTCACCTAGCCCATATTGCAAGACAAATCTCACCTTATTACGAGAGTTTCTCGGTAAAGTATGCATCAAGGTCCTTGTTACATGGTCACAGGCACCTGAGTGCATGTTCGTATTAATCCTCATATTGCTTGACATTTCTTTTCGCGGACCGTTCTCTCCGTGCGGTAATTTACCTTTTTTCGGAATGCAATGGGACTGCCCACCTTTTAAGGTCCTTCGTTACAGCCGATTCACATTAAAACCGGTTACCATGGTTACGTTTCTTTAGCTGTTCCTTGAAACACGAAAAAAAAGGAGCTAATTGAAATTCGGATACTGCCTCGGTTTCCACTGGTTAAGAGCCAGAGATGCGCACAGTATTCAGGTGATTAGCCATATAGTCCTCCCGAAACATGAAAGTAATGGGCTGAAGGGTTGGCCCGCTGAGAAGGGACATTAATCACAACTCTCCACTCGCTTGTTACATCGTTCCGTCTCTTGGGTTCGTAGCCCCTTAATTAGCATAAGCGTTTGTTTATCTCGCCTGAATTTCGACCCGAAATTATATGTTCCTTCCGCAATCGTCCGTGGGCGAACAAATGGCCTTGTATATAATGTATTATATGCGTGCGAGTTACCGGGTGAATTTCTCGTGCGAGCTTAACGCTATCTCCGGACGAATAAATAAAGTTGTTGATGCACGTGCAAGCCGGAGCTCGAAGAATAAAATAATAAAAATAAAAATGGCGCAACTGCCAAGCACGCACAGACTCACCCGATGAGTAATGTTTCAGCGTACATGCAGCATTGCTTTACCTAATATTCAAACGTACAAAGTGTAATCGGATTTGAACAAAAAGTGCCGGAGACGAAAAAAAAAAACGACGGAATGATAAAGCGGCCAATTTAAAAGTTGTTTTAGATTTGGGTGGTCCGGAGAGACGAAATCTAGAGGCGTTAATGTCCCGCGCTATTTCGTCGCTTTGATAGGTTACATTTATCTATTTTTCTGAGTCAGCCTAAATAACCGAAAAAAAAAAACCCATTTTCAGCGACTTTAGCGATTTTTAAAGGAAACCTGAAAAACGATCGCGGTGATTTTGCGATTTCGGAGTCAGCCGTTCTGCGAAACGAATGTTGGGACCGGCGAGCTCTTCCTGTGAATTGTTGTCTCCGGAAGCAATCTCGCACCACTCGAGACGAGTTACAGAAGTTTTGTGCGAAACGCGGTAGAAGAGCGGCGCTGAAAGCGTCACGGTTCAACTCGTTATTCGTCGAGACAACGGCAAGTGTCTCGCGCCATCGTCTCTTCAATCTTGAAGAAACTGGAACTCGATGGGTATTCTTCGTTGGTTTACGCACGTATTCGTCGAGGGGATTCAACTTTGTCTCTTAATGGCAAAGACGAATCCTCGAGAGAACGAAATACCGTGAACGCGATTTAAACTTTGAATAAATTTTAAGCTGAGAATCGACGTGGAGCTCTTCGGTTTGTACGGTTTCTTTGAAAAGAGTCGAGGCTACGTTGGCCCGTGCGGAGATAGAAAATATATTCCATTGACTCCAAAGAAATGGGTAGATTGATTTGTTTTTCATTGATACCATGGAAATATTTCTTCATGAAACTATTGAACATTTTTCCACACGAACAATATACGATCATTTCTCCGGCGAAGTTTGCCAATTTTTTGGAAATTAATCCCGACGAATACTCGACGATTTTTCGTGATTACATTCCTCAAGATTAAAGACGCATCCAAGTTACGCAAAAATGAAGTGCAAAGTATTCCGGAATACTTGAAGACGTTGTTTTTTTTTCCGCACGTCGGATAGTATTTATTTTGATTGACGCCAGGATATTTACAGATGCAAAATAACCCGTATGTGGATTTTGAGGACGTCACCAGCCAAAGGTTTGCCCGTATCCTGTGTGCAACAGTTTTTTGAGGTTGGACTACTGCGTTGCCGCTGTGTGGGACTCGCTTTATTCAACCCGCTGCTCTCCGTGTGGTTCAATCTCTTTTTATCGACAAGTGAGTAGCGTATACGCGGTATCCATAGGGGTTTTCAGGAATTAGCCGTTAATCGTCGACTCGATGGGGAGAGGTCCAGGCGCGATACCGGAAATTGCACGGTAAAACTTTGGGCTTCACGGTTACTCGCCCTCCGACGGTTGTTGTGAATTGCTCCCAGCTCTGGGAAGCGTATTCGCGCCTGGCTAATCCTGGCGACCCCCCGCGGCAATTATTGGGTGTTCCGAGTTTCACCGTCAGGCGAAAACAGCACGGGGGACAAAGAGCCGATGGATCAGTCAACGAGGTGGGGAAACGCTACCGAGAGCGTTGCGAATCAGCAAAATCAACAAGCGACCCGTGCCAATCACTGTAGTCATCGCGGCCGGAAGCTCTACGAGCTCGTCCGCCCGAATTATTCGCAATCCCCCGTCGCCTCGGTTCTTCGATATTGCGTTACCTTTATTTACATCGGACAAACGCGGAGCTCGAGTCGAGAGTAGAATCCACTCACCCGTATTATCCGATTTCCGGATAGATGCGACGGAGAAAGAACAAACTGATGAAGGAACGAAATCGGCTTTGTATGCATCAAAGGGACGTTACCAATTACAAAGGCGGAAATCGGAAAGGTTTTCGTCGGTGATGCGAACGAAAGAGTCGTGGGCGAAAATACAATCGTTTATCCCGTATGGCGAACAAATACAACGGAGGATATTAAAAATGCGAATTTCAGCACAGTCGTATCACAAACTCCAGCTGGAGAACTCGAAGGATTCCCGAGTTCCACGGTAGTGAATTTCCCTTTTCATTCCAGTGGATGCTCGGAATATACGCGAAAATGACAAAATAATAAAATTCATGAAAGTAAAATTGTCTGTACCAGAAAGGAAAAACGTTTTTTTTGTCACTGATGAGTCAAATTTAAAACTGCAGAGGCGAAAAAATATTCCACCCTGGAGCTGTTCGATGATATTCAATATTGTATCGTCGACTCTAAATCTGTATAAACTGATGATACCGGTCTGATCAAAGTATCCTGTAATTTGACTCTCGTTACTCTTTATACTAACACAATATCCATACAAATTGATAAGAGAATGAAGTAAACGCGTATGAAACCACGCGAAAATTGTATGATTCAAGGCTATCATATTTCCACCGTAAAAATATTTTTTGTTTAATCGAATTTTCAATTAGATGTTCGCGTTGCACTTAGTTCTCCAACATTAACGCAGTTCAAACAAGCGTTAATTGTTAAATTTCCACGGTATAAAAAAGTCCCGTCTAAAAAATGTCTTTCATGGATTCTGTAACGAGCTCGAATGCCATTGTTCACTGACCATTACTGCCCCTACATCCTCCAATCACAGAAGCCCGAGGTCCACGTAAAGAGGGACAATACGCAAATTTGTATAGAAACGCAGCGAAGAGAAGAGAGCGGCACGAGACACGGGAAACAAAGCGCGGGTTTTCACGTCGCGGGGGTAAAATTCCTTTATCCCGAATCTCGTACCGTGAACAAGCTATTCCTTTGTAAATGCGACATCTCTGCTCCACCTAGCCAACCCGGTTACATGGTTTACGAATGTCCCTTTGAAAATGGAAAATTGAACATGAAAGATGGCGAAACCGGGACCGACGAAACTTCCATGTATATTTAACGAGGACGGCTTGGCTCTTGGCTTTGACTTGGCAGAAATGCACCGTCCAACGGTAGTGCCCTTTGAGACTCGTGAGATTCCGACCCCGGTAGCGACTCGATGCTGAAGAACAAAGTCTGTGGAACCGGAGATAAAGAAAAACAAAAATAGAGAGACCAAAAGAAAACACACATTCGGGCCGTGCTTGCATAAGTTGATATTGTTAAATGTATACTGGAAGCACGAAAAAAAGTATCCACAAAATCATTAACTTGAAATTTATACAAATACTGGTTCTTCAATATTTTTCGGGCTTTCGAATTTGTGTGAAAGGCCCTATACATTTTTCGCATAGGTTAGCTGTAACATAAAAGTGCACAATCGGTTTACAATCTCACCCATGGAAGGACAGACAACAACGTCAGAGGACGAGAAAGGTCGAAAATGTTTTCTACCAGATTACCTCTCGACTTCGAAGCGTCATCATTGTTTCAAGCTTTGTGTGTGTTTTACAACGTAGACGGCTTCGTGAAAGAGGATCGTGACGTTTCAATCTCGCTCGAGGGTTACCCTGCGGGAATAAAAAAAAGGTAGTCCGTCCATACGCGCTATCGTAATCCCCTCCTGTCCACCCGCCATAGAACGAAATACATACACGCAGTGCACCAACGCGAGCGTAAATTACAGCGTGTGCCGTTGGCGTGTCGTGGCGACTTTAAGCACTAACGGGTTGAGTCGATTGACCGCGAGGGGGCAGCAGTGGCGCGCACGCGCTGTAGCCCTAAGAAAAGTGCGAGTGAGTCAAGGATCGCTCTATCGATCGCTCGTAAATCTTCGAGGATATAAAGCGAGCGACCACGGTCATCAATTGAGCTCGACGACCGACACCCTTCTCGTTTCCATGACCTGGTCTTTGACGAACCGCCTCTGCGCTGAAATACCAGAAGCGACCAGGGATGGGCAATATTCGAATGAAAATCGATTTGGAATGCTTATAGATATGCTAATAATTGTCAATAATTCGCAACTAATACTAAGACGATTTTATATCAGGAATTTAATTTAGTTATTGAAAAAAATATATGTAATACCCATACATATATTTTTTTCAATAACTCACCGTTACTCAGACGTTCAAGGTTCAATGTATTTGGAGTAAAATTTTGGTCCAGTGAAAAGTCAAGAAAACCTCAAAATACTTCTATCGAAGGCTCTTATTACATCAAGTGTCACTTCGTGTATTGGAAAAATGTCGGAAAATATGATAAATATGTAATACCTCAGCGCAAAATGTCCGCCTTTTCCTTCGATTTTATTTTCGTGTAACTCTCGGTAAGTCTGGCTAAATTCGGAAATTGGTTGGACACCAATTTTGCATCTTAGCGACGACGTAATTCACAGTCGACGACATCTTAACGAAATGAAATAAAATAATAAGTATCCCATAATCACCGGAAGCTAAAAATATTGGCTATATTAAGAATTCCTCGGGGCAGAAGAAGCGAGTCATCGTAAAATCGGCAAACCAGGACTCTATCAATCTTACAAATGAGCAGAAGAAACGGGAAAAAAAACAAAGTTTATAAATTTATGAGCGACGGACATTAATAATTGACGACGCTTAAGTCGAGCTTCGCGACGGTAAAACTTTCACGTTCCGACCTTGTGTTATGCGATTCATCGACGATTAAATACTCGAGTCAGCTCTTGGGAGCAAAAAATATGATCCTTTTTGTATGGATTAGTGGGAAACCGGGAACGGAGCCAAAGGATGAGAGCCTGTAGCCTCGATGGGAACGAGGAGAGTGAGCGAAAGATTGGCTGGCGGAAAGGGAGACGGAGAACTTGTCATCGAGGAACTCGCGAGCGTCAACTTCAAGCCGGACAACTCGTTTTTCGCGCGTCTCACGTCCAGACTCATCAGAGCCGTGTGCGTGCGCTTAAACGGTGAGCGCACGCTGCGCGAGGAGCACCGCAATAGCACAGAGCCCAGGGGGTCGGTGCAAACGCGGTGAATTACAAGAGGATGCTTTGCTTCTTTCCGAGCGCCCTTCCATCGCCGCTTCTTCATGGCTGAGCGCTCAGCGCTATGCCCTTCCAGCTCTTGTCGCTCCTGCGCCTCTGAGAACCTTCCACGAGTCTTCCCTCCGAGCGGACCATTTTATTTGCCCCTTTCACCCCAACCGACGTTCGCCGGTTACCTTTTTCCTGCTACGCCTAGCGTCGTTAATATCGCCAACATCGGCCCCTTTATTACCAGAAGGGCTACAAGACTTTACCCTTTTTTCGTATGTATGTCGTTATCCGAAGTACATTGCTCAGTTTATCGACGGTAACCCGAACTGGCGCATTCCTAGCCTCGCTCTTGCGGTGCTTTGCTTTGCTAGTATACGAGCTTTGGTTTTTGTCGTGAAGAAAGCCAAGTTTTTGCGAAAGCCTTTTCGTAATTTTTCGGTCAGAGCACTTTGACGCTTGTAAATGGAGCTTTAAAAAAAAAAGGTAAATCTTGGACAAATTCGGACCACTAGATTTATGTTTCGAAGCAAAATTTACGAGACTTGTTAAGCATGAGCAGCTGGCAAAAGTATTGGAGTTTTTGTTTTCGCCCATACAAATGTGTGTTGAATATTTTTAAATGTCAACGTCGAACATATTCATCGAAAAATATGTTTCAGCGACGGCAAAACCGGAAACAATTGTGCCGTAACATTATTAAAGGACGCTCTGCGTCATGAATTTCGTTAATTATGAAGACAAAAGGATTGAATTTGAGGTTTGAATTTTTCAGAGAAATGGAATATTACGGATCGAGGCTCGGTTTTATTTATTTTGTTCGGAAATTTTCATCGGAATTTAATAATGTCAGGCATAGAGAATTTTTGCGTAATCAAGCGACCAATCAATTGTTTTTTTTTTTTTTTTTCATATCCGGTTTTTCAAACATTCGAACTTGATATACGCTGCTGTCTTTTGTTGGTGCGAAGGCCATTTGCTGCATCAGCTAATCTCCAGTGAACGAAGAAGATGAAAAAACGCGATAACCTTAATCGATCTTAGATCGACATGAAATTCGGTTACGGGATTACGGCCTCGCCTAAGGCTGGACACTCGCGACTCAACTTGTAATCGATGAATCATCATTCATGAGAAGGCGAGAGCGAACAAGAAGTCCTATCGATGATAAAGTTGCGGGACGAGAGATGCGTCGCCCACAAATAGCTTACAATCTAATTTTAATCGTCAACCGTGAGCGCATTAGCATATTCAATCTGTAAGGAAATTACTTTCAAGCGTCTTTCATCCTCGCGGTATAAAAATTCGATTGGGTTAATGCGGCTGCGCTGATATTACGCGCAGCGTGGCTTTTTCTTCAGGTGAGCCGATTTTATAACGACTCCGAAACGTGCTGACCGAAAAAACGCCAACACAAATCAAGCAGTGACTCAATTTATTCGATTAAACAAATAAAGAGAGAGAGAGAGAAAATGGCACCTGTGAAAGATGACCTGTTTTTCATTTTTACACGTAATTGCGTTTTTATTTGATAAAATTGAAATGCAGGATGCCTTCCCAAGAACATCTTACTATGCATCTTTTTTTCTCCCAATATTTCGATGAAAATTGAAACGAAAGTTAAATAACTGCTCGCAGATTTCTATGTTGTGACTGAGATTTTGATTCTCTTAAAAAATATAATTAAAAAAAAATTGCAATTTTTTCTAAATGGAAATAACGAAAAAATGGAAACCTAATTGTTATTTAAAAAATTAAACAGGAAAATTGGTACATTAACTCGTTAATTTTATTTACATAGAAATGGGCTTTCATTTTCTGAATTTAAATTGCAGGGCGCACTCGTAATGAAATTCCGCTGTTCGTCAATTTATCTTTCCGATTTTTTGACTCATGACAATTTCGGAAATGTCTTGTGGCAACGACAGCCATGAAAAAATCGAAGCTCCATTGTAGAAATTGTGATTATACGACTATCAATATTCGATGGAAAATCATGGGAAGCAATGTGTTGTAATTTTCTCGCTGGGAAAAGCCCAACTGTAAATTCCGCTATTTGCATCAGCCTCGGGCAATGTGTCAGAATAACAGATAATTTATTCTGCGATCGTAACGAATGTCCAATCGCTCGGGGACTCTGTGATGCAATTCATTATTTACTTGCTTGTTTTATCATTGTCTGGTATTCAGCCTTGACGTTGATTTAAAAAAAAAAATTTTTATGAAAAAAAAAAAAACTATCACCAGAAAGTAAATTCAGAATAAGGCTATAAAAAGATTCATTCGAGTTGGCATTCCTAAAATTTTTTCATATACTTCAGCAACAACCCAGCAGATATTAAACTCCATTTTCTTTTGAATTCGCATTCAACTTCCTCGTACAATTGTATAATACGTAGCGTTGGTTGAAATATCACTGTTTAAAAAATTTATACTAGCATAAAAAATGGTTCTGCGACGATGAAAAAGCGGATGAACTTTGTACGGCTCCCTTAACCCACATTTCTGAAAGTAAACCATTCGAGAGCTATGCTGAAAGATTATTCGCGTTAGCGAACACTGAAATGAAACTTATTACCTAGTTTTACGGAATAATAAAGAAGTTTTGGAAAGACCCACGTGAATCGTACGGAAGATATAGAAGACACTTACTCACGGCTCTATTCACTCGATAAAACTGCAGACACGGTCGATTGGATTTATTGTCTCTTCCTCTTTTTCACGGAAGGGACGAAATGAGATAAGAGCCTAGCTCGAAAGAGTGCTAACCCGGTTTCTGGGTGAATGACGACATTGAGCAAAGAAAAAAAGAAAAAAAAAAAACATGATTTTATTTGCAATTCTTTATCATAAGAAAATCGACCAAACAAAGATAAAAAGAAGACCCAAAGATTCGATATAAGATATACTCATGAAACATAGAACATTTTTCAGACAAGACATTGTCTGTGCCTATTAAAAAATTATTCATTCGTTTTTTTTTGTTACATACGTATGAGAAATATTGTTCTTCACGATGCAATGATTTCAGGAAGGGACGAAATTTTTTTTCACGGAAGGGACGAAATGAGATAAGAGCCTAGCTCGAAAGAGTGCTAACCCGGTTTCTGGGTGAATGACGACATTGAGCAAAGAAAAAAAGAAAAAAAAAAAACATGATTCTATTTGCAATACTTTATCATAAGAAAATCGACCAAACAAAGATAAAAAGAAGACCCAAAGATTCGATATAAGATATACTCATGAAACATAGAACATTTTTCAGACAAGACATTGTCTGTGCCTATTAAAAAATTATTCATTCGTTTTTTTTTTGTTACATACGTATGAGAAATATTGTTCTTCACGATGCAATGATTTCAGGCAGCAAAGTATTCTCACCTGAAACAAAAAAAAAAGGAGACCATTAGCGAATGAAACCAATTTGTCTCTCGTTATTTTCGACTCCGTACAATCGCGATCGCAATTTCCTTTAACGTCGTTGCCATCGTTGTAAATTGAGTTCGCCGAGTGCTGGCAACTTATCGTTATTGATGTAGATAAAATGTCTCGTAGGTGTAAAGTAGCGGTGAGAAGTACGGTGAAGCGATGCTCGGGGCGTTCCTCGATAAGAACAACGTATATACGAGTAAGTGCTAGTTCTCCACACACTTGCGTTATATAGCAGCTCTGGGCTTGTCGGAGCCGAAGTTAAAAAATGATATCTACTCCGAGAGATGGAATTAAGCATATATGGTCGGAATGAATTCTATCGAAAATCTATATGCAATGAAATCTTGAAACTTTCACTATTTTTTCCCCTGTACCAAAAATAAATTTAACAATGCACTTGTATAATAAATTTAGCATAACAGTTAAAAAACGACGTCTACTCTGAGACATAGAACTGAGCATATATGATCTGAATGAATTCCATCAAAAATCTATATACAATGAAATCTTGAAGAAACCGTCATCATTTCTTCTAGAGTTCAAAATATAAATTTGACAATTCTCTTGTATAATAAATTTAGTGTAACAGTTAAAAAACGATATTTACTCTGAGACGTAGAACTAAGCATATATGATCTGAATGAATTCCATAGAAAATAAAAAAACAGTTTGTAAGTAGAATTAAGTAATTAGAAGTAGATTTTTCGCCTCAAATATCAAGGTACTTGAGTAAAATCATATATAAATTCCAGATAGATAATTTGGTGTATGAAAGTTATTTATTGTTATTTTTTTTCGGTGTGAAAAGAAAAATGATAAAATGGAGTAATCTCTTTGATTTATCCGCATGGTCTATCGTAGTAACGGTGAGGAAAGGGGGAATATATGGCTCTTCGGGTGCCTCATCGTTGACGCTCGGCGAGCCCGACGAAGCCATATACAACCGACGTACCCGAAGCAGGGAGCAGGTACATCTCATTATTTTAATCTCGAACATCTGACTGCATCTGAGCGCGCTCGAACCGGCGCCGCTTTTATGGGATGGTACGGGCGGCAAAGAGATGAGTGAGAGGGGGAGGGGGCACCAGGGATATTATGGTAAAGACACACGGGTCCTATCAACGATCTCCGGTTCCAGTTTGATATAGGGATATCTTCCTGCCTCGCGCGTACACCGCTCGCGGTTGTCCCGATCGGTGCTTCTATAAACGCGGCAAAAACCTTACAGACTAAGATTATAATAACGACTCCATTCAATGACGTTAATGTGTCTCTCGGTTGCACGTATTCATTTTTTATCAAATTAATAAAAACCCTCTCCTCTGATTTTGTTAAACGATTTTTTGACTTTTTTTTTTCATTGAGGCTCCTTCGTTGCCAATAATAAAAAATGATAAATGTACGTAACGATATAAAAATATCCGTTTGGATGTAATTCGGTTGCTATTATTTGTGTAGCAATTTATTGAAATGTAACGCCGCCAAATATTTTTCGGTGCTTCTATAAACGCGGCAAAAACCTTACAGACTAAGATTTTAATAACGACTCCATTCAATGACGTTAATGTGTCTCTCGGTTGCACGTATTCATTTTTTATCAAATTAATAAAAACCCTCTCCTCTGATTTTATTAAACGATTTTTCGACTTTTTTTTTCATTGAGGCTCCTTCGTTGCCAATAATAAAAAATGATAAATGTACGTAACGATATGATAAAAAAAATCGAAAACGACAAGAAAAGGGATTTATGAAAAATATCCGTTTGGATGTTATTCGGTTGCTATTATTTGTGTAGCAATTTATTGAAATGTAACGCCGCCAAATATTTTTCGGTGCTTCTATAAACGCGGCAAAAACCTTACAGACTAAGATTATAACAACGACTCCATTCAATGACGTTAATGTGTCTCTCGGTTGCACGTATTCATTTTTTATCAAATTAATAAAAACCCTCTCCTCTGATTTTGTTAAACGATTTTTTGCCTTTTTTTTTCATTGAGGCTCCTTCGTTGCCAATAATAAAAAATTATAAACGCACGTAACGATATGATAAAAAAAATCGAAAACGACAAGAAAAGGAATTTATGAAAAATATCCGTTTGGATGTTATTCGGTTGCCATTATTTGTGTAGCAATTTTTTGAAATGTAACGCCGCCAAATATTTTTCTCCGTGTTTGAAGAATTCGATTGGCAGGTAAATTTACCTTCGATAGCGTACAAATTGCGTCGATATGCGAAAAAAAACGTCGATCCACCGAGAAAAGTCTTGGGTATCGCTTCTGCGAATCGCTAATTGATCGAGCGTGTCAGTCCGATCATCAGGCGTGGTCGTGAGTTCCCGCTGAAGTGCGTGAGAGCATTCTCGTCGGGAAGACCGTTCGGAAAAACGTCGAGAGAAATTGTATATCGCGCGGGGTGTATATATTCGTTTAACGGATGCCCTCGCAGCACGAGACTCGGTATATCGGTTCAAGGCACACATTCGCACATCCGCTGAAATCAACAGAGCGCTGATGGAGGATGAAACGTTGGCGTTAACCGCGAAATCCGCGTTCTAATGATCGGCGGCTCCGAGTTGAGTCCAATGTCGACAGGATCACGAGACGAAGATTCCGGACGTCGGCACGTGGAACGAGATTGTGAGAAACCGGGTAAAAAGCTGTTGGTTTGCTGCATTCGATGTCGCATTTGCTCGTGCGCCCTGACGCGTCCAAGTACGGTCTTATATCTATAACTTACAAAGGTATACAGGCTGAAAAAGGAAATGAGGCGGAGAAAAAATGAGTGATTCTCGCGAAGATGTCCTTCCTGTTTGGATTCCCGCAATTTGCTATTGAAATCGTCAATGAGATATTCGAAGGTAAATTGAAATAAACGTCTAACGATGTGTACTTAATTTCTTGTAATACATTTTTGTGTCGCTACAACATTACTCGAGCAAATAAAAAAAGAAAAAAAGTAATTTATTTTTCCAAAACGCCAAGTAATTCGTTTTTCAGGTAATGGTTAATTTTTTAATAATTAGCTCACCACGGAATTCACTCAAAATTTACGAACGTGATTTGGACCAGAATATTTGGCAAAAATATTTCATTCTAGGTGCACGAGAACGTGGGGAATAACGACAAAAAGGAGAATCGTTGCAGCGAGAGAAACAAAGTGGAAAAAAAAAAAAAAAAAAAAAACAGCGTGGCGAAGGGGCACAGGAGACGAGAGAGAAGGAAAAGCGGAATGTGAAATTGGAGGAGATGAACAAAAGCGGTGGAATTGTGCGACACGGCTTAATCGTCGAGGACCCTTTGCAACATTCCCCACAATGTCGAACGCCCGAGCGTGACTCAACTTGGTAATTAACTTGCGTCACAATGCCCTATTCTCGCAGCTTCATCGCTGTATGAAACGAAGAGAAAGAGAGGGAGAGAGAGAGAGATATATAGAGACATTAGCCATACGCTAGTCACATCTTGTCCTGCGGTCAAGTATTCGCTTTCCTGGAGTCTGGAGCCTCGAGTTTAGTGGTCATTGCAGTAGCAGCAGCATTGTGGAAACCCATGGGCGGTATATGGGTAAACTAGGATGCACCGTCGGTCGCCCAGAGTGTGGGATACTCGTACCCTGAAGTGCAGTGCTGCGGTGCATCCACTGATATACTGTACTGCAGTTGGAGCTGCAACGAGCTCCAAGCGCATTTTGGATTCCTACTAGGAGACTCACATCTGTGTACAGGACTTATGTAAATCAATGGAAAGGCTTCCTTCACCGGAAATACGTATGTAATGCAAATTTGGACTGCATCTATTTCACACGAATTCAGGTTGTTACGAACTTGCCAATGTATGCGTACTGACGAGCAATCGAAGTTTTTAAATAAAAGTTTATCCAGCACCGAGGACGCTTTGAGTTCGACGTTCGTACTGGATTCAAATGGAATTGGCATAATTCAAAGCCCTTAAGCCACTCGCTAAAGGATTTGTTGGAAAATAACATTTCTTCATTTACCATTTTTCACAAATATAGTTTAATGTTAAGAACAAATATTTATGAAAAAATGTGTCACATTAACGAAATCGAGTGCGTTCATTAACAAAGTCGGATAGATATGGTTCTGGGCCTTGGATATTACGTCGTCTTTGGAAATCGTCCTTCGTTTTAAAATTTTTCACAAATTTTTACCATTTTTCACAAATATAGTTTAATGTTATGAGCAAATATTTATGAAAAAATGTGTCTCATCAACGAAATCGAGTGCGTTCATTAACAAAGTCGGATAGATATGGTTCTGGGCCTTTGATATTACGTCGTCTTTGGAAATCGTTCTTCGTTTTGAAATTTTGACAGTACGCACGAGATACTGTATTATTTCGTGTCCAGTCACTGTGCGTTCTATCTCCTGCGTAGTGGAAAGGACCCACGCGTAGTCAGACCGATGATCAGACCGGAATGCTCCGTCGATGCAGTTTGGTCGATATTTGCATGACGAATGAAAATAAATCACACACAATTAACTGGATAAATATTGATTCAGCAACGTGATATGGATGGTCATGAATTGCATCACAATCAAATTTATCATCACGTGAAATTAAGCCAATTATAATAAGTCAACTAAATTGGGTCTATTATCTCAATGAAACTCTGAAAAAACAAAAATTAAAAAAATTCTCAGTAAATATTATTACTATATCTTTCGGCACAGCAGCGAACCTATTAAGTCCTGTTATTACAGTCAATTTGAGAGATTAATGCACGCGCACAATGACATCAGTGATATGTGACGAATACTCAGAGAGTAGTTATGACCAGAGAGGAGATGAAGTGCAGAGGAGTCAGGACGGAATGATGAAGAGCAAGAAAATAATCCAGGATCACCGCGTGGAAATGCAATTGGCAGATCGCTCCAACCAAGCATACCCTGACGACTTGAAGCTTGACGGCACGATGAAGTTTCCCGTAGGTACCAAAGCCCTTGTACTTCACCGTGGATGTGGCTTGAGAAAAAAAGAAAAAAAAAAAAAAGACAAAACCACAAGAAGAATCAACGCATCGATTTGAACCAATCCCCCTCGAAATCACTTTGCGGTTAACACTCCACTTCAGTTTGCAATCGGAAATGGAAAATCGACAAGTGGCCGTTTTTAATCTGAAGTTCGATCGATTTCCGATCGCCATTTTTGCTGACAAACCGATTTCGAGAGACAGAAGCAGAAATAGAAATGGCCACGCCATTATCATTTGTAATTGGTATTTTTTTTTGCACAATAACCGTGTACAAATAATTCACAATATCTTCATAGAATTCTCATTTTCCCGCGTTTTATTGAAATTTTCGAAACACTTATTCTGATGCTGAAACAACCTCGAAATATAAAAGATAACAATCGACAGTCCAAACTACATTCAGAAATTTTTAAATTCTGATTCAATTGTTGGTTAATTCTACCATTTACTTTCAAAATTTCGTTCCATCAAAAATCGATTGCCCTCAAAAACTTGGTATCACAATTTCCAATATCCAATTTCTATTAAAATTGGTATATTTCAGATTTGAAAAAATCCTTATTATCGATTTATCATCCGTTACCTTATACACGATATTGGATGACTTATTTAATGCGTGGAGGTAGTAAATTAACGGCGTATGGAAAAGTCGTCGGATATCCTCGCCCGTGTGTTTAGTCGGGCGATAACTGCGCCGATGCATGTGCTACATGTTTCCACCGATAGAGCTATATGTATCCGACAGAGTGCATAGAAACCATGCAGCATGAGCTGCTCATCGTGGTGCGCTATACGACTCCACGTGCGGTCCTCGGCGAGCCCGAGGGTTCAGACCATTAATAATTATAGAGAGACACCCCCCTAGCAGCAGGAGCAGCAGCAGCCGGCAATATAACCTCTCCGGACGCCCGGGCCGCCTGTGCTATTTATTACCGGGTAATGATTATTTATTAATCTAACCCCATCAACGATATCGCGCGGCGAATTTGTCGCGGCTGGTGCTGCTGTTCGCCGAAGTAGTTGCACGGATTTCGCGACTAGTTTCAACGCAATGCAAGAGCCCGTTGATTTCGCACCAGTAACTCGTAGATGTGCGATGAAGATAAACGCCACACTCTGGTTTATTAGCTATTATACCCGGAAGATATGTAGTGGCGAGGTAATCGAGTTGATTAAGAAGACATACGCGTTCGATTTGGCCCCTCGGCAAGAATGCGTTGTATTATCAGCGTTCCTTTACCACAATTACCGCTAAATATCTCGCGATTACAGGCATAAATTAAGTCCGAAGAGGGGGGTATCGATTAATTGAATTGATTTTATGAAGTCGTGCTTGTGCGTGTCAAAATTGATAATTAATAAATAGTCGATGACGGCGACAATATTCGACACTGAGAAATATAATCGTTGGAACCATCGAAACGTGCATTTGCGGGCAGCGTAAAGCATATTCGTTCGATCGAAAGGAATTCTTAATTGGTCGAAGCGATTGGTGATTGAAAGAAAATTTTTTCTATCAGCGTTCTGAAATACTTTGTCCAATTAACAAAATATTCTTTTCGTCGCCCGCAAGCGCACGTTTTGTTGGTTCTACCTCCTTTTTTTTCGCAGTGTATGGGGAAATAAAAATATTTTCATGACTAACGGTCATGACATTCTCAAAAAATGGTACGAGAGTTTTAATCGAAAATAATTGGAATATTGAAAAAAAAAAAAAAAAAAAAACTATGTACTTCATCGTCCACTTATATCAGACGGTTTTCACGGGTTACAAAGCATACGCAAATGACTTGTTAACGGTGTTCTATCATGGCAGATAGTACAAGTGGAAGCTGGAGTCAGAGAACAATTCGCATCATTACGCAGCAAAGCGTTTGACGGTACACGTTTGATTCGTACCTGTTTCAGCTACAAACCGAAGCCATTCTGCACTGCAGTTAAAGCCGGTAGAATTAACGATATTGCTGAACCGGAGTATAATCAATTGAGGATCAAAAGCCCACGTGGAATCAATGCTGATTGCTTTATTGATGAATTCATATATTGCAGAAACTCACGACGAACCAAATCCAATCAACTTCACCGATCGTTCCGTAAACCAAAAAAATAAAAATAAAAATTGAAGAAAAGACACAAAGTACAATAGTTTTGTCGATAAATTCCAGCATCAATCAATGTGAGATTCTGATCTCGGTCGATCACTGTCACTATCAGCACTCTATAATCGGTCGCAGGTTCACCAATCGAATGGTCCTTGATAAATCAATTCCTACCGATACCTCCTTTCTTCACGTGTTGAAATAACTGTTGACACAAGTGTGAAATGTCATTTTCACCCATAGGAAGCTCCCAAATAAAACGCCGCTCGACTCGAGCCAATCGGAATTTCTTACTAAACGCAGACCCACATTACAAGCTAATCACCATTCCCATCGTTTTCAAGTTCATTGCATTCGTCGTAGTTAAATGTGGGTAATAATAGACGCTCGACGGGTTTACGGTATATACGAATGGTTGTGGGTATGCAACGCGAATACATACGAAGCTGGTGGCGTGCTTAGCCTTCGAGCTCACCTCGACAGAGTGTTGGCCGGTCGCGGGCAAGGGCAAGGCCATCCTGTATGTTACGCAACGTACCCGCGGGGCATGCGTCAACGTCGCCATTCAGATAAACATAATATCTGTCTCTCTCTCTCTTCCTCGTTTATTGTAGGTAATATAACGTCGTGACCACTTCACACGTACTCGAGAGACGCTGAGGAGACTAAACAGTAGCGTGGCACATCCGAGTGTCTGTCTGCGTACGCAATCGTACGCGTTCTGCATCGAGAGTCCACTAACATTCGATATAACTGGATAAATCCATGTAGGTAATACATAATACAAGGCGAGGCGTGTTGCGCCAACGTAGAAGACGCTGTACTTTGTTGTTCCAGTGTTGGCACAGCAGCCAACTCATTGGTCCAACAGGATATTCCACACTGCTACACCGCGGCGACGACAAAAGCCTCCATTTCGTGATTGAACGTCACCGAAGGGCAAATACACGTGAGTCCTCGTGGAAAAATGTATTTACAGCGAATAGGTACGGAAAAGCGTTGCGAGGATTTGATTAATGGTGCTTTTACAGAGTGGAAGCGAAATAAATAGTGAAATGGCAGGGCGATTCAATGCATCAGCGTAAACATCGGGATATTTGAGCAATTTATTTCAATGGAATCTGGGATATATTTGGCACGAACAATATTTTATTTTGTTTTAATGAAAAGTTGGTCGGGAGTAATCTGATTTGTTGGAGTGAAATTGATTACTGGTGTTTGCAATGAAAAGCTATCGGACTGGTAATCAAATAAATTTTTTCACCGAACGTCAATATAATGGGATTTCATTTTGTTCGAACATTATTTATATCCTGTATTATAAAACTCGTGAACGACAAATGCGAAATTCATCGTCATTGATTTATTCGCTCTGGTGATTGGTGACACTACGAAAATCAGAAACATTTTCGTGCGTTAAAATTATTTGTTTATGTCAAATGTCAGAGTGCATTTTCGGAAAAATCTTGTTTATTTCCAATGATTTTTGTGCCATTCAAACGATATTGAGTTGATAGACTCTCGTGTATCAAATTGGAGTTTGGAGCACATGAAAGGGCGTACAGAACTCGACTGAACCTGAAGAGTGTAGGCCGTTGTCGATTCCTTACGTCTTTCACTCCCTCCACATTATTCCACATTTCTCGGAGATGATTCATGCATCTATTCGTGATGCATTGAAAGTTAACTTCGCTTGCGATGTAACGGGAGGTTATATCGTATTTGGCCCAAGATTGTACATTGTGGATTGAAAGGAAAATGTAACTTGTCGATGCTAAGATGGATATGCAAACGACACGTTTAGGGACGTAAAATCGAAGTGTATTATAGGATCCTAATAATTATGCAAGGACCGCACTGAGGGAAACGCGAAATCTAAGGCGTGAGCCTCGCCGAGGTAGTTGCTTCAGCATCGTGATAAAAGTTTCCAGCTAAGCCATGGAGCAGTTCTCGAGGGCCATCGACTACCGCGGATAACGTGAAGATCGTGTCTCCCGAGCGTTGATTCGATTTTCATAATCCCTGCCGAGCTAACTCCTCCACTTGAGCTCGTGCTGACCCGACTTGATTTCATTGGAAGCCCTTCGTGGGCTTTATCAACGACGCGACATTACTTATCCACGACGATACATGCGAACAAATTTCCAACGACATCCCCCTCGTTCCTAACCAAACCGATTTAACAAACACCGCGCCCTGCATATCGGGTCATCTTTGGATTGGACACGCGACACGAAAACAAAGATTCCCGCACGACGAAGCAAAACCAGCATAACTCAAATGTTCATCGAGAACAAGAAGAAATTGCCCTTGCAACCCGTCCACATATTTACAGTAGTGATACTTCCAAATTCGACGCGATTGACGATACCGAAAAAATGCTTACCACTGCAAATATATTCACTGAAATAAATGACGAACCAAGCGAAGGACAAGGAGATGAAGGACAGTGAGTTTTCACAGCAACGACTTTGGTTTACGACTCCACCGTCAACAAGACCCACCGGGTAATATGATCCGGTAAGTTTCATCTTCAAAGTAAAATATCGGTTGGTATATCAAATATTACGGAATCAAGGACAGCGTCAAAAGGGCATAAAACCGGGTGAGGCCAATATAGTAAACGTATCGCATCTTGCTAAGGACATAAAACGTCTGCGCGGTCGGGTGTTCTGATTCCGAAAAGTTTTCCCGTGGCGCGTATATCCTTCCAGCACTGGAGTCACCGTCTCGCCAGGAAATTGAATAGAGCGCCCTTTCCTCTTGTCATTGCCCCGTCTCTCATTGTCCTTTGTTTCGTCTCTATGAAAATCAGTCTGTTAACTTTTCCACGAGTGCTTTTGTGCGAGGCTTCTACGAAGTCAGTTTATAAATTACGTTGAGCCGGTAATAATTGTGCATGCAACTAAGCGGTGTTCATAAGTTTGCTTAACGAAAGTTTGAGTTGCGGGAGCGAAGGTGGCACGTGACAATGGAATGGATATTCCGGAACGAGGACAACGACAACGACAACAGCAATCACACCTCGACTTCGGAATCTCTTCGCCCATCGTAGCCTCTTTCTTCGTCTTCTTCGTCCCTTTCCATTTCTCTCGATAGAGCAGCCTACCGCTTGCAAGTTCTCGGGTATTTAATTCGAGGCCATGGCTCGCATTGTTCTTGCATTTGCGAAGTGTCTCGGAGTCTGTGGTCTGTCGTCGTGTCTACGTTTTCCCCTCTTCGTGGTGTCGACTACCACTCTCTCTTTCTCTCTCTGTTTTCTCCGTGCTCCATTCGCATTGTTTCACTTGAATTTGATTAGGCGTGGAGCATGAATCATGGTACGACTCGGGTGGTACACAACGACCATGAGAACGACGCCTTAAACGACAGCGTGGATGATTTTCCAGGAGGTGATGCATGAAACTCGGAGACACTCGGGTTTATTAATACTGGAAAAGGCAGAGCTTGCGTTGGGCTGTCGCTTTGGGCTCGAAGCTCTTAGCACCTCTAATCAAGAAATCCGGTTTATCACGAAACTGAGCTTTTGTTAGCGACGCACGTCGCGATGATAACTCTCGCTTGCGGATCTCGCCTCGGTCTCATCTCCGTGCTTCGTATCTCTTCTGCTAATGTGCACGAAAATCCTCTTGTAGTTTCACCGGTGCTAATCGTAATTTCGCAATGCAGTTTAGTGCAACTGTTTAGCTACTGGCTAATCCACTGAGCCCCGGGGTTGCCGAGGTATTATTTAGTTGCGCATTAAGCATTAATAATATCGTGATTGTTTCCCACTTTGTTTTACGAGGGCCAAAGCGTATTAACGTTTAATTGCATCCTTCATGCATTTCTGTATGTAGGATGCTTTGATTACTTTCCAACCGTAAATGGCATACTTGGTCCAGTTTAATCAGTCGCAACATCGGGAATGCATTTTACTTTATCATTCCGCATGCCGGGTAATGAACGTGGCTGCAGTGTAGCTGTAAAGTGATCGTGACGATTCCGCGGAAAGATTGAGCGACAAAGTAACCGGGAGCAACAGTGATATCGAGTAATTAAACAGGCAATTCAGGAAATGAGTAAACTCGGTTGCGGTCGGATCGTGAGTCCGAAAGGACAATCATCGAGGTTCGATCGCGATTATTGGCCGGACTCTCAGACCCGGCCAATCATCGTCCAACCTTCGCAACATTAAAATCTCTCAGTCAGAATGTCGATTATAGTTGTCTATTGTCACCGCTAGTGAAGGAAATTGAATAAAATCAACTCCCAACACTTTGGAAAACCAATATCCTTCGGTAAGTCACTTATATATATATATATATTTTTTTTTTTCGGAATTCGTTTTGACCTAAATTTTGCACGATTGCGATAATCGAAATGGGTCTGCTGCTCCATTTGTCTGAAAAATTTCGCCTCGATAACTCGAATGGCTCTTGAGTTATCGACGTTTGAAATTTCAGAGCTGTAGTCACATACACACACACACATGAACATTTATTTACGGACCACTTTTCTGGGCGTTTTTACTTCAGGAAATTTCGCATGTCCTGACACAAAAATCTCCGCGAACTTTTTCTTCGTGACAACGAAGTCTCCTCTGTGAAGAAGCACAGCTACTGTAATCCACGTATAATTCATTTAAATTCTGGGTAGGTCACGGACCACCGAAAATTTAGCATGACATTGGGAGCCTGAAAAAAAAAAAAAAAAACACCGTGGCCGAGAATCGTCTCGCGTGCACCGCTTCCGCACTCTCACAAAAGGAGATCGGATTCAAGGTGCGGTGTGCCGGCTTGTATACAGACTGCATGGCGGTCGGTACCACCTACGCCTCTCACGGTGTCACTCTCTTCGTTCTTCGACTCTCCTCCTTTCTCTCTCCCTCCTCGACTATCGCCGTCTCTCTCGCTCGGTGATTCTCGGCCTCGGTTCTCTCAGCGGCGCACTAACTCTTGTCTCCTCGAGGGCAAAGCGGCTCGCACCCGTACGTCTATCCGATTGAAGCTCGCGCGCGGCAGCAACATCAGCAGCAGCATCAGGGGCGCCGGAATCCCCGCGGCTCGTTGGACATTGTGTGTGCTTGGAAGCGGCTTAATCAGCCATTGTCTGCGGAGGAACGACGAGGTCAGCGTGTACGTATGTACGTAGGCAGAGTCTCGCCTACGTAGCTGTACACGACGATCGGACAGGCCGCCCGATCGACAATGTACGAGCTCAGAACAATCATCATTCCCCCGGAACCTACGGCAACGAAGCCACGTTTTTCTCCTTTTTTCCATTCTCCTCAATAGAATTTCAAATGCAATTACTGATGTAGTCATCCATTTACCATCACGCATTGCGGAGCTCCTCGTACAGTGAAAAATTTCTTGTAAATGCAACATTCGTTCCAGGAAATTCACCGAACAGAATTAACTGTCAATGTCCCTGTAATCAAAAATAATTGTAACACAGAATTTCCGAGAAAATTTATAGGGTCGTTATCTTCATGAATGAAACGTTCTCCAAAGCGTTTTCCCTTTATGCAGTTACGCTGGTAATTTGCTACAGGTGGTGCGGATTATGCAGCCTTGGTTAAAATGCCGATTAATAGTTGGGTAAAAGGAAAAAGGGAACCTCAATGAACGTGTCCGCTCGATTGAAGTTGGTATTCCTATAGCAGCCGCAGTTACCCCTAGCATCCGTAAAATTATGACCTCACCAGCAGCAATGGATCGCTGTTAGACTCAACCGGGTATTCGATCTTCAACATCTCGGATTACTCCAGCTTCACATACGTCATACTTGAAGAAGAGGTATGGTTGATAAGATCGTGCGATAAAACGGTACGCAACCTTTGAAGGTAGAGCTTTTCCGTTTGTCGTTAGAAGAGATGATATTCGAGCTCATGTGGTCCATATTTAATGTCCTTCTGTGAAATATATGAACCATGCACATTTTGGATGAGTAGTAGTGCTATTTTCACTCAGGAAACATAATCTTCCGGATAAGTTAATGAGAGAACGGAAGTTATCGACAAATGGTTGGGTAGAAAGAAAACGGACACATTCAATGAAGAAGCTGTCCGCTGGAAGAAAATGTTTCCGGAGGGTCTATGGGTTTCCTTAGCCGCCGGAAAAATAATGACTTCACCAGGAGCAATGGATCTCCATTACACTCCGCGGGGCATTCGACTTTAAACGTCTCGAATTTCTCGAGCAGCACGTGCATCATGCTCTGGAAAGAGTTTAGCGCTTCCGCAGAGTGCAAGATTCGTGTGCATTGCCCTTTGGACTTCCGAGCAGAGCACGGATAGATAATACCTTGAACACGAGCGAGACGAGGCTCCGAAGGAAAGAAAAAGAGAAGCTAAACAGTGAAAATGATGCTATTATCATTAAATGAAAGGCATTGGAGAGCGTGGAAGTTGAGAAGTTTGCACTTCGGCAACGAAGCTGCCAACCGTGACCGCAGTTTTCTCGATGCTACGTACGTGTCCTCGTGTATCCGTGACAAGCTTAACTTGCTTCAAAAGCTGCACTTTATGGGCACTTGTATGAAGCTGGAATCTTGTTGGCAACAAATTATAAGATACTGCGATAAAACGACACAAGAATGTCTATAAATCAAGGTTTCATGAGCAAGAGATCATGGTACATGGGCACCAATGTTACGCATTTAAAATGACGTTTGAATTCAATTGCTCAACGAAAAATGTTATCTCATGTTATCTCAGAAAACATAATATTCTGGACCGATGAGCAGAAATACGGAAATTACGGAAAGCGCATCATTCACTGTTATTGTAGCAACGAGGAGTATAAACATGGAAGAAAATTGTTTCAACCCGTAAGGCGGAGTGAAAGCTCCATTTCCAAGCTGTCGAGAAACACTTTCCTGTTAATATGACGTGCGTTGAAGTGGGTCGTTAAGAAAGATACGTTTCGGCTAGCCGGATCATCATCCGAGACTGCCACGAAAATGGAAAAGGGAAGTTCCCTAAAAGCCTATGAGTGCTCGAAGCGTTACGGAGGGGGCAACCCCAAGACAGACTTCATCTTCTGACACGCAACATATATTATATCCCTTGTCCCTCGGATTTCCACGTCGACTGTTCACTCGCTAGAATTTGAGACAGAGTGAGGATAGAAGACAAGGGCCAGAGGATTCACTTCTCTTCCGCGAATTAACGTCAGAGTCGGTGATGAGTATGGGTTGTGCCTCCTGCTGGAATAGCAAGGTTCAGAGCTAAACTCTCTATCCCTCTTTATCGCGAGATTAGACAGTACCAGCTCGGAGTTAAGGTACCCACACCACATCCAATTCTCAGCCTTTCCTCCAGCATTTCACACGTCTTCCGCGTTAACTCGGGCTTCCATTCCGCAGCCCGAGCTTTACTGGGACGACGTGGCCGAGACTTCCCGCGTAATACCAGTCGAGCTTTATCGCCATTTTGCAGCTACAACGAGTATTTAGAAGGTAGTTGGATATTGTGAACGAGGTGCCTGGAAAAGGGATCGGACGAAACGGCTTCACTTGTCCCGATGTTGCGATAGTCAAGACGTGAACCTGGTCCAGCGATCACTGGCCCATAGGTCCTAATTGAGGTCGACCGTAAATAGTACAGTAAACCCTGGTATTGCCGGAATTCGGGGCGAAGACAGTAGCTGAAGTAATCTTTGAATGTTGTCCGCGTACCGGGGTCGGAATGGCTACCAAGATAGGACCGAATAACGTCCAACCGGACCACGATATTGCGCCGTCAATTGCCACTTCATCCTTTACCGAAATGAGCATAGCCCCAACCTGGAAAAACGTACAGAATTACATTCAATTTCATTTCTATATGAGCCTCTATCCTTATTCAATTACTTATGTCCAATATGATCTATTAACGTCAACGAACATTGAACAATTGTACCGAAAATCATACAGCACGTGTCATATTTGGATTTTGAGCATAGAATTTCATAACGGAATAGTTCGGCGTCCCTGGAGATAGCAACGGACCGGAAACCGTAGCTTCATAACCAGCACGGTTGGTCTGTACAAGGACCTTAACTGCAAGTAGATTCGAACATAAGCTAGATGCCCAAAGGGATCCAAGATAGTGCATTGAGTACGGCCTCCTGCGCTTCTTACCCTCGATATGATGTACCGTCGCCTTAACGAGCTTGAATCCTGCTCCCAACATCCAGAATCCACAGAGAACATGGCAAACGTTCGGCAAGCTTTGTTGATCAGGCAAAGCTGAGGCTCTGGAGTACGCAGATGGCCTAACTCCCAACCGTGCATGCCACCCTACAAGACGTGTAGTCCTTCGTGAGTACACACGGACTCGTGAGAGTTAGACGCTGTAAACTGGTAGAGTAGCGAGCCGGAGAGGTTTGTGGCTCCCCGGACAGAAACGCGCCAAGCGTACCGGACGTATATTGGCCGCTAGTGCACAAGGAGATGGAACAATGTACCATAACTCACGTGGCAAGAGCAAGAGAGAGAGAGCCGCTTACTAAGACAGGGTGAGTGAGAGGACATGTGCACTTAACTCGACTCACGTGTTCACCTATGCGTACTTAGACAGTGAATGTACCTACTGCGAAGCTCTGGATGCTCTTCCGATGATGAAGCTTCTGATGTTTGATGCAGAACTGTCGCTTCTGTTATGTGTGCGGCTAAGCGCTTGCTGCTTTCATGTTGTATTAAGCTAGAGTGATTTCAAATAAAAATGGCTCTTTTGCTTCTTAGCGCCATATTTAAGTTATGCATGATAGCAAAGAGGCATTGGTGATTTCAGGGTCTAGTCGATTTAACCGATTTAATGAGTCATTCAAATGACTTCATTCAACTTCAATGGCCGATTTAACTCGGATTTGATCAAGCAACTTTGAAGTGATTACACTCTCATTTCCAGCGACTTTAATCATGCCACTTTGATGACTGGTGACTTTGGTAATATCAACTTCCGGGGAAATTTATGTATGATTTCGGCAAATTCATGAACTTTACTGTGATTTTATGGGAAAGCATGAGCTTTCTTTTAACTTTACGTGATTTTATACGATTTCTCGTGTTTCATCCGATTATTCTGTATTTTCTTTCATTCTTCCATTATCAGGATTTCGGCTGTTAAGCTCTTCATCCGATTTCACATCGAGTCCCAACTCACGTTTCGATATGTTTACGATGATAGGATTGTCCGACCCTCCATTTATTAAACGCGATAGGACGCTCTACCCCGACATGTAAATATAACCTTTCGTCTTCAAAAAAATAAACGATACCGTATAAAAATGTGAAATGTGTACCGTATAAAAAAGTGGTTTGAGCGTGTACCGACAAAGTAGCCCGGCTGGTTTCCCGGTGTACAGCGCGACAAAGTGTATCACAGAGGAGTACCTCCATCTCGCTATAATTGGATCTTCTCGCGGTCGCGAACCGGCTGCGAATAACACACCGAGGGTAATCGATGCATGCACCCGGGTGATGCATATTCCGAGAGCCGCGACAGCCAGAAAGGGAAAGAGGAGCGGGATCCTCGCGTCGAAGAGTCGGAGGACGAAATAATTGGCGAGGGAGCCTGGGTACATCAGGACGTCCCGGACACGAGCGGCCTCCGCGCAGTGAAGCTGACGTGGGGGAGACCGGGGCTCGTTGGGTCAGGGCCAATTTGTGTTGAAGGGTTATTGTAGTGTGGAGCTTTCAAAAAATCACATTTTCACTTTGCACTTCTCGAAATTCTGTATCCTCCACAAAATCCTATTGAAATTTCAATATCGAATATCAAATAGTTTGACAATGGCAGCCTTCCAAAAAGCTACTGTTTGCAGATCGGAGCCGCGATTTTTTCGATTCTATTAAGTTTCAAGATTTTTTTCCGAAATCCTGGAACATCGAGCGTATCTTCAGTTTCGAAGAACGATTCAACTGAAATTTAACAAGCTGTACCAATATTCACAAATCGATTTTTCAAGTCAGCCTCTTAGCCAAGATTTTTTTTCATACCGCTATTTTTAAAACGGGTCTTCGAATGACCGAAATCAATAGCGAAAACTGAGCAGTCCAGCCCCGGTCTCCCATGTTCGATGCGATTTCTTTCAGGCACTTCTTGGCGATTGGAGAACGCCTGGAAATTCAGTCAACTTCACCTGCAAGTCCGCTGGAGTCCAGGGAGTGGTTAAGCTGCCGGAGCGACCGCAACAGCTGCAGGATCGAGTGGCCACGGTAGAAAGCATCGCCAGTGCATGTACGCTTTATGCACATAACGTGCAGGCTCACCAGCCCTAAGTACGTGCGCAGCCTATATCTGTATATCGTATTATGTATATCTGGAGAAGCCGAAGAGGCTGCGTGCATTACGAAGCCGCGAATGATAGAGCCCGATCAAAGCACGGGTAATAAGTCACGCTCGGGACCGTAATGAATTAGTCTTTGGTACTCAACGGCAAGGACCATTTTTTCCAATATTTTTCGCCGATCTGCGTCGATTACAGCCTCCGCATTGGATAGATTATTGATGTATGCAAATAGACCATATCTATGCAGCCTCTGCACGTTAAAAGTCATATTCCCTTCACGAACTCTCTCATCATTTTACCGATAATTTCAATTTTCTGTCCTCAATAAATCTTCAATCGACAAAATGGAATAAACACATTATCAACGCAGCAAAATCGTAACTTTTGAATACAGGCCTCATTAATAATATTTATTAATTATCGTAAACGGCGATAGATAAGAATTTCTTTACGGTTAATTAAAACAGCGTTAATTCGCAATTTGATTTTCTTTACTATAGTCTCAGTAGTTCGGAAGGTAAAGTTTAGAAAATAGTCAGCCTAGCGCAAAGATTTGTTGAGCTTACGATTTGTTTTAACTGCGCTGACGAATAACGCAATGTCGTAATAATTTTTGAAAAAAAAAAAACAAGAAAAATGTACTGACCCAGCAAAAATGTTTTCTTCGTGTTTCGCTCTACCTCCTCCGTTTCGTTTCTTTTTTCTCCCGATACACATTTTTTTCTTTCTGTTTTAAATTCATCCGGAGCGGAACAAAAAGGGGAAACGCAGCGCATTCCCTTTCATTGTTGCGAGCGGGCTTTAATCTTGCGGTATTAATCCTTTGTATTTCGGCGTCGTCGGGTGGGATCATCGTCGGTGTGGCACTTGGGCAAATTCATTTTCCGCTGGATCAAGGGAGAGCGAGAGAGGAGAGAGGAAAAAAAATGCGACAGTGAAGAAAGAGAGGACAATTGACGGTACCAAGCGCCAGAGGGGACAGGGGCAAGGGGCGAAGCCACACCGGGTCCACGATCCGTAAACTCTTTTATAGTTCCCGGCGTTGATATCGAAAATGTTGGCTTGCCACTGTTCGCGAAGAGAACGGGAATGAAAAATTCAAAAGAATATGTATACGTACGGCGATTCTATACCGTACAAAGCGTTTGTGAAGCGTCATGATAAAAATTAAAATAAAATAAAATAAAAGAAGATAAAAGCGAAGGATAAAGCTCAGCTTTGAGGTTCAGCTTCGATGTACGCCGCGGATCGCGAATACCGAATCGTTTCGAGAGATAATCGCCGATTTCGATGAATAGCGATGAAGGAATGCAACCTCTCACTCATCCGTCTGCATTCGATCGGGTATTATTATTAATAACAAAACGATGGGTGGAATCTGTGTAAGCCGTTTCGGATATATCCTCTATTAACGTACAACCTCCATGAATCGAAAGGCTCGGATGAATATTTATATAACATAATTCATTCGGTCGGGATTCCGATGAGCAGAAATGTATTTTCGATACAATACTTCAACAACACGAGCATTGTCGTCGCCGAGCAATGAAACAACTCTCTGGCACATACTCCCCCGATGATATCACTTGAGCTATCAGCGAATGACAATTTTCGATAAATCGGTCATAGCCACCGGTAGAGTTTCACGCTGTGGTGGAAAAACGTATTGTGCACGAGCTGCGAACCAAACAGCCAAAGGATAAGAGGAGTTTAACGCGGTTTAACAATCAGTGTCCATCGAAATGCAATTAAAACAGTATTACCGTCGTGTTATCCGGTCTGGTATTCAAAAATAGCGAGAATATTAAAACACTGGCCGCGAGTCATCCATTCAGAATTTTTCTTCGATTCCATGATTTAATGGGAGATACCGTGAAATTTTTATACCAACACGATTCGTTTATTTTTCAGGTCTTTCCGCAGTCACGCGGTGAATGATTTATCGTGTTCTCCAGGCGTATGAATATTTTTTTGAACTTCATCCCCATCTGGAATAAAATACTCCACGACTACGCGATTTATTATCTTTTGCGGACAGAATAACATTTATAGTTTCGACTCAGAGATACTCACAAAAACTCACTTGTAGGACTTTTAAAACGGGTTTTTGAGAAATTTTCGTATTCCACAGATTTTTTACGGACGTTTTTCTCCATTTCATACTTCACTGTCCGTGAAGTTGCCAGACATAAAAATAAATTACTAATGAACTATAGTAACGAAAAATCATTCACGTATCTTCAAAAGTAAACGGTATACGTAACTCACACATGCATTTATAAAAACACAAGAAATAAAACGACGAAAAATGATTTATTCCCGAGAGAATCGTGTCCTCATTGCAGATCGTGGGTAATTTTTGCGACGAAGAATGAAGTGGAAGCGCAGAAGGAGGAAACCCCAGCCGTTGTCCATCGACACTTCTCTGTCTATGTGTTTTATAACGTTGTATTCGTTTGCGCACCGTATACAGCCAATAATACTGTGAAGCAAAAAAAAAACGAAATACAGGAGCGAGAAGGTGGAAGTGGAATCAGCGAGAACCGGTAATTAGCAGCATTGCACAGCCGGTGGAAAACGTGTGCCAAAGACGAGCCTCCGGCTCTCTCTCCTCTCGTTTCGTATTCCGCTATCTCACTTTTTTGTTTCCTTTTTTTTTTTCCGTTTCGTTCCATCCCACCTTCTCCATCTTCCTATGTTCGCTCGAACGAACGCGTTGCCTCTGGTGCCATTGTTTTTATATGGTGCCGTGGCGCATTAGGATACTTCTATTAGGGGACGGCTGTAGCACATGGCACCTAGCACCGCTCGTATCGGGCGTGGCCAAATTAACGACTCGCTTGTTATCTTACCGAGCCGGGATGGCGCCCTCACACTCCTCTTCACGGTGTACACCGATTGTGGGGCACGTAGTCCATGCGGAGAGTCTATAACCGAGCGAAGCTGGTACAGTGTGAGTGTCGGATAGTGGAAGACAGGACACAGAGTCCTGCTGCTCAGCTGGCGAGCGCGGCAAACAGAGTTATCTTCCTCTCTTGGTTGATTGCCGAGGGTATTATCGGCCCGCCGCTCAGTCGATCCTTTATTACTTCCAACCTACATGCACTTCACTTTGACGACGTACACGAAACTACGGCAAAAGCACATGATAATTCGAAATTTCGCTATCGCCGGCCAATTATACGTGCTAATTATTCCAGGCCCCGGATACCACTTTGAGATGTTTAATCCCTGGAGTCCCGAGGCTCTGAATATGCGTCGTTGGATTTTGATGCGCTGCAGTTTGGTCCAGCCAATGTGGCGTTAATTCGTCACGAAAATTTGAGCACTTGTGGCAAACGCTTCGGGTAAAAATACTTGTTATCCAGGACAAGTTATTGGGAATTAGTGGAGGCGAGAAATCCTGGACCTTCGATTGCAGCAAATAAATCCACGTCCATGTATTTCACGCGATAAATCTACGAGTCGATGGGGAACATGAGGAAAAAGGTGTTACATATTTGAGGACAAGGTAGCGCGTTAATAACGGAATGTCGTTGGACATCTCGTGTCGTTTAGACTCGGCAAATTGCGGAATCAATCGGTCGCATTGGAAAATCGCGAGAGACGGCTGAACCGTCGCGGATCGATCGTAACGTCTTATATAAATCCTTGTAGGGGACTGTTGATCAGATATCCACAATAACGTCCGGGCAACATGGCACTCAATTAAATTTCAAAGTAAAATGAAGGCGCGAAGTGCATACTTCAACCGAGGCAACGTTGCCTCCTTGGAAACAGGCGTTAATTCCTTATACAACGAAGGAAATGGTTATACGATAGCCGTTATGGGTCTGGTACGAGTTGGACCGAGTCGCCGGTGTTGCTGCGGCAGATTCAAAGCCTCACCGAGGCGCGCAACTCCAACAACAAACCACACGATTTCTGTCTTTCACCTTTCCCTCTTACGGTTTGTCGGACGCTACCGCTAGAGCATTCTCGATGTTTCTCTTCATGGTATACGTAGTGCGGAGCGAACCGCATTGCTATAACCTACGAGAGGTCCGTACCAAGCGGCATAGGTTGTGTCGGCCGTCGAGTTTGGTCAGGTGTGTCCGACGAACGCACTAAATCTACGAGAGTTACGTGCCGTTCGCGAATAAACGTTTCCGAGAGATTCATGGGGCAATTCACGGGGACTTGATATTGTTAGGCAGAGCAGCGGGAGCAACGGCGTTGGCGGCTCTGCTTCGCGGTGGCGAAGAGAGCCCGTTTACGGGAAAACATGTAGGAGGCATTCTCCGTCAACGGAGTGAGACATTTTTTATTCTCCAAAAACGTCCTAGTTTTGTGGATGCACCGTTGAAAAAAGCAATTAGCTTTAATTACCGCGTGGCGTAGGAAGATCGTTTGCAGAAACGGTTACCGACAATTTAGCGCACGAGTGTACCATAAAATTGCCGTACCGTTTTTCTGAATTTGTGAATACAGTCGCGCTTTTGATACAAATTCAATTTAGCGTATGAATTTTTAAATATCTTTTACCGTGCACGTTTTGGTACAGGGAAAAGGAAAAGGTTTGGCTGGTCAGTCGATAACTTTGGTCAATTTTTATCGTCCGTCGGATATTTACGAATTAGGGTTCTGAATAGCAAAAAGGGCCAACGAGCAGATTGACTTTATAGGTTCGAAAATAATGTGGCTGAGTTGACGGAGAATGCCTCGTAGGTCGTCATTGTGTACGAACTAGCGTCGGGCAAGCGCACCGGTGGATAAGAGCGAGCGAGCGAGCGAGAGAGAGAGGGATATTCATCTCCTCCGAGAGACAGTCAAAGAGGAGAGACAGGAGTGGGAAATTATCTCGGCGTGAACACGGAATCACGTGCCGTTCATCTCTCGCGCCACTGGTGGTCACCCTGCCGGTAGTGAGCGGGTACCACTACACATACAGGGCATTTCGTGTCACCTCGACGTGGACGACTCGGATTCAATCTCTGATTTTTTTATGTTGCACTTCCGCGTCTAAGAAGGAGCCACAATTTTCACTCCAAATTTTTCAAGTTATTCATATACTCATGATTATTCATAACTAAGATATTCACGGTCGGACTTACAAAAATCTGCAGAAATTCAGCGAAGTCCTGGCATACATCGAAATATTCAAACAACGGCCTGCGGTGAAAAGATTTCGACACATTTAACTTCCACCCACTTTCCATTTTGAAATAAAAAAAAAGAACCAAAACACTTTGGGTCTGAGGTTGAAAATATTAATATCGGATGCAAGATTTATCGAAATCCCGTGAGATTATTCCGTCAGTTGGCCTGGAATGGTCCATAGTTTTCGACCGCTCTCGGCTGTTTCCTCTAGTTCGCGTTAACCAATATATATTTCGTCTAGAACGTTAAACGGCCGCAGGACCGATCGATAAACCACTCAATCCCGATTAAGCTAAGCCGCGGCCGGCAGAGGTCCTTATTGCACCGTACAGCATCAACTCGTCTTCTCGATCCTTGTAGGCAGATCCTGGGATCTTTGTTGTGTGTGTAATATACACATATACACATATACACATATACACATATACACATATACATATATATACAAATCAATATATACATATAAATTCCAGTGTACACACTCTAAATACTCACATATATCTATATATATATATATATATCCCTATGTATTTGTGGTACAATAAGCGAATGTGTGAATCTACCGCCGTGAAAGAAATAATGATTTCATCGGAGGAGCACCATCTAAGGACCCGCAGTCTTTAAGTATGTACTCTTATGCGCTACATCCTCCATATCCAACTTTGCTTCAACTCTCTTCACTCGATATATAGGGTATTAAAGAGGATACGCTGTTCAAGTCGAACGGGTAAGGAGTATCACGAGAAGCTACGGTAGCTGGTGTGCATCCTCGCAGAGCTGCTTACATTTAATTACGTTCGTTATACCACGCATGATTAAGGTCCATAAAGGTGGGATTATAATCAACGATGAAGATAACCATAAAATCATTCTATCGAGCTTTGTAGCCCGACAAAGGCGATGTATGCAAGGCACAGAATCCGAGGCTCACGGTGGAACCGACCGAACAGATCGAATGAGGAGGAGTTGGAGAAAAAAGGTCGTGGAGAATTTATTCGCAATGCAATTATTCATTAGGTTGAATGAGAGCAAATGACAGATTTTTTCTTTGCTTCAATGGAAATTTAAGCAATTGAATCTGCGAATCACGTGCTCCATAAGAGGCCATAATGCATGACGGTGAATGTGACCATGCGAACCAGTACACGAAGATATTAATCTGATCTTGTGAAACCTCGGAGAATCAAGATTGTCCAGGAGGATCGGATGCGTTCGAGGCTCCATTCCAGGCAACTGTGTTCCCAGCTCTCAGGATATGGCCCATTTGGAGAATTTCCAATTGGGAAAAGATTTGCTCCTTTCCCGTTACACAGCTCTTATATACTATCTCCAATCTCTGTGTCGAGATCTTGATCTGCACTGCGAGGCCTTTCGCTGTCGTCCCATAGCGATTCGTTGGTTTATTTCGCATTTGTATGATGCGGCCTCGGACCAATCCAACCAACCGTCGGAGAGGCCCGTGGCTCCGAGGAGAAAAATAAAATAACGAGACAAGGAGATAAGAAGGGTTCGCGGGTTTAGGGAAACAAGGGATTTTACGTGGAGAGTCAAATAAGCGCGGATCTCGGATTTTATACACAGAGGGAGATGCGAATGTTTGGGGGGAAGAAAAAAGAAGAGACGAGCCCGCCGATGGTCCGAACGATTCGGCTCGACGATGCTCATCCACTCACGAACTGGAGCCTTCTAAATTTTACAACGTAATAGCATTACGAGCATCGTCCTCGGGGAAATCTTTCGATATCCCGTGTCCCGCCGCGATAACATCCCGTTCTCGATTCACTGCAGCCCTCCTCTAGTTTTCGTTCTATGTATACACCGACACTACAGATATATATGTATATATTTATACGTGTAGATATGTACGAGGAGTATATACTATACCACAACTATACTACCATGAGCAATGTGGGCTACGCTGGACGATCGTCTACTCACGAAAGCTCTCCTTGTTGGAGAAAGAAGTATAGTGGTAGAGTATACATATATCTACAGATGTATATGTACCACGTATATGGGGTATTCCATGTCGTGATCTCGTCTCCAAGGAGGAACCATTTTTTTTTTTTTCAAAGATTTTTTATTATTTTCTAAAATGCAGATACGTATGGTTATTCGAAATATATGGATTTGAAAATCTAAAAATTACCGTTTATTGGGCAGCAGATACGAATACTTTTGAGCTTTGAACCTTCGGGACAAAGAACTCGTTTTTAATACTTTCATGATTTTTTTTTAAGCGAAAAATGGAAAAGTCAGATGCGTAAAGATTCTTTGGGTTTCTTTTTTTTTTTTCAAAGAGAATTTTGTTAATTAATTTAGTTACTTCCAAGTATTAATATTTGATACAGCAGCATTAGAATATTTTTGGATAAATTTTGCCCCTCAATAGGTTCGTTATTAATAGTCATATATATATATGAATTCTTTTTTGTTCAAGTTCAATAAAATTTAGGCTTGGTGCTAAGGGATGGTACAGTGACGAAAAAAAACGGAGATAAAATACAGGAGGTCAAGGGTCCGAGCTGAATCGAATTTGTACGGAATGCCCCGTATAGACATGTATCCATGTGTGTGCATGTGTGTAGCCTGCATGCATGCCGTGATTCGAATCCAGAGACTATCGGAAGTGCCTCGTTTTCCTTCACGTTGATAGAAGTGCGGGTGGTTGATGAAAAAAAAAAAAAAAAAAATTACGACCTCTCGGTGAATAGAAGAGAGAGAGAGAGAGAGAGAGCGTCGGATTGGAGAACGTAAAAGTACGTAATACACTTTGGCCTACAGTAACCATAGTTTTTTTTACTCTTTTTGCAGGGAGCGATGGAATATTTCTGGGAGAGAACCGATTCGATATATTTTTTTTATGGCACCGTGACTTATTTATTCGTTCTAAATTTGGATTTCCATTTTTTTGCTTTCTATTTTTCGCTAAAAGTATCGCATTTCGGACGCGCAACGCACTTTGTCACTCGCTCGGGTGAAAAACGGATCATTTCTGCCCCGACGGAATAAAGAAAATTGGAATGCACTGAATTTTTCTTAACTCGACCGTCGGTGAGGAATTTAATTCAAATTTAATTCCAAAATTTGTTTTGGATTTTTACGGAATTTCTGGTCAACGTTAAGTTTATAAATATACGTATTCACTGCATGTGGGCGGAGATTCGAATTCAGATACCATCGGAAGTGCGCCGTTCATTCACGTTCACAGAAATGCGGGTGGTTGATGAAAAAAAAAAAAAAAAAAATTATAGCCTCTTGGTGAATAGAAGAGAAAGAGATTCGGAATAGAGAACATAAAAGTACGTGAGGCAATTCGGTCTCTCGTAACCGACGTTTTTTAAAACCTTTATTGTTGCGAGAAATAAAATATTTCTCGAAAAGTATCATTCTGTATTTTGCACTGTAGTGTTAATTATTAATTAGTCATCAATTCCGATTTTTTATTTTTATTTCAAACATTTTTACTTTGGGAAAATAAAACGGAAGCCTTTCATTGGGGAATACAAATGAAAAGTTTGCTACAGAAAAAAAAGTGGAAATCCGCAAAACCAGTGAAAAAAAAAAAAAAAAAAATTGTGCGTTGGACGAGACCGGAAAATCAAGGAGCTTGGGACGCAACGAAAGAGAGAGGAAAAGGAAATTAATAAGGTGAGAGTGGCCGAGTAAGATCGGAGCGCGACTCACACGCAGGAGGTCCGGATTTGACGTATGATCAGGGCCCAAGATTTTTTTCGGAGGCTTTGTGAACTTCAAGTGGTTCAGGTTCCACTATAAGCGGTGGGTCTCGGCTAATGACCATAGCAATAGACGCCGTAAACAAATAAAATAATAAAAAAGTTAATATCCCTCAATGGAAGAAGCAAATGTGAGATGAGTAAAGTAAAACAGAACCCACGTCAAATATAACGACGAATGTCGATTCGCTCTGTCGTTACGAAGCACACACGCGCCACCTATAATACGAAAAATGTCTTTCGTCGCTGCGACGTACAAACTTTTGCGATATGTCTTCCAACCTCCCCATGAGATCTGCGTCTTATTTTTCCCACGTATTTCATTCGAATGGCCACTTTTACGTATTCATTAACATACACCGGATCTTCAGTCCTTGACATTTTCTTTATCCCTTCGTACCACAGACTAACCCGGATGGTAAAGAAATGAAGTTTCGCCATAAAAATATTCAGGAACATCCGTAAAAAAACCATTTTCTCAGTGGCTGTTCTACTTTACTATGGCCACCATAAGCCCTAAACAAGATTTTTCAAGCCGAACAATTTTGAGCCGCGAAAACTTTTTTTTCTGCATAGCGTTCGTGGCTAAAAAATAAAAACGAGTTCTTAACGGAAAAGAGGTGAAGAGACATTTTGACTCAGGGTTTAGAAGGAACGAAAGAAAGGTCTTATATACTCTGGTATAAATTACCATAAACATGACAATAATTGATGTACTTATATGAGGGTTAAGTTCCAGTTGTGACGTAAAAAGATGTTACTTCTGAAAAGTAATCGTGTGGCGAGGCTTCGATGCGTTAAGTAAACTCTCGTGTTGATGAAACCGAGGACAAGGGAAAAGGGACCTCACCATCTCGTGCCAGATTCTCGACGACTCGTCGACGAGTCTCAACGAACAGGCTTAGCCCATTAAAGGTACAACGTGTCTCGAACTCTACACCCCGAAGAGACTCCACACAAGATTGTGCCTGGATAAATGTATGTAGGCCAACTGGAGCTGCTGTGAGTAGGGTGTGAAATGGTCAAGGAGGGAAGTAAAGGAGATGTGCCGTGATTAATGTATTCGAGCTATTTTTCTGCTAGCAATTGGTGTCTCAATATCCCAACAACGTCAATAATTATTTAATCCATATATTTCAAGAAATGACGCAGAATCATACTGTCCAAATACTTTCTCATGTCTGACATCAATTATTTCACGATGTATCGTGGCTGACTTCTGAATCCAACTTCAGACTGCTTTTATTTCCGACCTTGACCAACTTCAGGGTACTCCAATTCAATTTTATGACCAACTTCAGGATTCCAAAATCCAATTCTACGACCGACTTCAGGATTCGATAGTGTAATTCTATGACCAATTTCAGACTGCTTAAACTTCACTCTAACTTCAATTCTACACCGTCCAAACACTCCTCCGTGTCTACCTTCCCTTATCTCACGACCTTACGGGCCCAGGTTCTGTGCACTCGAAACTCCTTTTGCGGCCAATTTCGGACTGGTTAAATTTTCATCCCTAGCAAACTACCACCGACTCGACGTCCCATGGGGCAATTCGAACCCTCTTCCAGCACCTGACATCGGGCAGACCGCGGTAAAGTCTCAGCCCTCTCATAAGTCGAGTTTAGAAGCTGTCCGAAGTCAGATGAGTCTCGGTGTTAGAATTAGCCAATGCAAACTCACGGAAACTTCAATAACCAAGTGTTGTCAAGCCTTCCAAGCCAAGCCAAATATGAATGAAATTAAGAATCTACCGGTAACAGAATATCAATGTAACTGTGTAGATATTGTCAACACGTTTACCTTCGATCAGTGAATCATTGATCATCGGAAAAATCTCCGTCAGTCTGACAAGGTTGCGGATACTTTTATTTTTCCAATTTATCACTCGGTACCCGTGTGACATTTTTCATGTCCCCAGTTCAATGACCTCCCCACACCTACAGGCAAAAATCGCGCGTTCACTGTATGTCCGGCGTTCATTCTTTAGGTGTCATCGGATCGTCGAACGCACGACAATGGCCTCGAGATTATTATAGGAACCGTGGAGAAACGACCGTTCACTCAGATCCTACGATTTATAGTCCACCATGAGAGAAACGCAAAGAGAGACCCCCTCTACTTTGTACCTGCTGCAGTACAGCCTCGCGTAATTGAACCCCAGTCCAAAGAGCCAGGTGGGTGACAGTTTGCGCGCCCGACTAGAAGAAAATCTGACGAGGGTCGTTAGCGAGGGTCTATACGCAGGGTTTATACGGGGCATTCCATGCCAACTCGTCTTGGATCATCTCTCAGATTTCATCCCTATTTTCTATATCACTTTTTTCCATCTCTACGAAGCAACGAGAACTTTTATTGACATTTTTATTTTAACAACTATGTATATAATTATGATCACTTGAAACGAAAGTACCGAGGACCGAAAGTGAACACCTGACAAAATTCTTATCAATCGTGTGTCAGATATAAATTTTTTTTTTATAACATTCATGGATTCACAGATTTATGAACTTTTAATTCCGGAAGTGTATGAATTATGTTTGGAACAAAATGTTTTGAAAATTGTGGTTGCCTCTTAGAAGTGGAATAATTATGTGAAAAATAGGGGATCCAATCCGAGAGTTCGAGGCTCGATACAGGTGCAGTTGGTGTGGAATGGCCCATGTACATACTGAGAAAGCGAAGATCGAGGTCTTTTGCAGAGACCGGAACGTACAGTGGATAGATAGAGAAAGGATGAGACAAAGAGTGAGTGGATACACGGAGAAGCCAGCGAGTAGCAACCTCCTGGAAACTAAGATCGATAGGGCGCATATATGTATATTGCCAGGAAAGCATGGGGAACGCATCCAGAGACAACTTTATCAGGATCGCAGCTGGGTAATATACGTAACCGGGAGTTCCTTAAGTGCTCCTAGAAAAAATAATTAGGTTATCACGTCCAGACATTTTCGTTGGCTATTTTTAATATCATAATTCACAATCTAACATTTTTCAATGAAGTCTCGCCAGTAAGGATCGCCATTAAAAATAATGAGTCCACCATAGATTCCCAACAGGACTCCTCATATTTTGCACCCGCGAATTTCCCGTTGGCGAACAAAGCTAGTGTGTCTATAAGAAGACACCGTCTATTATTCAATTTCCTGGTTTCCGGATACCGCTCATGAGTTCACCCGCATCTCGCAACAGCAGCGCCACCGGATAATCCTTCGTTTCTTTGTCCCTTAAATGGTCCTCGTAAAACTTGATTTATATTCGATATCAAACCGTCGGATATTTATCGCTCAACTCCATTCCATTAGTCGCCAAAACGAGGAGTATGCAAATTGACGAAGAGCAACGAGGTGAAAGAGAAAGAGGGAAAATGGGAGAGGGAGACAGACGCACAATGAAAAAGAGAGAGAGAGATTGGGGAAGAGGAAGAGAGCGCCCAGTCGTCGCATCCGGATCATAAAACATGTAGCGCATTAACCGTGAGCATAAGCCACCGCAATCCCCTCAGTGGAATATCAGTGCCTGGAGGTGCACACCAACAGTGGCGGCAAATGCAATAGCAGCAGCAGCAGCACAACTAGTAGATGCAGATAGCGTACAGCTAGTGCCGAGAAAGCCCGAAGAGCTTCTACAGAGCCAGCTAGGCTTCTTCTATTTTTTTTTTTTTTTTTTTACGGTTCTGGGCAGCGAGTAGTGGTAGGACTGGTTGTGTCACGCTTGAGTTTTACGAGGGAACGAGATAAGACTGCATTCTCGTAGGGCGTGTGCACCTCGGAGACGAAGGGTCGCTTCCACTTCTTCTTCTTCTCCTTCCTCTTCCTTTTCCTCTTGAATTTCGTTGTCTCTTCTCCTCGTCTTGCTCTTCTTCTTCCTCTACATTCTCCTCGTCTCTACCTCTTCTCGGGCTTCTTCCTTCTTTGTAGAGCAGAATGAGTGGTATACATAGTCGAAACTGTATACAGGGCAATCTGTACGAACTCGACCACGGCCTACCCACGACTTCCTTGTATGCATTTATTCCCGTCATTCTTTAGGCTCTTTTTATCGTGTATCGAATTTTATTATTATCCATGTCCGATGCTGAACACACGGTTTATTTAAAATTTGAATTGTTTTTGCCAATTATAACTGCGATTAACAACATTTTTCGTCTACGAGCCGGAGTGGGGAAATTATTTTTTCAGTTTTTCCAAAATTGAAATGTTTTTTTTAAAGTAAATACATGCACACACAATTATTAATCGTCGCGATTTCTCCATTTTGGTTTATGAACCAAAAACGTCATATTAGAAAACACGCGTACTTTTCTTTTGGCTTTAAATGTTTATAATTGAAAAATTACGTTGAGGAAAAATTTTGTAGATTTCTACATGCATTTTGGATGTGAAGGAATAAGATAAAAAATCTTGAAACATTTTTAAGGCGACCCTCAGGTCGACACCGTTGGCTGTCGAGCTGGCATGGAATGCCCCATGTATATGCCAAAGCCCCGATACTCTTCGTCGTCTTACGTAACGCGCAAATTGTTTCCACTGTACGAGATAATCGTAATCACTGGCTTACGACAAATGAAAGACTTGTACGTTCAGTGACCTTATCGGCGCGAAAATCTCGTTGTCTCGGCTATCTAATGCAGCTTTCTTGACTCCATTTTTCCTAGACGTCTCCCGCCGGTGCAACCTGCCCTTTTCCAAGGATATTAAAACGTAAAGTACATGCGGCGGCGACTCGGGAGGTATTCCTCGGGTTTAACGCCGAGCTGCAACTCTTGGCTCGTTACGACTTGCCATATTTCTTTACTGTACATTTTTTCCTCGTAGATCTCGTTAACGCTTCGGTACATGAAGAATACACCGACATTTTAGAAGCAACACTTAAGACTTTCAGCGGCAAGTGAAAAAAAAAATGAATAAAAAATCTGAATTGTTGGATAATTTTATGGAATGAAAATAGTGAGAAAAAATAACACGCTGCATTTTTTTAATTTAAATTTTTACCATAGAATTAAATTTTTTGCTGAGTTTTTACGTTATTTTTTAATAAAAGTGTTGGATATCCTAGAGTCAACACTCGAAATTTCAAAATCAGGATAACACAGATTCAGTATTTTCATATTATTTTTCTGAACCAAAATATGGACTGAATGATCCATGAAAAATGAACATTTTCAATTCGATACTTAATTTTTGATAGAGTAAATCTGATGAGATATGAAAAATTGTACAATTTTTTATATTCAATTTAGTTTTGCGGCGTCATTCACTGCGAAAAAATGTTTTTTTTAATTTTTATTTTTAAATTTCAACTTGTCGGAGACTTAATGTTGCACTGAAAGGCTGAGTTAACTTTCCAAAGTTTTATTTCCTTCGGAAGAAAACTCTGAACAGAGTGTTAGAACGTCTATTAAAACTTCCCATGTAAAATTTGCTAGAAAATTTGATTAAAAAAGTTCAAAGTGAGGGAGAAATGTTTGACAAATGTCACTTAAGCTTCTGCGTAAAAGCACTTCACGTAAAAATTTCTGTACTCGAACCACACTGAGTGTTTGTACGAAGAGAACAACAATTTGCGAATTTAACTTCAATAGCAATATTGAATTTACAAATCGAAAAACAGAAAAAAAAAATTATGGTACTCGATGAATGATAAATGTGAGGGTTTTTAAAAGAAGGCTACCACCAAAAATAAAAAAATAAAATGTAAAATCACTGCGTACCTTTTAAATAATTATATTATAAAATAATTATCATTAGCATTAATTTATCACTTTAGAATCTATTCACCATGAATTTTTTTCCCCCACAAAACCATGCCATGAAAAGTGGTGTTAAAGGGCGGGAAATGTCGGGATTTGGTACAATCTTTAAGCATCTACTTGTGCCAACGATTGAAACATTCTCGTTAGACGAACGCTCGTGCAAAATCCTTCTTTTTTGCATTTCCGTGCACAAGTGCACCGTGCAATTTGAGTATTAAGGGGGGAGGTCCGCCCGACCCCGTAAGTCACATTTTCAAGTGGCTCGAGTACGGGATGAGTACACAGTCGGTGTACGTATGTACGTAGTCGACGATGCAGAATTATTCGGACGAGTCGAGCTGTTATTATGCAAATATACGTGCACGGGCAAACAATCACCGAGCCGCGTAGTGATCGCTCGATTGCGGTTCTCCCGAGCCGAACGACACAGTGCACGTCCGATCATCGCACTCGTGAAAATTCACTGACTCACTGCCGTCGATACATTCCAAAGTTATGGCATTTCTATGATGGATTACGACGAAACGGTAGCTCCAGGCGATCGATCGATTTCGTATCCAGATATTCATCGTAAGTTTTCATTTTATTTCATCTGATAACGATCAAAAAATTGGAGAAAAGAGTAATGGACTTTAATAAGAAAAAAAGAGATTTATTTGAACCTGGTTTTCTTAAGATAAATCACTTTTTGTGTTGCGGAGAAAATTTACAGAGTTTGTATCTAAAAAAAAGGAAGGTTCTACACAAAAATTCATCAAGACTACAAAAATTAATTCAATAAAATAACGTGTATCTTATTTAAAAAAAAAAGAAAATAAATGTCAGGCCGTTAATGAGATAAATCAAATCTTGAGCTAATTTGAAAGTTGCAGGTAAAAAAGCTTGCGTGTGCTTCTATACATCTACTTGGACTTGTATAAATGGTTTTCTGTGTTGCCAAGATTTTTTACAGAGATCATATTTAAAAAAAGAAGGTTCTACACAAAAATTCATTAAGGCTACGGAAATTAATCCAATAAAAGAATGTATATCTTCTTTTAAAAAAAGAAATAAATGAGCGTCAAGCTGTCAATGAGACAAACAAAATCTTGAGCTAATTTGACAGTAGCAGGTGGAAAAGCCTGCGTGTACTTGTATGCTTTCATTTTTCACCGCGCTGAAAAATAGAGCCATGTAAATATTTCCACGTAGAAGAATTGGCCTTTGAAAACCCAGAGGAAAGTCAATCTCTTTGCCATAAATAAAAGGGCCTCAAACAAAGGCTGCGAATTGAGAACGGATACGAGAAGAAAGAGGGTTCAAGTGGGCAGAGACTCGAAGGGAGTGAGTGCCGCGGATTCCGTGAAAGAGAGTAGAAAAAAAGTGGAATGATGAATGAAAGTACGAGGCGGACAACCGGCAATTCAGAAACAATGTGGCGAATGAATAAAAACGAGATAACGGCAGGAGCCGCGCGGTTGGTTGCCCGATTTAACGACGGCGAAAGGTGAAGTAAAAGCACGCGTCTGACATCAGAGAAGAGGGAACTCGATGTATAAGCACAGTTTGCAACATCGAGAGAGTTTCCCTTTGGCGCATCACCCACAATTCCGACTCGAGTCACTTACGACCTCCGTCAATTCCGCGACTTTTTCCACCTGAGCCTCTTTCATAGTCGACAAAATCCATTTCCCTTTGTAATTCACTTTTTATTTCAGCAATAGTCACCAAAATTCTTTGAAAAATACAGAATTCCCTCCGAAATTAACGCGCAATGCCAGGCACACAAATTTGGTAGCCATTATTTAGCCAACATCAGTGATTTTTTTTCGTGGTGTTTTTAGAAATCCGTTCAACTTTTCTGATTAAAAATGGAAAATTGTATGAAAAAAAAACTTTGCATTCAATTTTCTCCTGATTCAATGAACTATTGAATCGCTGCAATTTTTTTCGTAAGGGTAATTTCGTTGAAAATAAAGTAATCCTTTGTTGAAATGACTGAAGAAAATATCAATCCACCAATTTTTTTGGTGTCAACAAAATCTCTTGTCTCGTTGTGGAGAACCGACAGAGTGAACCGTATTCCCTTTCGTCCTATCCGCACTCTCGTCCCCGTGGTACATTCAATGTGCTATACACATAATAATATTATTTGCAGAGAGTGCGAGAGAACGAGAAAGAGAGACAGATAGCAGCAGGTTCTCTTCTGTCGAGGAGCGGGCTTCTCTCATCTGCGTCCCATACCTTTATCCTACGGCATTTATAATTTCATACGCCATTGTGGTGCACAGAAGAGGGAACAACGAAGAATAGCCCGTAGTACCTCTCGGCTGTTCCTCTATGGTGTTTCTCTGTATGCGTGCATGTGTTTTTTGTTGCGTGCGAGAGTCCGCATGCACTCGTTTCTCTTTTCTCTATATCATTCCGCTCCGTTCATACGCTTGTCCCTTCATCCCTCTCTTCGTTTTTTATATGTTTTTTGTCATTTTTCATTTTATTATCTCTCTTTTGGCAAGAGAGATGAACCAAACTTATGACTCACTCGGCGCAAAGAGAGCGAGTTTGCACGGCAGTGAGGCATCAGGAGCCACTGACTCTTCAGCTACTCTGCAGTCAGCTCTCCAGACAACTGGAGCACTGCTCGCTGTGAGAGAAAGAATAATTCTTTGCGTAGGTTGCGGTAAAACCGATGTGTACCTGTCCGGCCTCCCATTGCACCTCGTACGTCTCCCCCCCCCCCCCCCCGCCCTCTCTCGTATTTTTGTTCTTGTTTTTACAGAGGTAAAGAATATTCCTGGTAGCAGGGAGCATAAATGTGTACTTTACTGTGACCATGTGCCAGTATTCGCATGTTAGGTACGAGATTCGCTCGCGGATTCCCAAAACAGGAGGAATCCTCAATTTTTTTCAGGATTTTTAATTTTTGTTCATTGCAGGCAAAGGGTGGGAAAGGGATTCCGAGTTAGCCCTTGGTTACGACATTCGACGGCCTGGACTTCATGGCAAATGGTTACCGTTGATTTACATCTCATAATCACTTTTGTATTCTGGTGTTGTTGCGGAAAGTTCTACTTGTTTGTGATGTTTGAAGGCAAACGACGTTGTAGTTATGAAGGATTAAAAGGAAGGTCCTTGGAAGGCTATTTTACAGTGTCGGAGTCGACGAGAACATGACATTAAGTGTAAAGTGGGGCATGAAAAGTGCATTGATATAAGCAGACAGTCATTGAAGATCCAATAACGAAGCTTGTCCAGGGACTGCGCTGGATTACGACAGAATCGATAGGTCAATTACGACCAAGCTGAGAGAGCACACGAAGACATGGAAGTCGATACATTCCTCGATTTTCACACAGACAGCGCTCTGCACACCGCGCACACATTTGCTCCGGCGTATCAGCTTCACCACGTCGAAATCAATTACCGATTCACCATGCGAATCGCTCACTCGTTCCCTCGCGTTAAACGATGTGCAGCTTGCAATTGTTCATCAGAATTACGGTCGATGAACGTAAACTAAAGCCCGTGGTGACGTTTGAAAAATTCGCTTGTTATCCGAAGAGATAATGAACACGTACACAGTTAAAAATTCGAGTGAATTTAAGGTGCGAAGCGATATGAGGCTTGCGAATCGATTATGCGAATTCAACATTAATATACTTTCATCGCAAATCCAAGAATAATCAAATCTACGATACTCTTTTTTTTTTCATTTTTATATACCAATATTTTGTTTGTCAATGACAACAAAAGATGGAAAATGTGCTTTATTTCCGAGAACCGAGTTGAATATTCATCCGATGAAGCTCAATATGAACTCTGAGATTCTTGGAAAGGCAATTCATATATTACTTCGATTGAGGGAAAGTAGTGCGCGTGGAAATGCAGAAAATACCTGAAGGCTTTTTTGCACGGAGAGCAGAGGATAAATGATAAATGCTAGGAAACAAAAAAGTGGTTTAACCGAGGCATTTCTTCGAAGGTCCCATTGACTCGACTGTCGCCGTTGGGGGGTGAACGGGGTCGCCGGTTATTCTTATCCACATGCCTTGATATAACGTACACTTTGCTGTGACATCATATGCGCATGCATATACATAAATATATACATATAGCACGAGGAGGTTGCTGCCGGCTCACGCATCAGCATATCGGATTACACGGGACGCGAAGAAGGAAATAGCCGTGGGTGAGCGCGAGAGCTTCTCTCCGGATAGTGAACGAGCGCGCTCTTTGCGCTAGGTGCTCTCTCGCTCAGCGCGATGAGAGTTGAGTGCAGTTAGAGCGGGCATCCAGCGTCGCGTATGCATAAATATGTTACGTTGAGGATGCTTCGCGTTCCACGTCTAATTGGCCCGTCCGTATATCGCAGTACTATACAGGCAACGGCAGACCCGTGAGGGTCTTACTTTTTGCAACGGCTCAGAGAGGCCGAGAGAGAAAGAGAGAGAGAGAGAAAAAGAAGAAAGAAGAATCAAGAAGGTGAGAAGACTCGAGTTTGGTTCTCGGAATGACTTCGACAAAGAGGTTTACCTAAATTTTCAGTTAGAATAAACCATGTGTAATCAATAACATATATATTGATTGGCATCGACCGTCGTGAAAATGGTATAGGTAAAGTAGGCATCGACATTGGCGGTCAATATCAGTTGATGGAATTTTAGCGAAACACATCTCGGGTCGGAGACTTATGATCGCTCATTATATATCAATTGTGGCTGCTTAATAAATTTTTATTAAAATTCATTAATCAGCCACAATCGACGATTTTTTCTAAAACGCGAATGATTGTGAAAAAAATCCTGCCACGACCCGGGTTCGAACCGGGAACCCCAGAATTCTAGCCTGGTGCGTTAACGTAATCAATAACACCCTGTCGTTGAGCTGGGCAGCTAGAAACGACCATATACCATCGATTCATGGGTTTAAATGGGTTAGAATTGATCATTACAGTTGAAACGATTTTTGCGAATAACTGTAGGCTGAATTACATCAACGTGAGTGTCTGATAAGCGGATCGATGAGAATCTTTAAAGATCCGCGAGTTTCGAGCGAGAGTCTTCAGGAAGTCTGGAAATGTCTCAGTTACAAAAATCAATCGTGTTCACGTTGATCCATAGGCAAATCGATTTTGGGTCCGTACAATCGAATTAATAACCATACGTTACTTCGTTTCTACAAAATGTCTTGGGACATTTTTTTCTTTTGCTTGGTTCACATTGAGCCCGGTTCAACGAGTACTGGTTCTGGCTCTTCATGTACATTTGCAACCCGATATACCGTACAGCCGTACCCGGAGATAAATCTCGGGAATTCAATGAGATTAACGTCGCAATGTTCGTGTAGCCAATACGAACGCGTATGATATTCGCGGAATCGTAACGACGGACGGCCAAGTGCCACTTAAGTCGCAGAGTCACTTCTTCTGATGGGTGTGCCTCGAGAATCGACCTCCCGAGGGCTAACACATTTCGATTCTAACCGCGTACCCCGGAGATATGGAAGTCGATGATTTCACCGGTGATCAAGATCGCGAAGGAGATAACAAGTAACGAGTTACTGGCCACGATCGCTACGCCAACAGTGTAGCATGCAAATGGCGCGCACCATGTCTATCTCCATAACTCGGATGGCAGCGACCACTTTAATAACATCAGACTGATGGTTACTGTGGTTATGTCAGGGCAGCTTACTAGGAAATTTGAAAAAAACAATCATTTTTCGATCACATCGCAAACTAGACGACCCGACGAGCTAATACTTCAAACATTGTAAGGTTAATGTCCCTATTCTCATTCAATAAAGTATTTCAGCAGAACCGGAAAAATAAAGAGACTGTTATCAGTGAGCTCGATTTTTGCTGTACCCATCCTCCGACCATCGAATTGAAAACGTAACCGTAACCATCAAAAATAATTATGAAATTCTATACATTTTTCTGTAACCGTGGATTAAGGAGTTATAAAAATGTTACTATCAAATGACGTCCAGTGTAACTGCAAAGAGAATGAGATCGCGGAGTGTAAAGTTCGTGAATTTGGCTTCAAAGTACAGTTTCGTTGAACCGATTGATTGACCCTTTCACAAAAAAATGAAGAGGGATTTTTTTTTCCTTCTCTTAATCACCTGACTCCCTGCGATGAGGAGAATTTTTTTTTTCTGACACAGGGAGATACTGTAACAAAGTATTTTCCATGAGGAAGGAAAATCCGGATTTTTTGTACCTTCAAAACTTGGAGCTTTTGCCTAAGTCCTCCGTGCAGTCGTGATGAATGATAGGGTTACGAGCAGAGAGAGCTAAAAAGATCTAGCGTGTCTAGAACTTCACTCCCGTTTACGATATACGTATATACTTAGGAGCGTGCAAAGACGGGGATGAGGGGTTGCCAGAGACTCGAGGAATGTTCATTAACGCGAGAATGCAAAGTAAAGAAAGAATATTTTCGAAGCAGTGCTGCTCACCCGAGTTCCATCACGTAAGTCGCTTGTCACCTGCCACTATGAGTATTATCCTTACTCCTGTTATTTCAATTTCTTTTCTGTGTTTTTTCAGGCTCGCAGGCTCCGCTGAAGTCATGGTCACCCATTTACGTTGAGTATTACGTTTTTTTTTTAAAGTCATTCGACAAATTTAATATTTCGAAATTAGATTGCCTTCGTGTTCGCAATTCGCTAGGTTCTGAACTAAAAATAAAATTGATTAGGCCTTACAAAAATATTTTGTGAACACGTGTTTAGCACTTTGTTTTTTAACCACACTTTTTTCAAACTTATTTTTGTTTTTCCCGAAGGGCTGTGAAATTTTTGAGGGAGTTTTTTTGAAATTTCTCAGTATCCATCTTTTGGTTCGTGGTTTCCGGTGGGAGAAAATCGAAATGCATCCACCCACTTTCTCGTGGGTGTCTTTGAGGAAGTGTAAAGGTAAGAAAGCAATGTTCAAGGCTCTAAGTTACGTCCCTTTATCGTTATGAATTGAAATTGGAGAATAGGTGACATTTGGTCGGGAGTTGGTTGGCGTTTGACACGTTAAACCGCGAACATGTCTGACCACTAACCCACTGTATCCACTTCGACCAATGTGGAGTATGAAAACCAGCGCCAGACGAATTCGCGAGGACTCGACGAACTCGTCGCGTCAGACGCACACCATTTGTGATTCGCGCGAGTAATAACGTCGAGCACTCGAGTCACCACAGAGCAATGTTCTCTTGTACAATGCTTCCCAAGTGTTCATACAGCTTAGTCCAGGGATACGTGTGTGAGGGTGTCTGGGTACGTGCGGTTCACCGCAAAATCGACGTCGTTACAATATCGTACGTGACAAACGGGACATTTCAATCTGCTCGCGGAGAAATGTTGGCTCTCGGCTTCCAACGCGTGAGCTCTCGAACTACAAATTTCCGATTTCAATCGAGCGATACACAATCACCCCCTGCCAACGACTGTACATTAGACGTCCAAAGGCAAGCTTTGATCGATCGCAACGAAAATGTAAATCGACGTGGAACTAAAATAACTTAGGAGGAGCTTTCAAGTGTCCTTTACCTTCGGAACCTTGACCATCAATATTACAACATCTGCATACAAATGAAATTATGTAATAATTGCATATAAGTAAGAGTCCTCACTTTTCTCACGGCACTTACTGGTTTTAAGCTTTTCCGGTATCCAATCACTCTGAGGCGCCTTACAAAAATGTCCGAATTTGTCATTGGTTCTCCTGTCAATGGCATAAGTCTTGTTTTTTTCTGTGGGTCAGTCGCGAGTTAAAAGTTGAGAAGAAGTAAGTACATAACAATGAATATTTTGGCAGGCCACGAGGGTGAATATTCTGAAATAAATAATAACGTCTAGGCCTTCAACTTCTCAAATAACTCGAAAGGCAAATAGTAGTGGAGCGTCTCTATTTAGGAAAATTCTCCAGCGACGGTGAAGTCGAGTAGTGGAACTTCGACCATCTCGTCATTTCGCAACATTTCCTCGAAATGCAAACGGAGCACGAGTAGCTTCTGGTATATGGTATCGCGAGAAGTTCATAACTTTTTCGAAGATAAGTATAACGTCCGCCCTCGGAGCACCAGACACTATTTGACTTTTCCCCCCAAGTCAGTCGCAAAGTTGCTACGAAGCGTGTTGAAAAGTTCAAACGCAGTCCCCCATTCGCATGCCTCTTAAAAGGAGGATCCCTTGGCAATATTACGCCGAAGCAATGGTCAGAGTTCGCTCGAGACATCTCGAGTCTCGAATGGTCACTCGCCCATCGCGGAGGTCAGTGAATTCACGACGGTTTTATTCCGTCGCAAGATTATAATGTACCGGAATGTAATCTCACTCGCAGCTTTTCCGTATCTCAAATCCACGTTCAACATAGAACCCGACCATTTTCCAACCATCACGGAAAAGTCATCTCTACACTTGATACCAGCGACGTCAAAGCATAAACCAATATCCCGAACTCCGATGACAAGACCGGAGCTTCGGATACCATAAAAATACCATCAACACGATCATCGTCCTTGTGCTCAATTAATTGAGTCTTAAGGCTCTGAGAACACTATCATCAACGAGAATCTTGGCAAGACACAAACTTGAACCCATGCGGGAAAAACCAATTTCAGAATAGCCTTTGATCTCCGGAATCGGGTACAACTACTTTGGGACTTGCAGATCTAAGAACAAAGAAATTGTTGCTTTCAGGGATTGGAAACTGTGACGTGGAAACAAGAACCGAAGTTGCGCCAGTCGAGTCTTAGACAGTCTGTGGGATTCACTCCGAGCACTCGAATTCTATTCCATCTTCGGGTCTTATGTCTACGCGCGGCACAGGGAGAAACCACATTCAAGAGGTCCTGGCTTCCGACCTTCGGTGTATATCTTGCTCGCGTTATTGTGAAATATCGGTGCAGCAACTCGTGACGGCAGCCACGAGCACGACAGGAGCAGAAGCACACAGCCAGCACCTATCAGCACAGGGCATGACTCTATCCAGCTGACAAGCGGAAGCGCAGCCTCCGGGAAGATACAAGGTACATCCTTATCCGATATATCGAAGAGGATGGAGGTATCTCTGTGTAGCGATGCGCTGGAAATCAAATTATTTCAGCTAGTCCAGCTTCGGTGAATTGAATTACCCGCCGAGAGATTTGCCACGTACAGCTATCCCTTTTGCTCGCGAAACCCTTGATCACCGTTATAGAGTCCCATATTACATTAGTTTGGCTTCAATGGCGTTCTATCTTTATTTCGTAGGCAAGTTCGCCTCCTCTTCGTGTTGCTCGTGGCATCGTTGATCGCTGTTATACAATGGCAAATTGCGTTAGTTTAGGATGAGGCGTATGGCACTTTCAACGTCATGTCATTTCATCGTGAAACGAGTACCACGTTTATTTTTCATCGCAGTTGACAATCCTGTACCATTTGAAAAATCGTTATATTTGTTATATTTGTTTGTTTTGTCTCTGTATTGATTTTTCGTGAGGTACGTTTGAAATATGGTAAAATACCAAACATGAGTTCGATCAAAACGTTTTTCTGTCTGTAATATGCAAAGTAGATACTCATCCTCGGTCGTAAAATCTTTGATGAACCTTCCGCAGGCGCATATCAGATTAGCTGGGGTATTTCGTTTTTCATGATACTTACAATATTGCAATTGACGATCGGAAGTGTATCTACGTTTTTATTTTTCATTCCTGTTACACTCAAATCCGTATCGATTTTCCGTAAAGTATCGTTGGAAAGTGTGACGAAACAGCAAAATTATAGTATTGCCGTTGCGATGGAAATGCAATTATTCCAGCTAGTATGTAAATTGGATCGCAGTTGTATCGACGCATGTTTCGTCAGTTCGGGATCGAAGGTGATCCATTTTTATGGGCCTGAAAATTTGAGTCGATTTCGTATTGGCCATGTCATCATTGATCACCCGTATGACATCCACGTATTGGATTAGTTCGGGCTCATGTACCACTCCTAGATGTCGTTCTATTTTTAGTTGTCTTTGTATTGATTTTCCTTGAGGTACAGTTAGAAACTGTTGGAACAGCAAAATGTTACTACCGGAGAACGACGTACCAAAACACGGGGACGACTATGCGTAAAATATTTACGCCTCGTAAATGTTTACCCCTTGTCGCGTTTCTTGATGGCCTTGGCTATATACCTTCGACTATAACGTCAACCCCCTGTCTCCTTCGCCAGCTCGATTACTTCGAACAAATGGCCGGCGCTCTTTCGTCGGCCACTGGCACGGCTGCCAAAAGACACACCGCTTCTGAAGATCTAAAATCTTAAGATCAAACGCGGAGTTCTCTCAACGGTATCGAAAAGGAGACCAAGAGGTCATCCAATTTCGACGGTTTCTTTGGAAGGATTGTCACTTACCGCAGCCACATGTCCGAAACATGAGATTTTCAGCAGCGACATTAAAAGGTGAGTGCAGGATTGTCTTTCCAACGTCGAGTAAGTATAATACAATATTGAAGAATTCGGTCTGTCAAACTCCCGGGTGGGTCAAGTTTCTGTGAGCGAGATAAGATTTAGAATGCGTAGCTGTTGGGAAAGCAGAATTCACTCTGCAGTGTGTAAGACGAATGTCTGATTGAAAATAGTGCCTATCTGGCAATCCCTACGATATTCTTGTCTTTCTTGTCTTGTCTTTGATCAACCAATTTGATGACAATTGGGCTTTTGCAAAACTGGATAACGGCAGCATCGTCGAAATTGAAAAATAATTTGATCGGGAATGTTGATGCGTATCTTATCGTCGTGACATTCACTCTGTTCACTCAAAGTCAGATTCATATTATACAGCTCAATGGATGACACCGTTTTGACCCAATTGGATGAAGTGAAAAAACACCCGTTAATGGAAATCGTCATTAGCAGTAAGGTTACCGTCATTATATAAATTCTACGTAGCCTTGAGATGGAATAATGCAGTTACGGATTTCGCGTGACTGATTTTAATGAGTTTCGGGAGAATTACATTATCGATTAAATTGTTGGCAGGGGAAGTTGCGATCCTATGGGAAGAAGATCGAATATCAAGATTGATATGCCAGTCGGTGTCTGTCCTCAGCTTGATGAGTTTACGAAATTCAATTTGTCCGCTGGCTGAGAAGCAGCCGACGAAGAGGGAGAGTTCATGAGGAAAACGACCGAGAAGAAGAAGGGAGAGTTGAAACGACGAGCTCGTTGGAAACTATGGAAGTACCCTTTTTCTCCAGTCTCGGTAAGGATAAGAACTTAAAGCTATTAATTCTTGGGCAAGTTGCTTCTTGGCTGGTTCAATAAAGGAAGTGGCGTCTTTCCTTGGAGGGCGCGGCGACGAGGCTTTGTTTATACCGCGTCTTTAGAGGCGTAAGAGGTTGGATGGACGCTACCGCCACCCAGCAAAGACTTCCGTATCGCGCAAAAGGCTATTAAGATCGCGCCTCAGCTTCCTCCGCCATACCACCTTTCTCCACGCGGCACTACCAATTTAGGAACCGATCCCAGTGGCTCATCGGATAATTAACTAACCACATCAACGCTCCGCACCGTCATCAATTAAATTAGCGAGCGATAAAAAATAATGGCCGAAGCATGGCGACGTTTAATTTATTCCAAACAAGGTGGCCAATAACAGGGTCGTTAATAATATTTTTATAACCTTTACGATGGTCTATTAATAAGAAAGGAAAAATCTTTAAAAACCAGGTTATTAGAACTCATTTGACAGCAGGTGCACGAAGAGCTTCACTTTTAATGCCTGCAGCTCGGAGAAAGTGTGCGAAAAGTACATTTTTTGCACACTTTGTGTGGAAGTGCAAAACGAGCTGACAACCATGGTTGATTTTATTGTCATTGGTGAGTAAACTGGAATTTGATTGGTTTCAATTTGATTTGCCATTCAAGTAATGAGTTTGCGCTTTTAGCCAAGCAATTTTTTTCGCACGATTGAATTCACGGACGAGGTAATTTTCAAGTAAATTTTACTCGTATCAACGGCGCGATTGAAAAGTTATGAAACTGATTACTGCAAACAAGGTTGGAGATTTCTACTCCATCGTACAACGTGTTTTACAACGCTCTGACTGTGCAGAATAAATATGGAAAATAATAAAGAAATAATGTAGCGATTAAATTTGTGCCCTTTCTGTAAGGCCTTCGGAAAATGTCAAGGTATGCAATGACAGTTTTAATCAGACTAATTTCATCCAAGTTACTGAACATTCACGTATATATTCTCGTTAACTTCTCATTAAATTCTCATTAAATCCTCTCCGCTGCTCACCCTCTTCAATTTTAAATTTCCTCTTATGAATACCTGTTCATCAAAATATCGAAAGTCTTACTAAAGCTCCTGCGTCCCATGAGAATGTCAAACAAACGAAAATCATAAAAAAACAAAGCATCCTTTGTGAGTAATCAAAAAAAAAAAAAAGAAGATTGTTCTCCAATGATGTTAATATCGAATAACGTAACCGCGAATCGACAAAGAGGTTAAAAAGTTATGAAATCCATTGTTTCAAACAATTCTGCTTATTTCAACCTTGCACATCATTTCCTCATTGAATTCCGCATTTCAGTGAGTTTCGTTCATGGAAAACCCATAAACCCGTAAAACCTCACGAGGATAGAAATAATTCCTGACAAATGTAACTTTGTGAAACGAGGAAATGAAGCAATGTGGACACGAGTAACTTTTTCCACCCTTTCTCGAATACCTTCGGAAAATGTGAATGCATACGCGCAGGCAGTTTTAATCGAACTGATTTTATTTAGGTCACTGAACATTGACGAGTAAATTCTCGTTGGGCTATAAACTTTCTGCTGTTCACCCTCTTCGTTAAAAAAAAAAAAAAAAAAAAAAAAAAAAACGAGAATAATAAAAAATGCACTAACGCGATTTTGCGAAACACTAATTTGAAAAAGCGAAGAAGGAGAGGACGCTTGGGATGCTCCAGTTCTCCGCTGCTGGCGCGTCAATACTCGCAGATTGCATTTAAGCCTCGAGCCTCCTTTGAAGCGCCATCATGCGAAAACCTGATATTCCCTGATGCCGGAGGCTCGTTCTCTGTTTCACTCTCGCCCCTTTGCATTCATTCCCGTGCACTACTACTATGTGGACAAGATTAGTTGTGTGGACAACACGGGAACAGCGGGAGCGTCGGAGAGGAGCCGCCAGTCGGGAGTCGATTTTCTACGGTGCCAATTTAATTTTTTACAGCCCCACTGGTCCTCGACTATATCGAGTGGAGTTCTGTACGTATGCGTATCGATCGCTTCAATTTTCCAACGTCGCTGAGAGTGGCTCAGCGCCTGCGGACCTTAATTGAGAAATCGAGATGAGGACATTCCCGTCCTTTTGCATACACGACGGACCAGTATCGAAAATTTCACTCTTTTTACTTTTCACCTCACCGATATTTACAAAAAATATTAACGAACTCTCGGCTCAACCAGTTTTCAATGAAGCGGCGACGAAAAAAATATGATTTTGGATAATTAAAAAAAAAAAAAAAAAACAACATCGACTTTAAAATATTCGGGTAATCACTGGGCTTCCCGGTGTCCAAGTGAATTTTTCTTTTGTCACAATATTGTGTAATTCGAAGACGATTTTTGTCATAAAAAGTTGCTGAAATTAAAACTGAGTCCAAAAAACTTGGCGTCAAATCGATGTAAAAATCGCTTTGAAATTTTCGATTTTCTATGGGAATTTGAAAAAATGTACGCGGGATTTAAAATCAATAGCGAAGATTTTCAAGCCTGTTGGTGATTATTTTGATGCGGAGAGACTGAATCATCAGAGCGATTTTATTTGATTCAATTTATTTGGATAAGGTTTGAGCGGATAAAAGTATTCAATTTTGTCGCTCACAAGGCAAGGGGTGGTGACGTCTCCGCGCAGAGCTCTTGGCACACGAGAGATATTTTTGCACACTGAATATTAATCGTCGAGCACTACTGCGAGACTTCACCCGCGTGCAATAAAAAGGTCCGCTCGTTTTCGTCCTACGCCAGCCATCATTGTCCAGGTATTATATTTAAATATTTCACGTGGGACGTACGCGCGCTTCGAGCTCGTCGGTGCGACAGAAGGACGGACGGCGCATACTAATTATAAACTCTGTACATCCTTCATGGCGTGTGTAATACATATTTTTACATCCCGTCCTTCGGTGACGTTCGCGTCCTCGGCGCGCAGAAAAAAACGTCCGGAATATCGTTAAGAGTTCGTCTCTCACAAGCGCGAGGATAAAATGTCTCAAATGAATTAATCTTCCTCGGGTGGTCGGTGAGATACGCGCGGCCGCGTGCGCTTAGCGCGACTTTGGAATCTTAAAGAGTCTCGTGCTCGTCGCAAGCCATGTAAAATGATTGGAGAGAGAGGAAATAATAAAAATAATCTCCTCGATAAAATACGACGTGATTCGTTGGTTGATTAAGTTATCAATTAAATTCTATTTTCCAAATATTATATAACTCGCATATTCAGTACCACGATATCATCGAAATTTTTTATTTCTCAGGGGTAAAAAAGGCTTTCTATATTAGGTTGAAGAGCAATTATTCATTTCTCACCGTTGCGAGATAACTCACTTTTAGCATTTTGCAAAAATACATTTTTTTCGATACTCGCGCGAAATAAACTTTTCCCCAACTCTCTTCAACATCCTGGATGCAGTTGCATATAAATTATTGTAACGAATTTCGCAGTGAGATATCAATAATGAAGTATTTGGTTACACGGTTAAAAATGAGGGGTTGAAATCTTACTTTTTTACCTCACGCTATTTTGGTGCACTGTGTGTCTTTACAAAATTGCATAATTATTGTGCATGGTATGCACTTGATATGATTTGCTCGGAAATTTTTTTTAAAGAAGAGCATCTGCAGCATTTTTTTTCTTACGATCTATTTTATGTTATTCGACTCCCTTGAGCAGAAACTTTTAGTCGCGGTACATTAAATTTCAAGTATTTTCTTTTACACTGGAGCTTTTGTGGTGCAGATACGTACTTTGCTTATTCACATCGTCGCCTCGGCCTGCTACCTATTTTTGCTACCTCTGCGACATATCAAAGCCACTAACCACGACTGCATCAACTCGCAAGCACACCAGCTATGAAGGTAACGCGAAAGCTCTTCTTAGCTCCTGTAATTTCGCAAAGTGCGCTCTCAAGGTCCCACACGCCCGCGTGTGCTATCCGACTGATGTTAATCGGCCACAGAGAAGGACTTTCAAAGTGCATATTACAGTTACAAAGGGTGAATAGGAAACGAGAAAGGTGGTGGGTCTCGACTATGCCCTTTCTTTGTACGTTCTCTTAGAACACTAGCACGTGTTGAATAGTGTAAAAGTAACAAAGTTTAGACGACGCAAAGCGCTGTATTTTTAATGCATTGAATTATTGATATTGTAGAAAGTATTGCCATTAACTATAAAATAAAAGTTACTGAAAGCTCAGCACAAATGGGGCGTTGAAATTTTCTACAATATACCCCAAAATATTTCATGAAAATGAATGAAAATAAAATCTTTCAAAAATACACATGAAGCTTTATCTTTTATGAGATAGGAAAAGTGTTATTTTGCAAAATCATAATTTTTTCATTACGTCCCGTTCAGAAGAGTATAAATTTGATTTTAAATTCAATTTAATAATGCATTACAAATTGAACTTTGCAGGATGATATCTGATTTTGACCCCCCCCCCCCCCAAGGTTTTCTGTAAAGCTACCGCTCTTTTGGCAACGTAATTTCAGAATTTCAATAAATTTTCCAATTTTCCTTTTCGCCAGCAAACGAATACGATTTATCTCGATTCCACTTCGGGGTTATGAGAGTAAAAAATTCTTTTGATCCCTGGGTCCGACGAAACTACGCCCTGGAGCTTGCAGTTTCGACAAAGCTCTCTTTTACACACACGCGCGCCAAAGTGAATAGATAAAATTTCGAGGGGCGATAAAAAAAAAAGTCAAACGCACTGACAAGACCTCCGATCGTTTGCAATGCCATGTTTTATTGTCGTACTATTTTCACATTTGCCGTTCCGTCTGCTTTTCGCATTTTTGCTGCTCGAGCATGACGGTAATTGGGCATTCTACGCATGCACGACTTTGAACGACCAATAAATTCATCCTCCTCTCTTCCATATTGAGGGAATATCGCGGAAGCCCGGAAATCGTTTTGCTATTAGGAACCCGGTATAACGGAAAAGTAACGACGCAAAACCTCGGAGAGATGAGCGAAAGCTCTCTATAATATGAAAGATAACTGGGGTGCGAACGTGTACGGGTGCAGTAGCAATATTGAAGCATACGGGCCAATCTACGTCAAATGCGACACTGCGATTTTTATTTTATTTTTTATTTCATCCTTTAGACACATTTTATTTGATTCATAATTTTCCACAACCCGCGATGTAATGTACAGAAGCAACAAAAAAAAAAAATTGTCAATGAAAACGTAGAAAATTTAACGGGTAAATAAATTTTTATAAAAATTGCAGTGGCCCATCTGACATAGAATACCACATATATCTATATAAAGATAGAAAATCCGGGAGTCGGAGCTGATCAGAATATGGGCTGAAATATCACGGAAGTTTTGCATAACGCGTCACGGAACAAAAGCGAACGTTACCGCCACTGCAGAGGCAAAATATACCCAATAAACATTTCGATTCAAAGGCAATATTGTTTTATTCGTCGAAATTGGATTGATCAAATATCCACTTTTGCAACGACGATTTTCCATCCATCGAAGTTGTTTAATCTGGCTTTCCTGACAATTTTTATTTTCCGTTACTACTGTAAATTCAATATTATCAATTAATTTTTTATATTTTACAGTGAAGTTCGGAAAATAAACAAAAATCGACCTCATTGGCGACGGTAAACACATTGATTCTGATCATTGGAATATCTCATCAAATATATTTCAATAATTTTTCGAAAACAAATTTTTTCACGCGATTTTATCCCAACTTTGATCCTCACGATTAATCGAGAATTACCAAAGATAACATTTTTCTCAAATTTTCACGAAATCTGTTGAAAAAATTCGCTTTTTAAATTTCATTTTGGCATATCGTTCATATTTGTTGCAAATCACAATTGACCTTCCAGATTTTTCGCTGATAATCTGAGGTAAAAAATGATGATCGATGAAAATTTCCACGTTGAAATGCATATGTGAAAGCCTTAAGCTTTTTCCGTGGGTGGGTGGGGATGAGACTAGGAGAGCTCAGCTTCCAGACTCGAGAATCCAGACTCAAGGAAAGCTATCGGAGACGAAGAGGTTCAAGGATGAGAAAGTTGCCATCGCGTCTGGCTGTACATACATATACATTGATAGACGCAAAGAGGATGAGAGCGAAAGAGGGTGGTACACATTCGAAGCTGTTCGCATTTGTCCAGTCTTTTATCCCTCGCCAATGGAGCCTCGATACTTTCCAGCCACGAGTGTACACCTTTTCGGCTTATCCGACTTGTCAACCGCGACTTTATTCGACCACTCGGGAGGAGACACTCCGAGAATGCGCTGCAATCCCCGCAGCAACTTTGCTGCAAGAGTAGCCGCGCATTCGACTCTTTTACGCTCCGAAACTTTTCAAACGTAGATTTACTGCTCCGCTCTTGGCGAGACTTTTCACTTCGGGACGGTCGAGTTGTTCCGAACTCAACGAATGTGTACTACCGACGATTCTCATCGTGGTGATTTTTCCGAACGATTTTCACGGTGGTTCACATGCTGGAAAAGTGAACCTACAAATCTGACCTAATATGGCTTGCCCAAAAATGTTTGTTTCAGACCAATTTTGTTTCTAAATGAAACACCTATCATTCATGAACTGAGAAAAATGTTTGTTTCAGACCAATTTTGTTTCTAAATGAAACACCTATCATTCATGAACTGAGGAAAATGTTTGTTTCAGACCAATTTTGTTTCTAAATGAAACACCTATCATTCATGAACTGAGGAAAATGTTTGTTTCAGACCAATTTTGTTTCTAAATGAAACACCTATCATTCATGAACTGAGAAAACAGCTGGATATGAAAATTCAACGCAAATAATAACTGAAAAACAAAATTAATGATTTCACCAATCGAACCGCCTTCGCGGCGAAAAATGGTAAAATGTCATTTTGATCCATTGGGAACCACGAAATCATCTGGTGTTTGGATCTTCGGCATCTTGGAGCACAAATGACGAAAATTCTTGGTTTTCAGGAAAGACCAATACTGCAACGATGCCCAGAGCCAAGTTTGATTTTGTTCAAGCTAGTCTCGACAGCAGGACAGAATGACGACAATTTTCGTGGTCACTACTGACAATGTCCTTGCTCTTCACCCACCGAAAAACTCTCTACGCGCCTCGGAGCTCCATGTTCCAAGGTCGATACCCATGTTTCCACCTCCGATCTTAATCAAGCATGGGATTAATGGGATTCCTCCGACAAACGATGGCGATAATGATAGAAAAGAGGGTGGTCGAGTGCGAGTGTGTAGCACAGCTGTGATTTTTCTAACGCGACTAGGAGGCTCATCTGGACCCTCATCATTGCCACCGCGAGTGTTATACACAGGACTACATAGGTATAAAGCGTGTATGTGAAGCGGCGGCCAGATCTTTGCGGATTGCGAGGGTGCCGCGCGGCAAAAGACAAAAAAAAATCAACAAAACAAAAAAGAAAACGAAGAAAAAAGCAGATGATGCGTTGGTATATATGGAGAAGAGAGCCCTAACTGGGTACGCGAGTGTGTAGTACCTAGGCCGGTGGGTTTATTGCATACAACACGTTGCGCTGCTGGGTCGCGTCCCGCCTGTTTCATTTGTTGCACGCTCCCGTCATCATGAAGTCATATTTCACGACTTATGGTAATTACGACCTACCACCCAGAAGTCGTATTCACTGTTGCAAACGCGGCACTCAGCTATGGAATACAAGGGCAAAGCTACTAGTACGCCGGTGTTGAAGCACTAGGAGCATACACTGGTGTATTTTCACACATGCACACCGGAGAACGCGAGCCCACCTCGCTTTGTCATGACCCGATGCGCGGCTCTCGTTGAATTGCGTATCCGTGGTAGGTATATGTATGAATGCATGTATGTATGTGGGATATACGCGGCACAAAATCCGCGACATACATGGATTTGCACGCGTGCATGGATACATGGACACAGGAGTCGGGGAGGACACAACCGTCAGAAGCAACGGCGGCATTCGCGCGCGGCACAAATTACCCTTTTCAAAGGGGCGAATTACGGCCATTTACCCACAGCCTGGGTTATCAATCTGTGGATGGGCGTGAATCTGTATACTGTCGACACAGCCGTGGCGCAAGGTACGAAGCTATACCGTGTTTACGCTCTCGGTTGGGCTACAATGTAATGCCGATATATTATAATATTATGGTAATTATATAGCGCCGCTGAAAGTTATGGAACTTATGCGATGGTTATGGGCAATAGAATATGCCGAATTCCGTTGAACACGAGCTCGTCGCTCGGGCTATGAATAAAGCACACCATTAGCATTGCTTATTACGCGTCATATTCAAGCGGTATCCTCTTGAGTCAAAGGGATGATCTTCAGGTAAAACCTACGATGAGCCTAATAACAGGCCTCATTGAATTGCCGAACAGGAAAAGAGTTGACTGGTCCAACTTAATTGCTTGTGGTTCCATCGACCAATTGATAGGTTCAAGTAATGGATTGTTTCAATCTGGATACTGTTGACACAATTGTAGCGCAAAGTACGAAGCTACACTGAGTTTATGCTCTTGGTTGGACTACAATGTAATGCCGATATTTTATAATATTATGGTAATTATATAGCGCCATTGAAAGTTATGGAACTTATGCATTGTTTATGGGCAATAGAATATGCCGGATTCCGTTGAACACGAGCTCGTCGACCGGGCTATCAATAAAGCACACCATTCTCATCGCTTATTACTCGTCATATTCAAGCGGTATCCGCTTAAGTGAAAGGCAAAAATTAATTGTCATTAGCGAAATGAAAGAGAAAAATATCCAAAGACTCACTAAAAAATAACGCAATAAAATCAAAGCCAGGAAATAAAATCATACTCTGAGCTTTCCATTTTTTTTTTTTCATCATAAATTCCTGGCAAAAAGCGTATTCTGTAAAGGCAATTAAGATAACAGGTGTTTATATTCGATAAGCAAATCCACGAGGCGAGCTTTCGAGAGCAATCGTCTGATTACAAGGTTGTTTGTCACGACTACTTGCTACTTCAATTTCGCTCGGCATCGCTTATTACTCGTCATATTCAAGCGGCATCCTCTTGAGTGAAAGGCAAAAACTAATTGTCATTAGCGAAATGAAAGAGAAAAATATCCAAAGACTCACTAAAAAATAACGCAAGAAAATCAAAGCCAGGAAATAAAATCATACTCTGAGCTTTCCATTTTTTTATTTTTTTTGCATCATAAATTCCATGCAAAAAGCGTATTCTGTAAACACAATTAAGATAACAGGTGTTTATATTCGATAAGCAAATCCACGAGGCGAGCTTCCTAGAGCAATCGTCTGATTACAAGTTTGTTTGTCACGACTACTTGCTATCTCAATTTCTCTGAGTGTCCGTTACATAAAAGACTCTCAGAGTCAGAATGACGAGAAGAGAATCCATGACGAAAGCTTTAACGTGGTACCCGCGGCTGCGGCAGTGGAGATAGAAGGACTGAGCCTCTTTACTTTGAAGTGCGCGGCCCACTGTGCTTGAGCATGTAAGCTCGTGCTTGCCCGGCAGTCATTTGGCCCGGAGGCTTCTTCGTCCGGACGTCTCCAGTGCTCTTTCCAAGCTCTCAGGTAGACCTCTACCTCTCGGCGAAAGTATAACCGAGATGTACATTGTCAGATGGAAAGAGAGAAGTACTAGGCGAGGAAACGAGAGGAACTTGGCGAAGAAGCTAGCGAAGATGAGGTAGGTGGGCGTCCAGCGAGGCTCAAGTGCACGTTCCAGTAAACAGCTCGTTAGAAGTATACTTTAACGTGGTCGCTTGCTACAGTATATATATATATATATATATAATATACATGCGGTATAGTACGTGCAGAGCGTATATATACATTTTTATGTGTCTGTGTGTGTGTGTGTCTTTGCAAAACATATACCAACGTTGGTACCACCGCAGCTTTTCTGTCACAAGCCGAGTTTAGACGATGAGGTACCTTTCCAGTGTCTAATGGCCTATAAAAATCTACAACTCGACCTCGCCACTACCGCAACTAACTATACGGTGCATCTTGGTAGAAACTCATGCCACGAAAAAACTTTCACCGACGTGCTCGTCGAGAGCTTTCGGCACATTACTCAAAGACTGTCGACGATTTTTTATTTTCATCGATTGCAAAAATCGAGAAAAACGTTTTTCTCTGTGTCGTATTCTCTACTTGTGGAAGTTTCGAAGGGTTCTTGGAATATGTTTGTTATTTGAAATAGAGCTTTTTTTGGAGGATCGCCTATTATTAAATGTTCGGTTTTATATTCGGTTCGATTTCACGACTGAAAATCCACGTCCAGGCGCAAAAGTCGTTTAGACTCATGCGTGACGTTTTCATGCGAATTACAAATCATGGAAGACGCTTATTTCCATGCTTTCATTGAGCAATTCGAGTTGGATGAATGCACGTTCGTTATTCACGCTGAAATAATGCACCGTACATCAGATAGTGTCATCTGTCGGAGGCGTAGACGATTTCTGTCTCCGATATCGCGTACCTACGGACAAGCCTTCGTCTTTCCTCGTTCGGAGACTACGAGACACATGCACCGTCATTTGTTAGTGACACGCGTGCGCGAAGATCGACGAGAGATGACAATGGGAATCGTCTTGCGGTCCCATCTTCCCACTATAGATGTGCCTTTCCTCCTCTTCATCTCCGATGCTAATTTTGCGGTAACGCTGATGCGCACCACATAATATATATATATATAGACTCCTGAGTATATTGTTCATGTCTCTGCACTCAAGCGTCACACTCTACGGAGACGAAAAAAAATTCAACGGGCGTGGCACTTTTCACGACAGAATGCCTCATTCATTCAGCACGATTATTTATAATAATATACCTTGTTGAACGGTGCACAAAGAAGGACGATATACGGATTGTTGATCCTTAGATGCGAAGTCATAACGGCCATGACAAAAACCTGGTGACTCAGATGGGTGCGTTTGATAGGCTTACCTGTAACAAAGAAAAATAGGGGAACTGTTAAAAATTCGGTTTCATACAGTACATAATAATAATAATAAAATGGGCTTTAAACGACCTACGAATGAAATGATGTCGGTAGCTTTTCTGTGATATAAAATATATCCTCGATGATCGGGTTTCAGTGGTCCAAAAAAATAAATAGCAGGAACAGTGGAATATTTTTCTAAATATTTTCAGTGGTATATTATCCACAAAGTTCGGATATTATCACAGGGTATCGGAATGTTTATGCCAACTCGTAGAGAATATTTATTATTGGAATATGGAAACGAAGAAGATTGGGATCTATAACCAATTTTAACGGCGACAGTCGACGAAACGTATGTCAAAGAAGCTGGGACATCCACATTCGATTTTTTAAATAAAAACTATACTCAAATTATCGGCTAATTATCGGCTATTTATCGGCGCAAAAAGATATTTTCCAGCTCCATCCCTTATACCGGAAACGTGTGGATGTCCTAGCTTCCAGCGAAGCTAGGACATCCACAACTCAAAAAAAAAAGAACCAATAGGCGCACCGACAAAAACTTTATACGAGAATTATCGGCCATTTATCGGCTCTCGAAAAAACTTAGGTTCGAACAAATCGCACGAGCCTTTCAGGAGAAACCACCCCCTTAGCTTCTATACAATCATTGCCGAATATCTCGCCTAAAAAGAAAGCTAGGACATCCTAAATCATCTTAAAATGTATCTTGATTTATCGGCTCGACGTTTTCATAACGACCGATTTTCCAGCTTGACCCCTTACTATGATAGAAACCACCCGCTTAAGCTATAAGCTTATAACTTCGCGTACAATGTCATCCACATGAAATTTTTTCGATAAAAACTATACCAAAATTATCGGCGAATTACAAGCTATTTATAGGTGCATAAAGATATTTTCCAGCTCCACCCCTTATACTGGAAACATCCCTTATACCGGCGTCAACAATTGAACAAAAAAAAATGATAGGCGCGCCGGAAAGAAAAGTACATGTGATTTATCGGCTATTTATCGGCTCTCGAATGAACCTAGTTTCGATCGAATCGAACAACCCCTTCGCAGAAAACCACCCGCTGGGTTCAGTGAAATCTGTTATTTCAAGCAGGGGGTGGTTTCTGCTGTCGGAATCGTACGATTTTATGTAGTACTTGATGGGTACAAAGTACTTGATGGGCACCAAGTACTTGATGGGCACCAAGTACTTGATGGGTACCAAGTACTTGATGGGTACCAAGTACTTGATGGGCACCAAGTACTTGATGGGCACCAAGTACTTGATGGGTACCAAGTACTTGATGGGTACCAAGTACTTGATGGGCACCAAGTACTTGATGGGTACCAAGTACTTGATGGGCACCAAGTACTTGATGGGTACCAAGTACTTGATGGGCACCAAGTACTTGATGGGTACCAAGTACTTGATGGGCACCAAGTACTTGATGGGTACCAAGTACTTGATGGGTACCAAGTACTTGATGGGTACCAAGTACTTGATGGGTACCAAGTACTTGATGGGTACCAAGTACTTGATGGGTACCAAGTACTTGATGGGTACCAAGTACTTGATGGGTACCAAGTACTTGATGGGTACCAAGTACTTGATGGGTACCAAGTACTTGATGGGTACCAAGTACTTGATGGGTACCAAGTACTTGATGGGTACCAAGTACTTGATGGGTACCAAGTACTTGATGGGTACCAAGTACTTGATGGGTACCAAGTACTTGATGGGTACCAAGTACTTGATGGGTACCAAGTACTTGATGGGTACCAAGTACTTGATGGGTACCAAGTACTTGATGGGTACCAAGTACTTGATGGGTACCAAGTACTTGATGGGTACCAAGTACTTGATGGGTACCAAGTACTTGATGGGTACCAAGTACTTGATGGGTACCAAGTACTTGATGGGTACCAAGTACTTGATGGGTACCAAGTACTTGATGGGTACCAAGTACTTGATGGGTACCAAGTACTTGATGGGTACCAAGTACTTGATGGGTACCAAGTACTTGATGGGTACCAAGTACTTGATGGGTACCAAGTACTTGATGGGTACCAAGTACTTGATGGGTACCAAGTACTTGATGGGTACCAAGTACTTGATGGGTACCAAGTACTTGATGGGTACCAAGTACTTGATGGGTACCAAGTACTTGATGGGTACCAAGTACTTGATGGGTACCAAGTACTTGATGGGTACCAAGTACTTGATGGGTACCAAGTACTTGATGGGTACCAAGTACTTGATGGGTACCAAGTACTTGATGGGTACCAAGTACTTGATGGGTACCAAGTACTTGATGGGTACCAAGTACTTGATGGGTACCAAGTACTTGATGGGTACCAAGTACTTGATGGGTACCAAGTACTTGATGGGTACCAAGTACTTGATGGGTACCAAGTACTTGATGGGTACCAAGTACTTGATGGGTACCAAGTACTTGATGGGTACCAAGTACTTGATGGGTACCAAGTACTTGATGGGTACCAAGTACTTGATGGGTACCAAGTACTTGATGGGTACCAAGTACTTGATGGGTACCAAGTACTTGATGGGTACCAAGTACTTGATGGGTACCAAGTACTTGATGGGTACCAAGTACTTGATGGGTACCAAGTACTTGATGGGTACCAAGTACTTGATGGGTACCAAGTACTTGATGGGTACCAAGTACTTGATGGGTACCAAGTACTTGATGGGTACCAAGTACTTGATGGGTACCAAGTACTTGATGGGTACCAAGTACTTGATGGGTACCAAGTACTTGATGGGTACCAAGTACTTGATGGGTACCAAGTACTTGATGGGTACCAAGTACTTGATGGGTACCAAGTACTTGATGGGTACCAAGTACTTGATGGGTACCAAGTACTTGATGGGTACCAAGTACTTGATGGGTACCAAGTACTTGATGGGTACCAAGTACTTGATGGGTACCAAGTACTTGATGGGTACCAAGTACTTGATGGGTACCAAGTACTTGATGGGTACCAAGTACTTGATGGGTACCAAGTACTTGATGGGTACCAAGTACTTGATGGGTACCAAGTACTTGATGGGTACCAAGTACTTGATGGGTACCAAGTACTTGATGGGTACCAAGTACTTGATGGGTACCAAGTACTTGATGGGTACCAAGTACTTGATGGGTACCAAGTACTTGATGGGTACCAAGTACTTGATGGGTACCAAGTACTTGATGGGTACCAAGTACTTGATGGGTACCAAGTACTTGATGGGTACCAAGTACTTGATGGGTACCAAGTACTTGATGGGTACCAAGTACTTGATGGGTACCAAGTACTTGATGGGTACCAAGTACTTGATGGGTACCAAGTACTTGATGGGTACCAAGTACTTGATGGGTACCAAGTACTTGATGGGTACCAAGTACTTGATGGGTACCAAGTACTTGATGGGTACCAAGTACTTGATGGGTACCAAGTACTTGATGGGTACCAAGTACTTGATGGGTACCAAGTACTTGATGGGTACCAAGTACTTGATGGGTACCAAGTACTTGATGGGTACCAAGTACTTGATGGGTACCAAGTACTTGATGGGTACCAAGTACTTGATGGGTACCAAGTACTTGATGGGTACCAAGTACTTGATGGGTACCAAGTACTTGATGGGTACCAAGTACTTGATGGGTACCAAGTACTTGATGGGTACCAAGTACTTGATGGGTACCAAGTACTTGATGGGTACCAAGTACTTGATGGGTACCAAGTACTTGATGGGTACCAAGTACTTGATGGGTACCAAGTACTTGATGGGTACCAAGTACTTGATGGGTACCAAGTACTTGATGGGTACCAAGTACTTGATGGGTACCAAGTACTTGATGGGTACCAAGTACTTGATGGGTACCAAGTACTTGATGGGTACCAAGTACTTGATGGGTACCAAGTACTTGATGGGTACCAAGTACTTGATGGGTACCAAGTACTTGATGGGTACCAAGTACTTGATGGGTACCAAGTACTTGATGGGTACCAAGTACTTGATGGGTACCAAGTACTTGATGGGTACCAAGTACTTGATGGGTACCAAGTACTTGATGGGTACCAAGTACTTGATGGGTACCAAGTACTTGATGGGTACCAAGTACTTGATGGGTACCAAGTACTTGATGGGTACCAAGTACTTGATGGGTACCAAGTACTTGATGGGTACCAAGTACTTGATGGGTACCAAGTACTTGATGGGTACCAAGTACTTGATGGGTACCAAGTACTTGATGGGTACCAAGTACTTGATGGGTACCAAGTACTTGATGGGTACCAAGTACTTGATGGGTACCAAGTACTTGATGGGTACCAAGTACTTGATGGGTACCAAGTACTTGATGGGTACCAAGTACTTGATGGGTACCAAGTACTTGATGGGTACCAAGTACTTGATGGGTACCAAGTACTTGATGGGTACCAAGTACTTGATGGGTACCAAGTACTTGATGGGTACCAAGTACTTGATGGGTACCAAGTACTTGATGGGTACCAAGTACTTGATGGGTACCAAGTACTCGCTACGTACATCCACAAGTGACTAAAAATGGAACAAAAAGGAGCACTGGAAAAAAAAGTACATGTGATTTATCGGCTATTTATCGGCTCTCAAATGAACCTAGTTTCGATCGAATCGACCAACCCCTTCGCAGAAAACCACCCGCTGGGTTCAGTGAAATCCGTTATTTCAAGCAGGGGGTGGTTTCTGCTGTCGGAATCGTACGATTTTATCGAAATTAATTTTAATCGAGAGCCGATAAATAGCCGATAAATCACATGTACTTTTTTTTCCGGCGCGCCTATAATTTTTTTTGTTCAGTTGTTGACACCGGTATAAGGGATGTTTCCAGTATAAGGGATGGAGCTGGAAAATATCTTTTTGCGCCGATAAATAGCCGATAATTAGCCGATAATTTGAGTATAGTTTTTATTTAAAAAATCGAATGTGGATGTCCCAGCTTCTTTGACGTACGAAACGTTTAAATGCTGGATGAAGTATCTATTACCAAAAAAGCTATTTTGGTACATCTCATCGCATGTAATTTAATTCGAAGCTATCGAATATTTGCCACGTATAGCTGCGCGCGAGAATCAATTTTAATCAGTTCAAAAGTGCTATTCGAAGTAGTCATGGTAATTAATTCATGAGCGTCTAATTTTGTGTCATTCCGTTAGGCGGAAAATTGAAAAGGTAGATGTCTAGAAGCCAATTTCCACCGGCTAAGTGTTTCCAGTTAAATTTTAGTTCGAAATTATATTATTAATGAGGTTATATCAGCACAGGTTGGATGGAAAATTACGTAATGCTGATGCTAACATTATTTGCAGAGGATTTCACAAATAGAACACGTTCTATTACACGAGGCAACATCTTCAGCTATATCCTATTATCATATATGTTATTTGTGGCAACTGATAATTAATTCAACATATTGGGTAGCCCAATACATGAGAAGATTAGACCAGCATCTGATTAACTGGGCCTTCAAATTAAAAACAAACTAATCCGTTGGGCTCGACCATTGGCTAATTGTTGGTTCAACCAATTAGCCTGTACTAATTGTTATTCCCAGCTAATTCTCGGACTGATCAATTGACCGAATAATTCCGTGTCTGTGCTCATTTACCGCCTTACCAATTCTCAGATATAACTCACAAGTGTCAAATTTCGAAAGCTCGCATTGTTCGCCCATGCTGTTGTTCCATTATCAAATAACGCATCGATGTGACTCCATGCGTACGTCACGTTCGACTGATTTCTACGAGCAGTGATTGTTTAAACGCACGTAAATATAGAGCACGATCAAACTGCATTGTGTACGTGAAAAAAAAAAGCTTTCACCGGGGACAAGTTTTTCATTGTTCCATTATCGATTCACCCATGTGGAACGTGGTTGTGTACCTTCGCACAGCCATCAATGCATATCAGTTATCTTCAATTTACTCTTACACTCGCCACGCCGTCTCTCGATCTTAAATAAAAATCTTAATCCGATCGTCGCTCGCGTCACGAGCCATTCCCTGGTACGTTGAGCTTGCGGTTCGGCCGAACTGTACAGTTATTGACCACCGGCTAATAAAAAGGTGCTATTGGCATATTCCAATGTTGTACTCTTGAAAAAGACTCGCCACAAAGATTGCCAATCACTGGTAAGTGGCGAATAGACTGTACAGATCGTAGTACGTCTGTAAGATCAGAATTTACAGGCGAGTGGTTACTTTTTACAATCACTCTTCGTCGTTGCTCCGCAGAAACACGCGTCCACTGCGGCGATGGGTACAAATATCCAATTGAAGATATTTATCCACCGCCGATGGGTACAAATGTCCAATTGCTGGTGGGGATACCAGCGATAAATAAAAAGATGAACAGTTCGTTGTGGGTATCTGAACGTCGGATCGGATTTAGCAGTGGCAATCCGACGCAATCAACGACATTCGCCCTCCGGTGATACAGCATCCCGGGAACGGAGCAACAAAGCCAATAGCAGCACTGTGTCGCCTCTCTCATAGCCGCATTTATAACTCGATTCGAATGTTGGCTATCAATCTCACTGAGAGCTCGTCTATGCTCCGACACCGGGCGTATGAAAGACAGGAGTGGCTCGTTAAATTAGAAAATACAGGCATAAGCATCAATAACGATGAACGTCCATTGATCAAGACAATGATGGACGGGTTGTGTCCACGTATCAAAATGCTCCACGTATTATTCGTATCGCGAAAGCCACGATGATCCGTGTTTAACAACGTGTCCGTACGTGGAACAGAGGCGCATGTCGGATATTATGTCGGATCGATTCAATCACAATATCCAGATGCAATGCCGCCGCTAATCATCCGGATTTGTTGAATCAAAGGGAGAGCCAATACCTTTGTTTCCTCGTGCTCATTAACCTGATTTTCTGCAATTCATTGGTTGCTCTTCGTTAATTCCCTGTCTTTAAAAAAACGTTATATACCAAACGTGAAGAACGTTATGCAGTGAATTGGGCGATCAGCCATTTTCAAACACATTTCGCTTTGTACCAAGCCGGTAATTTTGGAAAAAACTCGACAAGCAGCGTGGAAGCGGGAAAAATTGAAAAACGATTTTGTGTTTTTTTTTAACTTCATGGTTTCCACTATTTCGATTTAAATATTTATTCCTGAATCTGTGGTCATCGATACATTTAATTTCTGATATTGCCATTCCATCTATCAACGTTTGTCCAACCCTTTGTAAAAATTCAATATCGTTGACCTGACCATAGTAAAGTACATTAGCTTCGTCAATGATTGAACCTCCTTAAACCCAGTGCTTTAAAAAATGAATAGGAGAATAAGAGGCGTTTCCCTTGGACTGACAGTATTCCTTGAAATCTGGAGCTCCAAGGTGTCGTAAACCGTGGTGAGCACCGCTAATAAAACTTTAAGACCGTGGTACACGTAATCATCACCAATCATCATCTGGGTGCCACCTGTCAGCCGAGTAGATAGGCCGGTCTTCTTCTAGTTTCCCGGAAATGTCGACGCGTCTTCGGGCCGCTTTCCGCAGCGTGAAGTTATCAGAGGAGGCTGAGCTTGCGCGGGGTCTGATGACGTCTTGTGGTAGGAGAATGCCTCCGGGGAAGTCGACGCGACGAAAAGTGGAACGGGGCTTGCGGTAAAAGCTCTCACTCGTAGACACTTGGGTAATGGCAAGCCGGAATATAAGCTGAAGCGTCTCCGAGGCGTCATCGCGGTGGAGATGTCCTCCGCTCTTCGTCGCGTCTCTGGTACTGGTGCCAGTGGTGCTTATATACCCAGTGGTAGCTGGTGGTGCGCTGGCGTGACGAGATTGGCGATCCTATCGGGTTTATCTTCGCTGATGAAGGTTGTAACCTCGACTGAACCCCATTTATTAAAGCGTCTGGCTGGAGATCGCGAGGATGCTGCTGTTTCTGTTGCCGACACGATGCCGCCAACGCGTAACCACCGAGGCGTATACGCCAGTGGTGTAGCTGAAGATACGGACATAGTCTGATGCAACCGGGACTCAAAGCACTGAGATACAGACACGAGCTCGGACGTATCCAACTCGGCAGATTGCAATCAGTCATATTAGCCGGACACGCCTTGGATATGTTCGAGCCGAGCCATCTGGCGGGTACGAGAGTCGAGGGAAATCACACGTGCCAAGGCCCAAAATGGATGCATTCCTTGTGGGGTGGTTCTCCCGTCGAGTAACGGCATCCGATGTAATCGGCGCACCGACGCAATGAAGTTGTGGGCCTCTCTGATCCTGACTCCGGGCTTCCACCGCCACTACATTTATCCGGCTATCTGAGATTCTTCTTGCTTTATCTGAAACAAACGGTGGTTAGCGGTGAAGAAAGCTCATCATTGACTTCTCCAAGGCCCTGATTCTCCTCGGGGCCTCATGTGGCACTTTTTTCGTCAGGATCTTTCAAGTCAATCGCCTTCTTCAAAGCCACGAGTATTGGCATAATTCATTGAAAATGAAGAGAATACGTTTTTCCTTTCACATCACCCATTCATCTTGGTGTTAAGGTCAGCCAATTGATTCAGTGGAAATTACATGGTCTCGGTTACTCGAAGGAATGCTTGGTTCTGATCGCTTTGTTGGCGTTTGAAAAACGTTTGACAAACAAAAAACACGAATTGTCTCGTTGACCATTACACCGTGAACCATGTCATGGTCACCCGATGAATCTAAAAAATATTTTACCCCAGTTACTCGGGAATAAAATAACTTGTTACTGGTTTATCCGAGTCGTGCAAAAAATGCATATTTCAACTAGAAACTATCCTGACGAGCGATAGACAAGTTCGACACGTACAAGGGAATAGCACGGTACGTTCACGGTTGTAACACCGGCGCCGGGCTTCTTCGACGGTGAAACGAGAGGATGAATACCAAAACGTTTATGTATAATGTATGAGACGGAGTTATTAGACGATGGCGGTGGTTCTCCTTGTTCGAATTTATGGATACCGTTCAAGGAGATCCGCGGGGCTGTATAAAACGACCTCGGGAGTACTACTATCTCGCGGGTGCTAAAGCACATTAGAGAAGCGAACCAGAGGGAAGTGATGCCGCGGTGATGCGTTGTAGAGGGCGTCGTACAGTGAATACCACCGTAGACCGGGTAACCAGGAAGAAGAAATGCGCGAAGAGGAGTGAGAGTTTCCTCTCTTCAGGCCTTTTAATATCCGCCGACCGCCCAAGGCTGTGCGGTCGTCCACTTAAGGGAAACCGGGGGAATCGTAGTCACTGAGAATAATTTCCCGTTTTTTTTTTTTTTCTTCTTCTTTAAATCAAACTTCTATTTCGACAAAATCTAATGGTTGTCACTTTATCGAGGATTACAAAAAATATTTCGTATCAATGCATGTAAAAAATGGTACTTTTCGACGCACGTCGGTTTCTTAGTCAAATTTGTATAATTTGCTCAGATGTTTTTAATGCTTTTCGCGGTCTCTCGACAGCAGAAGAATAAGAGAATAAGCCTGTAAGAATCGAAGCAAAACGTCGGGATGAATTATGCAACGATCAATTAATAAAATTCCAATCACATTCGCAGGCTTGAGAGGGCACGGGCATGGCACACGAGCCGTGGCGTTGGCGAGCGCGTGCTCGCGCACCGCTTTATAAACGACCCTACGAGGCGTGTCGAACCGAAAGAGACGCGCTCGAGAAGGAACGGCGAACGAGGAAGAAAGTGAGACGGAAGTTCTTCGTGGAAACTCAGCTCAGTCTTTTGGCACATGTTTGGATTGAGTTAGTCTCCGCACTCCGAGGCACTCCGTCGTAGTTCTAAACGAGACGGTGAGGAAGGCAAGCAGCACGGAAAGGATCTTTCGCAAAACGAACTATTATCCTTGTCAAGGATCGTTAGCCACGTACGTTTCGAACGTCTCCGTTACCGAATTGCACAAAGACATTTTTCTTTCGTGACCATAAACTTGTCGTATTTTATTTTGAAAGGGGGCTTGAAAATTTTTGAAAAATCAAACCGGAAGTCCTCGCCGATTTTGACTTTACCGACTAGTCCATCGGCAGAGGTGAATATATCACGAACGTTTAATTCCCAGTCGTCGAGGAGAATCTTCTGTGTACCGGAGAGACTAAAATGTAATATTCTCCCCGAGCGCCGAGAGTCATATTCACAGGAATGTTTGCCTTCGGGATTCATAACTCTTTGACTGTTTCCTGTGCGAACGCCGCGTTAATTAAAACGTTCAGTCAGGGTCAGGAGATGCGCCGTGTAACGTGGTGCGAAGCACCGTCGAACCCAGGCCGGTACCAAGAGTTCATTGACGAGTTGAGTGCATTACTCTAGGTCATCGGGATGAAAGGGAGCTCCGTGATAATTTTAATCTTGAAAACGAATGAAAGAGTGCAGTGGGGATTGAAGAAAAAAAAAACAAAAACAAATAAATTAATTACATTGAGGAACCTCCTGTCTCATCGTCCTCTCCATGCGAAGTGTTTTACGAGGTCCGCACGTTTCTTTTCAACAGCTCGATGGCACACAACCGAGTAATATTCCAGGCTTTGTATTTTTCATTATCTCACGGGAATCTTGGGATCGCGACGTTAAAATATGAACGAGGCACGTCCAAATAGAAAGGGTCGTGAACTCCGTGGCTTTTGTTATCTTGTTCAGTGCAAAGAAAAATTGCTAAAAACTGCTGAAAATTTGTTCTCAAATAATTTCGCGCTCATTGAATGGTGAACAAATAATTGTTTGACATTCCTACGAGATTTCTTATTAAATAGCGATTGTAATTTGATTTCAACGACATAAAGTGTAGAGTGAAGTTGAAGAGGGAAGTTTTGAGAGGAAAAAGCTCCGGAATGCATTCAATCGGCTTTAGAAGTTTCCGGGGTGTACGGTACCGTTTAATGACGCACGCAGGTATAGTACGGTGCGTTGATGGGCGGCCGGTGGTGCGTAAAACTCGGGACATCGGGGTGGTGCACTCGGCATTTGGTCTCAGTAGTGCCGAGAGAATTTAGTGGAGTAGAGCTGTAACGTACGAGGCGCAGTAGCACAAAGCATCGGCTCGGCGTTATATCCGCTTCGGGACATCCCTAGAGGCTGCAGCCGATGCTGAAGAGAGAGTGCACGGCGTGCGGAGAGTGCACCGTCGGTCGAGGCTCACAGGTATATTGCGCATAAAAGTGTCTAGTCATCGTTCCGTGCGAAGGTCCTGTACGATAGCCACGTGAAAAATGAAAACGGTACGTGCCCGAAGAGCGAGTGTCGGGCCGCCGACGAGAACCTCGTTAAATCTCGAGTAGATTTTTTTTCTTTTTTTTCCACAGTGAAGTCTTTCAAAAACATTCTTAACTCGAGTAATGATGCGGTTGGGAACAGTCTTAACTGTTAAAGTGGGGACTGCAGTAACGTTAGTTCCCATAATCCGTGTTGGGAGGGCCCACGAGGGACTTGGAAGAATCCGGTTCATGGGGGGCCCATGAGTGTCTTGAAATGATTCGGTATAGAAGACCCCATGAGGGACTAGGAATGATCCGGGTCAGGGGGTCAGGGGTCCGGGGCACGATGCGATTTTATATAATATATAGAGTACGTCAATATCAATCACATTAAATATCCAGTGATAATGAAGACCTAACCTACCGAAAACTCAAATTTCCTGTCACGCGTTTAATCGATATCAATTGTTCATTAATACTAAATAAATGTTGAGCTTTTGCCACACGTTTCACGAGATACTGAAATATGAAAATACCAGTTACCGGAATTAGCACAATTCCCTCTATTAATATGCATACAAACCTTCAATATTATAGGTTATAAATGCATGAATAATAGTTCGGTGTTATCGGCGTGACATGCCGCACCGTTAACGTATATATCACGTCTAATCACATCGCCAGCAGCTGCATACGCCAACCGGTCAACCCGTACCAATTATTTCGTTAAAGTTGCGGAACCAGATATGGGAAATTTGTTCAGACTGTACATATATGAGAGAGAGAGAGAGACCACCTCGCGTGTGCACTACAGAGCTGACGTGATTAGGCTCGGGGTATTGATTTCCAGATACGCCCAGCTAACTACGATTTACTATTTATTAGTTGCTCTCCCAGGCGGTTATGGTCTCACATACTGGGCTGTTGGCTTTTGGATCTCACCTCCTCGTCCTATCGTGTAAATGTGCATGCTTGCCGCAACCATAATCACCACCGCTTGTCTGTACTATCAATAGCTACGCGCAGCATCCACCAAACGCAAATTACACCAATAACATTGCTTTATACTGGGGTTAATGCGATGGAGAGAGCAACGCGATTCTCCTTGACTCTCGCTCCCTCGGTTGGTCCGCTTCAACCCTCATCGAACGAGCCGCGTAGACGTTATCACTCACCGCCTTATGGAAACGGGTTCTGGCATGGCACCCTTCTCGGGAATCGTCCTTTCCCTCTATCTCCGTTAACGACCCTTCAAGTGCCGGTTATGTCATCAATGCAGTAACATCACAACGATCCCCTTACCCTCTGTTATGTTACATTGCCTCGGGAAAGAGCACTCAGCCATTACCACGAACCCTTTTTTCCGTGACCTCGGAAACATTTCGGGGATCATCGAAAATATTAAATTTCACGAGATATCCCACACCCTCGTTTGCAGCGAGACCTTAATACCTTTGGGCTGCCATTTAATTTTACTTCGCCGAGTAACCAATTTGTGAGAATAACAAATTGCCTCCCTCTTTTTCTGTAATGATTGGACCATTTTTTCTTGCTCGGTTCTTACGAATCGAGCAGTATTATTGATATTTGTCAAGATTTTGAAAAATCACATTTTTATAACAGAATAGTAAATCAATTACCCATGTAAAAAACACCTGATTGCAGATCAGAAACGCGATATTTTTCTATGTGGAGAAGATAACGCATGACGAACTAATCTATGTTTTCACGAAAGTTTCCACGGATGTATCGTCGCCTATTAACGTATTTTTGTCGGTAAATGCGTTATCAGTTGCAGAAGTAACAACAGTACGTTTGCTAGCGTGAAAGTGCAAATGGCAAGCGTGAAGTTCCATGGTATTCTGATGTTCCAATCAGTAAACGGGAGCTGCGGAGTTGGATTCAGTCACGCGACGAATGTCTGGCTTAGCAAGTGTTCATGTTGAGATTGTTGTTCCTCACATCGTCGAACGCGACACAGTGCGAAGATATGGTAGCTGATAACTGCTGATGGGAGTGTCGACTTCCGCCGAGGTGAAGACTACAATTGTCCCCGATCACGATGTTAATTCCGTATTGGCCACTAAGAGGATTCGTGCACTCCAATGTTCTCCCGACCTCCTCGACATACTTGACGTCTTCGCGCTTGGCCCGACAGTAGACATCAGCACGTTCGGCGAGAGATCTCATGGGTAATTGGATACGTTTGTCCTCCGGTGATTCGACTATGCAAATGCATCTATTTCAGTGCCCGACCGAGGCTCCCCAAGCTATAAGACAATTGCTGTAGACATTTGGGTAATTAAATCCACTCAAACGGGTTAAGTTGCTCTTGTCAAGTCGCCGGACCAATGCGCCTGACAATTGCAGGTACCCAGTTCCCAAATGTGCTCGTATGAAGTTTCTGACAAGCAAAAAGTACGTACTCAACTTACCGGAGGAACAGAGATATTTAAATGTGGAATACACTGGAGTGTATTGCAAATAAAATCCAAGTCCATCGCACAAAATATGGGCATGGTTTCATAACCAAATTCACAATGATCAATGTTTGACGACTTATGGTCGGATTCCGGATCATCAGGACCTTGAATTTTCAGGAGGATGAAGTGTCATTAGGCTCACTTATTACCATTAACCAACAGCAGGGAATGGAATTTATGAATATCTTGCTACTGGTCTAACCCAGTGATTTTGGTACCTTGAAGACTTTCTCATCTCCCTGTTGTGTGTTATGAACGAAACTAGTTCTCGTCACGAGGATAAGTATTTTTTTAAATCCCATCGCGTAACGACAGCACGTGTCTCGAGGCTGTCCACTTCGTGTAGCCTTCTCAGCCGAGTCGTACAGTCACCGCGAATCTTGATTAAATCTAGATCCAACAGACGAGGTTACCCATTATGCCGAGTCAGTGGAAGGCATGTATGCTGAGTCCGGGCTCATGCACTCGGGACGACAGGGAGGATCGAGGCTCGGCGAAGCGACGTAAGTGGATTAGATTACCAGTCGCAAGCTTTCCATCGTCCTCTCTGCTTGCCCTCCTGTCCAGATGCTGTTTCTCAAGCCTACAATCCCTTCTTCAGGCTTTCCCACTCACGTGCACAACTCTTCCATCGTTTTTCTTCCTACCATCTCTCGTGCAAGTCATCGGTGCGTGCACGAATCTTACCCACGTGTGTTTAAGTTTGTCCTAGTGCTGTTCATAGCTGAAGAGGCGATAGCCATATTTACGATCATTACAGAGGATCAAAATTATGCATTGATGTCCAAGAGAAAACTACGGGCATGTAATTGATAGCTGGATTAAATTGCTGCTAAAGGAGACAGATCCTACTTATCCCAATACCCAGTCATTAGATGGTAACCGTTTATTGGGGGACATATTTTCCACAAGAGTTACGAGCTTAACAAGCTGACGTGGGCGATGAACGCAAAACTGACACGAATACGAGCTCGATGGACGGTAAAAGCCAATTGATATTCCTCGGTCAATAAACTTTATCGATGAAAATGTTCAACGCTAACACACCCGAAGCGGATATGCGTTTCAATTCGATTGAATGACTGTTTCATACGGTAATTGATTCTTAACGTTCATTTACTGAATTTCCTATCGATTGATTCGCCACGACAATTATATCGTAGCAACACGTAACTCAGTTACACATTTGGCTCATTTTTGCGGGTGACACATGGTGACAGTGAACCTTGTATGTGCGATTCCACGAGGATTTGGAAGATTTGATTATTCTTGTGTATCCGGCAGAACCGAGATCGCGAGTATTGATAGTTTTCATTATAAAATCAATTTGATATCCTCGTGCACTGAAATTTATTCATGAATATGCTGAATTATTAATCTAGTTAAAACGATATTCTGTTTTAACTCAAGTTAATCACTGTCCCGCGAGATTATTATTTCACAGTGAAATGTACGATTGCAATCATGATCCACCTATCATCTACAATAATTATATTGAATCATTAATGGTCATATTTTGGTGCCCTCTCTTCGCCAGATCGGGCATCTGTTAAACACATATACTCAGCTTATTTTTGAACGCGCGACAGTTTAAAGCGAAACGTTAATACTAAACAAAAATGTCCAACAGTTTTCGACAACCGAAAATGTCAGATGCTTGCATCCCATAGAATTTATCAATGAGTCTCTTCATATTTAAAGCTAGAGGCCATCGTCACCCCTCCAAATCTCGGTTTTTTTTAGGGTTAACTCTTGACGAATTTGTCAATTAAAATCATAATGAAACGGGCTCTTGCAAACGTTATATCAAAGTTCCAGTGACCATATTTTGGTCTGCCATCTTCGCCAGATCTGACATGTGTCACAGTCATACGTTGAGCTTATTTTATAACTGGCCCGTGTTGGAAGCGAGACTTTAGTAGGAGGTCGAAAGCCACGACAATCTCGACGATTTGCATTGGTCTTGGTCATGTAGGTCGTGCTAGGCGAGCTGGTACCGGGCGACGAGACACTTGGTACGACGGAACGCTGATTCGGGATGCATGTTGTTTGCCAAGCCTCGGCGGTGGAAGGACGGAGGAAATGGGTGAGACCGAGGGGCGTGCAGAGAGAGAGAGAGAGAAAGAGAGAGAGAGTGGGGGGGGGGTGGAAAGGGATACCGGCGAGGGAAAACGGCGAACGCTGGCTCTTCATGTCTGGCGAGTATTACCCTGTCGTGGTGGTGGGTGAGGGTTTGACCCAGCCGGCGCGTTTCCGGGCGGCACAGTGTGTACACTGAGAGTAGCGGCAGCAGCCGGCGAACTCTTCATTGCGCTGAGTCGAAAGAAACGAAAACCGACGTTGTCCGCTGTCGTTGCCACCGTCGTCGTCCACATAAAACCACTCAGAAATTCCATAAATTTTTTAAATCTCTCATAAAAGTTGAGCTTTTTACGTGGAAGATCTAGAAAAGTAGGGAACGGTGCGCTGTGACGCTTGTGGGTTGACCCCAGAAGACCAAGAGGCCATCCACCGGAATGTCACACCGGATCTTTCGTCTTTTTTTATTTTGATGTATCGCGACCCTTCGATCCATGCTACCACTCATTTTTTTTTTTTTTTCACCAAATTCTTCGCTTCACATGGTGAACGCTGGAGTGATTCATGCTCAGGGAATACGAAGGGGACTTGACGTCACCCAGATTGAAGTCATCGCTATCGATTCACTATATCCGAATTCAAGTTCTCCCGGACTTTATTCGTGTTCATTGGATATCGAACAAACACTCCCTTCAAACCTCGCGCCTCGAAGGGCTTCTACATTGAAATTCATTTGACTTGTATACCTTAAGCAACTTACTCGAATTAAAAAATGTATCATTTTTGCCGTTTTATAAAATGAAAGCTGCACCCTAATTTCCGTCACGAAAAAAAGCTGCTCCGGAAATCATGAATTAATGGCGCACGATAAAGAAGCCAGGTAGAATAATGAATTTCCTTGACCGAAGGCAACAACATAATTAAACGTTTTCCGGACCAATTTCTCGAAGGATGTTGCCAAACTTTCTTGCCGGTCGCCGTTTATTTTTGGCGGCAAGAAGCAAGGCCATCAACGGGAAGACATTAGACACGATGTTCCCCCACGAAGATAGGAAGCAAGGGAAGCCGAAGAGCGAGGCTCCGAAGCCTGCCGCGCGTTAATCTCCCGACTTTGCACTATCGGGTACACGCGCTCGCCCGACGTCGCGCAATTCGCTTTTATTATCGAATGTCACTGGCACGGCGCGGGCCAACGCTCGGTGGAATGGAGGGTGGTACGACGACTTGGTCTCAACGGTGCCAGAAAAGGACCGCAAAGCTCCCTCGTTCGGACCGCTATCTTTATTATTATGGCGGTCTATCGTTTAGCACACAGCATACACCCGCGAGGAGAAGATAGAGGCTGCCCCCTCTCTCCCCCCCTCTGCCCCCACCCGCCCATGGCGCTCACAGGGTCGCCACGAGATACTACTTAATCCAATAAAAAATGCACCGAACCGCGCGTAGGTATTTTTTGGCCTGGGACCAGCGCCGACTTAGCGAAGCTCCGAGCGCCAATCGTGAGAGAGAAGCAAACTTCTTTTTTTTTTATCGCTTATTTATAAAGCGGTTCCCGTGGCGCAAAACTGCTGACTACTTTTGCCTTCATATTTTAGGGTCTCCAGGTTTTAATTTTTTATTTATTTTTTCTTAAAGCAGATACATTGAAAATTCGTAGTTGAGATTCTGATTTGGAGATTGGGCAAATTGGTATTGTTTAATGGCTGTCGTACCGTGTATTTGTAATCCCTCATCCTCATATTCGTAAAAGTACTTTAATGAGATCGTGGGGAGGTTTTTGAGTAATCTTACTGTGTCATCTTTCCGAATGACAAAGTGGTACGTTAGTATAGAGAATTCGCAATTTTGTATTCGCATGTAAACGCTTGTTTTTAGGGAATTTCAGAATTTTTGTGGGCAATGTAAAAAGAAAAATGCTGTTCTCTTAATGCGGTAAACATGCAGCGTTGGCAAATAAATGGTTAGTTGCGTAACGCAAGGTAAATCTGCTCGCGGATTTTGTCGCGTACGGAAAATAGTACCACGCTGCAAGCTAAGCAGCTTTTTCAGTGATAATATATTTGGCAGTACTGTGTTCAACGAGTGCAACCCAGAATAACTTATACATCGTGTGAGTGAGTGAGTTTATTAAATCTTTGTAAATCAATCAGCTATATTTTTCCTTTGCACTATTTACCGCAGCGCTGTACGATTAATTATCATTAAAATATCTGAATGATGATTCCGGAAATGATTATGCTAAAAATGTGTTTTTTTTTTTAACAAAAATTAGACGCCAAGTAAAAAAGCGATGGAGCTATCCCACAACAATTAAAAACTGCTTGCAAACAATCCCTTCCAAAAATATTACAAATCAAATACATTAGCCAAGTAAAAATCTCTTCAAAAAACTTGATGTCATTCAAAAATAATTATCCCGACTCCGTTTTGGCCATTTTTCGGCCCGGCGGCTGAATCTAGGATTTCTGAGCACCAGAACGACCAGATTTTTTCACTTCAAAATCAAGAGATATTGAGGACACAAGATTTTTTGTCGATTAAAAATTACGAAAAGTCGAAATATCAGCATTAAAGCGACAGATTTCCTTATGGGAGGGCGTGTTGAAAAGAGAAAAATAAATAAAAAGTATTGGACCTGGCAGATATTTTGCTTTCAATCTGTGTTTAGAGATATCGTGAGTTACAATTTAAAGACAGCCAATGAGTCGCCACCTTCGGAATAAATAGAGTAGCATTAGCGCTCGTAATGTCAGGAGCAGAGCCCAGTAAAGATCAGACAGGAATGGGTATGTGGAAGCATGGGTATGTGTAGCAGCATTAATTTTTTTTTTCAACTTGGCGTCGAGTCGCTGCCGCGACTCTTCATAAATATACATGCAATTCATCGTCCATCGACCCCATTGAATAATATAAACCATGGTTCATCTAATAACAAGTAAATGAACTCTCCATTACTCGAGCACGAAAATAATCCCATGACGTCGCACGCCAATCTCAAATCACCATAAGAAGAAAAAGAAAATCTTGGATTTCGATGAACCGATTGTGCAAACGGAGTAACGACTCATACACAAATTAATATCGTGCCATGTTTTTAACGATCCATTTTCAGCAACTTCTTCTGCAGCTTTTACCTTAAATCCCCTAAAAGTTACCATAATTTCATTCACTCGATCGGTGGATACCTATGGAGCAATGAAGTTTCGCATTTGCGAACACAATTAGAGAGTCAATTCCAGTAGGATATCTAACAATCATCAACTCTCCATACGCTTAGTTTAGTTTTCCATGTAAAAACCCACGAGAAGTTAAGTAAATTGAAACCACTCAGGGATCCGGCGATAGGAGGACGTTTGTGTGGGTAATGTATGGACCAGCAGGTGAAGACACGAGAGCAGACGTAATTCGAAAGCCAGCGAGTCGAATGTGCGGTACAGAATGCTCGTGCGATCGAGACCTCCGCTACCTTAATATGTAAATCGAGAGGCTAACTCCATCGGGGAATATAGTTGAGAACGGGAGCGAGCAGTATAGCATTGAATATATATGCATGTACTCCGAGCAAAGGATTTCCATCCATGGTGCAGTACAGCAGGTTATGCCTAATGCTGATGAAAATGGAACTCCACAAACAGAAAGGTGATCGTCGTACCTCACTGAAAGGGAATCGTTCGTGATCGTTTCACATTCATTTGGCACTTGACGAAAGGAAGTTCGAGTGCTAACCGTCAGCCTCGAATAGGTGAGGAAAGTAGGAAATGAAGTGAGCAGGAGTGGTCGGCGGTAAACCCGATCGAGGCTGTCTATGGTGAAGTTTATTTTCCCGGACGGATCTCGTTCCGGTTCTTCGAGGTGAGAAACCTCATTTTCGACTCGTAATAAAACCGAGGGTTCGCTTTCGGTGTATAAGATCGTAAAATTGAGCTTTCGGAATGGATGGAATTTGGAAGATACATCAACATAGAAGCAATCATGCCAATTTAATCAACGTGTCTCAATGATAAAATTGGAACTTTTGCTCTGTCAATGTGCCAACGAATGATCGGTGATTCAACGTTGACCAAAGTTGCCCAGTTCAATACTGCGATGGAAAGTAGAAAATACGGTGGAAGGTGTGTGAGAGGCGGAGTGATGAAAAAAAGGTACTTATGGCGAACACGTGGTGGTAAGGTGTTGTATAAGTGGATGAGTCACATCGAGGCTGACTATGGTGGTGCTCCATTAGATTACTCGACACCTTCCTCAGGTAAGTAGCTCGTACTGCTCGGGTTCCCTCCTCCATTGCACTGCACCGCGATTCACCACACCATACCGGAGCACTGCCACGGTGCACTTATTCAAATGGCGTTTCTCCATTCTTCCGCATAAACGCAATCGTGCCCGGTGTCGAGTAATGTGACTGCCTCGCCAGATCTGCTGGATCTCAGGTCTCCTCCATTCCCGCTAATCTTGTATACCACTCTGCGAGCTCACCTACTACTTTACCCAGTGCACCACTAGCTGCGTTAAATTTTCCACCAGACTGCGCGCTTTTTCTCTCTCCCGCACCTTTTACCCATTTGCATTCACGCATGAACGCCGTTGTTGATTGAATTTTAAAAAATAATCCCAACTTTTGTAGTCTCCTGGGTGAACTTACGGAATAACGGTACGTCGAGATGAATCGAGGTGTTTCTTGGCAACTGGGAAATTGTATGCATATATAAAATATTTATCGCGGACCATTCAATTTCGTTATTAAATTTATTCACTTGAAGATCAACGATAAACTTTGAAAAGACATGACTGAATTTTGTTACACCTCCCGTTTATAGATACCATCAGTAGATTTTATGACAGAGGTCCATTTCTGAGCTCATTTCGTGCAGGTTTACAATTTTCGTTTAATCCGAGATCCTGGAATATTTTGAAAAATGTCCAATGACGCATTCGGATTAATGAATCGTTTGATATTATTTAATCAGACGCCAATTTAACGATGATGTACCGGAGATCATGCATCACAAATGCGTCGACTAAAGCGTATCTTGATTTTCTCGTTCACATCGAATAACTATTCCATATCTCTTGAAAACTCGGAATTACAGAGTCGCCGAAGGTGCAACTATGTCGTGGCCTGAACGATTTCCATTGCGATCAATATCTTTCTGAGAAATTGCTCTGCGTATTCGTCGGGATCGAAGGACATTCATTCTCAGGGACACTTCAATTAAGTGAAAGATAACTCGACGAGAAAAATGGTAAACGTGACTCCCATAATTATCGCGCGAGTTCCTTAGCTCAACTACTTCCTCGGGTTATGTGTGTCAATGTCTACGATATCCACATCACAGAGCATTATATTGTTTCTGACAGGCGAGCACATCTACCGGCCACTATTTCTCCTCGCAAACTATCGGCCCGTGATACCTCGGAATCCTTAATCGACCTCGAAGCAATTAAATGCAAGGGATATCCCAGGAGATCGGAGAGTTGGATCTTGACGTGCGCGCTCTGCTTCTGTCATTTTGTCATAGCCTCGGGTATTCGACTTTGAATTGCGCTGAGCAGCTTTTCAACAAGCGAGTCATGGAGAAGTCCCGATGGAGAGAGTCGATGAGGGAATACCGAGCACCAAGTTATCTCCACGATATTCTACATTAACCGATTTGGCCTCCCCCCTCGTACTTCCCATTGAAGGTGGCTTCCCGCGAAATCGCTACAACGAAAGGCAAAGCGAGAGGAAACTCCAGTTAACGGAAGTGCCGGGATCTGCGGTTATCAGGCTCCGAGGTTACATCACGGTAATCGGGTTGCGTCGGTACCGCGGAAACATAGGTACATCAATTCGTGCGGACGACTCCGTGCTGCTGTGGGTACAAACTGAAGCCATGGATTCCCAGAGCAGGTATACTATCCATACTGAATGGTCTCCAATACGAAGAGCATTCTCTGTCAATTCAGCCACTTTATTATGGGACGAATCTGCGATGTGTTTGAGATCTACCGGGAAGTTGTATTTTTATGCTCTTCAATGGGCAATTTAAAAATAATTTTCATATTCTGCTACCGATGATTTATAACCGCAAAACGGGGAAATTAATGTCTGATTAATGAAACTGGTGATATTTTTGTAATGTCGACAGTCGTGAAGTTCAATATTCTGCAAAGTTCTCGGTCAGCGAATAATAAAGAAACTTCAAGTTGACTTGAAAAAAAAAAATCCTTTTTAAACATTGGAGTGGAGAATTTGAATAAAGGCAGATAACGCCCTTTTTAGTCGTACTTTTATGTGATCAATTATGATCTGAGGTCAGAGATGATCGAGAAACGAAAGTGAGTTGACACAGAATGCTTCGTATAATGGTCGAATACATACTGCAGTAATAGTCGAGTGGTCAGTGTAGCACAGCGACCGCGGTCCTGTCAATATTGGCCAGACGTGAGACGCCTCCCAACACCTTCTCGACCTATGAAAATAGTCCAGGTATGCAGGCTGACAAATGACCGATCGATGCGCTGCCATCGATTTCACTCAGCCATTCGTCATGTACTGGTAATTGGGCTAGTGATTCATTAGGGCATTCACTAGCTTCACTAATTAGCTTTTGAACAGTCGCACAAACGTACCTGAAGAAAACGAGATAGTCCTAGAAATAGAAAGCGATATTGATTATAAGTTGTACTAGCAGTATTTCCAAAAATTACCCACTACTTGATCAACTGTAAAAATAAATAATGTGTCAAGGGTTCAGATTAATGCTCTTCACTTTGTCCGATGATCAGCAGTCTTTCTTGTCCATCCAAAACAGAACAAAAAATTAACTTGCATTTTGTTGCAACCACAATTTAATCAGATTCTGTTTTTCAATCAGATCCATTTGAGCCTTCGATATTCTCTACCTCGATACCCACATTTTCAGTCAAGCAAGCATAATAATTGCATGGATCTTGGTCTCCACTGACGATAACGCCAGCTGATAATTTGAAAATTCTTCACGTCATGCACGTGAAAATTCCATGGATAAAATGTAATGTAAAAATGCTTAACTATTCGATCTGCTCGAAATGTCTGGTTAATAAACCACATAGTCGTATACATAAACGATCGGTCAGGGCATGTGTAATGGCACGCTTCGTACAACGTTGATCGAACCACGCGATTACGCCATTCGAGAGTTACGATAATAATCTGGATATTGCTTCTGCGTATAGTATAGCCGCTTGCGCGGGTTCTGCATCGACAGTTTGCTCGCTCACAGGCGTACCCACAATCGTATGTATACATATGTATATAGGTATATGTATATATACAAATGTACTACGATACATACGTCTATACTTGTATGTTGGATTGCGGTAAGGTATACACGCCGCATCTCCCTCATCGGCGAATCAGATAATTAGCATTCAAGCCGGTATATAAGATCGGATGAGTCCGGTACCTATCGTGGCTTCATCTCGCATTTAGAAATGAGTCTCGCGCGGCGTCTCTGGCGTGGCAGTCTCTCTGCGAATATCGACATGCGTGCGGCAGGCACGTACGTCGTAAGACCGCCGCTTTATGCCTCGAGATATCGGGATAGATTGGACAACCGATTGACTCGGACGTTCGACATTGTTGTATTAGCTGTACCGATCAGATTCACCGATACGTGGTAGGTACCCGTTTAGATTCATCGGATGTGGCTCGCCTAGGCGTCAACTGCGATAAACAGTTGAGCTGCGATTAACCGGGTGGTCGGGTCCGAAAGATCGACGGATAATCTAAATCACCGATTATCCGATCAGCTGGTTGATACCATTTTGTCACCAATATTGACGACCGCGTCCAATTGTCTATTTTCATTTCGCATAGAGGAAGCTGTGAATTCATGAACAGACAAAACAATGCAATCAAATTACGTCACAATGGGGATGATTTGAAGATGGGAAAAACCGCGTATTCCTCGAATTCAACCCAATCCCTCGGAATTTCCCTGACCCTCAAAATCGTCATGTCCGGGATCGTCTCATGCTTCGGATACGCTAACCCAGGAAGCGTCTAATCAATTCAGAAGGACGTATAATTTCGGGCTGAGACAACATGGAACCTGGATGCAGGTATCTGCGTTTGCGGTATTGCGACAAACATGGTTATCGTGTGACATTTTCTCTGTTTCGGTGATAATTCGCACTGGTTAATCGAGGTTCGACTGTACGTCTATTATATATCGTCGATCAATCGCTTGAACTTCTGGCCCGTGTTTCAGCCCTCCGCGCAATTTGTTACAATAAACGATACGTACCATCGAGGACGTTGCCCTTGCGCTCACACTTAGATATGTGTTTATCGTCGCATGCCCAACTATACCTGGCAATCGAGGTTCGACTGTACGTCTATTATATTTCGTCGATCAATCGCTTGAACTTCTGGCCCGTGTTTAAGCCCTCCGCGCAATTTGTTACAATACACGATACGTACCATCGAGGACGTTGCCCTTGCGCTCACACTCAGATATGTGTTTATCGTCGCATGCCCAACTATACCTGGCAATCGAGGTTCGACTGTACGTCTATTATGTTTCGTCGATCAATCGCTTGAACTTCTGGCCCGTGTTTCAGTCCTCCGCGCAATTTGTTACAATAAACGATACGTACCATCGAGGACGTTGCCCTTGCGCTCACACTCAGATGTGTGTTTCTCGTCGCATGCCCAACTATACCTAGTGAACCCTGTGTGGAAAGGACGCGGTATGCGAGCTAGTCGTGTACGCGCATTCAATAGTGAATGAATATTGATAGACTGATAATTATGCCGAGCACATTCGCGCCTCGTTGTCCGTGATAATCGAACGTCAGTCTCGGAATATGCAACGAGCGAGTTGTGGACTCTGATTTGCAGGGAAATATACGCGATATGCAGCGGTGAATCCTGTCTGCAGCGGAGAAGCGTTCAGCCGCGAGTTCGTCGAGCTCGTCATCAAGATTGCTAAGTATTCGCATAAAGATTAGGCGCGCCGGAAGATACCATTCTGATCCACTCAGACATTCGGCCGTTTTCGTCTTTTGTTCAACTTTCATTCCTGAAGACGATAAATATGTCCCGCTACTCCGGGAGCCAAGCGGCGACGAAATATGCGTTTTTCTTCAGGCGGAATATAGTGAAAACGTCGCATCGACGTTGCTTATCGAGATCCCTTTTAAAATTCAAGTGTCTCTCGATCCGGGGTGGCCGGGTTACCACTGCGCGTCGTCATTGGACGCTCCGGGCGAGCCGACGAGAAAAGAAGGTAAAAAAATTCGAACAAAGATGCTGACGCTGCGAGACGGGATGGCCCTTCGGGCAGGTTAACGGTATGATGCACAAAATGCTTGCGTTTTATAAAAACTGTCACCGGCCGGGATATTCCCTCGCCGGAAGCGTACACCAAGGAACTTCGGAAGCTTTCCACCAGCTGCGAAGATCGCTGTCTTCAACAGAAAAACCCTCTTACAAAGTTCACCGCAGGTACATCAAAACATTTTGTAACTCGATTTTATCCGGCTGCCGTTGATGCCGAATAGGAATTTCACGATATGAACAATGGAAACGATACTGCAGCGCGTGATGCGGACAATTACTTCATACGGCTTGTTAACTGTTGACAGGAGTGTGATAACTGTACGAGAATAATACAATGGAAACGCGCTCGTTGTTTCGACGAGTTTCTATTTACTTTCGGGGTATGTTGGACCGAAACGGTTTTCCTGTAATTTTACGTCAAGGCCGTTGAACTTGTCTACATTCGCACAACATTCGTTGGCACATACGCAAATATTAGTTTGGAAAAAATGATAATTTGTCGGGCAAGAAAATTCTGTGTATGGTACATTCGTCGACAGGTCATGCGTTTCAAGAACACGCGCATTTGTTTCACTGACCAAAAAAAAATTAAAGTGCTGATTAAATCGTTTGATGAAGAGAACATGATGCGAACGACGCGAATTAGTCCTATACCGAAAATCCATATTATCCTGGTGAACTTGGACGGAAAATACATTTTATTACAGATGTGACTAAAACGATAACATAGATTTTCGGCAGACCGCGAAGCAAACGTCTCCTTTATTGAAATTCGATTGTTCTTCGAAACAATGGGACATTTTAATCTGGATGCGGAGCATCGGGTGCACGCGGCTGTTGGTAATATCATTCGGCAGCCTCCGCAATCCACCTGAAAATTTTTTGCGCTACCGGCCAACCTCTGGCATCACCCACGTCATATTGTACACGCATATTATTGAGCTACTCATTTTTTAATAATGGAAATTCGTTGAGCGACTCTTGTTTTTAAATTCTTTCGCAAAGCGTTCATTACACTTTTGCACAACGTTTGAAATACCAGAAGCGGAAAGAGTGATACCAGCGATGATATTAAAGTATGGATGAAACAGATTTGTATAGAAAAGTCGGAGAATTCGTGGAAAAGCGTAATACGTTTGCGGTATGCATAATGCCGGATTGCGGCTTTGTGCGAAAATCAGCGGACCGGTGAAAGTGACTACGGTGGAAATGTGAAATTTTCCCGAAAATGTGGAAGCTCCGGTAGGTCGAGGGTGCCAGGCGGACAGTCAAGCCGGAACGCGTATCCACGTCGTTGATTCCGCCCGCGCGATAGCGCACAACCTTCCCATAAATACGCCGGCTTATTACGACGGAATTCTTGTGTCATACGCGAGTGTAGAATTTAAATTGAATGCGTGAATCAGACTCCACTGATCTTGATCTCTCTCTCGCTTGTCGGAGAGCCCGGGCATGATATCTCGGCTCTGTCCCCTAACGCACGAGCTTCCGGGAATAAATTAATAACGGAATATCGTGTATGAGGTATTCGGCCGAACTGTTGGCTTGCGGAAATACCGACTCCAAATTCAATTACATCATTAAGGTAGCCTCGGGCCAAGGCTGCGGCGGATGTCAACGAATAACGCGATACCGACGCCGCCAAGAGAACTCGCCGGAATGGCTCTTCGTGATTAATCGACCCTCGGGGAAGTGTAAAGTCAGATTAAACTCGCGACGAAAGCAAATTACATAAAACGGCGTTTCGAATTGTTCGAGTGATGATACACACTTAACATCAGGGAATTACCATATTAAAAGCATAAGCAGCGACATGGAAAGGGTTTTCGAAGATCATAAATATACTGGCATTAGTAAGATTGGGTTTGCTGAATAAGTTAGTTGACCCGAAAATTATTTCGCCATCGTACACGTAATTTTGAGACGAAGTTATCGCGAAGTTTCGTTCCGCTCTCATTGAAATCGCAAAATCCATTCATTTTTATGTGTTTCGCGGTGACTGAATCTTACGTGATGTCAAATTTCCGGAGTCGTTCGCTTTGAAATTACGTCTAGGGGGGAATGGAAGTATCGTCGTGTGTATGATGATTTAAATTTCCCCTATTTCAATTACGGCTGTCATCGTTGCTGCACATGTTTTCCTTCGACATGCCTGCGCCACGGAAAGAGGGGTTTGAATAAATTTCCGGCTTAACGATGGAGCATGTGCCACTTCAAAGTTGAAGTACGTGGGGCGTAGGTATAACTTGAGACGCTTCTCCTCTACACAAGCTTCAGACCAGTCGAGCTTTTCTACGGAAACCCTTTCAACGACGGAAACTCCGCAACGAACTCGTTTACTTAAGAACTTTGCTTGACGCGGAAACGCAACGCGCTACGGTACGCCTCTTTGTGTCCCGACTTCCATGACCGAGTGGAAATAGCGCCAAACTACCCCACGTTTGAACCAAGCGTATACCGATATCCAACGGAGCTAATTAAAATTAACGCGTGTGAGCGCTAATAAAAGGCGACTAAATATATCACGTCGCCTTACTGAAACTAGAAGAGCTCATTCAGATGCGATCCGTGTCAGTCAATCCGACGTCAATACTGTAAAATGCGACATACACTCTCTAAATCTTACGTCCATTTTGTGGAATACAACGTTAATCTCATGAAATTGTACATTTAATCAATTTCGCTTTATTTAGTAAATGTCGCATTAATTCCGCTCATGGCAAGAGCAATGAAATTAATTGATAGAAAAAAAATAGTATGGTTCTTCTTTCACAGATAGTTTGCTCTATTCCGCAGAAGTGGGCGGAAACTAATAACCCTGTTCATTAGTGAACTTTACAGATCTTAAAAGCTTTGAGCACAATAGATCACTTTCCAGACTTATATAAAGCTCGGTGAGGCTCGTCATCGTTTGTTTTCCACATAATACGAACTTTGTTGGAACTAGAGTTTCAAGTACCTGTTGAAGAATTGACTACGGAATGCTTTGTCCCTGAACTATTTTCATTCAGCCATCCGAAATTATGCACCCGTTCAGCTACACATAACCCCGCAAATACTTGAAATGTGTCCGTCTGTCGCAGTCGCCCCGGGAGCTTTGTGAATATTTCAATGGCTTTGATCGTTCTACCGGTTATAACCAAAGGTGCTTGGCAGGAGAGACAAATGAACGACAATGTTCCGTTTCCCGTAACGGACTACACAGTTACACCAATGTCCCAATTGCTCACACTTGACTCCAGCTGCACTTAACTCTACTGTAACCCATCGGAATACTTGACTTTGCATCCAATTAAGCGAAACACGATGAATGCATCCATAGGACATATATTCTCCAACATCGAGTTACATTCGTACTTTCGGTCCCGTGACCAACCTGTCCACATATGAATAGCTCGATCCAATTCTCATACGATTTACCCAATTGTGCGCACCTTAAACCTCCAAGATTCTCGCTCGAACTTCTTATCAATGACGTCTAAAACTCGCTGATGAATAATGCTGATAGCCTAACGCCAAATTCACAGGGTATTTAAAAAGAAAAAATGAATAACAAAGTGTTTCATTGTTAGCTGTCGAGACCGGGGCAAGTTTTATTACCGACACGGAGAACGTTAGTCCCGATCCATCGAGCAATTGAATACAAATGATTTTCTCCATTGATGTCGATTGCCCAAGACCTCCAAACTCATTGAATATTCGTTATCGAATTTCATTTTGATGATAAACTTGAACATTTCAAGCTTTGAATTACATTTCGGAGTCCTTGTAATGAACTAACCGGTATAACCCTCGTCACCGGTGGTCTACCATCAATTCATATATTATTCCCTCGCCGACAAGGGAAATCAGCCTTGATCCACACACGGCCAACTTACCGAAGAGAATGTATTACAGTATTCAGAGACCAGTACGATCGCATGTTTAATAAGTAATTGCGGCATGAATTCAATTGCGATGAAACGGCACATGCGTTCGTTCCCACTCGGCGTCGACCCCGCACAGCGACTCACGTTTCCAACTTTATCCTAGTTTCCGATTTTACAATGTTCCGGTTATCCTTGCGTGTCTCTTATTCTTCGTGGATTCTCGGGACTTTATAGCTGAGAGAGTACTTTTTATGAACGCATGGACGTCCCGAACACCATGACCTCTCACACAGCTTCGCCAATCGTATCAAGCGACGCAGCATTCAGCGCGAGGAACCGGGGCTTGTTGGGTTAGAAGCAAGCTCTTGGCTTCTTCGAGGAATAAAAATCGCTCTTCGAGGTCGCCGTTATGTTTATTTCAATACGAGCAGTATAAAAAGTGCAGTCCACGTGGAAATCCAGGATCGCAGATGGACTATCGAAACTCACGAGCTTTTGTCAAATACGAATTGAGTATATCGCTTCGGAGATTTTATAGAGCTTGCGTTTCATATATGTTTAAAAGTCACATTTAACATCGCTCTACCACATTTTTCCACCAGAAGTTAAATCTGTGATTTCGGATATTGGAAACGCCGAAAGGTGACTTTTTTACTTGCCGTCAAAAATCTTTGAAAATATTTCGGGTCAAGAGTGGAGAACACTGTCCTTTAACTTGATCCACATTTTTATTCCAAAGTTCATTGATAAATAGGATATTTTTTGCACTTGCTCATTAGACAGAAGCTTTCGTGATTTTGCAAAGATCACCTAACGAACTTTCTGATAATTAAAAAATATTCACGCCTGATTGAAACCACTCGAAATGAGGCCTCCACTTTTGAGTGTTCAAAAAGGTTGCGTGGAAGCTCAGCCAACATCCAGCGAGGCCGTGTCGGAAGGCTAGACGATGTCTTTGGTTATCAGGCGTTCATAAAATGAGTCAGGAGTCTCGGAATTGGCATTGACTCGAGTGACCCCGGTCACGCTCACACTTCCTAGTCCCATTTTTTTCTTATGTATATTCAAAGAATTATATATATATATAGATGCACACGTAAGTATGAGGTATGCAACAGAGAAGAGATACATATCTTTGAGTGATCCACTTACGTCATGTCACAGTAGGCAAAGGCGAGGTGAGTCGCGTGAGAACGTAGTCAGTTGAACCTTGAAGATCGTTCTAGCGGGCGGCTCTTTCATATACTCGCTGTACCGAGTGCAGAAATAACTCTGCTATAAACCACCTACTGTATGCTCTCTCTGTATGACTAGTGGCCTCTCTCCCTCTTTCTCTTTCTCTCTCTGTATATCATACTCTCGACTGTGGTGATCTTCAACATTTCCAAGAAAACGACGCACCCGGTTTCACTTGAAGATCGTTTCGCGTCCTCCCAGACCACTCCTATCTTCTCGCAGTATTCACAGTCAATGATAAAGTGTATTACGTGTCCACTGGGATTCGACTAACAGCACTGAAAACAAAGTGCGCTACGAAGTGCAGTATAAAAACGTGTAATACTTTTATCACTGACAAGTGTCTTATTGATTAAAATCTACATTGTAAATTTTATTTTAGAAATTCATATACTGGACAGTAATTTATATTGAACCCGTATAGGAAATCTAATGTACGAAAGGAATTGAAAATTTAACGTACACGTGGAAAAATTGAAAGCACGACTTCGTCAACGAATTTCGGAGACTGCGCATTAGTTAATACGTTTTTAGTGACGAATTTAGCAAAATGGGGCATCAATTTCACTCGCGCAGTTAATTTTCTATACTTGTATCTGTTAACGAGCATGCATTTCAACTTAAACCTGTTTAACGAAAGCGAAATAGACATTGAAATGCAACGTGATTAAAAAGTATTGGATCGATTCGTTCAGCAGAAAATAAAAGACTTCAAAGTAAAGAACGCACCTTTGAATGTACAAGGCTAAATTATAGACTATACATGTGTAGAATCCGTGAAAATAGGTCATTCTCGTTGATGCACTTAAAGGGTGTACATATAACGCACTTGTATCAGCAGTGAAGTCAGTATCGATGGAAATAAAAACGGAATATACAGCATTCGATAAATATTCTGAAAAACGTCAACTAGATACTGCGGTGGACATGCGTTGCGAATGTCTGGATTACCCTGGAAATTTGTATCAATGTATTTTTACTTTCCTCGGGTCCGTGTCGTTTAGTTGCCTGCACGATTTTTATTATTTTATTTTTACTTTTTCGTTATTTACGCTATCTCGATTTCATTCAATCAAATGCTCTTCGGCCAGCGGCTGGATTCGAGTAACATTTATTGGCGCGAAAATGAAACGAATATAAAAAATAAAAAAGCGCACGCTGAGAAGAAGCTTGACGGGACGAAAAAAACGAGGCGAGCGAGTTATCGGTCCGCTGCAACACGTTCGGTCGATTATCAATAAATCGTTTTCTCTGCGTTTCTTTTTTTCGTTCATTTTATGTATAAAACATTATCCAACAGTCTACACAGTCGGATTATTAATCACTCACGAAAGGATAAACGAGGCAGATGAATGAACGACATGTCTCGTTGCAATGTGCGAAGGCGTCACGACGTACGACACTCGATCACTGCACTCACATACCTGAAACATTGGAAAAAATAAAAATTCTTTAACATTTGCTCAGTTGTTGTAACGTAAATACGACGAAATCGTCGGGATATTTCATAAATAATGCAATGTACTGAAACAAAATTTCGACTATTTTATCTTAGCAAAAAATTTCGTGACAGTGGTAGCTTTTTGAAGTGGCCCCACAACAATCTTAATGATCATTTTGCCCTACCCATCCATGCAATTTTCAATTTTCTCGAATGCATAAAAAATTTCGTGACAGTGGTAGCTTTTTGAAGTGGCCCCACAACAATCTTAATGATCATTTTGCCCTACCCATCCATGCAATTTTCAATTTTCTCGAAAGCATAAAAAATTTCGTGACAGTGGTAGCTTTTTGAAGTGGCCCCACAACAATCTTAATGATCATTTTGCCCTACCCATCCATGCAATTTTCAATTTTCTCGAATGCATAAACAGTGAATTGCCGCTGAACGGTTTCGATGGGTAAAATGCGCCGCTATTGATATATCTACATACAATGGAGGAACTCAAGGTGCTCCATAGCCTAGAGAGGGTTACGATCCTCGTCGACATTTTTAAAAAGCAAAAGAGTTCGCATTAATATCGGCGCAGGATGCTGTTGCTCCTGGAAGAAGTTGCGCGTGGAATACCGTTTGCCGGGGTCCCATTCCCGATATCGAAACGTGAAGAGCATCCCGGCCTAAGTACACTCAATATTCAACGGAGCGAATGTGCATCCGCGGCGTGGATACGGGTATATACATTTGCACGGTACAGTAGTTCCGCTCTACAAGAGCCACTTCGAAATGAGCGCCTTGAAATTTATTTGCCTGTGAATTTATGGGCTTGTAACCAGTAAATTCAAAGCTTTCCGCACAATTTATCAGCTGCGATAGCAAAATACAAAACGCGAATTTATTTTCCGATTCCTTACTTTTCGGTCTTCGTTGATTGACCGAAGTGGACCGTTGCATGGGTTACACATTTCTATCGCTGCTCAAGCAATTATTTTTATTTACAATTGGTGCATTTTCATGGCATCGACGAACCTCGTGCAGAGAGGAAGAAAAAATGTCTTAGGCACACGGAAAAAGTGGTGGCACAGACTCTTTTCGGGGGTTGGGACAATGGGTTGTCCAAAATGTTAAAATGGCTATAGCCGGGTCATAAAATGACGATTGAGGCAATTACGCTTTTTTTCGTGGAAAATTGTAACGAGTTTTTACCGTCCGAATAATGGTCAGAAGGTCTAACAGGATCAACATCAACTACAGTCGTATTTTCCTGCTCTGGTTTGTTTTTTCATAATGTCGAAGACGATCTCTAATTATTTTGTAGATCGCCTCAAGTTCCTCCGATAAGTGATACCCATTCGTTTGTGTAATAAAAAAAAAAATGGAATCAATTTGATACACAGCACTCGGGTTGCTCTTCACTTCGTTCGAAGTGCTTGTAACGCTACACTAGTATTAAATTCCACTTCGTTCCACTTTTGCAATGGTACTTCAAAGAGAGTTCAAGGAGTGGAATGAAGTGGTTGTGGTTGGAGCAAGAAAATGGAATGAGAGGAGAGTTTCGCGGTGTTGCCGAGGATATTTTTCAAAATGCTGCATGTAGGAGTCAGTGGAGAGGTCCGTATTGGACACGCCATGTAACCAATGGTAAATAGAACGATAAAAGTTGGCGGAGAGCGTGGAAGTGGCCAACCGAAAGAATATTCGGCAAGCTTCAGCAATATCCGTTTACGGTTCGATGGTATTCGGATCTTCTTCGTGTACACTTTCGTCCTGTTCGGTTGCATGTGTGCAAAAATCAGTACAAAATCAGTACTGTATCTAACATACCACGAAATCGATGATAAACGAAATGACAAAAGTTGGTGAAGAGGGTCGAAGTGGCGAACAGGAAGATTTTTCGTTGGCTGTTGTGCTTGCGAAAGATCCAGGCAGATCGCACCTGCAGCAATGCGTTGGTAACAAACAGTCCGCCATTTCCAGCGAGCCATTTTCAATCCTTTCAAAGTAAGCTCAGCAGTTGAACCATTTTTATGTTGACTCGTACGAATGGCATTACTACTTCGCAGTTCGTTTATTCGTCAATCAATCACGCCCTTCCTCTCTCTGCTTCTCGTTTCACTCGCACGCACTCGTATCACTTTCTGTCTCTCTCGCGGACTTCTTCCCTTCTTCTTGGTTATTGGCTCGGGAAAAGTGTTGGTGCAGCGAGCAAATGCGAGTAAACAACTGGCTCTTCAAACGGCTAAATCCCACGATGCGAAAACTTGAACAACATTTTTCATTCCGTTTTACACCGAAGCCCGCTAACATGTACACAACTAACTCTCGTATTCTAGAAACGCCTTTGCTGACTTTACCAGAAGCTTCAGATTGCAAGTTCTTAATCTAACAGTAAACCTCGCAGTTGTATGAGTGCACAGACTCTCACCCTGCATATGTACAATAAGTATACTTGTGGAAGTTAAACGTTAGTAGAGCTTTTTTTTATGGCTCGTCCACTCTCTAACTTTTCTTCCACGTTCTGGGCAAGTGATTGGTCGGCTCCACGAAGTTCCCTCGACGTAGGTTACGAAATAAACAGCCAGTGTAACCAGATTTTAATCGGCAATTTTTTGAGAGAACCGAGATAAAAAAGTGACATTAGGTGCGAGAGAGGCAATCATCCGAACGCTTAACATTGGACGGTGAAATTCACTGCCGTGTATCACCGCCTCTTAAGAACATTTCAAAAAGGGCATCACTGCTTTGTCGTTTAAGGGTGTTTAAAAAAAATTATAAAGCCCCGCAGAGCGAATTCCACAAAGCTCTTTTTATGCTATTTTCTTAAGCATTGTGATGCATAAGAAAAGAGCGTAATGCTTGAATTGGACTGTTTGCCAGGCAGAAAGAAATTCGTCGTCGACAAAAGTAACTAAAAGAGAATCTCTTGGAGTCATAAAAATGTATCTCCGAACTCCGCCATATCGGGAGCCAGATGAAGGCAGAGAGAACAAAAAAATCGGCTATGAGGATATAATGGTTAATAAAATATGTAAAAACTTATTTTCGTGATTCAAGTTTTGGGGCATCAACGGGTCTATTCAATTCAACGCACAAATTTTATTCGAAACTTTAACAGTTAAATTTAACGAAATGATAGAAAATTGAAATTGAATAGAAAAAAATATTCTTAACCCATTTTTTTTTCTTCAGCTTATACTCATAAATTTTACAGGACTTTTACTAAGGAACAGCATTATTTAAAATGATGACGAAGAATTTTCTTAATCAACAATATATTATTTTTTCAAATATTCATATTTTCAGGAATTCATCGGAGTCTTGTGAAAATTATTGTCAATTTAATATGTTTTATGATTTTTTAAATGAGAATAACATTTTTTCATTACTTTTTCTTTAATTAAAAGTTCAACTTGATATTGTATCTGCTTCTGAAAATGCAATTTCGTTCACTGCTGCGAACTGAAATATTCTCTTCGTATGGATTTTCGTCCGCTATCTTCATTCATTCAGCGTTTTAATTCGAACCGGTATTTTTACCATCGTTGGTGCGTACACAGAGACCACACGTATCTCCGCATCCTCCCACTCCGTACAATCTCTGCTGGGGGACCTTTACTGCGGGTTTCGAGATGTGTCACACGTGGGTGTCAGAGACAATAAACTCCAAAGGGGCTTTTCTCCACTATAATAGCCAATTAAATGCAACTTTTTTTCGCTGACATTTTTTTCGACCATAATTGGCGTAACGGTATAGTCGAAGCCTGTGTATTGATGTAGCCATAGTTATAGAATAAATCAGAACCAGAATTTATGGTCACAGGTGACCCTACGAAGCCTCAGAGAAAAATATTCTAGCAAGAGTAACATAAACCAACATCGATTCGATTTTTACCATTTACAGCCTCGTTTACAAAATAATTTTCATGAAAAATTTTCTGAACTGAATTTATCATTCATAAAATTAAAATCGAATTTCTAATGAAAGTCCATTCCTTTCAACTAAATATTTTTAAAAAATCAGACTTTTTCAAGAATGTTATAATTACAATTTTTGAGTACTTCACATAGACATCGTATTTCCTGAATAGGAAAAACACTTTGCATTGCCAGTTAAAGGGTCAACCATTTTTTTACTTATCAGCGTAACTATGAAATAATTATAATGACGGATAAAATGTATTTGCAGTTAAACTCTCGTCACCGGAACATCAAAAATATAGATGCCACCATTTTGTTTCTTAGTGAGACTGTAAATAATAATCACATGAAAAAAAATGCTCTTTGTAGTTTCCATGATTTTTTTCGAGTGCGTATGGGCTTTGTTTTGTGATATTCCGTCGTGAAAAATGAGTCGGTTATTCACTGAGCAAACGACTGCCAACGTCTTCGTCATCCTCTGCTTCATATTTTCCTTCCATTCTTTTCTCTCTGGGGGATTTTATCCCAATCTCTACTGACGTGCGATTGTCTCTTGAAGAGGTCACTGCGTCGCATATCCTCGTTTTCCTGTCTCCGATTCGCAGTCTCCGGGGAAACCCGGGCTCAGACTTTAAGAGTAGCAGTAGGTAATGGCAGCATGGAGCTCGGCCAACTCGTACTCGAGCGAACGTGTACATATGTAGAGGAAAATTGAGAAAAGTCGAGTGGATGTGTGGCGCACAGAAGGATCAGGATCTGCGTCGCTCGCTCGCGGCTCCGCTCCTTCGTGGATCGAGCTTAGCTCGGAGATGTCAGAAACAAAAGTCGTTCTCGGTGAGAAGGCAAGGAAGTACTATCGTTGGGTCTTCAGGGAGATGCATTGTAGACGCCAAGAAAATACATCACAAATAGTTTCAGCATTCCTCTTTTTACTTTGCATAAGAAACTATAATCTACTTTTTTGCCCAAACGGAATAAATGAAAAAAAGCTCCGAAGTAGCTTCCTCAGTATTTTACGTTTTTTCCAAAGTCACTTCACGAGAAAGTACGTCAATTGATTTTGGCTTCCTCACGGAGGAAGTTTCGAAAAAAGGAAAAAATCCTGAGGGAAGAAATTTGCAAAGTTCTACTTTCCAGATTTATTTTTCCGGACCGTAACTTTTCAATATAAATATGTAAAACCACTTTTTTCATTGGTCTCAATTTTTGCAAGTTTCATTGATAAAAGAAATAACGAATCGGCTGAAAAATGTAAGCGAATTATTTTCACCCCCGGGCGTTTTATTCAATTATATTTTAAGTAAGTATAAGTTCTACTTTCCAGATTTATTTTCCCGGATCGTAACTTTTCAATATAAATATGTAAAACCACTGTTTGTTTTTTGGTCTCAATTTTTGCAAGTTTCATTGATAAAAGAAATAACGAATCGGCTGAAAAATGTAAGCAAATTATTTTCATCCCCGGGCGTCCTATTTAATTATATTTTCGCTGAAAGGGATGATAAATTTTTACCACATTATTCGAGGCGCTAAATAATACGAGTTATCGATTACTGGAGTAATTGAGAAATACGAAATATTTATTGCTATTTCGCGATGCGACCACGCAGACCAAATCCAGTATACGTATAGGCTTTGTCGAGAGCAATTATTCTCGGACTATAAATACGCTTTACGCGCACGGTTGTATTCACGGAAGGTTTTCGTTCTGTCTATTAAAAATTCTATGCATCCACGAGCGACTGCACAATGGAGAAAAGTAATGGTCGATGGGAGGCTTGGTATACTGTTGGGTACCATTCTTGCTAGATTACCGCTGCCAGAACGTGGAGAAAACACCGTGCAGGGAGTTAAGTTTTATTACGAGGCGACAGTGAGAAAGGCTCTGCATATACGTACACGACGCATTGCATTCATTCTACTGAATATTCGAAAAACCTCTGTACCGTCCTATTCTTACCAGTCATATTTTCGCGCGACCAATCTATTTTATTAAACATTCAAAAGTTGTGAAAAATTTTTTGTGAGTGAATTGCGATGACGACGTCAGGATTTTACAAAGAATTCATTCATAGTCTTGATAAATTCGAGTGTTTGGTTTATAAATAAATAAAAAATATTGTTAAGCTGACAAAGTTGCTTTTGGAATGAAAGATATATATGTATATATTGTCATCAGAATAGAATTTCAAATGTGAAAAATGATTATGAATTTTTTCCCACATCGGCAGTGCATCCCAGATTTTCTTCTACTCTAAGAAAAGTAATCGACACGATAAATCACACCGCGAAACTAACAACGACACGTCGGGAAGATTTTTATTGTAAAATACTTCGTAAAAGTGCATGGAATAACGTCGTTACCGACCTCTTCACTTTCTTCTATTCTCGCGGAGGTTATACGTTCGCGAGCGCGCCGGTCTTCGGCCACTTCTCTGGGAAAGAGCATAAAAATCGCATGAATCATATTTACGACGGGTATACAGGGAAGTAACCCGTTTTCCTTCTCGCTTTCACTAACACCGCTATTGTTGTATGTCTATATCGACAATAGGAGGTACACACGCACGAAGCTTACACCTCGTCATCCACATTCAGAAAAATCTTAGCACGGAAAATTCTGATATTTTTCGCCAACTTTTCTTCCACAACGATGTGCTTCACTCAAGCATGCTCTGAGAAAAGAAATTATTTCTCTTTTTACGACACCGTCGTATTACCCTTATATTCCATAAGCTCTTGCACGTTGCCTTTGCGCATTTTATAGTATTTGATTTTTTTAAATAACCAATATATTAACCAGATTTTTCAAAAAAAAAAAAGACAAAATTTTAAAGCCGAATAAATTTTTTTACCTCTCACTGACTTTTAGAAAGACTGTCAGAATATAAATTCCCATAATAATCTCTTATACCCAAGATAAAGTGACGTTTGCAACAGAATCATTTTTTTTACAATCATTGCCTTTTTTTTCTAAATTTCCCTTGTGATTTATTCGCAAACTTAATAAGTTCTGTCATTGTAATCTGAACTTGTAAACAGTATGAAAATAAAGATAAAAGTGGATCGGTCTAAGCCTGTTAACTAATCGAATATCGGATATACAGTTAAAGATGAATAATTATTTAATGAATTTGTTGGAGATTAAACGGTTATCGTTCCGGAAATTTGTTAGTTACGGTGACTATTAATGAAATTGGTCGTACGAATTAAAGATGAATAGTGCCACTTTACAGTTACTAACACCATGAGTTTACTTCAGTGCGCGCTTAAAAATTAACAGGAGAATTCTCGTAACGTGAAACGCTGCGAACCTTGGCCGAAGTGAGCGTCTTTTGAAACTCATTTGATGAGGATAATCAGCGAGATGGAAGAAGAACGAAGCGTGTCAGCGAATGAGATGAGAAGCGATAAGTGTGTTTCTGGGTCAGAGAGACGTGATATGATCCTGCCACATTGAGCCAGACTGCCAACTCGTCGTAATCGCCCGAATTGCCCCTCCGTACCGAGTCAAAAAATAATATCTCCTCTGACATATGGAATTGGGCATGTGCGGTCTGTATAAATTCTATAGATTATATAAATTCATAAATGGGACCAAAAAATAAAGGAGACTTCTTTATGTATATTATCAAAGTCATACATTTCTAAATTACACTTACAGATATTTTGTAAATGACTCATCGTCCTCGACGGTGTAAACATTCAAGTTTAAACAACCGACTTACTGTCATTTTACATAAATTGTACTAAACGCCGTTCTTGACTCTACAAATTAATCAGCATAACGTATTGTACTGCATCACAGTATTTTATAAAACAAAGGACCTCGAATAAAGATTGATCTGCGAGAGAAGCAAGATTACGATCGAACGTTAGAGATTTATCGAATACGGAGACGTATAGTCTCGCTGTCAATTCACTGCCACCCAAGCATCCCTGAGTAAAAGAGTTGGACCTGGGGAAAAGGTCTCCGGTTGATCGTTACTGATGTGCATAGTGGGAAGAATAAGGGGGTGCTGACTTCAATATATATATTGCCTTTCGCGTTGAGTAAGCGACTTGTCAACATCACGACACGTACTTTCTTCAGCCCATGTATTAACAAATGGCTTCTCTCTCTCTCTCTCTTCCTCTTTACTTCCGGCTCAATAGTGGTATTTGAGTGTGAATTGAGTCAAAAAAAAAAGGTCATCGGAGTGCGAGAGAGGATAAAGGAGAAAAAGGGGAGAACCAGGTCTGCGCCGGGTTCCGATGCATTTGTGGACAAGAGTCGAAGGGCATAAGGGGGTCCATGCCATAGAACCACACTGTTAATCCATATTCCAGACGTGTGTGCTTTACACGTATGGAAGCATGTATTGGTGCAGAACTCGAACTCGGGAAACCAGTGGGAGCGCCGGTCCTCAATGGAGTGAAGAGGTCCATTGACCTTGTGACATACTTCCATTTCCGAGAGCAGAGTAGCATATGCCGCAGCTGCTGGTCACGTTTATTTTTATTTTTATTTTTATCGCGGTCCCTATAAAGCACTCGCTCGCTACTTCTGTCATAATAGCCAAGCCCCCATCGATTGATATTTAAATGCTGAATACATATTGATCGGGTGATACTTCAATCTGCAATAAAGTTGTAAATTAGTCCGGGCTTCCGACGTTTTATCGAAATATTCAATATTCATTGACAGTGCGTTTCCGTTTTTTTTTTTTTTTAATTTTTGTCTCACCTCGATTGCCAGAAGAGAAACGACAATTTTCTTCGCGGTCTGTAACGAAAAACTTATTTTCCAGCGAAGAAGCTTCGGTGCTTTTTTATTTTACGAACAAATTATACGATCAGTGGTTACTTTTCGCTGTGATTCTGATTCACAAATGTGTCCAACGGCAAAGCACAAGATTTTCAGGAATATCCTCATGTTTGCGGCTTTGCGGCAACGACCGATTACCCCCACTCTCCCTCCCGGAGGGTGGTTACTTACGAAGGGTTCAAAGGGCCGAGAAAATTGGTCGTCAACTCCGCGTATGATGTTCCCACGAACGAAGTGGCGACACATTGTGAAATCATTAAGTTTCAGAAGTAAAGCCAGGTAAATGTACCATTAAATTAAGATTTAACATGGACCATCGAAAATGGTCCGGAAATATAAATATGCATTAACGTTATTTTTCATGCACTAACTGGTTCATTACGTTTAATATACAATTACACGATGATAATACAGTACTTTTCATATCGAATAATCATTACCTTCCATCCACGTACCAGTTATTAATTCCACATCGTCATTGCATTGTTAATTTAATACACCATTTTATGCATAACAGTTTCCGACAAAAGCATCTCCATTTTCGTAATGAACATTTTTACAGGGTATGCAGCAGTGGCGAGCAATGACAGCAACCCCTTTCATCGCACTGAACGAGAAATTGTCAGCTCTCCGTGATTCGAGTTTGGAACACGTGTGATTTACAAGTGTGGCATACAATACCGCAGGCTTCGCGGTACACAGACCATGTTGAAACGCAACGCCGAATAGTGACCACGTTGCCGCCCTCGTTCGCCAATGTGTGCCACGAGCAAAGCTCGAATCACTGTACATTCAGGTGCAACCGAAGCGGTATTCTACCGCTTCAGTCCAGCAAAGTTCGCAGAAGCTTTCGAAAATAGCTTGCCTCGACAACCGTTGGACCCAAACGTCCAACACATGTTTGTCCTGAATTCATTGGTTAGCGAAGACAATGGAAAAGATTTTTTTTAACCTGTACCAAAGCTTCTTTTAATTCCCCAAAAAAAAAAAAAAATAGTTTTTCGTTATATTTGCATTTTTTTAACGATAAAATGTAACTTGTCGTTTCAACGAAAGAATCGGAAATTGGATTTTCACAAATTTTCTTTTATATATCGAATGGAGAAATTTATTGTTAGTTATGAAATGACAATTTATGGTCGCTTCATAGTTGGTCGTAATATTTAGTGTCGTTTAGTTGAAAATTTATCGTGACCATCGAAAAGAAAGTCAAATGTGAGGTGGTCCTAATTTGCAATGCCAGCCTGAGGAGGCGACAATTTTGGGGTTTCCGCTAATGGGTTTCCCTCGTACGACAAGATCCTCGCGGTGGGTCGCCCTTCGCAGAGAATGATCTACGTCCCGAGGGATGGGGGAAGTTCGGAACGTGAGTAGGGACGAAGGGTAGTGGTACATGACAGCACTATCGTCGCAAACATTAGGGGATGCGGGCATTAAATCTGATCAGTGCTCAATAAGGTCAATCGTTATATATATCTGTAGTTAAACTGACGTGGGACAGCAAGAAAAGGAAGTGAAGGATAATATATTTCCATCGAAAATACAACATCAGTCCTATAAAGTCCGTTGAAGAAAAACGTATCTCAAGAGGGAGGCAAAATGAAAAAAAAAAAGAAAAAAGAAAAAAAACGGTACCCTCACTTGAAGGATCGTGCCGGAAATCACAGCTATTCGTCATCTGATCGATTTTGAATTTAGTGACTGAAGAGCTTTGCCGTAAGCAATCGCCCGTCGAGGCTGAGATGAAGTGAAGCAAGACAGGCAAACGAGCTAAGATGAAACGGCGAAAGACACAGGGAACGAAAGGAAAGGGAGACACGAAGGGTTCTAAAAAGGGATGACATGTATTGACTCGAAAGGATGTTACAGAGGCGACAGTTTTCAGCACACCGAATAGAAAAGGAAGTGGAAAGAAGTTCTTTTATGTCGTACCTCATATACATCCAGTAATATGACAGGACCACTTTAATCCCACCCTCGTTCGTCATTTCTTTTTTTTTTCACGTCATGCCAAATATTTTGTTGTGTTAACTTGAGGTGGAATATTGTAAAATCGATCCACCTGCGTCCTTTCTTATCTGCGAATCGATTTATACAGTGCCGAAAATGTTACAAATGACAGTTTATTTCGTGAAATTACATATTGAACTAGACCGAACCAGATCGAGCCGAACCAAACCAGATCAGACCAGACCAGAGTAAACCAGAGCAAACCACGACAAACCACAGGAAACAAGATCAGAGCAGAGCAGATCAGACCACGGCCAGACCAAACTTTTTAGTGGAATATTAATCTAATCTCTTACTCAACTTGGGTAATAAAGAGAAGAGAGCGGGCTATATATTTACTACTTTTATAGTGGAATATTGTAAAATCGATCCACCTACGTCCTTTCTTATCTACGAATCGATTTCTACAGTGCTGAAAATGTTACAAAAGACAGTTTATTTCGTGAAATTACATATTGAACTAGACCGAACCAGATCGAGCCGAACCAAACCAGATCAGACTAAACCAGAGCAAACCAGAGCAAACTACGACAAACCAGAGGAAATAAGATCAGAGCAGAGCAGATCAGACCACGGCCAGACCAAACTTTTTAGTGGAATATTAATCCAATCTCTTACTCAACTTGGGTAATAAAGAGAAGAGAGCGGGCTATATACTTACTACTTTTATAGTCGGATTCAATTGCTTAGGCGCAAATGCACCGAGTATTCTCGTAATAATAATTCAACGAGTTAATGCCAACGATTCACATTCGAGTTCTCGAAGAGCTCAGGGGGCTCTCCTCCTCGCGTGACTCACGGACTCGGAGTCGCGCGTGGGTTTCACTTTTTTACTTCCTCACGCGAGGCAGCAGGTTACTGTACTATGCCTATATCCCCGGAGCGAAAGAGTCGCGAGTCCTTTACATACACACACACACACTGGTAACCAGTGTGTTCCGGTTTGGCCTCGACCAGTCGACTGACCTATATTATATTGGACCAGCTCATCTCGTTTTCGTGCTCACAACAACACCGAGAATGCCCATTATCTGGTTGCCCACTTTCACTCAAGGTTCCCCAACCACCGACATCCAGTTCGTCAACTTTCTTTTATCACAACCAACTTTCTTTACATTAAATCGTAGCTTTGGACGGAAACAAAAATATAATACAAGTGCCTTAAAATAAATAGCTCCATCTTGAAATTAATCTACAGAACCTTAATTGATATATTTCTCTTTCCGTTCAGAGAACGAGAAGACATACAACCTAGACGAACAGGACGTAGCTTACTTTCTTATTGATCTCTTACTTTATCGAGGTTGAAAAAGATACAAAATGATAACGCAACGCTTCCGGGTTCTCTAATTGGAAAATCAAACTTTCCCATGGCGCACAGAGTCGACCAATTGCCCGTCACATCTGTCCACATAAAAAAATCTGTCCACAAAAAAAAAAAAAATCACTGAATGGACGAATTTTAGTGAAGAAAAACAATCCTATGTCCAGATCTTGTGAACTGTCATAACTTCAATCCGATCACGATACTGGAAAAGAATTCGGCATTCGATATCGTAATTTGACCGACATCCTTACCCCTATAAAACCTATGAACTATTATTCACGAGGCTATCGGGAAAAACGTCAAAATGAATTCAATGAAGACGCTTGGAGGATATGGCAGATGTTCGAGATATGAGGAAACATAGATGAGAAAAGAGCGAGGCGAACTGTGAACCCGAGAAGAAATACAGCGCGAGGAGCGAACGGTAACGGCCACGAAGAATGAGATTGAGTCATCCCGAAGCCTCGGGGGGTCTAAACGGGAAGAAGAACAGCAGCTTGAGAAGTATTAGGTTGAGCTCGACGTCTGACCTCCGGCGAGCCTCGGCATCCAGATACACCGAGGTGGAGAACGTCTGTGATAATCCAAAAGAAGCACGTCGAAGGCAACACACTTCATCGGCTTCAAGCGCTGCTTCTCCTGCGGCCGGAGTACCGTTGGTCAATCGCGACACTCTGGCAATCAGTGAGCACGCTCTAATCAACTCGTCGGATCGAACCCCGGATTCGTTATACGTTTCAACCTCTCGTTCTCGACGGCAAAGCGGCGTCTCGATCCGTCTCACTGTCTTACGGTACAAATTGTCCTTGCGGTGAACAATCAATACGATGTATCAATACGATCGGCCTATTAACTCGTAGCACGCCATGGTATTTAGAAAGGCACAAGTCAATGCTTACCTTCCATGCGCATTAAAATCTAGCGACGTGAAAAGCTTTACGAAACTCATATTTCACTACAAAGCCTACTTTTTTTGTGATTATTTCAATCAACATCAAGTAATACATTGAACAATTCAATTTTTTTTAATAGAAATAGTGTGCTACCAAAAGTTATTGCTAATTGCCTAAACGACGCTCACGTATGGACAAGTGATAACGGAAAACATAGAAATTACCTTATATACTACAGTCAATGCTTACAGTTTAAGATTTCAATGTAACTGTAGTTATTAAATTCGAATAACGATTACGTTGCGTGCGACGCGACAATTGAATTTCCAAATTATGATGAAAAGTGAAGTAGAGAGTTAAAGGTGTTCCTATTTCGATAAAAACAGTTTGTTCCGCTTGAAGGAGAGAATGTTACTTATATCTTGATGAAGTAAAGGAGCCCCATTTTAGGATAAGTAACCGATACAGAAGGATCATTCGGTGATCATAATGGTGTTCGCACAAGCCAACCGCTCGATGTTGGGTCAGGTGTCCTGTGGAAGTAGTGGAGCAGCGTACAATGCGTTTGTATTGGATGTGCACCCACGGGCCATGCGAATATCGAGCGAACCCGTGCTCTATTGCACGCGACGCGCTCCGGCGAAGCCTCGCGATGGTAGTGAACACCTAAACCACGTATTATTGCCAATACGCCCGACGTTAATAGTCGAAACGGGGTATTATGCCCCTAGTCGATGGACAACGCACAGCAGCAACGGAGGCCGCACACTCGCCTCTGCAATGAAAGATCATCGGTCTACATACATGCAACCATCCAAAAGCAATATGTAGTCATTGAGGTACACGCCCCCGCGCGTTTCTATGGCATCACCACCAGCGCAATAGCTTCACGGTAAGAAATCGGGTTTTTTAAGGTTACGTTATGTGAAGTCCACAAAGCCAATGAGATCGTGGGAATAGTTTTCTTTGCTCATGAGCTTGTGAAATAAATAAAGAAATTAGTTGATAGTTCTATAATGAAAACTCGAATGCAATACTTCAGGTATTGGCTTATTACTCGCGCGAGTTCAAATTCAAACAAATCAACATTTTTCAAGTAAAATTGAGTGAAGTCCACAAAGGCAACGAGATCATGGGGATAGTTTTTTTGCTTCTTGTGAAGCGAATTTTTTTTTTTGAGTTGAAAGTTCTATAATGAAAACTTGGATCCAATATTCCAGATACTGGCTGTAGTTCCTATCAACGACAATAATATCCGTTATTGGTTGAATAAAACGGTGAAGTTAGAACGATAAACGATCTTAGAGTCTATGTTTATAGCGAAATGCTACAATGCTACCGTAGTCGCCAGTACTTATTATTCGTGCGAGCGATTAAAAAAGTCAAATTTTTTAAAGGTAAAATCAAGTGAAGTCCACAGAGGCAACAAGATCATGGGAATAGTTTTTTTGCCCATGAGCTTGTGAAGTGACAATTTTTTGTTTTTTTTTTTAACTGAAAGTTCTACAATGAAAACTCGAATCCAATATTCCAGATACTGGCTGTAGTTCCTATCAACGACAATAATATCCGCTATTGGTTAAATAAACCGGTGAAGTTGGAAAGATAAACGATCTTACAGTGTATGTTCCCAGCAGTAGCGAAATGCTACAATGCTACCGTGGTCGCCAGTACTTATTACTCGCGCGAGCGCTTCTTACCGGCTGCACTCTGCGGTCGCAGATTTACAATCGGGGTCGATGCGGTGGCCGCTTTATTCCCTTAATCTTGTTGCTGCCGCTGCTGCTGCTGTTGCTCCTTCATTCCCATCATCATGACAAAGATCATAGGGTTTCGTTGTATAGATATATATTATCTTCTATGCGGTTGATTTTTCCGCAGTCTCAAGCCCGCCTCTCTCATCGCGGTCATTGATTCCGTAAAATCGATCACCGTTCCGGAAACACGATACAAATTTCACTCGGGATCGTTCGTGCGTTAAAGCCACCCCCTACATCTAAATCACCATGCAAAGTAGGGTTAATGCACCGGCAATCGAACAATCCCACCATTCAATGAGCTTTTAGCGAGTTCATCATACGAAATGTTAATGAAACAAAATTACGGGCTATTATTCCACTTTACATCGAAAATGTAAAAGGTACTTCGTGTCAAAGGTACTTATGTCGAGAGCTCACGTGCGTATCGTTAAAGAAAATCCGGTTCATTGTCGATGAAGTTCCTGATGAGAATGCTGCCTCAGAATTAACTTTGCAGCTTTCTCTCTTCCATTTCTGTCCGCCGTTGTGTCGAACGGAAGAGCGCAGAGACTAGAATGAGTGTAAAATAGGCAGCGCCATCTGCAGGCATGCCCTCGAAGTATTGCTTCCGTGACTACCACAGTAGGTCCTCTTTATTGCGTTGAGGGTTGGACAGCAATAACTCAGAGCCTTACGCGCAGTTGGTATTTCCTCGGGAGACTTTTGAATAGCGAGGAAAGACGAAAGGAGAGGGATTCTTCAGGGAAATAATTCGCGACGTCGAGAGGGCCCAACGAAGAGAGCTTTCGCCTGAATACGATATCACTGCAGCTTAAAGTCTCTCGCGTAACAAAGCGGTCGAGCTCGTTGGTTCGTTCGTTGATTTGCTTCGTACCTCGTCTCTCTCATTCCTCTTTCGTTTCTTCGTCTCGAGCCACCTTTCCTCTTACGCTTCCACAGCTTCCGTGTCTCCCTTTCTCTCCTCTTACTCTACTCTCACTTATCAAAAGCCCATGTCACGAATAGCCTCTATCATGCAATTCACTCGGTCACGATTCATGATTTACAAACGAAGAATCCAAGGTGCAGGTGTTGCGCGGAAGGTTGCGAGGGTTAGAGGTCGTGTTTGCCTTTAAATTACCGCTCGTTAAATATATCCAATTATAGTTTGTTGTGCGAGCCGAAAGATGAGGATTAGGAGTCTGTGACCGTACCATCGCCTCCTCTGCGCTTGTGATGCAATACGGTGCGTCAATTTTATGTTATGCAATATGACCGTGCGGAAATCCGACGCGACTCTCCCTCTAACTCCTCGTTATATCTCTATTGGCTGAATAATTAGCGCGTTTCATTGATTCCACGGCATAGCGTTGAAACTGGTATTTACGGAACTCGTTATCGTCCACCGGATTATGAGGATCACCCGACAGAGAATTTGAATATTCCTGGGGAAATCCGCTTTTCAAGTCGATGCTTAAATGCGATATATATATATATATATTTTTTTTTTTTTCGAAACAATCGATAGGCAACGATAATTACAATTATTTTGGATATGAACCTTCGTGAATCCGTCCGTGAATTATTGGACTTGTGTCATGGATAAAGTCATTTTACGAATGATCGAGATCGCGAATATACCGAGTCTCCCAATGAAGCCAATGTCAGGCACTGATTAATCCGAGGCTATGAGCCTTCAGATCCTAATTACCGTAAATTTCCCCATGATTCCTTCCTATGCCCTTATCACTCTACGACCTGCTCTTATGACCCTTTCCCGGGTCCTGATTATTCCAAGGCCTCTCATGAAGAGGCCTCGACCCTCGATTATCCCCAAACCTTTTACGACACTCTTTTTGGAATCCAATTATTCTAAATGCTCCTCTTAACCACCGTACCCTTAAATATTTCAGACCCAACTACAAATTCAGTGCTACCCAAAGTGCACGTCGCTCGTGAAACGCAATAACCTACAAATTATCTATGTTAATTGTAAACTCGTGGGAGCACCTCATCGTCATGGAAAATTTGGACACCACATTTATTGTTATTTTTTTAATCGCATATTCCGAAATGTTTTAAACAAAATACAACCTCAACAAAATCGATAATTCAATAAATTTGTGAATGAATCGTGGCCATTGGATTTGGAGATAGGAAAGTTGCGAATGCGGAGTTACGGGGAGCATCGTAATTGGTCCATATAGCCGCGGTTGCTGGCCACTGGTCACTATTTCATTGTCACCGGATTCTCGTGCGGAGATACTTGCAGGAACTCTCACGCCGCTTGTTCCCTACCGCACGACCTATTACTTCTTGTTGCGTCCATGTATTCCATGGTACAGCGTGCACGGAGGTATACAACACCGTATTACACATTTGGAAGCTGTGCTCGGCAGTACAAGAGCGTGCTTCACGTGCAACATTCTACGCCGCGGAAACTAATTGGTAAGTATTTAACTTGCTGAAACGCAATTAGAAACTCGGCGAGGCTATTTGCACGTGGCCTGTTCCAGTAGTTGCCGCTGTAGTATTAGTAGTCGTCGTCGTTGACGACAGTGAAGCTCTAGAACCGAGAGTTTCCGACGGATTCGTAGAACGCCAAAGCACCGCTCGTGGAATCTCGCAACATTTGTACTCGTTTAGCTTCCCTTTTATCGCAAAAGGTCGAGTGCCAAGTATTTTTCCGCTTCCCGTCGTCGTGACAACAAGAATTGTAACACGAGCTACAGGAAAATAGAAATGGACCAAAGAAATGAAGAAGAAAAAGAAACAAAAAAAAAAAGAAAAAGCAAGACGATTGCGAAGTAAAAAAGTGAGTAAAGTAATGGAGGAGGTTATATAGTTACACAGCAGCTCCGATATTGCACAATTCGAGCTATGAAAATACGAAACTAAGGCAGCAATGCTTATTCCCTTCCTAGACAAAGTTATATACCTCGAGGTCCAGGTTAGCATCACTTGCCGGTGGCCATTTCGTGCAGCGAATTAGTAATGAAGGTTCGGACGAAATTTTGGAAAATTTGTGGGAGAGCTACGTAACCTTACTGGTCAAACCCAAAAGTCACACGCGAGAGCATCGCTACGAATAAAAATAAGTAAATAAATAATTAAAATATATATATATATATGGATGGGCGAGATGTCCCGGTTCTCGAAAATTTTCTAAGGACCTCTAAAAATTTGTCGGCGCATAATAAATCAGCCAGGACTCGTGTTTCTATGCGTACGCTTTGAAGGGGCACAGAGAATTAATGAATAAGAATGGTATGCTAATCGGCTCGTATTCATACCTCGACCCTGAAGCGCGAGGGCCGTTGTACCTTGAAAAGTTGATGGTAGGTCGACGTAACCCCAGTTCTTAACATTTCAAAGGAATCCTCGATTAGGTAGGGTCTGCCGGGGAAAAATAAGACGTATCATCTAAGACTTGCTGTCTCTATCGATTTATAATTGTTTTTTGTTCAGAATTTTGCTTTACCAATACTCAAAATTTCAATGTCTACGCATTTGTGGTCGTAAGGAAAAAAATCCAGCTGTCCTACTGCTCGTACCATATTCCGACGCAATAATCGAACAAATTATTTCAACATTGACTATCCTCATTCAAATCTCAGATCCCCCATTTCGCTATTTTCAGTTAATTGCAATTTTTTCCCCGCAGCTAATCAGACGTCGTAAATTACGCCACTCCTCAGGAAACCGTATTCCTATTTCAATCCAGGCCACGAGGTAACAGTCCCTTATCGAATACTCCCATCGCCTCGATACACGTGAAATAATTAGCGTATCTCTAATTACGAATCTGCTAATATGCGAGTCTCATTGACTCAGTTACACGTATATAGTTAACCGGCGATTGTTTCGAGCTCCAGAGGTGAGGCACGTATAAGAGGCCACAGACGGTTTGGAAAAAATCTCTAACTTCCAAATGCACACTTACTAGCTACTCCAGTAACTAATGTCGACTTAATTAGATTAATTACTCAAAGCGTTCTCCGCGTAATAAGTAGACACCGTTGCCACGAGTTAAGAGCTATCAGAGCGCGGTGATCGCGTTAGATTAATAAAACGAGTGTTCTATGTTCGTCGGGAGAGGGGCAGGTCGAAAAAAAGGGGGGGGGGGGGGAGATGGACGAAGAGGTTATGAGCTGCGAGTCACGGGTGAATCTGTGAGTAGGCGTAATCGAATTAGATGCGGCAAACGGAGGCAGGACTCGGTTGCAGCGTCTGTGAATATATATATATATATATATATTCATATATGTATACCTGTGTACCTACACAGCAAAAGCATCCGCTTCGTCTAGCGAGTGGACGGCGTCGTCAGTGGGTCAGGAAATCGGGTCGTCCTCCGAGTGAGCCAGTAGAAGGAAAGGTGAAGAACGAGGAGAGGGAACGAGCGAAAGGGAGGAGAAAGAGAAGAATGTTACGGTTGCGAGTGCACGGGGATAGTGGGAGGGAAGGTGGAGGGGCAGGTACCGTTAGCTCGTCTGCGGCTTCTCGACGCCTCAGCCTCGAGAAGCGGCGCTTCTTTGTCGACTGTATCTTTTACAGACAGCTCGCAAAAAACACTTCGGGAGCACCGTATGCCCATAAACGAAACGTCGCGCTTGGCCTCCTATGGTGTATTCCCTGGGCTCGCGGTCGTCCTTCATTCTCGAATTCACGTGTATGGAAGCTCACGGGCTTTTGTAGTCCAAGAAAACAAAAATTTCATTTATCTTATTAAGAGATCCGCAGAATTATTTTTTTATTTTTTCTACAATGAGGATTATAATCTCCCATGCATTTCTCATTTTACAGAAGTGAAATAGCGAGCTTTTCGCATGAATTTAACGGAGCTTTTTCGATGCACTCACAGGACGGCGCAATTAAAATCATCACTCAAAGTGCGATCGCGTGTTTCTCCATCCGCAAATATTGTTTTTCTACCGTAATGCACGGGAATACGTGTAACAAAAGTTTCCGATTGACGTATACGATAACCCGTCTCGTGCACACTCGGTTAACGAGCTAAGCGATTTGCTCGTCGCGCAAACTACACGACGGAAACCTCCGACCGAGTTTACTTTTCAATTTTTTTTATCGCCGATCCACCGAGATGTTATTTCACCGGAACGACGAAAATTTGAACATAACGATTCGATTTTTAAACTGTTGTGCAAATCGGTATAACTCGATTTTTTTTTTTTTTTTTTTTTTTTTTTTTTCAAACCGTAGCCACTTGATCACTTTTGAGTGAAGGAAAAAACATCACGATTGCGACTTTCATACCGATTAATAATCTCTTCGCAAATTTCATTTTTGGCATTATTCACGACCACGCCTTTTTAAATCATGCAAAATTCTTGCTGGACAGCTAGACAAAACGATTTTTGCAATTCGTCGTCGATGAAATGACAATGATAAACTATTGTCACTTCATCTTCGATAAAACCAGAATGAAAAATCGTTGTCTGTAATCGCAGTTGGTACAGTCGCTCATTTTTGTTACATGAGGCAACGTGACGTCCAATATTTGAGAGTAAAATGAGTAAAGATAAGGGCTGTTGGATCAAGTACGGACATGGTGTTACTTCAAACCCTGCCGAGATTCTTTTCAATGAGAAATTCGACGAAAATCCTCTCGCTTAGCCCGTTACGCTTTTACGTGTGCTCGTCTCGGTGAAAGGACGTGTGACAAAGAGTTGCTTCGCATTCTTTAGCAATTTTTTAGCGAAAACGTACAGCGAAGAAGGGCCTCGGTGAAAACGGTGGAAAACTGAAGACATGAATAAAGAAGAAAACAGGCTTTTAGTCTGGATGAAGCCAAGCGAGTTTCGTGGAGTCGTAGGCGAAAAAAAAAAACAACAACAGCAACAACACGTTGACAGATGCTGCAGAAGAAAGAATAGTGAGTCCGTCAGTGAGCAACACTGAGCTTCAAAGGAAATGGACACTTGCGAGTAAACATGTGAATCCCCGGCTTATATCCGACGTCACAGGAAAATGGAACTGGTTTCGAGAAGAAAGTGAAAAGCATTCTCTGGTTCTCAGCAAAAATCTGCATCTCGTAATTTTTTTTAAAAGGGGGGATTAACTTGTTTATTCGTCCGCAGTTCAAAGGAATACTTACGTTACTAAATAGCTGCTCTTATCATGTTACATTAAATTTCCACATTTTTCTCACATTGTCTTCATTTGAAAATTCCCGTAGATTCAAATGTATTCTCTTCGTCATTCGTTGGGATTTTGATGAATAAAACGCCAAGAAGAAATGCGTTAAAAAAAAAACAAATTGCTCTAGACCGTTTTGTTTTCGTAGAACGAAACAAAAATTTTTCAAAGTCGCAATAACAATTATTCTAACGACACATTTTTTGTCCGTGTAGCTTTTTCTTAATCGCTGAGTCGCTTTACGTGATATATCAGCCGTTTCATATTTGAAATATCAAGTTCCGATAAAACGATGACTTGATACAGAATAGATTTTGTTATATCACCCCCTTTTCGGTCGGGTAACTCACATCCGGTGAAAATATTCAGTATGTACTCTGGTAGTATAAGAAGAGGGGGGGGGGGGGGGGTGTTCAGCCGTGACTTACTCGCATTGAGGATATATATATATATATATACGTGAGTGTGTGTATGCGTGTGTGTGTACTAATGCAGGTACTTAAATATATCAGTATATGTATAGATATACATAGAAAAATATATATATATGGGGCATTCCACGTCAAATCAGCAGACCATGACCCTCACCCTCATCGATTTTGTTCATTTTTTAATATGATGTTATTACCGACTCATAAAGGCCTTCAATTTTTTTTTCAAATTTTTTCGCCACCGGTAACATTTTTAAATCTTCGAAAAAAAAACCAATTTCAAAAACGCCGTTTTTAAAAATCTGAAAAAATTCACACTGATTCCGTGATTCAAAATATGATTTTTGAGTGCCATGCTATAATGGGATCTCAATATTTACTATTTTTTCCACATTTTGCTTCCTCATAGAGGAAGCTTTGTGAAGAGCAAAATTAAATGAGGAAGCAATGTGCAAGGTTCTACTTTGGGTCATGGCCTGCTGATTTTACGTGAAATGCCCCATATATATTTTTAAAGCAAATTATATATATATATAATTTGCTTCTTTCATCCCACTCAGCGAATAATCGTCTTAAGGGAACTTAATCCACTCGAGGTATTTCGGCGGTTGAGATTTCCGTAACGCGAGCACGAACACTCTTGCATTATTAAAAATTTTGAGAGAGTGGGAGAAAGCCTAAAGCCGGAAGTAGAAACTCGAGGCTCGGTGGCGCAGTCGAGAGCTTTCGTCCCATGATGAATTTAGGTTTTGCGGCCGAGGAACGTGACTGAATATACATCGGCTCGTCTAGGGAGAAATGACAAAAGAGCTGCACGAGATATACATATCCGTTTGGTGATTTAACCATTTGAAATGGCCCCTCAAGTTTTATCAACATCACGTACCCTTTAACCATTCATAGAACACCGAATAAATAATTTTGTCATTTTTAAATGTTTTTGATTCACGTGCCTTTTTGTGAATACCAGATTTCATTGAATATTCATCATTGCAGATAAAACCCGGCTGAAGGTCTTCAGACTCTAGAAGATTTCCAAGCGGAAATCATGCAAATCGGTTGAGCAAACAACTCGGAGGAAAAAAATCGATCCCCATCATGCAGAGTCGAAATCACGCCGTTTTCGCAGGGCGTTTACGACAATTCAGGAACCTTTTTGTTGTAACCGATTTGTTTTTTCTCCATTTGTAAAAGATAAGTAAATTCCTTATCAAGTTACATTTATAACTACTTGACTCGTTTATATAGTTCAGAAAAAAAAAAAAAATACTGAAATTTCCACAAGCCATGGAAAAAATCTACTGAACTTTGACTAGAAGACAGGAAAATATTCCTGACCATGTAAAGTGTAAAGAAGGTTGATGCTGTATTGAAAAAGTGAAAATCCAACCCAACCCGTTTTTCCGATTGAAAAAGTCGTCCCAACAAAAACCTGCGAACCCACGAAGAAAATTTCGTCCCAAAAGCTTATCATCCTAAAAAGCTAGATAACGATTGACATCGGGTTATCTGAAAATTCTCAGAAATTCCACATAGTGCACTACGGTAACCCGATCAGGAATCTCTCCGTTTACAAGATAGAAATCCAGGTGGCGTTCGAGGTGAAAAAACGTTGAAGCCATATTAGAAAAATGAAAATCCAACCCAACCCGTTTTGCCAATTGGAATAGTGATGCCATAGAAAACCTGCGAGTCCCGAAATAAAATTTCATTCCAAAAAGCATGCTCAAAATCTAGACAACGATTGACATCGGGTTATCTGAAAATTCCCAGAAATTCCACGTAGTGCAGTACGGTAACCCGATCAGGAATCTCTCCGTTTACAAGATAGAAATCCAGGTGGCGTTCGAGGTGAAAAAACGTTGAAGCCATATTAGAAAAATGAAAATCCAACCCAACCCGTTTTGCCAATTGGAATAGTGATGCCATAGAAAACCTGCGAGTCCCGAAATAAAATTTCATTACAAAAAGCATGCTCAAAATCTAGACAACGATTGACATCGGGTTATCTGAAAATTCCCAGAAATTCCACGTAGTGCAGTACGGTAACCCGATCAGGAATCTCTCCGTTTACAAGATAGAAATCCAGGTGGCGTTCGAGGTGAAAAAACGTTGAAGCTATATTAGAAAAATGAAAATCCAACCCAACCCGTTTTGCCAATTGGAATAGTGATGCCATAGAAAACCTGCGAGTCCCGAAATGAAATTTCATTCCAAAAAGCATGCTCAAAATCTAGACAACGATTGACATCGGGTTATCTGAAAATTCCCAGAAATTCCACGTAGTGCAGTACGGTAACCCGATCAGGAATCTCTCCGTTTACAAGATAGAAATCCAGGTGGCGTTCGAGGTGAAAAAACGTTGAATCTATATTAGAAAAATGAAAATCCAACCCAACCCGTTTTCCCAATTGGAATAGTGATGCCATAGAAAACCTGCGAGTCCCGAAATGAAATTTCATTCCAAAAAGCATGGTCAAAATCTAGACAACGATTGACATCGGGTTATCCGAAAATTCCCAGAAATCGCACGCAGTGCACTACGGTAAACACAGGGATCTCCGTTTACAAGATAGAAATCGAGGTGGATGTACGTGCTCGAGGGGATAGCCCTGCGGCACGGTCATAGCCGTGGGCAAACGTTGGTTAAATTACTTGAGCTTGTGTCTACCTGACTACATTCAGATGTAGCCACTGCGCTTCATACCGTTAACGATAAATCGCGATAAGAATGTACGTACGGTTTGTCCACTGTGCGGATACGATTACGGCACGTACAATGTGAGAAACGCAAAGTACTTCAGTTGTTATCGTTTATGCTACCGAATCAGCCTTGGGACAACCGAACCCCAAGAACGGAACGTTGGGAACATGAGGTAGCATCGTGGTAAGCGTATCGGTATCGCATAGCAAGTTTCTTGTATCGTTGAACAGTTGATAGTATAATGAAAGAAAACGCCAGTATTAGATGTGACCAAACACCACCAGAGGTGATTTCCCTTCAGCGGAACGCGTGATGTTCGTATCGTGCATGTGGAGACAACCGGAAACATGATCAGATGGTTTTTGTGTATCAATCTATATGCAAGTCGCTATGTGTATGAATGCGTTCATTTTCCAGACAGGATTTAGCCATCCCGAGGAGTTGCGATGCGACGGTAAAGCAGAATGCACAAAGCAACGAGTAAAATGTAAGGAAAACGGTGACATTTTCAACCGAATCATTCGATTATGCAGTCAAGCGAACTGATCGGAAAACGCTATCCGCGGGAATGGAAGAATCGGAATTTTTGTTTGGTTTCGCCGAGGTGGAATGAGACACTGAAATACCGCACAGCTTCCGATGGCATCAGGGACGGTCGGCTTCACGTCAGCCGATATCAAAATATTATGACTGCTAGGAATATTCGACGCTTCGCCGACGTTGGCCGGGGAAGAGAATCCGGTTTCACTCGCCCGTCGACAGGATCGATGAGCTTAGAAAAATCGAAACAAGCGCGGTAGAGAAATTGTCAATTTGCAAGAGAATCACGAAAAGCGATTATGCTTGCGGCGGAACAAATGGCTGTCAATTTGTAAGTCGAAATCTATGAACAATGAAACTAAGATGAAAGTGGTGAACAATGAAACTAAGATGAAATTGGTGAACAATGAAACTAAGATGAAATTGGTGAACAATGAAACTAAGATGAAATTGGTAAACAATGAAACTAAGATGAAACTCATGAAAAATGAAACTAAGACGAAGCTGATGAACCAAGAAATTTTGTCGTTGGAATCATCGTACTTCAACACCCAACTCTGCGTTTTTTAAACAGCCTCATAAATGCCAAAGCTGATAGAATATCTCGATGAAATAACGTCGATAAAAAATGAAAATTCATAACCCGGTGCTTAATGCTCAGTGGACAGGAATTCAGTTCCACTGGTGCGCCATCACGATCGTTCCGCTCACGAAAATAATGAGCACCGCTGCGGAAAAATTGGAAATATGCAAAGTATTCATCAGCGGCAATAATTTGTGCGGCAGAGTAAACGGCTGTCGAATATTTATAATGAAATCCCAGAAAACTTAAAAAAAAAAAAAAAGGTTGTCGAATAATTTTAGTGATTAGATGAAAACAAAATACAACAAAATCAATATTAAAATCATATCAATTTTTCCAAACCCTTCGCTAATTAACCGGATCGAAATAAAAAATATCATCAATGTCATTATAAACAAAGTCTCCGGTATAATTGTCCACACACACACACACACAAATATATTGAAAAAAAGTCGCTTCCACGGTACAGTGTATACCCCTGATGAAATCTAGCGATAAAAAAAATGAACGATCGATCAAATGGAAAGTCAGAGGCAATTAAAGCTCCGCGGGATGTGGAGTCGGGGGATCCGATACCAATAACAACGTTTTTCCGATTCTTTTACGGGAGTTAGCTGCACCGGCGGCCATGTTATATTGCCGTGATGTCGGGTGCGGATATGACTTATAGTGCGCAATGGGATATCGTAACAGTTGAACGTATAGCGAGGATATTATTTCTCGCTGTCGAAGTTTAGCGACTGGAGTGAACCCCTTGCCCACCGCTGGATTCTCATCCTGGTCGTCTTGGTCGGTACCGGCAGCGGTGGCGGGCCACGTAACAGGCATAAAATGATGAAAGCAATCTCGGCGGGCTGATCTCGCGATGTCCTGCCAGGAATAAGGTGGGGAGGAGGGGGCTAAGCGGAAGAAACGTTGCTGAGACACCCGCGCTCGAGAATTCCGTCGTGGTTATACGTTGTAGGTACTAGGGTACATTTCTCCGTCGTTTTTCCTTTTTTCTCTTTTTTTTTTTTTTATACCGTATAGTCCTATAACCCCTACAAATAAAACCCACCGTGGGATAACTCATTGCTATCTCGACAGTGCCGCGAATCCGATTGGATGTATTGCGATGCTGTGAGTAACGACCAACTGGAAAACGAAAGTTAGATGAATGAGGACAGAAAGCCAACGAGCTTATGGTGGCTTTTCGTTTTATCCCATCTTCCGTCGAACCATGTCATGAAATCATGTCACAGCCACATTTCAGCAAGAAGAAATCTCCCAGTGACGGAGCAAGCTTTTTTTCGTCATATTTCATCACATTCGACGAGCGGATATTTATTTAGACGCTACATTGAAATCTTGAGTTCTTCGAAAATAATTACGAAATAATGTCGAAGACAACATCTTGCAACAATTTGGCAAGTTCTACACTCAAGTAGTAATCAATGTCAGCATCAACACCAATAACTGGTCAGGTTTTGACGACAATGAGATCGAAATCGCAAAAAAACGATTTCCCGTTGGTACTATGACAATAAAACCACGGCTCATAGTAGCTCTTAGGACGATAGGTGGAACCAGAATCCTTGAAAAAAATCCCCGGGCAACCTCTCCAAAGATGATTTCCCATTTACGAGGGTTTTATCCACGGCCCGTCATTCGTACAAAATCCGAAGAGAGAATCGATCGACTGCGTTTCCGTGATGTTCTTCGATAGGTGCAATAGGAGTAGCTGAACGAATCTGAAAGCGGAAGATGAGAAAGCTTAGTGGCAGCAACAGCAGCAGTAAACAGAGGCAAAAATGCGAGGAAAAATGATCGTGATCGTATGCACCATCGGAATATAGCAGCCCGCATAAACGTCACTCTTTACAATGGGAGTGGAACAGGTGTTATAGGAAGTGGGGTGTAATTAGCATTGCTAACTTCCACAATTGATATGCTTGACTGCGCGCACCTCGAGCAACAGGAAGACCAACGAACTGGCGATCAAAGAGACTGAATCTCTGCGAAAAACTCTTTGGATGGTATGTCGATCATAAACGATTCTCGTATACATATCGAGCCGTGAATCGTATTGGTCGGACTATAAAACTAACATAAGTGCTGCTAACCACGTGGTTTCGAGAAAATAACCCGGGTCCACAGCCCATTTTTCATTTCCGGTACATCTCTGCAATCATTCGCACCGTGAGCACCTTTTCTGTGCAGTTCCATCCTTCACTCCGCCGCGACTTTACAACCACTACTTTCATCGACTCGAGCCAAGCACAACGCGCGTGGCTCTCCGCAGCATCCTTCAAAGCCCTCGAGCAGAAAACTCCGATGTTTCCGCCTCGAATTGCAGATATTTCGTAGAAAACGGTACTTCTGATCCTCCGTTCGTTCCATGCAAATATAACCTCTGCTTTATTCAACGTGTAACGATTTCGTTTTGAGCCGTAACCCTTTTTTTTTGTCACTTTCGATAGAAACGTCGTTTTACAGCCGGATTGTCATGAAGAAGATGAAGAAACACCGACGAACGCCACGATCATCCGCAATGATGATTAAAGTAGTAATAATCACTTTGGCGATGCAAAAACTGTCGGTCCATCAATTTTCTTACCCTCAATGATGCGGATCACGTAACGAACATTTGATAGTGAAGAGGCGAATATTATGTGCTATCGAGGTGGTTATTTACATGAAATGGGGCAAGCTCGAGAAACGTTGCTCCGGCAGATCTGCAAAGTTGAGGATTTTACAACCGCTTGGAGATGAAGTGAACTTTCCAGTGAATGACCGGCTCAGCGGTACCACTTCTTCATCATAGTTTTTCACTTAGAGAAATGGCTCGAGATCAGCAACGATGATATTTTCTCATAAGCTACGTAACCTTATATACATGAAACATATTTTTGAGTCTCTCGTCTTTATTAAAGTATGTCTTCAGAAGAGCTGATATGAAAGCTCCACGGTGCAGATTGGCAGTCAGGACAACGTCGGTCGCCATGGAAGTAATGTCGGCGTGACGTTAGTGGCAACGTGAAAAAAAAATCGTAATTACAACAACGGCCTTCTTTTACTTTTCCTCGTTCTTTCACAAGTAATCCAAAGAAACAGTATATTACACTATTAGGGCGGGAAGTTTGAAATTCCTGCACTGCGCGCCATGATGCCCTCGGCTTCGCCTCGGGCTTTCAAACTTCTGCTCGTGTAGTGTATGCTATTTTTCTTTATAGCCGGTCGAAAGTACGAAAAATATCGTATATATTGCATTGAAAGAAGTTGTTGCCTGCTCCCGATGTTTGCGGCATGAGCGAAGCGAGTGCTGCTGGGGGGGGAGGGGGCATCAAATAAAAGAAACCAATGTTTCGCTTCTGTCAGTTGAGATTATTTTGTTGATTAAATTACTTATTACTTAATTAAATGTAATCGATCTTTTTATGCCCATCACTTCGAAGTTATATCTTAGTAACACAAAGCATACTCAACTAGCGTAAACAAAATACGTAATAAAAGCAACTCCACGTATCAGTGCAAATGAAAAAAGCCGTATGCGTAGCTCTACCAATGCACGAATCTTCAGTTTTCTGCCTTGAAAAAGGTGCAAAATATGCGCAATTTCGACCGAGGTATGAAGAAAAATTGATTTTAGGAAAGTGGCATGGCTAAAATCCTCAAGAGTGAACATCTCGACAGCCATGTGACAGGAAAAAGGTCTTCAGCAACGATTCTCAATTACTTTCCGGTGAGAAAAGAGTGGGAATAATGGAGGAACTTCCGGTTCTTCCTCGGCTCTCGTAAATAATTGGCTCATCGTGAAGAACGATCGTATACAGGAGTAATATCACTACAGCCGGATCCACGAAGCTCTTGAACGGTAGTTTCGGAAGCTCTGCTTCTTCCGTTTTACTTATACGTACACACGAACATTCCGCAGTAAACACACAGGTATACAGCCTCAGGAAAGCTCCAAAGTTAGTCTCAGTATGGTATTAAAGCTTTATTAATGGTTCACGGATTAATTAGGACGTGAATTCTCGTGCCGGAGGTAGCCTCCGAGAATTCTGCAAGAGCAACCATGCATCTCTCCGGTTCTTTCATCGTTTTGCAAACAGCCAAAAGAATTTTGTCAGCGAAGAAGGTTTTCAACGACGAAAATATTTTATAATTATTACGTTTTCTTTCTTTCTTCGTTTCTCCACAGTCCTCGTTGAAAATTATGTGAGGCTTTTGACGGCGGGGTATTAAAGGGTTGCAAGGCTTGTGCATTGACACAACTTCTATGCTAGTTAGAAGCATATTCAAGGAACACATCGGTGATCTTCATCCGAAACATGGCCCTTCTTCGAACCCTTACCTAAAACCCTTCATTACGAAACCCAGGTCGTACAGTAGTGATTATTTGAGGGCAAGATGTAACCCTAGGCTATTCAACAGGATACTTTCGTATTTAACTTTCAATTCTTCTAGACCCTCGAGTCTGAAAGGCAGTCGGTGCAATTAGAGGTATATTCAAGGGACGGGAATATTACGTGACGGATATTCAGCCGAGAGTACCATCACGTTATTCACTGCTCCCTTTGCCCTTGCTATTAGTCGCTACGGCTTCGCTTGCAATTAATTCAAAGGAAGATGTGAACCGAAAGCAGGTAACCAGCAATAGTGTTTAGGTGACATTCTGAGAAACTACCTTAGCACACAAAATTTGCACCAATTTTCACAACCATACGCTAGCGTCAATGTCTTCGGGACAGGGAACCCAAGTTCTTGATGATCCTGGCAATGCAATTACGCACTAAGCAACGTGCGCGTTTTCCGGCCAAATGCCACTCT